>WUAM01000431.1:13303704-13325829 GCA_024336885.1 Actenoides hombroni
CCCGCCCTCTCTCAACCACCCCCCCCCCCCCCCCCCCCCCTCCCCCCACACTTTGTCGGGGAGAGGCTTAAGACTGAATTTAACATGATTTTATATAATCATAGAATACCAGGTTGGGAGGGACCTCAAGGATCATCTGGTGCAATTTTTCTTGGCAAAAGCATGTTCTAGAAAAGATGGCCCAGCACCCTGTCCAGATGAATTTTGAAGTGTCCAATGTTGGTGACTCCACTAATTCCCTCAGAAGATTATTCCAGTGGCTGATTGTTCTTGTGAAAAATCTTCCTCTAGTGTTCAACTGGAACCTCCCCAGGAGTAACTTGTATCATTACTTCTCATCTTTTCCATGTGACTCTTTGTAAAAATGGAGTCTGTCTTCTTTGTAGCCACCTTTTAAATACTGGAACACAGTGATACAGTCTCTCCTAAGCCTTCTTTTCTCAAGGCTGAACAAACCCAGTTCTCTCAGCCTTTCCTCACACAGCAGCTTCCCAGTCCTTTGATCATCTTTGTGACTCGTCTCAGGACCCTCTCCAGCCTGTCCACATCTTTATTCTATAGCAGGGACCAAAACTGAACACAGTATTCCAGGTGTGGCCTGACAAGCACTGAGTACAGTGGGATAATGACTTCTTTACCTCTGCTGATGATGTCCTTGTTGATGCAATCCAGCATCCTATTGACTTTCTTGGTCACAGAAGCACACTGTTGGCTCATATTGAGCTTCCTGTCCACGAGGGCCCCCCAAGTCCCTTTCCAAAGAGCTGCTCCCCAGCTGGGTAGATCGCAGCCTGCGCTGCACTCCTCGATTATATTATTCCAGGCACAAGACCTTACACTTGCCCTTGTTGACTTCATAAGGTTCTTGTTAGCCTACTCTTCCAGCCCATCCAGGTCTTCCTACAGGCTCTCCCTTCCCAAGTGTTCACTTCTCACTTGGTTTGGTATTATTAGCAAACAAGTTGGGAGAGGCTGATTCCCCCAAGATATGAAATAGTAAAGCAAATAAAAAGACATTTGATTTATTGTATAAGTCCTATTTTTAGAATAGTTTCAATATTTGGGTTGGTAACAGTAGGGTTTGTATCAACAGAATATGAACTACATCAACACAAACAGAAGTCAGAATATGTAATAAAATCAAACATGACAGGAATTTCACTATAAACATTCTTCACACTTTTGAAAACACAAAAACAGTTCTTTGGATTACCTCATGACTTCACCCTTATTTGTAACAGCCATCCTCTGAAGAGGTAACACTAACCTTAATATAGCTTAGTATAGGTTAAGTGATGTCAACTTTTTGGTATCAATGAAAACTAACAGCTAGACCCAAGATTGTTCCTCAGATGGATTTACATAGCAGTATCCTAAACCTGCCAGCTTGCTCACTAACCTGCCCTTCCACCTTATCTTTTTCTTTTCCCGTATTTTATACATTCTCCTATCTCACACAACTCCTCCTCTTCCATTCATCAGCCTGCCTTTGTTTCTTTCTCTTCCCCTTAATTCCCTCACTGGAATACAACCAAAGTTTCAAACGATGAAGAAGGCAGTTGTGATTCTGCACGTATAATCAGTATTTTGGTGGAACAAACCACATGTGCTGCAAATGCTGCAGGAGCTTTTCCTTAGCTTTAATGCTGTTCAGGACTGGTGTATCAGGGAGGTGAATGTACAGCAAAATACTAAATCGGTGCAAGCGAAAAAATGTCTATTAATCTTTCACAATACCTTTGCAATTAGCCTCCTAAGATTTATAACCTTGTTTGATGTCATCTGTATGTTGATTGCCCAGAAGACAACAGTTCTGGAGAATTAAACATCTAGAAGGGTCACACCGGATTTAAAACCAGACCTGTTGTTAATTGCTATCTTAAGCTTATTCTCAGTATCATTGCCTCTTCTTCCAGCCCACCTAACTCAAACATGCACAGTGTCACATTTTCATGGCACACTCCACATGCCATTTTGTTTCACACGCTAATTAACTTCCCTGTGCATCACACTTCTTTCCCATTTGCGCTATTTCTAACTTTGCACTATTTTTAAATAGTGAAAAAAGTCATCGTTTTTCTTCATGTTTAATTCTGAGCCACTATACTTCTCATGATGGTAAAACAGTAGTTGGTTACATCACTCTTTGTCTCTAACAGAGCAGCAGATCCAGGCTTTTCTTCCATCAAATGCAACCCCCTCCCTTCAGGGTGACAAGTGGCAGTTTCAGTTCTTGTCCACCTCTGTGCTCTGCTGCTGTCCGAAATGCTAGTCCTTCCAAACAACTAATGGGGTCTGTTCCTGAATCCTCCAATGTGCCCAAGACAGCCTCCAACCTTCACATCACCCATAAGTCCCTCACTGCTTGTGAACAGCAGGTCTAGCAAGGAGCCTTCCCTAGGTTGCTCGCTCATCACCTGTGTCAGGAAGTTCTCTTCCACACACTCCGGGAACCTCCTAGACTGTTTCCTCTTTGCTGTGTTTTATTTCCAGCAGACATCTGTCACCACCAGGCCTGGTGTTGTGTAAACAGACCCATGATCAAAAATCCCTAAATCCTGTCGGTGACACCAGGCTTGGGGAGAGGTATTGATCAGATGGGTCTTCCTGTTTATTCCCTCATTCTTCCCTGCAACTGGAGGTCTTTCCTGACTGCCCTCGGATTTCTTGTTGTGGCTTCACTGTTGCCCACCTGAAAAGTCAATAATCTGAGGGCTGTACCTGGGTATTCTTACCACAGCTTAAACCCCACTGCCAGGGAGGCAGCAGTCTTCCATAAGAAGTGGTTCTGGTCTGCATATTGGGCATTCTGTTCTCTGCAGAAGGAAGCCACCTATGACAACGATCTGTCTTTTTTTTTTTTTTTGTGGAAGTAGTTCTGATGCAGGGCATAGGCAGACTTGATTTCAGCAACACTTCTAAACCAGATGAATCATTGTCCTTTTTACTGTTATTAGGTCCCCCTTCCTAGGCCTCATACCTGTTTGTTATGTCAGGGTGCCTGGGATGGAGGGGTTGCTGCTGAGGGGACGTGTCTGCGGCACCAGGCAGGAACTTGTCACCACTGCCCCTTCTCCTTCTGGTTGCTATAGTCAGTCAGCCAGAGATGGGAAAGGGAATCATCTACGTTACATATCTTGCCCGACTGTTGGGTCTGTCTGAGGGAAGGCAGGATGTGATTCCAGTGATCAGTCTCCCTCTGGCACTCCCTGCTGTTTCTCACCCTACTCAGCTCCTCCCAGCACTCTGTCAGTATGCGGAGGAGTTCCTCAGCCTGGGCACACCTCCCACGGGCGTGCTCACTGCTGCCGCCCTGTACTGCTCTCTAGGAACCTCACAGCCTGTAATAAAACCTGTACCATCTTCTTGATTTAAAAATCTCAGACTCTTCCAAAATGATGAGGATTCAGTGAAGAAAGCACTTGTCCCTCCTATGCTGCTACTGAGTGACCATTTAATAACAGCGTACTTTACTTAAGGAGTACAGATGAATGATTCAGTGCTAATAGGTGTCTGCTAAAGAGGAGTTTCTATTACATCTTGATTCTTCCAATATTGAAACTGAAAAGAAAAAATAACTTGCTGATTTATCAGAAATAGAGGCAGAAGACTGAAGTTACTTTTTAGATTTAAATAACAAACGATGGATAATATTTACGTACACTACAAAGCAGCCTTTCAACAACCTTTGTGTGTGCCTGATCTATAAAAATAAAGCATAAATGTAATATCATCAATGAACACAGTATTTACAAATAAATCACTCCTTCCTCTGTTGAGCCACACTGCATTAAGTACACCTTCATGCTGAAAGTGCCATCTAATTATCTTTATTTGACTTCAAATGCAACAGGGAAATAAAAATGTTCGGAATACTTGGATGTTGCTAATAAGCACTCAATGTTGAAAGGTATGTGTTGGGATAATGTAAGATGGTATTTATTCTTATTTCTTCTGAAGAGGTCTCAAGCAGTCACAGCCATATATTTAATGCTGTACTATCTCCTGTTCTTCAGTTATGTAAACTGCCTGCTGGTGTTGAAGGTAGAATGAGATTCAGTTACCACTAGTGTGTCTGACCCTGCAAACCCACCACTGTCACATCCCATGAAGGAATCACAGCTGTCAGTATGAATCATGCCCTTGGAACTAGGCTTCAAAACCTGAAGAATCCAATGGCTGTAACTCATACATAAGCCAATTATCACTGGTGGTCCTAGACATTCTCAAAAGTTGGCATTCTTGAGCCTCTCCTATTCACCAGCATGTTCATGTGTGTTTGCTTGTTAGGATAAAAGTAGTTTAAATATCTGTAACTATTACTAGTAGATTGATGTTGATTTTTGAAAAAAAACCAAAGGAACAAAACAAAACATTGGTAAACTGATCAAAAAGCTGTAAAATGAATTTCAGTATTTGCCTCCACTCACTTTAGGAAATGCTTCTCCTCTGTTTATTTTCTCTTCCTGCTCACAAGCTCCTGGCATTCCTTGGACTGCAGTGTTTACATTCTAGTTTCCATCATCAGTGACATGAAAAAGACAGTTCGCTCACCCACACATACCTTTCCAGAAAGGTCAGGAGAATCATTTGCAAATGAAGATGCGTGATTTTCCCCCACATATTACCCATATGAAGCCAAGAATTGCCCCATCCATATCTCATCATGTTAACAAGTGCTTGTGTTCCCCCAAAGCCGACAAGACTGAAGGAAAATAACAATCCTTACCATCTAATGGTTTCCTGGCACAGAACATTTACCAGGATAACAGTGACGGAATCATACACTGCACTAGTTTCAATCTTTCATGAAGGGGTCTGGGGTTTTTCTTTCGTAATAAATAGGTTTTTGGCTTAACAGCCTTCATCCAAAAGAAGCCCAGCTCACCTTGGAACAGCTTTCTTACTAGAATAATAAGATTTTAGCGTGATTGCTATAGCTATTATATTCTGGCTGACGCCAGTTACCTTGGTCACACAGACAAGTCCCAGAACTTTTCAGCACACAAGTGATCTGGGTTTATACTTCATACAGCCTAAAGCCAATATAGTTAACATTTCTTTGATCCTTGAGCTCCACACTTCAGAGAGCTGCGGGAGAGAAGGAAGTGCTGGAGGCCTGGTACTTTCAGGAACCATTAATTATAGGAACTCATGAAGGGCATTGCTAGAAGTTCGCTTCAGACCATCTGAAAGCACTAGAGATAATCCCATGGTTTAAATATAAACAGCGCAGTTGCTGTCACGCAGTTGTCCATGAAAGACAAGGTCCAAGTGCACTTTTTTCTTCCCAAGACTGACAATATGTCAGGTGTTGAACAGGAAATAAATTTACCACTGTATAAGCCCCTTTCATTAAAATGTATTCCCTAGCATGTTTTTTGTGTTTGATCTCTAAGTAAATTATAAATCACATCCTTTTTTTTAACTGTCTGCTATACTATAAATATTATGGATACAATTTTCACAAGATTGGCTATTAAATTTGGTCAGCAAAATAAACTCTTCTGAACTCAACTCATTTTGAAACAGAATTAATTCTAAATGGAATTTACAGTCTTTTTATGGGACAAACCAAAAATGACATTCAATTGGCCCCAATTAAAACATCAATGAGCTATTCAAAATTATTTGTCTCCTTTTCAAATAACATGTGTAAAACCACATGGCAAGTTACTGGTAGAAGCAGGAATTATATCTCATTAACTAGTTCACTTTCTTAAGTGAAATTTCTAAATACTGAGGTCTACATTATAGTGGTTCCTTGTAACAATCAATTTTTTCGTTATGACCATAGTCATTTAAAGCATAAAGCCCTTTTCACAGTTAACTGAATGTTTGGTGGCACGATATAGCCTGAGCCTAAAAACCCCAACACGCCAGATTTTGCCTTTTTATTCTGACCCTCCAATTACATCCTGAATAGAAACTTTCTCTTTAAATCCCGTTCAGAATAAATTCTAGAAAGCTGTAGCTCGTTCTTTACCAGCTGCTTTTTCACTTACTAATTTAAGAACAACACTTCTTCCTGTTGCACACTTACCAGGAAGCAGCTATGCCATGAATGTGTTATAAACAGTACCCGTCTCTCGGGCTCATGGCGCTCTGAAAAACAAGACAACCTAATGGAAGTGCTGCTCTTTACCATCCTCTGCTCTCTGTCCACATTATGATTACTTAATAGTAAAGTGAGAGCCTGTGAAAGAATATCACATGTCCTTTTCCTCCTGTATTTCCCCTTTCAATCTGAGGTGCTTCATGATACGCTGGTTTCCCTGGCAGTCCACTTTCTCACAGAGATGTTGCAAATGCAAAGGCAGAGGGAGAACAAAAACTGCAAGACACAGCTCATTGAGAACAATCCTTCTGGGGTACAGGAGGAGGCAAAGAAATATATTCTTCAGACAACAGGACAGAAAAACTTCTCTGTACCAAACAGCAAAGTTTCAGGAGCAGAAAGAATGCAACACCTGGTCTGGCTCACCAGCACACGGTTTCGATGTGTGCCTCAGCGTAGCTCAGAGACACGAGAGGGTCCCTTAGGGATGGATGTACAACTACAGGCAACCACACGATACAGCTTCAGTTCTGAAGTTTCCATAGTACATCTGTTTCATCTGCTCTAAACACCACAAAATGTTTCTCAATAACCTACAAAAGGCAAAAGAGCTACAGGAAAGGCTATAATTACAGAATACCATAGAGGGAGAGCTGGGAGCTTGAGGGCAGTATCTATATCCTATGTCTTTGCAACAGCTACGTATTTTTGTAACAATTGCCCGGTAACAACTTCTCCTAAATAATCACAGGAGGTGGACCATTCATCACAACAAAAAGGGACAAAACAGCTATTTTATCCTCTGTTTCCCGAGGGCAAGCCACTC
The DNA here is from genome assembly GCA_024336885.1 of Actenoides hombroni. Classification (NCBI taxonomy): domain Eukaryota; kingdom Metazoa; phylum Chordata; class Aves; order Coraciiformes; family Alcedinidae; genus Actenoides; species Actenoides hombroni. Next base: position 13,310,589 of record WUAM01000431.1, read on the forward strand.
ATTCCTGATCCCAGATCTTGTAATTGGTTCCATGGTGAATGTGAGAAGGTACGGGGTAGAACAGGGGACAAGTAAAGTAAGTTATTAAAGGATTTGGGAGAAGAGCAGAAAAGACATACTTCTTATCCACAAGCAACCACTGTAAACACTGAAGCACATTGTTAGTGCCAAATAAATATCATGAAATCAAACAGTTTCAGTCTCCCTCTAGACCCCTTGGAGACCTCAATATTTCACATCCAAAGACTTGTCTCATAACATAACTTTCTCTAGTCATTCCGGAATAAAATCTCCTGTGCAGCTTACTGAACTCAGGCTTAAAACTGGTTAGATTCTCTGCCCCACTGCCATGTTAGATGAAATAGCTCTTATAATTTCTTATCTAAATTCACTCAAGACCAGTTTATACTATCAATACCAGAGAAACTGGTTATACTTTAGCTGTCTACTACTAGCAGACTATACCATACATTGCTGATGTTTACCCATGAATTTACTTACAAAGAATAGCTTTATCCCTTCTCAACTTTCATTTCACTAAGCTGAACGACAAGAGCTTTCCAATTCGCTCTTTGAGAGATAAACGCTCTGTAACCCTGATCAGCCTAGCAGTCTGCCTTTGCACCTGTTCCAATTTCAGGCCAGCTTTCTGTTCACTGCAAGAGAAGAGCATTGGACACAATATCATTTCGTATGAGGTCTCGGGAAGGCTTTGTGAAATGCTATTAGCGTTTCTCCCTCTCTTGACAAAAATATCGTGTCCGATGCGTCGTAGAAGCACATTAGCCTTTTCCACAGCTGCATCATACCGGTGGCTTAAAGCCATCTTAGTGGCATTATCACAGCACTTTGCCTAATTCAGATCCCTACAAGCATTAAATCATCTGCGCAACACCCTGTGATGTTAACAGATGTTCTCATTTTAAATATTTGCATATTGAGATAAAGACTAGCGTGACCTGTCTGAGACCAGACACTGGGGCCTTGCAGAGTTGAATTAGCAACCGAGACTGATTCTTAATCCTAAATATACACCTCCCAGCACTATCAACAAACAGGTGAACTACACAGAGCACAGTAACAAGGGTACTCCTGTTCCTCCGTGACAAATGCTTGTGCCTGCACTCCAAAGCCATTTCTAAGTAGATGGCTATAGAAGGACGCTTCTCTACCATGTAATTAAATTAGCCTGCTGAGAAGCCACGAAGAAGATACACAGAAAGGTTAAACCTCCACCCACCTTGATATGGGGGTGGCCTCCCCACTGCTTGTTCTCACTTTCGTGTCCTCAGCTGGCACTGAAAGTGCCTTTTTTTGGTGATCCCATCTAGACAGGCCTCGAGATGTGTTAGGGCCACCTCCTCCCACACACACTTGCTCTTAGTTGCCAGAGTAAAAGCTACTCAATTATAACCACATCTACCAAAGCTCATATTTACACTGATACATTCTGAAAAATGTTTTCAGGATTATGAATTTATAATTTGAATGCTGTTGTTCTAAAATTCAGATCATACTGAAAGTGGCAGATCACAATAAAATGACAAAAAAAAATATCTAAAAATGCAGGAGCACGATTTCAAAGATAATAATGATGGACAAAGGAGCTGACTGGAGCCAAGCCAAGAGCACGCAAGGTAGTACGTTGTGGCTATTGACATCAAAGTGTTAATTTCAGTCATAATCAAATACTCCTAATGCTACTAATAAACAAATACCTTTGTGAAAAGCTTGCCTGGAACATGACCATTACTAGAACTACACGTACTATGACTTACTTTCCCTTAAAGCTCAGGATCTCTTAATTGCCTCAGAAATGCTATGCATGGTTTGCAGTTGCATTTCAAAAAATACCTTTTTCTTCCAAGCAAGTAGCAGAGCCAGCACTCTCCTCTGAGCTAAGACATGAGAGTCCTTTTTCTGTAAGTAAAGCAAGCATTCTAGTCTAGCAACTACACCACCACTTCTCAGAAAATGAATAGCCTATTTATGTTTGAACCTGGTTTCTCTTTTTTGTCTGTTATCACATCCATACCTTTACCACTTTCCATTTAGATCTCTAGTATGAGCTGGCCTCCACAGATGAACGTATTACTGGTAAGGAAAAAAGCTCAGGAGTATCAAAAGCAAATGGGATGACTTCTGCTAGTATCTTGTGGTGTAGAAGTCAACGTTAATAACAGTGCTGCGCTACAATGAAAAAGCGTAGCTGTGCAAAGCCTCAAGCATTACCTCCTAGAAATGGTAGACTAATATAACTCACTACATCACTTCTACAGATGACATACACATACCTTCTAGATATTTATGTTTTCAGAGCACTTTCATGCACCACTGAAGGAAGGTATTGACCAGAAACAACTGAATTGACACGATCTAGCATGTTAGTGCTGGTCAGCTGAGCTGAGTCAGGTACAACAAGGGGTAAGTACTCTTCACAGTTAGCTAACTGCCCAGCAGGGAGGAAAATAAAACTCCAAGGTGGATTAAGCGCGTGTCTTTTACTTTACAATGGAAGGAATGAAAAAGTCATCATGCAGCCAGTTATGCCAAGCCTGAAAATGACCCATCTCACACAATACTGTCGTTAACACCCAGCATTTTATTAATCTGCAGTAGCACAATTTGCCTCAGGCTGTAAAGATGGTTTTCTGTCCTCTGTGCCACATGCGCTCATTACCTAGATGCGAATTTGGCCATTCTGCTTTTGGTAATGCTAAAGGTTATGCTTCACTGGAATTGCAGAGAAATACCAGGCACAATTCTGCTTAGGTTCTTAGTCTGTGACACATGGAATATAAAATACACACACCTTTGACAGAGTGCATGCTTGACTTACTCTGACAAAAAGTAAGTAATCTAAAAACCAGGACAAGTATCTCCTGATGCTTGCAGTTGGGATCTACATGGGTAATATTCATATATTTAAAATTCAGAGTCCACGAATCTGGTAAAACAGAAGTGTATTTTTTATTTTGAATATGGAATCTCCATGCAGAAAGCCAGCAGGATTTCAAGCAGATCTCAGAAATGACTTTTATTTGAATACAAATGCTTGTACCTCCTGTAAAGTCCTAGCAGGGAAATCCACTAACATTCCTAGTTGGAAAACATACACATCAAGATACATTTAGGCATACATTTTGCATGTATACAAATACATACCAAAATCTTTATAAGTCTACATAGGAAACGAAACATTGCAGTTTGCAAGCAAAAATGAGCAGGCAGCGTTTCAAATTGACAATGTGGTAAGGTGTTATCAAGAAGGACAAGAATTAAAGTGATTTACAGTAAATTACCAGTACTGGCCAGGGATGATAAACAGCTACGAGACTAAATTATGGAAGTTTGCATTGCTGCCTTATGGTGCTTGATCTTTCAATTAATGTCTCAAAAATACTGAATTATCTCTAACGGAGCATTGTTTGGTTTTGATGTTAGCGTGAAAGAAACATTTTTTTTAAAAAATCACAACACACTTGAACAGATTCAATTATTATCGATACTTCCATTTCTAGTCACTAAGTCCCACTCATTCCTACTGACTGGCCTCACCACTTTACCTTTTAATCTTTAGAATCTTACATATTGAAACTATCAAGGTAAGAAAAAAATAAAAGCGCGGGCCCAACACAAAGCCTGTGCTCACATTAAAGAGTCTAATTCCCTTCTAATGCAAGGAATCTAAAAGTCCTAAATGTATTTTTATCTACAATGCACTCCTTTCTGAAGGACAGTGATGAATGCATTTTGTGAATTTGGCATGTGTGTGTTCATTTGATGTGAGAGAAGTATAGGTATGACACAGGATAAAGACTCAGCATATGCAAATGTTAGCTGGGATATTAACCTGCAAACTAGAAATAATACAATACTGTTCATGACCATAAAGAGGAAGCAAGAAACTACAAGAGGAGCACTCACAAATTTTACAAGTGTTTTTTTACCAGGTTTGCTACGGGCATCACTCTGGTGGTATTTTTGGCTTGCGTTTTCTAACTTTGATCAATTGAAAGTGAATCTCAATTTGTTCAGAAGATCAAAAGCAAAACACACAAGACCAGAATTACTTCCTTCAGTTTATTGTCTTGCATTTTCCATCAAAGCAAAAGTATAGGCAATTAAGATTTCCTAAAACTATTCATGCCACACATACCCATTGAAGTTCTCCATACAGAGTAACCAGTTGCCCACTCAGACAGTAAGCTGCACAATTACTATAAACTAGGCCTCCCAACTTTTTTAGGACATTCATGACATCCCAGGAAAAATATTTAGTATTATCAATGAAATTAATATCATAGGTGATGTTTGGCAAGGTTGCCCACGTTCAGAGTTTGAAGCCAAACCATGCTGAACCTCTCTATCATGTAGACCTAGCCTCCTAGGAACACATTACAGATAAGTACAGGGAAATATATCGAAAGCACAGGGAAGTTTCCACAGAATAGAATACCTGATATTTAACACACAAAGTTGGAGGTTGAGATACACAGTTACAGCTTTGTTGAAAGGTTAGTAGAAATATTTGCATTACGTAGAAACTAACTCCTAATACGAATTAGATTGGACCTAAATACCTGCTGATACAGTTCCAACCAAATGGTGCAGTATTTATGTTCATGTATGAGAGTCAGAGTACTAAACTAGGCTAATCTAATGAAAGGCAGAAAGGATCAGTGCAGATGAATAAACCTTTTAAAAATACAATTTTATAATAGTCGTGTAGGACTTAATGATGAAGAAATAATAATTTAAAAATTAGGAATTTTAATCTATGTATATTTTTATTTGATAGTCTCCTCTGGTGCACATCAGACTAAACAGCCCAGTCAAGACCTCTGAAAATTAGTCTAGACACGAGAAGAGGCATACTCTGCATACTAAGACTTCTGAAAGGCTTTGAAAAGAAAAACTTCGGAGAATTCTTATTGTTTCTGATAAGGCTCATAGGAGTGCTTTTTTCCTGAAGTAATTCTTTATAAAAAGTAAAACATATTTCAAAGCATAACTGTCGGACACCTTCACACTTCTGACAGCCAACGATTCCTCTCATGGATTTCGTACTATGTGCAAATGAGTCACTATTCACCTCAGCAATCTCCATGTCAGTAAAAATGCTTATCTAAGCAAGTTTCATGCATGCTTTGATGTTTGCAGGAAAAGGGTTTTGGTTTGTGGTTACCTGACATACGGGTCAAACATCTATTGAAAAAAATACTGGCCAGAAAAGGTTATGTTATCTAGTTAGAGCAACACGCAAAAGGATGCAAGATAGTAATTATCTACTTCAGGACCTCTATGTCTTCCCAATAACCAAGCGTGCTAATGGCAGTCTACATCACAATTATCCTAAACATCAATATAACAATAACACAACCCATGCCATCTGAAAGAACTACAATTCAGTGCAATTAAGCATCTCTTCTAGGTATGAAAACATTGGTAAATAACCTCAGACACTTACACACAGAAGAGCTTGCAAAAAAGAGAGATTTTTAACTTTCTCTGAAACATCACCTGCCCTAGTGGCTACTGGCTAGGCACTGCTCTGAGTCAATTCCACCCAATCTCAGATACTAAGTCAATGTGGGACTCCTAATGCAGTAGTAAAATAACAAGTCAATGTATTATTTTCAGGTAAATCCTGTTGAGATCAGGAAAGGCAAATGTGAAGGAAAAAAAAAAAAAGATCAGAAAGACTCTACTCCAAATTACTTCCCTGCAGGATATCCACACTCATTTCAACATACAGAGAGTAATGAAATTTTTCAAGGGAAACTTGCTGAAGTGAAAGCAATTACCAATGGTATTATGTTTTTACCATTAAAATTATCTCTTTTAAAACCTTTAAATATTTTTAGTGCATTATTTTCAACATTTTTTTTTCATCTTTGGATTCCTATCTTCTAAATTTCTTCCTCTCAAAGACGAAGAGAAAAGAAGAAGTAAGCAAAATACTTAGAAACAGAGTAAGACAGAAATTTTAATCAGCGGTTTAAAATTTCCATCCTATCAAGTCACAAGGAAATTAGGGTTTTTATTTCTATTTTCAGCTATTTTATCCTTTACAGCAGGAAGTATTTTTGCATGTTGTCAAAACAGCCCTTACCAAAATATTTTCAGTCTAACAGTCAGGTTGACCCTGACCAGTATGAAGGAAATAATGGGTGAGTTGACACACAAGGAGAGACCCTAACTATGCCTGCAAAAAGCAAACCAAAGAGAGAAATTCCCTCATTTAAGTGATGATATTACTATGTGACATTATAGTTGCACCTATAATTGGTTTCAAAATAACAAGGGGCTCTTCTGTACCTCAAAGAGCGCATGTGTTGTGATTAAGATCTTACCGGGAGATCAGAAACAGAGAATTCCCCATGATCTCTGATGCTCAGCTTTCCACACATTTTCATCAGTATTACATCACACCTCTGTCAGCTAAATCGCTCTCCAGAGCTGCTGCAGAATCCCACTGACTTCAGCTTTCACCTTTTCCTACTGCTACCCGCGTTTATAGAGGACACCCTCCCAAAGAGCCAGTTTCTCCAGTGACATGCTCTGACAGCAGGTGGTTGAGCCCTGCAAGGCATTGTTTGCCATTTATTAGTTATTAGCTCGTCAAAGCAACTGAAGTACAGGCAGGGAGAGTATCTGGAGAGAAAATGCAGATTCAGTCACTGGTCGTGAATTAAGAATCAGCAGTTTACTAAGGAAGGCAACCTCACAGAGAAAGAAGTGAGATTTTGAATATTATATGTGAAATGAATACTGCTTTACATATTTCACCACCATTGTTTATCAAGACACAGTATGTGTTTATATGGGACTAGTTTAATCCCAAATGGAAAGGCAAATATGTGGCACATGTAAGTATAATCAATACTAAGGGCTGAAGCATAATGATTCCAGACTTTAAAAAAGCAACAGGGATTCTGATTAAAAAAGCTATCTTGACACAAAATCTTTCATTTTCAGATCAGGCTTATTTAAAAGCATATCTTTTTCTCACAGGAACATAAACATTGCATATGCATTCCTATATTTAGCCATTCTATGTACTACAGATTAAAAGAAGCAGCTAGATATCGTCTGTAGAAGAGTAAGTTTTCTTCATCTTAACATGAAAATAAAACAAAACAGGCCATGGTGAAGAACTTCAGGGGATCTTGGAAAGTGAAACACAGGAAGAGGTTTTTCCACTGATCTTGTCTAATTAGCAAGTCTTGATGGACCAACAGCACACAATTTCAGAACAATGAGAGCCTACAATATACACACATCATACACTCAAGTGAAGCAGGGATACTGAAATTGCTAGCCCTCCAGGGCAGAAAATAAAATATGACCTGATCCTGCCATGGAGTTCAAAGAACAGATAATGGACAGATTTCCAAGGCAAGTAGGGAAACAAGAGTTTTCAAGACAACCGTGCTAAAGCCCAGGAACACTTGACCTTGAACAAAACTGACAAGGCAGCCTTCTCCTGCCCCCACCATTCCCCAGCAGCGGGGATAGGAATATGTGGAAGCCAGGGCACAGGTCCCTCAGGCCACCAATCTTTCACTACCTTGCTCTATTTAAGAAACATATCCTAGGGGTAGGAATTAGAGTGAACCTTAGGCTGCCAGGAGTTACAATTCCTAAAGAAACTGCACAAGGAGAGTTTGCTGCCTAGAGTCCTGACTCTCCACATGGTACATCTTCCGCTCCAGCTACGTATGCCTCAGTGGGAGGAAAGTGCCTTATGTCAATCACACTCATTTTAAAGAGGAGATTAGAAACAAAATTACTTAGAAGAACGATGTTCATTATGAAATACTATTAATTTGAAAATCTGTATTCAAACTACTGAAATTCACAGAAAAAAACCACCAAAAAAACAGGTACTAAAGCCACATTTATTTTTAGGAAGCTCAATGAGTGAAGAAATAGCACATCTCCCAACTTTAATCTCCAGTTTCACTACACGACACTGGGAAGTTCTGATTTAAATGTAAAAAGTGATGCTGTCAGATGTGTTTTCAGTAACTTCTGGAAGCTTGCTTGTGTACAGAGAGCAACCTATCTTAGATCCCCCAGCAAAGCAATAATAATTCTTCATTTCCTTGCTTCTTTGTACTTCTCTGATTTCCACTTTGCTAGTGCAGGCCCAGCATGGGGACGTTTTGCTTATTCTGGGGTGACGGCACCGTTCATACATCACAAGTAACTCCCCTTTGGGCTGACAACACATAGCAGAGACCACAGGCAGCTAAACAGTAATTGTTGTGCCAAGATGTGCCCTACCTCACAATCCCTCTACAGCTCTGGAGGGAGACCTTGGGTTAAGTATTCACATATTTATCACTGACACTGGGGGCAAATCGTGCTCACAAAAGCTCCAGCATTTTCACCACTTTCACCTTGCTGTGCAAATCAAGGTGAAAGAGATGGTACCTGTTTAGTTCCCATCTCCCATCAGGTCAGGAGGAAGCTGGTGTATGAACCTGGCAACCACCTCATGGCTTGGAAATACTCCTGGATCCATTGTCTTATAGCAGGAATTTCTTTCCTTTATAGTCCATGCTTGCATGCTCTGTTTACTCCTATTTTCACTCCTTCTTCACTCTAAATACACATCTTATTTTGTGACTAACTTCTTAATCACCTCTTTTAATTCATCACCTTGATTTCCTGTTCCTTGCCAACCAGAATGATTACTCCTGCCCAGTGTTTTTAGCTTCTGTCAAGAGTAAATTTCAAGTAAGCATCACTGAAGTACATTTGATTTCCTGAAGAAATGGTCCTTTTTGGTCACTGAATTCAATTTCGTCTGTCAGAGGCAACCACAAATATATTTACTTTCCTGAACTCATCAGCTGCATCATTACCAATGATAAGAAGCCAAATTCTGAAAAGGGGAGAGGCAGGTTTGTTTTGTTAAAAAAAAAAAAATTTTTTTATTTTCATCTGAGTGACTGAAAATGCATTGTGCCCAAAGGCATTTGATATTAGGTCAATGAGCTCTCTCAATGTCTCACTGTCAGTTTCAACAAGAGCTTTACCAGATAAAACTATTGAGAAATGTCAAGAAACATCTCAGACTGAAGTCGGTCAAAAATTCTTTATTAATGAAGGCTGCATATATGAGTAAAGCTGTAAAGTATTAAGAAGCCAGGACAAAAGGAGAAAACACACATACATACTCTGAACATTTCCCAGTCAGAAACATCAGTTAAAATTATTTTGTAAACACAAATGGATCTATACTGTAAACTCTCAGAAGCAAGTATTACTGTCAAAACTCTAATCAAATTACCAGCAGTAACTAAATACATGTATATGTTGCACATCAGACACAGAAGTGAATTTTATAGACCATCAGGTAACATAAAACAAGTACCAGCCATGTAGTTGAAAATGGGACGATAAACAGAGGCTTAACAGACATGGACTTGATTTTGTCTAGAAAGGTATTTCCCTTGCTTTTTCACAACTGTTTGCTTTGAGAGGTGATAAATATGTAAATATCATTAATAAAAAGCAATTATTGAACTGACAGTTATGAAATCATACTCTGAATGTGAAGTCTTTGAGACAAAAGAATTCTAGCATGGCAAATGCTTAGTTACTAGTCAACATACAAAACAGTAGAAGACACAGAAAAGTTTGGGACAATATCATTCTGCTCCTGAGGAATCTAGAAGTAAAACATGGGGTATTTAACAAGCTATGCAGGATTTACTACCTTCAAGATGTTACTATAATTTGTAAGATATAACCAGTTTTCCAAGGAACAATGCTAAAATGTAACAAAGGGCCGAGGTCTGATTCCTTAGCAACTCCTCCCATTTAATCATAAAACCAAGATAAATCCATTTTACCAAAAATAGAAAGAAAGATAGACTAGGCAGATAAGAAACAAATCAGTTAAGAACGAACATCAGAAACTAAACTATGAGATGGCATACAAATCCTGCGGTTTGCAGAGATAAATCTGGCAAATAAATTCAGAAGAATCAAAACTGACACTAAAACTAAGGCTTGATCAGAAGCTAGTACCAGTGCACAACAGGAAGACTGAATGAGAGATGTTTCAGACCTGTCTCCGCTTTGAAAATCCCCTAGCTTTATTGATTTGTGTCACCACTTCATCGTCATTTTTAAAATGGCATATTTCAGAAAATACCACCGTTTCTATAACCTGGGATTTTGACAACTGATATTATTTGCGTTGCCTGACAGCGCATTCTGAAAAATAACAATATTCCAGTGCTCCTGTGCAATATCACACATATCGAGTTTAAAGGAGACCTTACATAACATGCAATAAGCAAATGCAGTACTTGCTATGAACACAAATTTACTTTCTAGCAAGGGATGACAGTAGAATTTTCCTGTAGCTCAAAATAAGGTACTCCTGCCTTATCAAATAACGTTAGTATTCCTTGTGCCAAGAAAAAAGTGCTAAGCAAATCAGGAATAATACACAAATTAATTGTTAATGAAACTATTTGTGAGCCTGTTGCACCTTCTTTCTTCCTTGGAGAGCAACAAAGGCAAAGAGTCTCGGACATTTTCTGCTGTTAGTAGTTGCCAAAGGGAAGTTTTTCCATTGTCCAGAGACCACTAAATGAACCATCCTCTAGCCACCCCTTTTCCGACTGACCCTTCACAGATGGTAGCTCACACATCAGCCAGTGCTTGTTCCCTCTCACACGTGAAGCATAATGAACTACTCCTCTATGACTTCGAGAGCATGAGGGCAAAAATTAACAAAGCAAGGAAGTGACCAGAAAAATCACACAAATTCAGAAAGGTCGTACAGTAAGTTTAACCATCAGAAGGAATAGAATACAGTGGCTACCGTGTTTACTATCTCACGCTGTCACTGATTAACACCCTGTAACACCTAAGGATGAAGACATAAGAATGTAAACATCTAAACCAGTTTCTTTCCATACAGTCTGATGATGAAGGGAGATGAAGGGAATTTCAGAAAGTCCCATTAGCCATTATTCGGCAAAAGGGGAAAACCATCAGCGCATGCAAAAAGAATGAAAAACTAGGTGCTTACATCGATGTATGTGACAAATGAAGGTTACTGATTCAGAATTTTCTATCTCCTCCTACACACCACAATTTTATCACAAGCAATGAGGTATTATTCCAAGCTCAGCGTTTCAGCGTGCTAGAGGGACTAATTAAGACAGCAGGATATAACCCGTGCCATTCACCTGACCAAAACAGGCATCTCTACACTGGACAGTTTATTCAACTACCCTTCAGGTGGAGGACACGGTTATGAATTGAATTTCTTTGCACACAGCTGCCTGCAGTATGATCAGGTGATGTAAAGCAGCACTGAATGTAAGTATTATTTATCAAATATTCAAAAGGCCAAAAAACCTGTACGGTAGCATTAGTGGATGTACTGAAAGACAAACATGTCATATAAAGAGTTAATGCACTCCTCCCCAACTACCTCAACTTATCATCTGAAGCAATAGCCTTCTGTTTATTGCAATATTTAATACACTCTCAGAAAACAAAAAACACACCACGTGCTAAGGTGTGGGGTTTTTTTTATTAAAATTCCTCCCTGCCCCAAAGATAATCTTTAACTCAGTTCGACATACTGTTTTCATTACAACAACCTGCAAATTACTTGCAGCATAATCATAACAGGTAAGGATTATGTTAAACCCCATACTCTCAGCTGACGGCGTAGCCTTTCTGTAAGTGATGTCATGACTTTCTCCAAATAAATTAACCTGTCTAATATACTGTTGATGTTTTATATCAAAGGAGAGAACCACACTGCAAATAAAGCATTATAGAAACATGGGTCACCAGCGACTTGGCAAAGGTTTAAGACTTATGTAAATACCTCTGGTATGAAAAACAGAAGAATGCTGTAGGTGTGAAGAACACTTCTGTGAAGAGGAAATAGGGCAGGCTGATAACACTTAGGCAAATACTGTATTTGAGAATGCAGAAAATGGGTTAAACCCATTAAGAGTACTACTTTTTAGGAAGCAACACAGGAAAAGAGTACAGAAGAAATCCAATTTCTTAAAGAGTTTGGTCTAGAGTGATTATAAATGTTTGTTTATGCGTGTGTGTGTGTGCGCGTGTACAGAAAACACCACTGGCTAATCATTTAAAACACCTTGCAGAAAAAACAAAGTGCCTTCCACTCTCTCAGATACATACTTCAAAGAACGAGAAAAAGAAATAGAAGGTGCTCAAAACCATTATGCAGAAGTATAACCTTGTGTCTTCCACTCTCCCTAACACACTAAAAAAGCAGACCAAAGTTTAAGTATTCACGGCACATTTGGCAAAAATCCAGAACTTCCATACTGGCCAAAATTCAAACTAACAAAGTATACCCAACACTCAAACACACACTTTGCTTAAAAGACGCTAGAAAAATAAATAGTAGAGCTGAAGCATCATTATTAGTGAGAGGTATTAGAGACACAGCCCAATCTTTTGCCTTGGGAGCTTGTGGGAAGAATGACTGGGCCTTGCCATCGTTCCCTCTCATGGCTTTTTACAGGAGAAAAGGATCCACCAAGGGAGCTGAGGAGCTGCCAGTGAGGTCACCCAGAGAGCTACGGGCAGACGCCTGTGCACGCACCACCCTACAGCTCCCTGGGAAAGTCCACAGTGTGAGGTGGTGATGAAGGCTGAGAAGTACAGAAGGAAGGCCGCCTAACCTAAAATGACTCACTCAGGTTAAAACATTGGGAAATACACTGGAGTGTACATTTCCAGCCAGCAGCCCAAATTCAAGCTATTACAAAATCCCAACGCTGAAGATGAACAAATGTTCTAAAATCCAAACTGGCTTGGGCAGCTCAAGGCTATTGCAGGTAAGTTAACTGACCACCTCAAACACGAAGGAAAATACAAAGCACACGGAAAAGATGCAATTATGGGGTTTAAGAACTGAAAAGCAAGAGATTTTCACTCTGCATCTTATTCAGTTAACTGGAGATTGTCACCACCGAGTCAGCCCCAGTTGCTCTCCTGATTCCCTCAGAGCCTTTGATCCCAAGGCTGCAGTGCAGAAGACTGGGGAGGGAGAAGACAAGTGCAAGGCAGATCAATCCACCTAAGAGAAACTAATCCCTCCCACGTACACCCTGAATAACTTTCTGTTGTAACAGAGGTTCTAATTGGACCTTGTGTCGTTCAATCGCGAGGGCTTGTGCGTTAAAATCATCAAGAAGGCAGATACAAGGATGTCACCTTTGGCACCAGTCTACAGTGTCAGCAGGTAACGTGAAATCATAAATCGAGAACACACCTCCCACTGCCGCTTTCCTATAGCCAAGACAAATTGCTAAGGACTACAGAGCTAACTGGGAATTATCAACTGCAGAAGGGACTGGAGTTATTCTCCTTCCAACTTGGAAAGGCTGGCAATTCCCTCACAGTCCAAACCAACAGAGAGAGGCACTCACACACAACTTCCCAGCCTTTTAGAGCAGCCTGTCATGTTTCTAAAAGCTGCTAGCACCTTGAAGCCACCAAGCTTCAATGATGCATGAAAAAGGGTAGAGTTGGAGGGAGGAAGGCGCGGTGATCACTACTTGCATTTCCTCCATTTACTACTCCCGTCCTAGGTTAGCTGGGGTTAGGTTTCCTTCTCTCCTTAACCACACAGAAGACCAACAGTGGCATGCAAAATAGGATTCGACTGGATTATAGCTACGCAACCCTCAACCTTAAGAAAGCAATCTGGATTACCCAATGACTTAACCTCAGGTATGTCTTCCTCTTTGGTCTGTAAATTCTATAAATTACAAGGCATGCCTAAACTTGCACTGCTAGGGCTGGGGAGGCAAGTGCACCTCATTCCCACTTCCTGGTCCTAGGCGGCTTCTTCCACAGCAGGCGAGCTTTTCATGGATTGATCGCTCTTTGGAGACAGGAAATGCTTCTCCGCAACAGCAGAAATAGCCTTGCTGTGCACGTGAGGTATGTTCACCAAATCTGTGAGGGAAAAGCAACTTATTTTTCAAACGATGTAACACCTGCAAGGGAAGGGAGCTGACTATATTATCCAGAGAGAAGGAAATACTCTAATTAACCTTCTAATTGGAATAAAACAGCGTAAGTGACTAAATAATACTCTGAATTTTATCTCTGAACAAAAGGGCGGGTACTAATTTAATTTTAAAAAGTCACACATCTTTGATCCCCAACTTGATATCCCTTGACTATACAATTATATCAAAATTTAATTAATTCTTTACATCAGGTGTAGATCAATTAATTGCTGAGTTTGGTCAGGCAGCTTCTGCTATGGGAGTTCTCATCTGAGATTTATTTGTCATTGGTCAACAAAAGTATTATTCCCAAATTCTTCTAAAACATCTATTATTAGTGACTGGTATCAGAAACTTTCTTGGATCCGCTTCAAAGCAGAGAACTGCAATTGCGCTTTTTCTATTTTATCTTCTGGGAAGCTGACAGAGAATTTTTTTCCCGGATAAAAAGTTCTTCACTGTGGAAGTGAGAGCCATTACATTTGAGAGGAGCAAGTGAAAAAAATTATCCTGCCTATATATTCCTCCACACCTGCAAATCTGTTCTATTAACAGCATGAGGAAAACATTACAGAACAAGTAAAGCTCTAGAACAAAACTGCATTAGCAGTTGAGAGACACTGCCTGGTCTCACTGGGCACTTCCTATTGAAGGAGAGTGTTAAAAAAAACCTTTGTTGTCTTAACAATAGTTGAGACCACTGTAATATTTGGGAAATTTCTTCATTCCTGGTTTTACTGACTATTTTTTTGCCTTGTTTTCACCGAGATACCTTGTATCCACCATAAAAAAAAAAAAAAGGAAAATAGAGTTGAATGGGTGACATAACTGGCACACAATCAGAGCTTAGCATTGGTAAATGGCCTTCCAAGGACGCAGGAAAATAGTTTGTGAATCATTCTACTATGTTTTTAGTCAGAAGTGATCCATACCTTTTCTAGAGACAGGAGGAAGGCATGTTGACTCCAATTTTAGTGGAGATGGGAAGTGCAATATTGCTTCCCTAGTAAAACACAGCTTTTTTTTTTTTTTTTTTTTTATTCTTTTTAGAAAGAAGTTGCAGCTAGCATGGGTTTCTAGAGCCCCAGTATTCACAAGGGCAATGTTTCTTTTATTTTTACTTTTTTTT
Source organism: Actenoides hombroni (assembly GCA_024336885.1). Taxonomy (NCBI): domain Eukaryota; kingdom Metazoa; phylum Chordata; class Aves; order Coraciiformes; family Alcedinidae; genus Actenoides; species Actenoides hombroni. Next base: position 13,325,766 of record WUAM01000431.1, read on the forward strand.
TATTATTATTTATTTTTATTTTTAGTTCTTTGTTTGGTTGCGTTTTTTTCTTCTTTTTTTTTTT
>WUAM01000431.1:13325929-13359654 GCA_024336885.1 Actenoides hombroni
TTATTGCTCAAATAACTGCTCTACAGATATAAAATTCATCTAAACTCAGTAGTGATGCCCTTATATTCTGGAGCTATTAATTAAAAAAGGTGCTCATACTAGTCCATAAAAATAATTCTATTTACGGAAATGTAAGGATTTTACTCATTTTTCTCAAGGTCCTGTGAGCCACTACCATTTCTGCCTGCCTCTCAAGCATCCAGTTTCCTTCAACCTCATACTCAGTTTGTGAACAGGATTCCTGCCACTCTATTGAGGCTTTGTTACAATCCAGAGCAAGTGAAAATATTCTCAAATGGGTAAACATCTGTCTCCACTGCAGGAAATATTTTTTATTTAGTTTTATCTCACTTGCTCATCTAGGACTCAAGTACTATCTACTCATTCTGTGTCTATGACTTCTCTCCTGCCTGCCCTTCATTCTTGCTATGTCTGCAATTTTTCCCTAGGTATTAAATGACAGTTGCTTTTTGTAGTTTTCACCTACCCTCACCCAAAGGAGATTTAAAGCATTGAGCAATCAGAATAGTGGTATTTTATACTGTTTGCAAGGATGTACAAATGGTTACAAAGTCCATGGCAATAAATACGCAGATGCTTGCAAGAAATAAGCAAAGATTACAGGACTTTGTCCATCGTATCCTTTTCTGTGACTTTCAGGGTCTGGGTTATAAGACAGGATTTAGAAATCTTACTCATTTTTGGGGGGGTGAATAATTAAAGATATCAATTAAGAACACATAGTGTTTAGGTGGTTAAATTATGAGATACTGTCCCATCTTCTGGCAAACTACAACTTATTATCTTGCCAAGACAGAGACTGCATTTGGAATATCATGATTAGAAGCCATGGGATGACTTTGTTTGAAGCTGTTTCATTAAATGAATTTTACCATTAGCCCTTTGGAGCTGTAATAGCTGTAAGGTTCACCACAACCTTTGGGGAATGAGTACTGTAAAAAGTAATCTATACAGAGAACATAATCTTTTTCATTTAACTTCATATTCTAAAATTGGTGTATCTAGGCTATTTATCTAGGCACTCTCTGTAGTCACCAGGCAGAAACAGGTGCCTTCAGGTAGCAATTTACACCATCTTTTCACTACCTTTCCTCAGATGGGATAAATCACACATTGGGAGTAGGTATTTTTTCTCTGTTGATTTTGAGGGTTTACTAAATAATAAGACTCACAGCCTTAGACAACTGAATAGATTAAATGAACTTGGCTGTGAACAGTCTCCACAGATCACCTTATACTGACTACTTTTAATGGCTGCCTTCCTCAGCTGTGTAATACAGAGCACTCAGAAATGGGGAAGATTTTGGACCCATTTGTATGGATATTAATACTTTATATGGCAGATTATCTGGTATGCAGTGTATTGGAACAGAACTATCAGAGATAATCCATTCTCTTTGGACATGGAACAGCCAAATTACAGTATATTATTGCAATAAATCCAGTGTAATTAAAGAGTTTCATGGACATAGGAAATCACTGACAGGGAAACTAACGTATGGTCAGTGATTCCCATAATGACTGATGCTAGATTTTTTTCTCCTCATGATATTACTGTTATATTGTCCTAGTAAGTTAGAAGACTACCAGAAGTTGCCATAATAAAATCAAATTAATATCATGATACACCCCACCGATAAAATAAGACAAGAAAATAAAATGCAAAAGAGGCACAAAATAAACTGTTAGCAATGGCTGCATTCCAGTCCTAATGAAATCCACATATTGTTGAACTGCAATATACATACCTAGTCTTGAGTATCTGGCACTTGTCCTTTTACCAGAAGAGGAACAACTTCCACTTCCCCATTCACCTTAACTTAATGGTTCTCAAATTAGGTGTTATGGTCCCAGATGGGTTCATGACAATTCCAAGAGAAGTTCAGTTGGTCCAAACAGAAATCCAAATATTTACAGTGATATTTGAGGCCACCAACCCAAATGGAGGAGAGCTACAGCTTAGAATAGTCTAGAAACTGCTACTTTTATGGTATCTAAAAAGAAATAAACTGAGCCACAAAAAGAAATAAACTGAGAACAGATAGAAAGTGACCGTAAGGTAACCTTCTGCAAGTTCTTCAATAACAGAGGGATGCTTCAGGTAAATGAGAAGCAGGTGTTATTTCAAGAACATATTTCAAGTGCAAAATACATACATACATACACGTGGGTGCACAAACATGACATGCATTCTATAGAAAATGCTAGACTAAAATATGTTTACAGTCACTGCAGTTAATAGCAAACCTATTATTTAGTCCCAGGAGCACAGGTCAGAACTGTACAGGGTAGCAGTTATTACACTGCCATTACTACTCTCAATGTGAGTGAAATAGTACATATACAGGCCTGCAAAATCTCTTGCACTGTAGTGGGAGTTAGGCCTGTCTAACACATCTCTTAACTAGTATCTACATCCCAAACATGCTAGGTGATATGATTTCTTGCTGTGGGAAGCACATAAAGCTTCACTTAAAGCTGTAAGTGCAGTACTTAGCAGGTAAGAATGTTAGGAGTTTGACATACGCACTAAGAAACCCATCATCCAACTGTGCTGCGCACTTTGTAACTGAAAGTACATAGGACTGAGATTTAGGTCAGCATACAGAGATCTGAAATAAGCAGAAAACATCCTGGTGGACTTGGTGATTCTAACTCAAGGCCATAATGTAAGTTGGAACTTTTGATAGGACAGTCACTTTTAGACCTCGTATAAGAAGCTCTGGCTTGGATGGATTTGAAAATCCACATTTCTTCAAATACATACACATTTCAAGGCCTAAAAACTATTTTGTTCCATTTGAAAGTTAAGAAGAAAACACAAAGAGCCTTAGTTTGACATCTCACTGAACTGTATAGACTGGAAAAGTGTGGGCAATTGAATTGTTTACTTTTGAAAAATTACTAATATTTACAAAGGCTTTTCCTAGGACAGCCAAAAAAATCACCCAAGAATCCTGAAGTACTAAACATCCAAATCATTAGACCATGGATTTATGGTCTATCATGGAAATGCCTTGTAACAAAATCTGAAATGTACAGTGTAAAATATTCCGCATCCCCCCAAGTTCATTAGACTCTGAATTTTCAGATGGTTTCAGCTCATTAAATATGTTTTCAGACTTATTTGTTGTAGTATAAAGGTTTCTTTATCAGATTTACTATTATTATGGACCATAAATTATATTATGCCTGAAGCCTCAACAAAAACAAAGCATATTATAGGTATACACACACACACACAGAGGCCATCTTGGAAAGCCAAAGACACTACTTTTTATAGCTAGAGTGGATGAGACCTTTTGTCTAAAAAGTAACAGTCATGTAATGTATGTAATGTGATCAACAAATCCTGCAAGACTATTTTAAAAAGCAGGCCAGAAACAGAAAATTCTTCACATATGTTTGCATATCACCAGTAACAAATGTACCATAAAAATCAGTGTCACACTGAAGATACTTGGGAACACACAAAGTATCTATCAGCACTGGAGATAATTTGTCTGGTTATACTCCTCCTTTTGCAACTTGATTAAAAAAGACTTTTTTTTCTGAAAGCAGTGGATGGTACGAAGGCATATTAAAACGTCACTGAACCTAATTTTGCATTAGACACTCCTCTGTCTCGGGAGAGTTGCACTTCATCCAGAGCCACTTGGCAGTTCTGATTGTATATTCTACTAGGTTAAACCTAAATCCCTTTGCAGATGTCAGCACAAGGAATTCTGTCTTGCAAGCTCATGTGAACTTGAAGTGGTATAGAATTCTACAAAATAAATGCTATCTACTTGATCTATTATTGATTATGGAGTGCCTAGAGACTCTCCCCAAGAAGGAAATCCATTATAGTGCATTAGACTGCATTGACATCAAGTATAAGTGCTATTAACCCAAAAGGTATTCTGAGCTGATGTATTTTCTGAAGCAAAGGAAGCCAGAGGGAAAAAAAAGTCTTCTGTAACAACATATTCTAGTTCAAGGTGAAGCATTACAGAAGAAATACTGTAAGGGTTAGTACTGGATTGCAGGAAGGCTGGTCTAAACATTTCCCTATCATTATCAATGTTGCAAAGTTATCTACCATAATGGCTTTCTGTGTAAACATTAAATAAGCTAGGTGTTTCTCCTAGCACCCCCAACACTGACTTCAGCAATTTTCTGCAAATGTTCCCGGTCTGTGTCCACAAACCTCAGAATGGGGTTTCTAATACAAAGCAATTCTTGCAGCTCCATTTTTATGAGACACACAGTTTATGGAGTAATTTACATGCCATCTTATTAGTGACAGACAAAAAGCTTGAAAGTGACATTATGAATGACACTTCCACAGCATGTGAACAGACAGCAGCGTAGAAATGCATATGTGTCCAGTACTCAAACGGCAGCTCACAGATCTGAATCACTGTTTTTACAGAGAACCAGTATTAAAACTAATGGGAGCTTATGGGGACAATAATTGCAAAATATTTTTTCTCTTCTTCTTACTACAGAATCATAGAATGGTGTGGGTAGGAACGGATCTTACAGACCATGTACTTCCAACACCCCTGACACAGGCAGGGATATCTTCCACTAGATCAGGTTGGTCGAAACCCTATCCATTTCCTAGGGAGTGGGCATTCACATCTTCTCTTCACAGCATGTTCCAGTGTCTCACCACCCTCACAGTAAAGAATTTCTTTCTTGTATCTAACCTAAATTTAACCTCTTTCAGTTTAAAACAGTTATCCCTTGTCCTGATAAAGACCCAACACATACCCTTTTCAGTATGTCTCCCTTAATTTCTGGAAGGCTGCTATAAGGTCTCCTCAGAGTCTTCTCTTCTCCAGGCTGAAAAACCCCAACTCCCTCAGCGTGTCCTCACAGATGAGGTGCTTCTGCCCCCTGATCATCTTTGTGGCCCTTTTGCCTTCTTTAATTCTACCACATTGGAAAGAAAGCTGTGATATCATAGGGGAAATAAACTGAAAGTCATTGCAAAGATGCAAATAGCTAGAATTTTCGCAAATGTGTGATGTTCAAACAAAGTTACTTCTGGAAAGCAGACTCAGCAGTCTGAGTAATAATTATGGTGCTGAAAAGTACAAAGCAGATGATATCTTTTTGTTTACACAATTGCTATTTCACAGGTAGCCTGCCTGTACCACTGGATCAGATTCAAGTAAATGAATAAACATCACACATGGAGATGTATGATTCTGTGATTCTAAACTAATGACTTTTCCTTTCCTGTATCATATGGCTCATGGAGGATCGGTTCATTTGGCTAAAGATCAACAGATCTCAACTGAAACTCTTCATAATGTCAGAGCTTTGACAAAATTTATTCCCACCTAGATTTCTTCATTTGTACTCAGATGGAAGAGCTGAAGTCACCTCATCTTTCCATTATGTACCTGCATGATTTTCTCCTTGATGCAGTTTTCATGAAACTTTTATGCGATTAATATTTTGAGATTTGCATGGTCCTAATGGATACAGTTGAAATTCACCACCAGGTTATAAAATAATTCAAACACTTCAATCCATATCCCAAACAATCTTATTTTTCTGAAGTGTTTACAGTTTCCTCATTTGTTAGTTGGGTTAGAGTTTTACTTATTTCCTACATGCTGCAGTATTTCAACTTGGACACAGAAATCATTTTGTTATCAGGAGGTCATTAGCTAAGCACTTACAAGAGCTGCAACAGAAATTATTTTCCCAGCCTAGACATGAAAATTTTAGCCCCTTGCCCTAGCTAAGTATCTCCAATATCAAAAGTTTGCTTGTTGGGTTTTTGCTTTCTGAAAGCAATGATTTTTCTCCATTTCAGAAATGATGTTGTTTTATTTTGCACCAAGTACTCATCTTGGGCTTCACAAACTGTTTTATGATGCTTGGCATTTGTGAAGCCTTCTGTGCCTGGTAAAGTCCTGATGTCTTCTGCACACACACTATATTTTTCCTGGTTTTCATTAGTTTTGCATATGTCTCACCAGTTTCCAAGATGGTTAAACAGGCTTCAATGTTCAAATTTTATTTAATTTGTAAACTCTGACAAGTTTGGTTAGTTTTCTTTTTGTAAAGTGCAATAGCCTGCCTTTTATAATTAATTCCCTAAAGAAACATGGCTAAACAAACTGGAAGAAAAATTCTAGAATTTCAAAAGAAGAAAAATTCTACAATTCTAGCATCTTCATGTGAGCTGCAACACACCCAGATTTTGGTAACATTTACCATTGGCTTTGGTTATTTTGTTTTCCGTTTTCATCCAGACTTTTACAGTTTTGGAGTTTTCTTATTTCCCTATTGTGACCTGAAGACAACACAGTTGCTTAACCTTCTCTCTTTATGTCAGTAGGCTTTGGTAGAGAGATGATATGGTGATAGAGTTACTGTTTTGGTCTCAGCTTTTCTTTGGTTTGTAACATGTTTTGCTTACAGTTTCACATACCTCACATAGTAACTCATTTCTGACAATTCTTTATCTGTGCGTAAACAGATAGAGTCAAGATAATGCAATATTCAGACTTATTCTTCTACACATACTGTTTTCTGTCATCAAACACTTCCTGAAAGCACTCTTCTCTAGGTCAGTATGCATAATCATAAAGTAGTGTCCTGTTGGGAAAACACTTATCGTATCAGCATCTAGCACGATGCTACTGAACTGCATACAGTGGTAAAAAGCAGTTACACTGTGGGCTATGAAAGATTAAAAAAATTAGAATCAGTCACAGAATGACAGAATTACCGAGGTCGGAAAAGACCTCTGAGATCATCAAGTCCAGCCTGTGACCTCCCTGGGCAGTCCAGTCCAATGTCTGATCACCCTCTCTGTCAGGAAGTGCTTCCTGATATCCAACCTAAACCTCCCCTGGTGCAGCTTCAGGCCATGCCCTCTTGTCCTGTCACTAGTCACCTGGGAGAAGAGCTCGACCCCCACTTGACTACAACCTCCCTTCAGGTAGTTGTAGAGAGCGACAAGGTCCCCCCTGAGTCTCCTCCAGGCTAAACAACCCCAGCTCCCTCAGACTCTGCTCATAAGACTTTCCTTCTAGTCCCTTCACCAGCCTCGTTGCTCTCCTCTGGACCTGCTCCAGCACCTCAGTATCCTTCTTGAAGTGAGGGGCCCAGAATTGTAGACAGTACCTCAAATGAATTATTTACATCTGAAACTCTGCTGTGGTCTGAGAAGATAAAAAAGGGGGAGGAAAAAAACAAGATTCCTTTCCAGATTATTCTTCTACCCTTCCCTTCAAATAATGATACAGACTCTATGGAAGCTCCCTGGTATCACTCAATTTAAAAAAAAAATAAAATAAAAGATTCTTTGCTTACATTATTCAGGTGTAATAAAATATTCCTGAGTAGGGGGAAAAAAAAAAAACCCAGCTGTATTAATTCAGAAGTATTGCACAACAGAATGTGGCATTTTAGAACAGCCTTGTGCAACCACAGCGATAAATGTATTCACACGTTCCACCTCTATTACCTATAACACTAATGAACACTGACTGTTGTCACAAGCGCACAACATACACAACATGTAGAGCAAAATTCAGTTAAGACCTAAAGAACTTCTACACACCCAGTCACCCACCATCTACACATGAATATATGAGTGAGAGCATTTTCCCTGTTGATCGTATCAGACAACAACTTCACTGTACAGTTCGTATTTTGGGGTTGTTTTTTAAAGCAACAATGGCTAGAAAAGAAAAAGGGAGCCTTGTTTCACGTGCAATGAGTTAGAAGGGCCCTAAGCAATGACTTAATTCTGAGATGGTAGCTAAGTTAGATCAGTTTTAATCAGCCACAACTTCTATGCCAGGCTGCAGAGCTGAACCCACAAACCAGCACTGAATTGGAGCATCTGCCAAATACTTTTTATAAACGTGTCATCTCAATGTTCTTACCGTTTGAAAGACTATTACCATGCGTAATTTGCTTGGAACTCTTTTGCTCAGTTGTTAAGAGTTCAGAAGGCTCAGGCTGAAGGCAGGATCTGGTATTATTTGTCTGTTGGTACTATAAACAGTTCTGGGTTTTGCAGCTCTCGCAACACTGAAGTTCCAAGAGTTCATGTACATGCACGCAGCACTGGGACTAGTTTCTTGTCATGCATCTGTTGGGACAGTGGAAGGCTTGAGGGTTTTGACATAAAAAGACTGACCTAATTAAAGTTGATTCACTCTTCCCAGGTATAAAGAAGCCAAGTTTTGAAGGACCACACCCCATCATATCATGAGGGTGGAAGCAGACTGGATCCTTGGAACATCTGCTGACAAGTTTGTACCTGAAAAATAATTCATTTGACATAGGATAGCAAGTACTCAGATATCCTTGAGAAAATTCAAATGGAGAAGGATTAGTCAAACTCTGCTTAGATAAATGTATTTATGTACCAACATGAAAATTTGTTATATATGAACTTTCAGATCTTATTTCCATGCCTTGTTCCTTGGTTACAGACAGATTTTATTTTAATTTTTTTTCACATTTTTGGGTTTCACTTATATTTTTCTTGTTTCATATAACCATAAGCACTTTGCTTGAAAACAATATATTGTGTGCTGTATTAATTATTCAGTTTGGTCTTTGTCTTCTGCTGTGTACACAGGAAAAGACAGTGCATAATGAACATTTATGCAAAATCTACAGTAATAATTTAGGGGTTTAATATATATTTTAATGATAAGAAATAGCAATAAAACTTTTCTCCAACATCAGCATATGGCATTTCTTAATACAGAAAAAAAAAATATTTTAATTTACACAGAAGTGACACATACATTTATATATACATTTACATATACAGGGTGATATACTGATTCCATTATAAATAAGATAATGCATTTATAAAAGTTAAGAGCAAGAACTACTTGTTGTTCCTTGAGTACATTTCCACCATGTTTCACTCTATCACACATTTCTTGACTCTGCAGTCTTTCTCTATAATCTGCTACAGTCCGTGCCAGTCTCACCTATTTGCCTTTTCCGAGTAACCCGTATGTGGTTATGTATGTGTCACTGGATTATTAAATAAAGCATTTTAATTTATTTTTCATTCTGCATGCTGCTGTTCACTTTTTGCAGTTATCAGATAATTTTCAAACCCCCCTAGCTTTCACTTTCATCTTAGTTCCAACTGAATTTGAGTTTTAGGATTGCAGGTACTAACAGAATTCCTCAAGATCAGAGCTTGTATGTAAATTTTCTTTAATAAAAGAAGAAAAAGACGCCAATGTCATCACCCAGAATCTGAAAAGTCCACAGAACCATTTCACTGGACAACACAATTACGAAATACCCCTAACCTGAGATTTCTGTAAATATATTCCATAAAAAAATCCAGAGGCAGAACTAAAGCATGTGACTTTATCCCAGTTTCTCCCATCTATAAAATCAGGTAATTATATTTAACTACTTCGCTGAATACTCTTAAGCCCTTATTATATATAAAATTTGTGAAGCTTTTAAAACTGTCAAGAAATGACAGAACTCGAATCAGAATAGAGAGGCTCCATTATTCTCCCAGTTAGTATTAAACACCAGAAGTTCAGAGATTTATATATTATGAAGGCTCAAAGAGACTACCTTTTAACTTTTTGTTAAGCTCAACACCTTAAGCTCAAAGCATCATTTTACTTAAGGCTTATTTCCACACTTTAATCATTCCTGTGACCCTGCTTTGAATCTCCATCCATTTTTTTCTTTACTTACGGACAACAGAGCTAGAGAAAACAAGCCAGCCTTAGTCTTCTCAGTGCTAGACAGCATTGTCATCCCATTTCCAAACTTTCTAGCTCATGTACCCAGGGATCATGTCAGCCCTTTGGCCACACATGTTTTACACAGGATGGAGTCTATTGCTTTAAAAGAAGTTCTATGTCTTTATCTCTTGGTGCACAATGTTACATTTGCTATATTAAAGCAAAAATCTTGTTTTGCCCAGTTCGACAAGAACAGTCACTCCGTGATTTGATCCATTCGTTATTATTTTCTCATGAATCATGTATATACTTTGTAAAGTTACTATTTTTACAAGGGCACAGCTTAAAAAAAGTCCAAGTGTGAAGGACTGGCAAACTACTGGTATGCAGACACTCAAGGACCTCAAAGGTAACCGTAATCCTCTTTTGAGTCTGATTTAGCTGCTCTGCATCCTCATCACGCATCATTCTTGTTTCTTCATGAAAGTGCCAAATATCACCAAGGGAGTGACCTTACAGAAGTCTAAATGTGTATTTTCATACTACTTCTTCGTCAACAGCCCAATGTATGAGCACCTCGAAAACATGGCAAGGGCAGTAGTGTAACAAGACCTATTTTTACCAAACTCACACTGCCAGGCACTAGAGACATCCTGTGATTCTCCTCTGTCCTTTATTAACCGAGTCCTCCATCAGCTATTGCATCATTTTACTGGGATCGGTATCTGGGCTTGTAAGTATACCTTGCTTACCTGCTCTACCACTGTGGCATTTACCCAATTCTCCCATCTTCCTGGTATGCCAAGACTTTTGTAAAATCAACGGTAAGAGTCCAACATAAACTCCTTTGTCAGCTCTTTGTGGATTAAACTACCTTCAGATTTTGAAACAACCAGGCTTCCATCTATGTATCCGTTGTCCCGGGCGATATGCCTCTGGGAGGCAACAACATTTTTATTTCCCATTATTCTACATTTTAAACAATATATAGCCTTCCTATACCAACCACCAAGCTGCTCTCAAGCAGGAAAATCAAATACAACCAACAATATATTCTTCTCCTTCTCATGCAAACATTTTAGTCTTTATAAGCAAAGCTACCTCAGCAGGAAGTCCTACCAGTGCATAAAAAAAAGTAACTGCCAGCCAGTATCCTGCCCACTGTAGGCTTGGTTTATTCCCTTTACACACGTGCGATTGCCACACGGGCCAATAAAAATGTTAACTGGACAAACAGAAAAAGAAGGGGGTTTAATCTGTTTGTAAAATTATGAAAAAAGTGGTTTTGATCAGATAATGTGTATATCAAAATTCTGATAGAAGACTTTGTTTAAAATATGGATAAGGAAATGTAAGAAAGGAATAGTCTGTTTTCCATCTGAATTACTGGAGGTGACATAAATAACCAGGCAGAAAATTCACCCCCTCTTCTCTGTGATGTTCAGCTTAACTGAGAAATAAAGGTTCAAATGGATCAGCTTTGGTATCCAAAGCAGCCAATCTTTTGTGCTGGCAAACATCAACATTTTCAAAACGAGGGAAAAAAAAACCCCAACAACTCTCAGAACAAATACTGATTGATAGCTCTGTCAAGCTGATGCTGAACCAATTATCTACTTGGTCTCAGAAAGATGTACATGAAAATGCTCTGCTTCTGAGAGTTCTCTTGGATATTTATTTGGGGACTGGGACGGAGGGTGAGGGAAGAGAGGGGAGAAGCTGGGAGATTTCATGCCTATAAAAGAGCAATTGAAGATCAGACTAAAGCTCATTTAAAGATTTCCAGTAAGAAACTGTGACCAAGGCTTAAAACACACTAAAGAAGCAGCTTCATCTTGAACTTTGGGAGCAGCTGTGCTCTCTTTCCCCTTCCCCCAACACAGGAAACAGACCTAGAAACAAAAATAAGACAGGAATGCTCCTGTGCAAGCTAATGTTGTTGGCTTCTTAAACATCCACTACTCTTGTGCCAAAAAAAATGAAACCTAGGAGGATTTAACACTTCAAAGGATAGTGGGAGACTGATTCAAACACAGAATTTTCTACCAGAGACAGATATGCTTTCATTTTGTAAACACGCTGGAAAAATGTTATCATGAGTGCATGTCAAGACAGATTTCATTTATATTCCTGTACTACTTATGCACAAATACACTACTGCATATTACACTTTTACCTATTTTAGACTACAATTAATGCTGTAGCAATGTTATCTCCCATCAGGAAAAAAAAAAAATGTAGCAGTTGAATCTTCTGATACCTTCCCAAACATTCTATTACAATATGCAGTTTGCAAGCTTAACACTACAGAGAAATGTTTGACAAAGAGGTTCTCTCCTTATTAAGCAATGATACATAATTATATGTTCAAGGGGAACGTGAATAACATCTTGCCAAAGGAATGTATGGCCACATATGCTACTCGCAGTATTCACAACTACAAATTATAGTTATACTTTCACTTGTGTTATTAAGAACTTGGCCTTTGTTCAGTGTATTTCGCTTTCGGAACAAAGGTAAAGAGAAGGGAAGGAAAGTGAGTGGTTGGCAAATCTCTCTGTCTAATTTTAAAAAAAAGACTTTACTTAATTTTGACGAGTACAAATCATCTCCATGGCTTGCTCTGCTTCACTCACCAAAAACAACTCATGTTTTTCAACACTTAATTTAATATTTTGCAGGCTAATGGAAACTTTACATAATGCATTCTCCCTCATAAAGCTAAAACGTCAGCGCAGATGGGATTGAGATCTTGATACAGAAAGAAAGCAAATGTTATCTTTTCAAAATCTTCAGCCTAGCAAACACAATGTGGAGGATGGGACAAGCACTGATATGAAGAAAAAAAGGAGGGGAAAATAATCCTACTTGCTTTACCAACAGAGTGTCTGTATCTCTTTCTGAGCACATTATCCCTAGCCATACCTCTCTCAGCAGCACTTAACATTTGATTAAAATAGTTTCTTGATCCCTCCTCATTCTGCAAGTGTCCTCCCTATGGCAGGACAAGAAAAACAGATTGAAAAACAACAGTTGGTATGACTATTAACAGTTATATTTCACTCTCATTTAAAATCTAGTAAGTATTGTCAGGTTAGTCCTCAGTCACAATGAATTCCAACTCTGGTGATTTCCTTCTTTAAAAAAAAAAAAAAGAAAGAAAGAAAGAAAAGATATGCTTGATCCTTTCTTTGTGCACTGAGAGTTCAGGGCCATGCAGCACTTGTGCCTTTAGCACCTGTTAGTAGTTCCTCAGAGAAATGGATAGAGAGCAAAAGCAGGTCAAGGGAGCCTTTCAAGTTTAAACCATTCCATTCATGGATCACATCCCATCCAACCACACAGTGTGGTCACTTAAAGCACTGTTTCTTCACTGCTGCACCTAGCAGGAGGGAAATAACTTGCTGTGCTAAGAAGCACCTCCTTACCAGAGGTGTTTTATAATCCAATATAATGCAGATCAAACCACTTGATACTTGCTGGCTGTATTAAGAGCAAGAGGACAGGTAAATGGACCAAGCTTTAGACAGATTACAACAGAATTTAAAAAACAAACAAACGAACACAGCAGCATTTCTAGCAGAAGAGTCCCACCTACACAAGTGGTACTAGGCTATCACATTGCCTTTTCTACTGCCATCATTACTGGAGCATAAAGCTTCTTATTCCTGGAAAACAGTATTGAGAACACACTGTAACAAACTCTCTGACTTGACTGCCAAGAGTGGATGTTCCTAAATGCCCAAACTGTCACATTCCCACACTCAAAGCAGGCTTTCTATTAAGTCCCAGTCTGAAGAAACACCTGGGTATTTTTTTGACTACCTTCTTGGTAAAGAAATGCTTCTTAATGTCAAGTGTAAACCTCCACTGGTGCAGCTTTGAAACATTCCCACAAGTCCTATCACAGGATGCCAGGGAGAAGAGCTCAGCACCTCCTCAGGAAAATGTAGAGAGCAATGAGGTCACCCCTCAGCCTCCTTCTCTACACACTAGACAAACCCAGAGTCCTCAGCTGCTCCCCGGAGCACATTCCTTCCAGCCCTCTCACCGACTTCATTTCCCTCCTCTGGACCCATCTGAGTAGCTGAATATCCTTCTTAAATCGTGGGGCCCAAAACTGCACCCAGTACTCCAGGTGAGGCTGCACCAACGCTGACTACAGCGGGATAATCACCTCTTTTCAGTGGCTGGTTATGCTGTGTTGGATGCACCCCAGGGCGCCGTTTGCCATCTTAGGACCAATCTGGACAAGAACCGTACCACAATTAAATTTCAAAAAATATATATACTGATGGAGGTAGGCATTTTGTTATATATATAACCTATGTTTTGAAATGCCAGGTGGGCCATAATAGAAAACAAACTCAAACCGTACAGAAAATCCAGATTCCTATTGCTGGTTAGGGTGAAAATGTGGTCTAAAAATCAAGAAGTCTTTATGTATTGCACATCACGCACAAGTATCTCAAAGGAATTTATGCATGGTTTTGTATATAGCTTAGTACCAAAAAGTCCTCATGCAAGTGTTACAGAAACTGACTGCATAAGAGGTCTTAATTATCATTATAAATTTTCTGATTGCTTGGTAAACAATAAATTTATCTGACAATTCTTGACTTCAGCACAGCCATTCTGCAGACACTGAGAGCTGTGTCACATTTCTCTAATGATATACTACATGACGAATACTGTACAACATTAGATTTCAAAACATCATATTGTAAACAGAAGGCTTTAAGCTTACAGCTTATAAAGCTGCTTCATACCTCTAGCATGTGGTTTACGCTCATTTCATACATCTAAAAATATCTCATTTGTAAAAATCTGATCTCTGGAAACATGACTAGATGGGCTTAAAATAGTCAGTTTGCTGATGGAAATTTATCTGCATTTCACAGAGAGTCAAAAGCATATTTTTAAAAAAGTAAGTTCATATCCCTGCTGCAAATAGGCATTTCCAACAGTCTCTGAATTAAGTTCATACCAGACTGCAGCCCACATAACGAATAAATATGTTGTTCTATAACCAGAAGAACTAAAGAAATCTGCTTTTTTTTACACCTTCATAGCCCACGTCTGCTAAAGAGCCTCACAGACTTCTGCTCTAACCCAGGCAATTACCCCACATACTGCCTGGTCAGTGAGGATGCACATCCTCCTCTGCTAAGGTGGTTGCTGCCCCGTAGAATGAAACAAGTCCTGCGCTCTTCCCATCTTGGGATGGAATGGCATGACTGTGGTCTCCTTCATGACCTCAGTCACTAATTCTCACAACACCTGCAGGAATCCCCTATTAACATGCTGTCAAACATGGCTGATATTGTCTAACAGAGCCAAGTTATACTGTTAGGGGAGGGATGGACAGAGAGAGACAATGGTGGACGGGACTTCAGGAAAAGGTTCTTCACTCAGGGGGTAACTGGTCACAGGAACAGGGTCCCAAGGAGAGTACTTATGACACCTGCCAGAGTTCAAGAAGCATCTGGACGATGCCCTTAGTCCTATGGTTTAGTTTTATTTAGTCCTGTGAGAAGCAGGGAGTTGGACTCAATGATCCTCATGGGTTCCATCCACCTTGAGATACTCTATGATTCTATGAATACAAGCTACACAAATTTTGTTTCTTAGGGAAACCTCAGTAGCGCTTAGACAGGTGATGCATACCAACTGAAGATGCCCAAGCTCATCAGTACTGCCCAAGGAAAGTTTTAGGACTGACCTACCATTTAGTTTTCACCATACAAACTCTGACTTCTGCTGGCAACTGCTGAAATGAGGCAGAAATCACCCTACCCATACCCATCAACATGCCCAGGGCACACAAATTCAGGATCTCATTTTCTTTTTCCTCTCAACCTTTTCATACTCTTACATTCAGGCAGTCTACGTTAAGATCCAGAGAGACGGCTACACTTGTCAGCTGAACTAAACAGATAAATAACATAACATTTCACACCATCATAGCCAGGTAGGCCCTTTCACATGGAACAAGCAAGGTGCTTTATGTGTACTTCATCAGTGAGGGGTAAGAAATGGTCACTGTCCTCTAGACTTCATCTTTGTCTATTCAGTTTCCATCACAGGTTAACTGGGTACTGGTTTTGCAGAAATAGTAAATTGAAACCAATGGGCAAGAAACAAGTTTCAGAGAAGTCCATACTAGTATCCTACTTTAAACAGCTCTATTTTTAGTAGACAATTACATTTTTAATTTTAAAGGCAGTCATATTGAGATTTTAATCACTGTTTAAGTAGGATGAATCCATAAAAATATGAGTTATTTGAATTGAATACCACATTATGCTGGTGACCCTAATATGTCTGTTCCTTGATCTACTGTAATTTTGATGTTACAAAAATATACAGTAAATGAAGCTCTGGATGATGATATTTAGCTGTCTTGAAATTTCCTTTATGTTCTGCCAACTTCAAATCTGATTTGGACTACAATGGTAACTGCTAAACAATAATCTGGCATGCATTCATCACCAGAAAAACAAAGAATGTATTTTACAAATACAATAAACCGTATCATAGAATGGTTTGGTTTGGAAGAGACCTTAAAGATCTAGCTTCAACTCTCCTGCCACAGGCAGGGAAACCTTCCATTAGACCAGGTTGCTCAAAGCCCCATCCAACTTGGTCTTGAACACATCCAGGGACAGAGCAACTACAGCCTCCCTGGGCAACCGGTTCCAGTGTCTCACCATTCTCAGAGTGAAAAACTTCTTCCTAATTTCTAATCTGAGTCTATCCTCTTCCAGCTTGAAGCCATTACCCCTCATCCTATCACTACAAGCCCCTGTAAAAAGTTCCTCCTCAGCTTTCTGGTAGGCCCCCTTTAGATACTGAAAAGCTGCAATAAGGTGTCCCTGAAGCATTCTTTTCTCCAGGCTGAACAACCCCAACTCTCTCAGCCTGTCCTCATAGAAGAGGTGTTAGCACCAGAACAGTTTAGCATCTAGTCCAATATACTTTCTTTATTCTTTTGTTGCTGATGGCACAAATGGGAGAAAAATATCCTATTACACATTAGGCTTTTAGCTATAAGGTGTTGCTATTTCTTCTCTATCCCCTTTTCCCCATTTTAAGAAATAGCATCAGTATAAAATCTGCTCAATTTCCAATAAACAGGGTAGAATAGTTTCAGAGGGTATATCAGTCCTACTTCTTAAGTTGTCTTTTATGGATTTGAAAATCATTTCACATTATTCTTACTTAAAAAAAAGAAAAATCCTTATGATTGGGTAAACCATCCAACAGACTGGATGGGAAAAGCAGTGACCTTGGAGGACTGCAATAAAACTGACTGTGACAACAGTGTCTCAAATATGCAAAATAAACAAAAAGAGAAGGAAAAAAACATAATTACATAGATTTCCTTTTTATAGTAACCACAGCTATCACTTGTCAAAACACTGTAGCTGTTGTACAACTCCAAGACTGAAGGTGTAGTTTTAAACACATATATGTATTAAAAGATGAGCAAAGAAAAGAAAGTCATTTTAAAGCTTACATTCCTTTTAGCTTCTAATTAATAGTATCTTTGTTATCTTAGAAGCCTCCTGGGCATTTAGAGGGCTAAACTGCAATAAAACCAAGGTACATAAATGAAACCTATTAAGGTTGTCTCAGTCAATAAAAACTAATTGCATCAAACAATAGCCGCAGCCAACGGGACAGCCCTTGCCGGTCAGCAGGAAAGCTGGGGGGCACATGGTGCAGCCCCTACCACGCAGAGAAGGCTGCCTGTCCCCGCCTCCCCCAGAGCACGACACCTCCAACCCTGCCCTCCCACAGGGCACACCCCAGCCCTCTTCACCCGCCAGCAGGAAGCAATTTGACACTAGTATTTCAACGGCCATATGGCTGTGCCGTGCAAATTCAGCCTTGCTACCTCATATTTGTTGCTGTTAACCTCCTCTCTGGCTTCCCCAAACCTCTCCTGACAGATGCATTTTGCCACAGTAAACACCCACGGTAAAGATTCCTTCCTCAGCCTCTTCCGGGAGGGGCACAGAGGCTCCATGAAACATGTTACTCTGCCCAAGAAGACACTTTACCCAAGTGAGAGATTTGTGTGCATCGATGCACGTGAGCGTTGTTCAAGTGGCTTCTGCCAGGGCAGGCCTGCTGGCCCACAGCGTGGGGTACAGGTGGAAGGCACAACCCAACACACCAACCTCAGAGGAATTTTGGAAAATACGGTAAACAGTGCACCTTAACAGTACAAAAAAAGTATCTATATTGGTTCTCAGAATGGCTTGGTAAATGAAGTGTAGTGCCTACCTTTGACATAATGCCTTTGGAAAATCTTGTGTTCAATGCAAGAGGGAAAAAGTACCCCAAATATTTATAAACCACTCAAATTCTACTTATACATTGTCTGGGAACTACATGAGTTGCCTTTTTCCTACATTACAAACTAGACCGCATATTTACAACTGTTTCCTTCATCTGACTTAAGTTTCATCTGCGATCTCCACACCTGTCTTTTCATTTTATCCTTTGAATACCACTATAATTTATTTTGTTCCTTTGGTGAAAGGCCTCCTTCATCTCAGAATGGGAGCATTAACTTCTCTAAGAACTATAACAGAAGGAAGTAACTGTGACTAGACAATGTTTGGAATATGCATTTTTTGCTTTCAGTTGCAGAACAGGTCTGCATTGCTGGTGGATATAAAATTCAGACTGGAGAAAGGGAGATTACTTGAAAGAAACTTTCAAAGCACAGTTCTACATGGGTATGTCTCATGAGCAATTAATAGGGTTGCTAACTTTCTCCTTACTAAATGCCATGTTATTTACATAGAAGTCTCACAGACTCATTCTTCCTCAAGAGCACTGCAGGCAGCAAACATCCCTTCACCTTGGCTTCGCTGAGAGGGGACTGGAGGTACACAACCAAAAATAAAAGACATGAACCACAAAGATGAACCAGGAGGCCTGGCAACTAGTTGTTCACTGCCCACTGTTATTATATACAATATATATGGTATATATACATATGGTATATATATATATGGTATATATACAATACCCAATAGTTATTGGGTATTGTATTTAAAATCATGAAGTAGAAGTCGGATGGAGTTTAAAACACTCCTACTCCTGACAGGAAACTTTTAGAGATTACAGCCAGCAATTAAGGCTAAGTCCTAAACATATACACACACGCACAACTTCCCGCACACAAGTACTGCTGTTTACTTCCATGAAACTACTGTGTATGCAATTAAGCACAGCCATAAATATTGAATACTTATGGCCATATCCTATATGACAGAAACATCTGGCCTACAATAAAGACATATTTCACAAAAGTATTCTCTAAGTATATAACTACACTTGGAAGGGAAGCCCCTCTTCTTTCCCCTCCCCCACCCTTTTTTTTTTCCTTTTTGGTTTGTTTTTTTTTAAAGTCAAACTCTTTAAGATTTAACCGAACCATATTCACTAAAATGCAGCTAAGAGCATTTTGGTTTTAATATTCAAAAACTGGATGGCTAGATATTAGGGGGGGAAAATCGCTTTGTTAAGTTTACTTCTCCATGGAGGTAAGTTCAAGGAGGAAAGAGACATGTTTGTAACTTGCAGAAAAATCAGTTCTTGGCTCTAAACACGGCTCCTTTTTAGATCAGTGTCCATCTGTACAGTACTGGCAATCATATGACATCTGAAATGGTCTGCAAACTATTACAAAACCAATCAGAATTAAAGGGGTGCATGCCTGTGTAAGGATGCACGATGGAGAACATCAAAATTTGGGCCTAATTTTGATCTTGCATCGTAATGCATAATCAACTCCTTTATATAAATACTCTTCTTATCATCATCATTTTCATTAAAATGCTTGCAATTATAACAACAAAAATTACAGTTGTATAAAATAAGAAAACTATATTTACTGGAATATCTCAGCAGCCAAACAACTGGATATGATCTAAAGATACGTCGCTTCAAAAAAAAAAGTGAGGCAATTCTTTGATTTAGAAGACTTGAAAACACTATGTCATTTCCCTTCTCCCCAAACACGGCTGAGTGTACCAGCAGAACCATGAATAGCAACTGTTCTTAAGAGAATGTTTTTCATGAAAAGTTCACTTTACCTCCCACACACATCAAGTTGACAATTGAGAATCAATTCAAACTGTAAGCACCTACGTCCTAGAACAACCCTCAGTACTCAGTTAACAAGTCTGTAATCTGCTTAATTTTGGATTGGTGAAGAATATTGGGAGGTGGGGTGGTTTTTTTGCTTTGGTTTACATTCATTTGTTTGGGTTTTTTTAAAGACTCATCAACATGACAATCTGTAGCAATTTATTAACACCTGCAGAACCAATTTCCTCTTTCAAGAAAGGCCACTTCTCAATTAAAGCTTGAAAACTGGTTCTGTGTAAATGCTTACAAGAGATCACAGCCTTTTCAAGCAACTGTTTTGCTACCAGCCTCAACCAGACCTACCACTGATAAGAACAACTGAGAAGATGGAACCTGGGGTAAAGCTGGCCTGCGTGCCTCTCTCTCCAATAAAACAGTGCCGTATCAACACTGATGTTTGCTTCCCCCTCTCTTGCTCCCTCCCCACGTCCCAAAAGAGCGTAAAATCTAATAAGTGAAGGAAGATCTGCAGGACCAAAACACAATTTCTTTCTCAGCAGCATGATGTGGCATACACGAACACACCTCACCAAACATCACTCTTCACAGGAAGCAGCCTAGCCTAGAATAGGCTTTGAAACTATCGGGTACAAAAACTGTGAAACCAATCGTGAGAGAAACCTTTTTGAAACAGCAATTGCAAAAGACCGACAAAAATGTGACAGTTGGGTGAGGCATTCCTCTTGCGAGCATCAAATTATACACTTTTTTTGTTTTGTTTTTTTTAGCTTTAACTATGAAAGGTCTCTTGCAACAGCAGCTTGCTGATATAATACAAACCATCTTCATGTTTTCACCTACGCTGGGAAGGTCGGATTCCTTCCTAATTTGAACAGAGACCCACAAAGACACAAGGTTAGAAGCTGGTACAACTATGTAAATGCACGCATTACTCATTGATCGGCTGGGGTTGAAGAAATAGATGATGTACTAAAATGGCCTCTTTTCCATCACAAGCTGCATGCTCCTGTGACAGGACCCTACTGTTCACTTCTATTTTTCATTGCATCAGTCAGATTCATAACTAAGATTTCTAGGGAATTTTGTGAAACAAAACCCAGTAAGTACTAAATTACTTTCTTTTGAATTGTTGATAAGTAGTATCTGTAACATTGAACAACTAACTCTGGGCTGTTTTGCTAGGTCAACAATGCAAGCTTGTTACATTGCAATTGGCTGTCAAAGACTTGTTACTGGCAAAAAAGATGATAATCAAACCTTTAAATGTACATCTGAAATTTCATTTCATAGTTTCTGTGGTTTGAAATTAATTGCTGATATTTAAACAGCCTAGAATATGTCTCATAGAGGTCCACATTCTTAATCCAAACAAAAAAAAAAAAAAAAGAAAGAAAGAAATGAGAAGGAAGTCTGACATGCTATTTTACAGCTCCTAAAGTCCTCTGTGCACAGGAACAGTTCATCACACTCTGTACTTCACATCATGTTTCTTATAGTAAGTATCTTCAACTAAACTCTCCTCAACCAGCTTGCCAGTATTTCTAAGCTACTGAGAACAAAAGAAAAACAACCTCTAAGCCCGTGTAATTTCCATATAATTCTTATAAAGTTCATTGTTTGATATGACTAATTTCTACATATTTATACACATAATTAATATGTAAATGTTTGAGAATTATTTCTGATCTTTGCATTAGGTCGCTATACATCATATTGTTGTTTCTTTAGGGGTTTTGTTTGTTTAAAACAAAGTTCCCAGTTCCTACTGTTTCAATCACAAAACATCTTTTCACGGGTTTTAAGGTAGGAAATGCTTGTAATAAATACTAAATCAACTCACCACTACAATAATAGTACATCTTCTCATCACCTTAAACGTTACATTAAATTAAACACATGTGGGAAACAAACTTGTTACCAATTTACAGTAAAGGCCCCCTAACCTAGATACAAACCATACACCACCTTGACAGAGTTACCCATATTTTAAATGTGAGGAGCTCCTTCTGAGGATCAGGACCAAATTTTGCCCTTTTAAGAAATACATGAAGATGGAAAAAAAAAAAAAGTTCTTTATACAGACTGGCAGTAGTCACTGGATAAGATCTTTTCCTTTAAAGCACATTCTAAAATACTACTTTATTTTTAAAGAGGGAGACGATCTTCTGTTGTCAGAATGTTACGATACACCCCTATATCATGACTAATAGTGTCACTAAACAGCAACTAATTCCTCCAGTTTCCATTGGAGCTGTACCTATCCAAAGCTTCTGAAAACCAAGCCACTTCTTTAGATATCTACATTCAAAAATGTTGGCCTCTTAAAGCACCCAGACAGTACACATGCTAGAAACACAAATTATTAACAACATAATCAGCATGAACTATAGCCAGTATACAAACAGCCTTGAGTGTTTGTCATAAAAGCAGAGAAATAATGAGGTGCAGGTAACCTCAGTGTTTACTTCCGTTAAGGTTAAACTCAACAGTCTGATGATCTTGCCTGACAACAACCCTAAACAACCTCTGGCTTTAGATCCAGGTCACTACATGACAAGAGCAGCGCTTTGTTCCTAAAGAAGTAGTCAAGAGAGAGAGATCACCATGTGTTTATCCAAGTTGCTGCTGGCCTAGCTGAAGTAGCCTGCAGCTTTTCTGAAAGCAGTTTAAAGCCTCTAAACGTCGATCAGATGGCAGTCACAGCTATGCAAGAAAGTTTTAAGCAATTAACTGCCTTTGGAAAAAAAAGTATATAGTCTGAATTACCTTTTCCACTGCATGTGCTAGGATGGTCCTAAGACTGAAGGTAACAGCTGTTATCACAGTGGGACTGTCTTGTCTTTTATGTCATAATTATATGGCAATATTTCTGGAGGGCAACGGATTTTGTTTAGAAAGCAGAAACAATAAGAAGCTGGGCCACGTCAAGTCACAGTGACAAAGCAAGTTGCTGGAGTGACAAAGTGGCATTACTGCACCACTTGGGAAAAAGCAGTAATGGCACACACAGCATACAGCTTTAAGAAACCCAAGAAAACTAGCCTGGGGAAGGAAATCACATGTATACAAACACTGATAATAAATAATAATAAACAGAAGGTCTGTTCATTACATTATGCAGAACCTGGAAGAAATCATTATTCATCTGCCTGCCTGCTCAGTCTGTATTTTAGTGCAGGCTGCAGGAAATAATTTCCAATATTGGAAAAAAAAAACCAACAAACATGCAGGTGGATGGCTTTGTGCATCTGATTTCATCAGAAGTCTCAAACATTAAGTGCTGGAAACCAGAGTAATCAAATAAAAGAACAAAGCAGACTAAGCCCACCTCTAAATAAATGAAAAAAAATGCATGTACATACACACATTACATGAAAATCAGAAAGCAGGACTCATCGTCAGCTCCTTGAGCCAAAGGTTATCATGTTGAAAACAGAAAATCTAGTTAGCAAAAATATTTTGATTATGTGACTTTCCCTTTGGAACAAACCAGCAAGAAGGAAGGAGTCAAATTTACTTTGTCCTTTTATAGGCAATTCTTGAAGAAAGTATAGCAATAGTCATATTTTCCAGTATTTCTAAAAATGTCATGTTCTAATTACAAAGTGCTGTTAATCTTTATTCTTATGCACATACACACAAAAAGGTAAAATACAGTTTATTACATTTCAGTCTAAGAGATTAACACATTACTATTTATTTTTATTGGCAGTATGCCTAAATACCCCAGATCTGCAAGACTGATAGCGAAAAGGAAAGTATTTCAGGCCTCAAAGAGAGCAGATCTATGGTTGCCTGGAATGTGTAAACAGCCAGAGCCTGTTTTACTTTCCACCCCCACTCTCTCCATACACACCTCCCTCTATCTAACCCCTCCTCTTAACATTAGCAATGAGTGCTGCTCTCAAGCAGAGAACAGAAATGTAGTAATATCAAGTAACAAAATTCCTGACATTTTAAGATGCAAGAATCTGGATTTATTGAAATGCAATGGTATCATATAAATGTCTGGAGTCTAAAACAAAGCCAGTACTGCGTAAGACCCCCAGAAATATCAAAGAAAACAAAAGAAAAATCAGTTGAGCAGGCTTGCTATGTGACAGACCTGATAAACACAAACTAAGGGAATCCAAATGTTTCTCTCTAGGTTATTCTTTGTGCAAATAAAGCTCTGTCAGATCTCTGTTCTATCGGAGAATACTGATCACAGCCCTACAAAAAAGAAGGGATATTTTCATAAAAATCTACATGATATAACAAAATCAATGCTGAAATTTAATGTTGGTATAAATTACCTTCTGTGAAAATAAAGATTATTACTTGCATAATGATATATACACCCACAAAGCAGTAAGTCATAAAAATAGGTATCATCACATCCTTAAGAACTTTACAATATAATTAGATCAGTGGTTTTTAATCTCTTTAAACTTGTGGACCTATAAGGATACCTAGTATAGTTGCTTGAACAGATTACCAATAGACTTCCTTAAGGTTTTTTTCCCCCAATAGATCTCTAAAAAAGACCCAAACCAGTCCATGTGTCCCCTAGCAGCTTGCAAGTCATGGTTTGAAATCATGGAATTAGAAAACTGGTAAATATTACTACTGTTATTTACCTAGTCGTTTTAGTATTCAAAAACAAACCACACAAGAATGTACACACACACAAAAAAAAAAAAAGAAAGCCACTAAAACTTCTGTGCAAATGGTTGTGTGTGATGGGAAACTCAGAAAACCTGAGAGAATAGAGAGGGAAAACTTGAAAAACAATATAGTATAGTATAGAATCAAACACTGAAAGGCAGTTTTGTAATGCTGTTTACAATTAACAGGTCACACAGCTCTTGCACTTTTCCTTTCTTTTA
The DNA here is from genome assembly GCA_024336885.1 of Actenoides hombroni. NCBI lineage: Eukaryota > Metazoa > Chordata > Aves > Coraciiformes > Alcedinidae > Actenoides > Actenoides hombroni. The sequence continues at coordinate 13,350,648 of WUAM01000431.1, forward strand.
ATTTTACCATTTTTATGAATGCATTTGGCTAACATTCAAGAGAAGACATCCATAGACTAATGAGGGTAAAATGCTGGCTCAAAGGAGACACGAGCAAACGGTCTGTCAGTAGAATATTTGCAAACAGTTTAAATCAATAATAAATTCAACTTAACCAAATGCAACGCATACAAACAGAAATTAAAAGACTGAGGCAATTGGCAAATACATAAATGATGTTTCAGGCCACGGGGCATACTTTCTCACATACGTTAGCATGTTAAATAGGCTGGCAAGACACTTGCTCCACTTGAGACACCAAAGAAATAACCATATGTATTTCCAAAGACAAAAATAAAAATTAAGACAATGCCAACATCATAAATAATTACCTATTTATCTAAAGCAACTCTCTGTAGAATGTTTGAGTCATCAAATGAAAAACATTTGAGTCAGAAAATTTATTTTTAAGGTCAGAAAAATAAACTTCATGCTCCTTCTCTGTAATTTTCCTCATCCACTGTTGACAAACACAGAGCAACCATCCCACAGAAAACCAGTAAATTAAAATAAAACACATACGACTACATCATCAGTACACAAACGTGCCTATTCTAGGGTGTTCTGGGGTGGTTTTTTGCTTTTAGAAGCAGTGAAACCTTCATATATATTTCTATGGCCAGCATGTAATGTGAAGGATGAAGCGTTGTGATAAGCACTGTCATGCTTCTGCCTGTCAACTGAGTCTCCCTGGTACCAACCCAGGCAGCTGGAGGACTCGTACCTGCAGAAGGCTTTGCTTAGCTGGCATTGACCAGCCGGCTGAGGTAGGTTTGGCACTGCAGTCTGCACAAAGTAAGGAGAGCCACGCTGCTGAGATTCATCGCAGAACAGATAAGAGCGAGCACAGCTCCAGCCCCTGGCCAATGTAAAACGTGCCTGGAACACTTCTCGCTGCGTGGGAAGGCTGGCATGTGGTCTCGACAGAGAGTAGGGCATTTGTAACCCTTACGCAAAAGACAAGCGTCAGGTGCTGGACCTGACAAGTTGGGTGTCTTATATGAGAGGTCACAGTTGGCAGAATAGTTTGAGATTGTACGTGATCCAGACAGGCAATGACAAGAGCATCCCACCACTGCTTGGCAGTTGCTTTACGGGGGCTGCCGCCGAGTTTCTTAGACCTTTTGGTGTGGGCTGGCCTGAAAAACTACAAGCACTTGACTGAAAAATGTTACAGGTTTCAGCCATCCATCTAAGCTGGCCACTTTTCAATGTATGTCTTTGCAACCTCAACTTGCTAAGTCTTACACTTTAAACTGCAAAATACTAAGCCTAAGTAAATTTCAACACGGCCAACACAACTCCGGCACATTTAAAGAAAGAAGGCTCTAAATCTTGACTTCATGTTTGTCAGCTACAGAAACTTCAAAGAACATTGTGAGGATTCAGATAAGAATGGTATTCAAAATAGATCATGGAAGTTATGCTATACAAAAAAGACTACTTATGTGGGCTATGGGAGAGAAGAGGGAATTCTCTGTCTCATTACAGGAACACTGACTGTCAGGACTAGCCCTAAAATGGTACACATCATCAGTCACTTTAAAAAAGGCCCAGAAATGTTTACTTCATCAGTCAAGAATCTGTGCTGCCATCATATAAGGCCTGATCCTAGAAGTCTCTTGCACATGCCAAATACATTTTTGCAGTATCAGGCCATAGCTGTAACAGGATTTGTAGAAAGTTAGAACATAAATGTATAACCAACTCTGACCTTGCTGGAATTACCCGTGTATTGTGGAGCTGACAGAAAGAAAAACTATGAAACATGGAAAATATCCATTGAAATGAAATCTCTTAAACTTCATCAGAAAGTCCAAGAGTTTTCACCATGGGAAAAAAAAAAGTTTAAAAAAAAAGTTTACAAGTGATTACAAAAAAGCTTGGAAAAGCCCAGCAGAGGCTTGTTCAGAGGCAGTCTAATACCCTAAACCCAACACTTGTTAGTCAAGAAACTACCTTACAGATTGTCAGAAGATTAACAAACTAAAGCAAGCATTGCTTCTAACTCTAAACTCACTACAGAAAGGGAGATAAAACTTTTTTTCATCATTTTCTTCTGATACTTTGCTATTCTAATTTGATGGAAAATAGGATTGTACTTTAGTAAGTAGAATTTTACATTCAGACTTCTTAATAAACTGGCAACAAAATAAATTCACAACATGTTTTGATCTTTAAAATTCTTCAAAACCCCTCATTTATAAAATCTTCATAGTAGTTCTGTAGGATGGTAGGCAGATAAATCATTGACGTTCCACTCTTAAGTAGCCAGCTGTGAAAAGGACTGCCTTATCAATTGCCTTGTAAAGATGTTAAGGAATAGAGTGTTTCTTTTACTATATATATATTCAAATTCACTTAAAAAAAAAAAAAAAGGCGGGTAAATGTTATACTTCAAAATAATCTCATGGCAATCTGAAGACAAGGAGCAAACAGCTACAAAAGTATTCGCTGTAATTATCTGAATGCTTTTTAAATATGTACAGAATACAGGTCACTATATACATATGTATTTTAGTACGAGGAAATTAAATTTATTTCTTTCACACTGGTCTCCACGTGCATGAACACCTGCTGTGCACAACGCACCTCATCTACAAAGCTACCATTCACCAAGTATGATGTAACTGACAATGTGTAATTGCATTTAACATGTTGCCATTAGAAAACACAGAACCTTTCCATGTTTCAGGTGTTCTTTTTAACCCAAAATACATGCTGTCGGTAATGTAATAGATACCATGAAGAATATATTGCTTACCCTAAGCAAAATTTCAAATCAGTAATTTAATCCAGCAGTAAGCACATATGCATAAAAGACGCAAAACATCAGAAAAACAAGACACACAAAAAAGCCATGGCTGTAACCACAAAATAACACTAACATATTAAAAAAAGGCCAGCATATCATATATACTATGATCATAGCACTGAAGAAATGTGCAGGGCTAAGGTTCTGAAAGCAGGTCATCTTAAACAAGAAAAAAAAACAGTTCAGAAAATTCCTAAAAAAATGTCGTTGTGTATTTGACAGTCAGCAGGTTAAGACTGGTGTAGCCTAGTTTTTGAGGTAACCTACTCCCACTCTTCTACCTGCTTCTTGTAAACTGCTCATCAGGGTCTATGCTACATCCTATTTTTCACCTAACTTCTACCCAGCCTTATCAGGCTAGGTAATAAAGACATGGTGGTCTCCCAGAACAGCTGACTTCATTCTTCAGCGGTGAGAGTAATCATTACGTTAAGGTGTTAGTTAATTTGAGCTGTATGTAATGAATAGGTTCTTTCCTTCCACTCTAAGGTTGTATTTAGGACCATCCTTTCAGCCTGCCTGATGGGTTTTTTCCAAGTACATAAAACCCTGTGAGAATGAAGCTGGATGAATTTTTACGATACACTGTCATGCACTACTTTTAAACTAATTGCCTCATTTAAATTATCTGGTTATGTAAGATACTTATTGATAAAAGCATAAGTATCAGAGCCAAGCATGTTTAGGTTTCTTAATATAAAACCAGATTCCTACAAATACAAATAAGCACTGTTAATGAGTTATAATACCATCAATCCAAAACAAAGCAGAGTAATAGTCAAAATGGAAGTTAAGAAGCTTTTAATACGTTTCATAGAATGACACAAAACCTACGTCTTATGAACACCATGCAGCGTTATTAAAAGTGTCCTTGCTTCTGTTCTTTACTTTCATTTTTGAGAACTGGAATAAGAAGGAAGACGTGTTCCTCATTAGAATAATCCTCGGGCCAGCCTTTTATCTGTGCCATCCAGATAACTCCATTTTGGTTTACAAGTCAACAATTTAAAAAAGTAAACTATATTACCTACATAAATCTACAGAAGCACTTATATTCAAAAAGGACAAAACTGAATTAAAAAAAAAAATTAAAAATAAAAAAAGCAGTCATAGTTAAACTACAATGAAAAAGAGCTGAATGCATGTAAGTGTCAGGATTACCAATATCTGAAAAAAAAAATCAGAAAAGATTTGGTGTGTTTCAATCAGTTCTATAATCAAATGCCTAGTTCATGTGTGCATGTAAATGGGCACAAGAAGAGTTAAGTTTGTTTTGTGACTGTAAAAAGCACCAGCTAGATAGCCTTGGAAACTAATCCCCACAGCATGAACAGGCACTGTCTGTGCTTGGATTCTCTGTCCTACCCTGTCAGCGAAGCTTGACCCTATCTGTGGAGAACACTCGGGAAGAGGGCAATTTTGCCTCAAGCTCACGCTTCAGATCAGGGTTTAAATTATACTTCTAAGAGCAACCAAAAACTGACCAGAATAAAAAATAAAAATAAAAAAAAAGGAGGACAAAATGAAGAGATTATGTAATTTTGAAGTCTGAATGCGTCCCCCAGCCACATACTGTACACCAGTTGTGGCCTCCTGGTCTCACTGTGCTCAGTCACAAGTACAAGCACAGTATCAGCTCCCAACTTTGCCACATTTCATCAAGCGCATCATTAAAGGGTGCTGCACCTCGGCCTTCTCCCAAAACCTGACATCCAGCCTGGGCCGGTCGTACATTCATTTTGCTGTCTCTGCTCCGCCTCAGGTGCTGCTGACCAGAGCCTGAAACTTGAGCATATCCTAGTTCAGGGTTTGAGAACCTAATCCATCACACTCCAGAACCATTCTCCAACCTCAGAGTAACTCCTTTTTTCTCCACAGTTACTTTTCAAACTAGCTTAATGCTATCTACATATGTATATATGTACGTACGTGTGCGTGCATGCACACAAGACGCAAGTAGCGTAGTTCGTTTTAAAACAATTAATATTTGTGAAACTGATTACCGGATAACAATCACAACTGAGACTATGTGCTAACAGAAGTCTTTATGTTAACAGGTCTCTGGACACACAGACTTAACCTCTGCCAGTAGCAACCAGACTAAACCTACTGGCACAGACAACAACCGGCCTGTAGCTGCTGAATGACACCAAAGCCATCATACGGTTATAACAGTTCCTAATTTTAAGTTACCAACACACATGGATTCCCAAAAAATCAGTATTTCACTTCATAAAAACCTCACGTATGTGTTAACTGTATGCTGTGAAGGTCAATTCTTTTGGAAGAACGTGTTGCCAGTGATTTTGCTGTAGGCTACTGGGTTGTGTTCAAATTGGCACAAACTCATCAGCGGACACTTCTAAACATGAAATGTAACAATGGTCGCATACATTAATCATAACACTGCAACAGCATCCTTTCAGCAGTGCTATTATAAATAACATGGTTATTCTGTTCAGAAATATACATCGTAAATTGCTGGCTTCACTCTTGAACTGCAGAGAATATTCTGCAGAGCTTCTGTTCAATGGTACAGGATTAATGAAGAGCTGATAGTGCTACACAGCAAAATATAGCAGAAGCCAAAGTTGTACATCCAGTGGTTTGCTGCCTTCAAAAAAGGAGCACAACAAATGTATTATTCTGCAGAATGACAAAGGGAATCTATCCACCACAAGAAAATCCTCTTTGTTTTTCTTTTTTTTTGAAGATAACGTCCAAGGATATTTTCCAAGTATTTTTAATGCCCAAGGGAAAAATGTTACTTTTTTGCTCTATCAATAATTTATTGCAGGTATGGGAAAGTTGTGTTTCAATAAGAAAAAAAAATAAAAAAATTCACATTTGACATTACTACATCTTTCCACCTAACAAAATTATTATTTTATGTAACAAAACGCATTCTAAACCCATTATATAATAGCAAGAGGTTAAACTGTAACTAAGAATTAGGAGCTTAAATGAAATTTAGGTCAGAAATGCAATCTTTTTTTGAATGTCAGTGGAGCGATGTATAGAGCAACCGTTACATATTAATGGAGAACACCGCTTTCTAAAAAGCTTCTAATGGCAAGGAGTCAATAAAACTCAGCACTTAATTAGGCAAAAGTATTTTGATGAGTATATGTATATATACACACACAATTATTACACATTATTAGCTCTACTTGTCTGTTCATAAACAGGGCACAGGTCGTGTCGTCTGCGCACCAAGAGGCATTGTTTCATCCACGTGTTTAGTGTAATGTGTAACTTCACACAGGAAATGAGTAAGACTCAACACCCAAGCCAAACTGTATTTCTGCAATGTGATTAGCTAAAATATTACAATAATTGCTTCTTCCTACTACAGTACTACCGTCGTGATTTTGTGTTGCATGGATACTACAGGGTCCTTGGCATGAAATTCTGTTAACTTCGTATAAAATCATGAGTCTTTACACTCACTCCAATTTAAATAGGGCAAGCAGACACGTATTGATTATGCATACTACAAACAGAGAAGGTCAAGAAACAGGGTTAAACACTGTGATGCCCCTTTTATTGCATAAAGTCAACAAGATTTTAGAAAGGGAAGCCAAACCATCAGCTGCACCTAACCCCAAGCCTCTTCTCCTACAGTAGTCATGCTGGTAACCCAGAGTAAAGAAAGGGACTGGTGGCTGGACCTGGCCAGAGGATTACCGAGGCAACATATTGATGGCTGCTACACCCATACATTTCTCTCTCCTCGAACAACAAATGAAGAAATCCAATACCTCTTACTAGAGTCCAATATTTTCAAGGCATCAATATCACTTAAACTAAATACAAATATGCCCAAGAAAAGCGAAGCAAGATGCCCATGATTCTTAACTTTCAAAACCAGTGGTGCAGCCATAGTTAAATTTGCTTTCAGTAAAGCTAGCAGAAGAAATTTTATATTTCTATGGAATTACTAAACATTAGTAACTATGTGTAATTCCCTGTCTAGGATAAAATCTCTACGCAAGAAGAAAACTGGTAAAAAACTATGACCTTTTCTTACAAGACTGAACATCCTTCTTTGATTCCCTCCAGATTTTACACAGTCGTAACTTCAGGGAGGCTTCTTCTCTTCGTAAAACAAAATATTGTCAGTCATTCTTACATAAAGTTCCATTATATTAATGACCAGACTGCGACAAAAAAAAATAAAAATCCTTTAAAATAGTCTGTTTCCTACCAAAGAAAAGAAAAATAACCCAAAGCTCATTTTTCACCTTTGGATGTCTGTTCCAGTATCATTAAAATGACAGATTTTGTATTGACAGGAAGGCTGCTATTCCTATGTAGAGCCGCAGTTCTAATGTTTTTGTTTAATTTCAACCAACTTGTCCAAGTAGGCCATTTGGTAAAAACCTATAAATGGCACCCAGGGGGTCTGGGTTCTTGCTGTAAAGAGGTCAGTTATTTCCTCCTAACTAAAAATAGGCAAGAGGAGGGAGGGGGAAGAGGGAATGGAGTTGAATTTAGCAGCTGAAAAAGAGTTTACCAAATTACTTCCATTTTGCCTCATAATGAAGATTATGAAAAAAAGAAATCTGCCCTCAAGAGTTACAAAACCTTGATCATTCATTTTATAGGCACACTGGTGTACATCATCTAAAGTAACACTAGGAATTAAGAGAGTAATAGTGAAGCGGATCAAGGGCACGGCTCGCACATCACGAAGGTGAAGGGACACCCGCACCCTCTGTGCAGAGCAGATTTATCGGCAGCGGCACTGCCAGATGTTAACAACTCTTCTGCCTCCTATGAGCAGAGGTCACACTGCTGTCCCCTGGATAAGGCACTACAATCGACTGCCATTCCCCTGAGTGAGCTTTTTCCACCATTTACCCTCCTGGCTTATTGTTTCCCTCACTTACTCACATTACGACCTTTTCAGGGAAAGAACCATAGTCTACGATATTCCCAAAATGGCCTTGATTTAAAAAGGGGGCCCCTTGGCACTACTAAAATATAAACAACATCAGTTCAATACCAACTACAGCTTAAATTCTAGCACTGGACTCTTTAACAGTAGCCAACAGAAACCAGCAAAAGCTAATGGCACCGAAGCACACGCCCACATGCTATCTACAGAGATCGCCAGACTAAAGCCCTGGGATGGGTTTTCCAGCCTCATCTCCACCATGAACTGAATTCAGCACACCACCGGATCTAAGGCGTATCACACCGATGATGTACCTCGGGTGCCAAGAAACAACACCCCATCCACACTGAAGGATGTTCTCCTCTACTCCTTCCAAGCTCAGGGCTGTGGGCCTTTAATGACTGTCGCTGCTGGAGAAGTCTCCGTTCAGGGAGCTCTTCCAGAGTACAGGCACATTAGACCTATCAAGTGGACAACAGGTCTACACCGGGCCCCGTCATCACAGAAATGGGAAAAACCCATCTGTACATCAATGCCAGGGCAAATCAACCAGGGCAAACTGGCGGAGCAGAAGCCTGAAAATTCCAGGAGCAGACATGTCCCCCTTCCTATCGCTCACGGAATTTGGTTTTGCTCTTTTGATACCCTTACTGTGGAGGATACTTGCCACCCGCTGAAAAGAAGAACAAGTAGCATAACTCACAGCAGCAGCACAGCAGAGGACATTGGAGTTATCGAGTTATCTTAATTCACTGGGTGGGGGAAGGGCAGAGGATGCATTCAAATGGCAAGTTATCTGCAGAGGGCTTTTTTTTGCCTTATGAGACTCGGACAGTTATGTAGGCACCAGTGTTTACGTGTATGTGTAATTTCTAATCTGAAACAGACTTTTTCATCTAAGGGGGAGAAAAAACAACCTTGGTTGTTGCTTAGCTCATAGAAGGTGTTAAACTGAGGCGAGTACAGCAGCTCTGCTCAAATCTCCACCAGTTTTACCATAATTGTGCACAGCTCAAGAAAGGTTTCACATATTTTTGATGTGATAGCATCCTCCCCCTCTCACTTTCCTTTTTCCTCCCACCCCCTTTACAAACCTCCTGTGGAAAAGCTTCCCTTTTTTACTATCAGTGTAGTTGAGACGTTGCAATTATTATCTGTAATTGGGTTTTTTATTAAAAAAAAAAAAAAAAAAAAAAGGCAAAACCAACTAGGACAATCCAGCTCTCTTGCCAACAACATCTGCTATCAAAGAA
>WUAM01000431.1:13384534-13394670 GCA_024336885.1 Actenoides hombroni
CCTCCCCAGCTGGACAGGGGAGAGAAAATACAACAAAAGGCATGTGTGTTGAGATAAGAACAGGGAGAGACCATCCACCAGTTACCATCATGGGCAAAACAGACTCAACTTGGCGAATTTTGTTTAATCTATTACCAACCAAATCAGAATGGGGTAATAAATAAAAAAAGAAGTCTTAAAACACCTGCCTGGGATTAACTTCACTCCAAATTTTCTTTACCTTCTCCCTGTCAGTGATGCAGGGGGATAGAGAATGGGGATTGCAGTCAGTAGGTCACACATTGTCTCTGCTGTTCCTTCCTTTTCAGGAGAAGGACTTCTCAGACTCTTCCCCGGCTCCAGCACAATGTCCCTCCAAAGGGAGACAGTCCTCCATGAACATCTCCAATGTGAGTTTTTCTCATGGGCTACAGTTCTTCACGAACCACACCAGCATGGATTCCTTCCACAGGGTGTAGTCCTTCAGGAACAGACTGCTCCAGCGTAGGTTCCCCATGGGGTCACAAGTCCTGCCAGAAAAACCTGCTCCAGCATGGGCTCCTCTCTCTCCACAGTTCCTGCCAGGAGTCTGCTCCAGCATGGGCTTCCCATGGTGTCACAGCCTCCTCTGGGCATCCACCTGCTCTGGTGTGAGTTCCTCCATGGGCTGCAGGTGGACATCTGCCCCACCATTAACCTCCATGGGCTGCAGGAGGACAGCCTGCCTCACCATGGTCTTCAACACGGGCTGCAGGGGAGTCTTTGCTCCTCCCCCTCCTTCTTCACTGACTTTGGTGTCTGCAGAGCTGTTTCTTTCATATATTCTCATTCCTCCCTATGGCTGATGTTGCTGTTGGACACTGATTTTTTTCTCCTTCTTAAATCTGTTATCACAGAGGTGCTACAACAATCGCTGATGGGCTTGTCCTTGGCCAGTGGTGGATCCATCTTGGAGGTGTCTGCCACTGCCTCTATTGGACATAGAGGAAGTTTCTAGCAGCTTCTCACAGAAGCCACCCCTGTAGTCACCCCCACTACCTAAGCCTTGCCATGCAAATCCAATACAAACATATAAAAGAAGCCTGGCCTTTTTAGTGTGCTCAGTATAGAGTGGCTCCATCTGATGGTAGATCATTCTAGACACTGACATCACATCTGTGCTAATAATGTGTGCAGTTGACAGGGAAAATGGCAGGGTAGTAAATAAGGAAAAAAATTACCTGTGCTGTGCAAGCTGAATGGCTTAATCAGGTTGTCACCACAAGCTCGATGTATTTTAATAAAACTAAATAGAAAACAATACACAGGGAGCAAAATTGCAAGTTCTGGTTTGAGGGTGGGAGACTGTCTTGGCAAACAGTCACATAGGGAGATATTTAGTAATCCGTGGTAATCACCTCGAGGTGAATACTCAGAGGAACTCCATGCACAAGAAAGCAAACTTTCTACTGGCATCTGCAGATATCTTAGATCTTGGAGGTACAAAGCAGGGCACCAAGCAGACAAGTGTCTGTGACCATATATGTGACACTTAGTGTGAAATGTTATGTCCAAGAGGGATAGTGGCATTTCAGGAAGAAATCAGAAATTTGAGAAAATGATAAAAATACAATAAAATGAGTAGAAACTACTAGGCCAGTCTCATTATATAGGAAGAATTAAACTTACAAGTTTAGAAGAGAGGATCATTATGGTTAGACATTTAAACACTGAACAGCTATTAGGTGGTGTGAGCTTTTTGACCTTTCCATAAAGGCATAATAAAATCTAATCACTGGGAAGTGGAGTTTGAGAAATGAAACTTCAGAATAAGATGTAATTACGATGATTAACTCTTACTATCATCTTTCTACTGGATGCTCCATTCTACCATCATGGGTTTGTGCCTCAAGAATTTATGAGAAATTTATGTCCAGCTACAATTTCAAATCCGACTTCAATTAGTGGAAGAAAATCTCCATGTTCTGTTTGAACACAGACAAAGAAGCCAACAAAATAGTTTAAAACTACCTCTGTATTAATTAAGCGGCGTTGATCCTTATCTACTTGTTGATTCTGTAAATGATCATGCCAAGCACTTAATGCAAAGGATCACACAATGGCAAGAATCAAAGCATTAGTCTTTAAATAATGAAAAAAACTAAAAGCAAACAGAAACAAAGCCTACAATGATATTCTATTACAAATCCATTACTGGTCCTAGACCAGAAATATCTAGCCACGTTAACTGTTTGGATGGTTTTTGGCTTTCTTTGTGTTAGAGAATGTTTCACACCTCAAACGGATCCATCAACAGTTTACTTCAGAATGCCAAGCTTAGTATGTCCACTGTTTTTTTACCAGCCTATAAAATCTGTTTGTCTTTTACATTTTAATGAAATGGAGAGAGTTTCATAAACACCATATGCATTACTGCAGACAAAACTTTCCACATTACTAGAAGTCTTTGTTTCTTGCTGTTGAAATAGATCTTGGGTCAAAAAAACCCAAACCTCCCTAGAAGTACATTAAGGACTGATTAACCTTTGCAGATAACTTTTGTGGAGGTGTATGAGAATTTCTTTATAAGGTATAACCCAGCTAGTAGGCCATTCACCCTTTCAGCAGAGCAATCATTACAAAAAATATTGTGCTGATATAGTAGATACTAGTTAATATGTTGCTAACATGTGTGTCACTCAATCCAACTTCTTCTTTAGCATCTATATGCATTGAAATAAAAGGTATGAAGCCAATGTGGTATTTCATTCAATGCTGGGAGTCAGGCTGCTGAAGAAAGTAGCTTTAGCAATAAAATCACAGAGAATAGGCTGTACTGGTGATGCCAGCAGGTGAGTTACCTCCCCTCTGTCACCCAGCTTCCTACATTCCTACTATATCTGCTCCTAATAGGAGATTTAAGATCCACATAGAACTAAAATTCCTGGTTTTGAAATTAACACCTCCACTGAGCACCTTCAGTGAGAGCTGGACAAAGTGGTTGACTCTTCCTCTGGACAAATCCTAATTTCAATTCTTTGGATATTAACCTGATTTATAAGATGAAAATTACTTGAGGCAGCACCTTGACATCTGCTCTATAATTTTCCATAGAGACAAAAAAGAAAAAAAGATAATTTTTCAAATAAAAGTACTTCCATGTGATTGCTCCGTGTGTCATTATTGTGGTTTGATAGTCTGTATTTTTGTGAACAATAAAATATGATATTTGATGTAGTAAAATACTTAAAAATATGTCCTTGAAAGCTATACATCATTATATTAATTTATCTTGGTAAGGAAGGTTAAAGAGGAACTAAGTATCTCTGTGTGTCTGTGTCAGTATATGCACATGCACATCTATGGGTGCACGTGTGACTGTAGAGGACTTGTGTGTTAACATTTCTAACAGAGGGGTATTTATCTAACAAAGAGCACAATCAGACAAGTCTCTGCTTTAAATAAGACTGTGACCATAAGATAAGCACGTAAAGAGCTATCTTGCTGTCTATTATCAGGGCAGAAACATGAAATTCTTACAGTGAGTTTCTCCAGCAAATACATTCTTAGCAGAACATAGTGTTGGAGAGCTACAGCCAGAAGAATTCAGAATAAAAATAAGAGGCACAGTTTGTGTAATGAGGTTAATTAACCACCAAAACTACTTAATAAACTGTAGTTGAGTCTTCAGAACTTGACATTTCTAATCAGGGTGTACAGTGTTCTCTGCAATATACCCTAGCTCAGCTCAGGATTATGAGACTGAATCTATGGAAAGAATCTGATGTTTCTATGTGATAATCATTTGGCCTTAAAAATGTCCAAATAATTATTTGAAATAATACTGACAAACATACGGACTGTGGCCTGTGTCTGAGCACTGCAACCGGTGTATCTCCCCAGCCTAGCTTGGTGGAACCTCATCTCATATCTTGGTTTGTGATACCTTGCTGAACTCACAAAAATGGGCTGATCTTATCCCATGATGTACAGAAGCGACCCAATCAAAACTTCAGGTGTTCCAATCTACTTCTTTTTTTGAGAGGAAGAAGGGCTGTATTATCTTCAACATGGGCACTCAGAAGGATGACTCTGAGTGGGAGGGAGAACTCAATGACCTCCTGAGGTCCCTTCCAACCAGCATTTTTAGGCATCTGTGAATTTGTTTGCTCAGTATTCCTTAAAATATATACATTCTCAGGTCACTCATTAAATCAGAGTACAGTCCCTCGAGTGTTTTTCTGTTGCTTATAATCTCCACGAGTACAAGTTAGTCTTACATAGTTAGCACTTTACATGACATTCCCAAGTAAGTAAGTAAGTAAGTAAGATAATTAAGACTTTAGTGACAAAAGGGTGGCAGTTTCCCCACACACACTTTCGTGGAGCTTCCTCATACAGTCTTGGAAAATTTCAGGCACCCCTGAAATGAATGGTGGATACAGATTTTTATAAGCTCTGGAAATGGAGATTAAAAAAAAAAAAAAAAGAAAAAGAAAAAAAGGAGAATGAATGTGTCTAATTCTAGACATTAAAATTATTAAAAAGTTTACTTTGAAGTGCCATATTTGACACCATTTTTAAGTTTTTCTTATTAAAGTTATTTTTAATGTTTTGTTGAAAACAAGAAATAACTTTTCCTGCCTCTAAATACAGTAATAAAAATATTTAAAATGGAATTTTACAGTCCAAAGAGCTAGCACGGCATAGTACTTTCAGCATCTGTACTTCCACTTTTAAGAAGCACAATCAAATTCATGTTTGTTTATTTGTTTTTTTATCATCTCTGTTTAAAACCCCACTAATTTCATAATGGATTAAGTAGGAAATCAAAGGCAAAACAAGACACACTCTTGCATGAGGAAACACACAGGGTATTAAGTTAACGCCATACTAAAATAAAAACAATGAATCATCTGTAAGACAGAAATACAAATAATAAGACTTTTCTGTAAGTGTAAAAAAAGATTCTGTTTTTTTATATGTGTGTATATTTAAAACTCTCGCTCTTTTAATATCCATGAGAGAACTAAAGGTGCCTGGGAAAATAAATCATGTGAGAATTTCAGTACTGGCTGCTGCAGAGCCCAGAGGAGGTTTGGATAATGCTTTGGAAAAGTGAAGTGTTATGGAAAATATTACAGTGTTGTGGAAGAAGTAATAGTTTATTAAACATAAGGGCTGCAAAAATGAAATGATGTGTGGTCTGGCAAATGTTTTCTTTTTAAAGTTATGCATCCTGCTCATCCAAAAATATGCTAGAAGAACCCAGAGCTAGTTGAGGACCAGCAGCTGTACATGCCTGCTGAGCACAACAGTCAGAGGGAGTTAATGCAGAGCTGCCTTTAGCGCTTCTCTGATGCACATTACAGATGTGGTTTTTTTTTTTCTCCAAGTAGAATAATAGTGATAAAGAAACCATTTTCAGGGAAACACTGTATATCTTTTAGGATTTATTTTAGAAGCAGTCACCAGTATTTACCACTCAGAAAAATAAAACCCAGAGGTTATGTTCTCAAATTACATGTAGTGACACCACCACTGCTTTGCGTTACGGTCGTGATTCGGGATAATAATCTGCCCCACAGAGTGCTCATATATGCTGCTGTTGTCCACTGACCTCAGGCGTGTTGCTGGGGCTGGGACTAAAGACCCCCTGAAGTAAAATGAGGAACTAAGACCACCTTGAGCACTCATCCCCTAAATTGCATGTCTGAAGTACAAGCCAGTAAGAGTATGTAAAACATAATCCATAGCTGTGGCACCACAGAATTAGAGTGTAGTTAGTTTGTAGAGTTGGCAGCCAACAGCATCATGGCAGGAGAGCGGGAAACATTCTTGATTCTTGTAGATCTTAATGAATCAACTAGTGTTGCCTCAGTCCTTTGCAAAAGCTATTCTTATTTAAATGGTAGTTGCTATGAATGTGCATTGGTTTGTTAGGTTGAAAGTTTTTGTATAAAGCAATTTTCCATTTAAAATTGGAAAAATTTCTGCCTAAAATCCCATAAAGAATAAAAGCTGTGGTCCTTGTTTTGTTCTGAACAAACTTGTCAAAAATAATTTTATATGACTTCAGAAGTCTGTGTTGCAGGTTTGTGTAAATCTTCACAATGCTTATACTATGGCAAAGCCAGTCAGTGTGCTGGTCCAACTGGATTTTGAACACGTCATTAAATAAATAGGAACAAGTGGTGAAATTAAAAGAATGACGTGTTTCCAGAGCTTGAATTCCAGAGCGAGATCTCCTTGGGATATCTCACCTGCACAGAAAGCAGGCTGTTCCTTATTTCTTGGCTTTTCCAGCACAACCGGTTGCAGTTGGAGTTTGAGATGAGAATCTGATAAAAACTGATTGAGGGCAGAAGGGGATTCTGAAGTGGAAGAACTGCTCTTCAGAGCATAAAGGGGAACCCTAAATAATGGACATAAATGGCTGGTCTGTCTGAAGACAGCAGGTGCTGATTGGGCTAGATATATAATATTCCCTAAATAAAATGCATGTTAAGAAATAAAATTAGACCACCATCCTTAAGGTATATTCTTCTAGTACTGGTATTAAAAAGCCAGCTATATCTTTTCTGTCATCCAGAGTTAATATAAAATTATTACATTCATGAACAAAATAATAAAAAAATACCCAAAACTTTTAGACAAACATCAGCTTCTTTATCTCTGCTTTGCAAAAGCCAATTGTTTCAAACCTTCAATGGTAAATGCAGCACCTTTGACTTCAGCTAAGTCAGCTAGTCAGATTAAGTAACATTGTAGTTAAATTGCAAATCTGAAATCTTTTTCCAGAAGCGAAGGCTTTGTAAAGGAAATACAAGAAGTTTACGGGATGGCTGTTGTCATCTGCTCCTGACACCAGTTTAGGCCTGGCATTGCAAAATAGTCTAAACTAGCACAGCAATCCTTTATGTTGTGTGGAAAAAGGATTTTCCTCCTTTGGAAGACAAAGAAAGAATTCAGCAAGTCCCTTCTAGACTTACTTGCCCTTTGTATCACTGAATAATTGATGAAGATAGTTGAACAATAATCTCCAGCTGAAGCTTCAAAAGTGAAGACAAAATGGCAAAATTTTCTTTAAGGAATAGCTTCTTTTTGATTAAGTAATACTTAAACAACATCAATGGGATTCCAAAGGGTGCATTTGTCCTTGTTATGAACCACAATGCTTTGGGGTCTTTAAAGGTGGTTCTGGCTCCAGGCATCGGCCACCTGTGCTTTGCTTGCTCAAGAAGGATAGGCAACAAAATTCAGCCAGTATTATGGTGCTGTGCCCCCAGGTACAGTTAAAAATGAATAGGGGTGGCCACAGTCATGCCGTAACCCACCCCTGTGTACAAAATTATGAGCACCACTTGATCCTAATACATTCACAGATGTCTACACAGAAATAGCATAACTAAACATTTTGATGATGGTCCCATTGGCAAAGGCCTCGTGCTTCTGGATGCAACCTGACACACAGGATCTCTCCAGCCTGCCCTGTCTTCTTCAGCATTGTTCATTTGTGTAAGAGTTTGGGACCATCTTACCACAGATCTAAGGCTTGAGTGCATGACATGATAGAAAACTTTCTTTTGCCCTTTAGTTCAGAGACATTTAAAGCTAAACATAAAACATTCAAGATGCTGCAATCAACAATTTTTTAATCATCAATCATTACAGCAATGGACTTCAAGACACAGTGAGAGGCATTTTTTAAACACCAAATTATCACAGTTCAGGCAAGGAAAAAGAGTGACTATGCCATGTTTCCCTAAATCCCCAGTCACAATGGGATTATGGACATTTATGCATACTGTGAGAATCCAAACACAGTTACAGGCCTGGCTTTAGGAAGATTTTTTGTTTGTTTGTTTCTTTAGAAAAGATACATTATTGTGGCAAATTGTTAGGGTCCTTCATATGTCTGTTTCTCAGACAGTTATGCTGCATGCAGGGTATTAAATCTAGCTATTCTTTATGATTCACTATTTCCTGCACTGCTTACTTGTTGCAAACCTACATGTTTTCCAGACAGTAATTAGCTAGATTTCATATGATTTCTTTTTATGCATTTCAAGCCTTTCTTTCAATTTTCTGTATGGTGAAACTGTAAACATCTTTCATTTTATACTGGTTTTAGATCTAGTAAAAACATGGAGCATAAGGCTATTGTTATAAAATTAATGAAAAGAGATCCTCCTGTAGATAGCAATGAAGCAGAAAAAATTAACATAAAACTCTCATGAATAGCATTATTTTACTGTATCTGTTTTGCAACAGCTACAATTATAATAGCACTTCAGAGTACAGTCCCAAAGAGTTTACTATTTCATTTCAGATGCGTTGCAATTTAGAGTTTGCTTACAAGAGGAAAGAGCTTCTGAGGGATGCAGTTAGGTGACGTTACTTACTGATGCCAGGAGGTCAGGATGCACGCTGGAGTTCAGTAGCCTGTCAGCTTGCTGGAGATAAGCTCTGCTGGAAAAATTGAATTTTAGGTTGCCAATGTTTGCATTGCTCTGCCACAGCAGTAGGAATATAGCATGCCTGGATAACGTTTTGAGAGAGGAAGAGTAATGTGGAAACAGAAATGAAGCATGAATTTTTCTGAGGTGGGGATAGATCTGATACCAAACAGGTATTTTTCCAGTTCTTCAGGGAGCTGTGGGGTAGTGACATAGCAAGCACTGGCCCATCAAGCACCTCTGCTCTTTTGGTGGAAACTTGAAAGTTACATTAATAATCTCCAGTGTTACATCCTCAGTTCTTGTTGCTACGGTCTCAAAAAAGAGTGACTAGCTGATACAGGGAGTTCTTAGCAGTGCATGGCAAAGCTATGAAAATAAGAAGACATTAAAAGGCAACCTAGGACTGTTTGTTCAGTGATAATTTCTTCTGATGACAAACAGGAGTTTTTGCCTATGTGAGGCCATCAGGATTTGGCCTGGTAATCTACAGAGAAGATCAACTGATTGAGATCAGAATCCACTCCCATTTACAGAGCAGTAAATTCAGAGTAACTTTATTCACTTATATTACTGGAGCTACTCTGGATTTGGATTTACACCAGCTTCAGTGACAGCCTATAATAGCCTATTGAGAATTTAAACTCATTCCTGAATGTGCAAGAGTGAGAACTGGCAGAGTTATCTGGAGCTCGGCACAGACAATTGTGTCCAAAGATAACACTGAAGAGGAGCTTTCTGCTGCCATTCTTATTGTGCTTCTTGCACTATTGAATTCTGCTCCTCTTCCAAATGCATCTGTAAAAATGGAAGACTTGCAACTACAAATGGACTATAAATTATTTATTGTTCCTGAACTTATTCTCAGGATAATATCTAAGGGCCCATGGTTATTAATTCTGCATGTTCTGTGGATGGGTTAGATGACCCAGCAGGCTCTTCAAATGTCAGTTTGTTCATTTCTCGAATCTGCTTTAGCAAAGATGTACAGGATAGTTCTTAATATATTATCAGAGCACTTCGTATTGATGTGTTAAATACTTCTTTAATGATCAGTGGACATGCTACCTCTGCTTCCCATGCTTGAAGAGAAACCCTCTGTAAGTCTTTAAAACTCAAGCTCTCCAAGGAAAAGAAGCAATGAACAACCTATTTGGAATCACCTGTATTCTTCAGCTCAGTGCCAGCTGAGGATGTGAGGAATTCAAAATCAAGTCAGTTATGGGCTGGATGTTCACACGCATGTGTGTCACATGAGACGTGAGCCAAGAAAGGATCATCTAGTGAGGTAGCCTTGTGAAATAAGATAGCTCTATCTTTATAACGTGTCTTATTTCCACATATCTATTTTTTTCCTCCTGTTATCTCTAATATGTAGAGGCAGCTGTAAACTGTCATACTAAGAATCTGGACATAGAAGACTTTTTTTAGACAATGCTATTTGTGCCTTAGAAATTATTATCCTGCATTGAAAGCTTTATTTATGTGATTATTTTTTTTGTTAGCTGATGCCCATATTACTGCAATCACATGCTGAATTTACATGTGTATTTACATATGTATTTTCGATAGGCAAGGCACCTAGTAGGATAATATAGTCAAAAGTTGGAAAATAAGAGGTTTAGAATAAATTTGAGGAAATACTTTTTTACAGTGAGGGTAACAGAGCAGTGGAACGTGCTGCCCAGGGCGGTTGTGGAGTCTCCTTCTCTGGAGGCA
>WUAM01000431.1:13403991-13425205 GCA_024336885.1 Actenoides hombroni
CAGAAAAAAGAAGCTGTGTCAAAATAAGAAAACATTCAGGCTAACATTAAACTGCACAAGAAGAAAGGAAATGCCATTTTCTATTTCTGAGTAAAGAGCTCATGCAGTGCCATTATACATTTTTCTGGATCAAAGATATATGCTTTGTCTGGAGTCATGCAATACATTATTAAGAGCTTGGCTCTGTTGGTAGTGTTCTCTTAGGATGGAAAGTTTGAGACAGTTTTCAAAGACATCATAGCCGGGTGAAGTAAAGTTGAATTTGCTTTCACTTGAATGGAATATTCAAGTGAGACTTGTGAAGGGCTGTACTGGAATATTACAAAAAGAATGAAAGATAAAACTAACATACCTCCTCTATTTCTTCTTAATATATAAAATAATGTATAGCTTTGCATTTTTATCGTAATCTCAGTTTCCATATGCATGTTTCCACACCTCTTTTCCATCTAATGTATGGGAATTTGTCTCACTTTGCTTTTACGTGCACAGACAAAACCTGTTTGCTCTTGTTCTATGCTCTGATGAGGGATTTGGTTGCTGCATTCTCCTGTATCAAATAACACACCAGGAAAAGGAAACCTACAGGAATAGATTTATATGTGAAGTGCATATTCACAAATAATGAGATTGAAATGTTAACCTCTGAGAGCCAAGTTTAAATAAATGTTATTTATTGATGTGGTCTCATTGCAGACCTGAATAGTCCCTTAGAAAAATGTTAGGGTTGTGCTTATGCTTGGTGGCCAGAGACATGCCCAGGTTCTGTGTCTCTAGAAATGTGAACATTTTCTCGCTATTCTCCTTAGCCCCTGCCCCCCCACTTTTTTTTTTGCCACCTGCCTCAGCCTACTACATACACATGCCCTTCATTTTTTCCCTTTTTTTTTCCCATTTTGACCTGGTTTCCAGCTACCTATCCTTCTGTTAAATCTCCACTCATTATATGCTTGCTTCTATTCCTGGTGTCTCATCAGAGTTTTTTTTCTCCTTGCCTCACATCTTTCTTTTTCTTTGTTCTTAACTATCTGTGTTTCTCACCCTCTGCATTTAATCAAGTTACCACCTTCCTCCAGCGAGTTAGTTGCCGGAAGCACAGAGGCATGATAAGCACAAGAGACAACTCTTACTCTTGGTTTCTACATTAAGCCTTACAGTAGTGGTAGTAGCTGTTGACAGCTAAAAAAAAATGAGCTTCCGGGAAGGTACTTATGCTACACTCTGTAACACTGAAGGTCTACAGTGAAGGTCTGTGAGTTGTCACATAGCCAAGCCGGATCAGCATTTTTGTTAGAATGATCACAGATATCCCAGGCCCATCTTCATGACCCATTTTTAAGTCATTTCCCCACAGCATGGAATTGCAACAGGTTTCAATGAAACAGAGATAAGAATATATCTAATATGGAAAAAATAGCATGCTTCATATTTCATTCTTGGGAAAGGAGAAGTTATGTTACATCAAACTTCCCTAGAAAATTCAACTGAAGTAGAGTTCAACTACTGTTTTTGGCAAAAATTTTAACAAGTGAAAATAAAATCTCAACAAGTGAAATGATGCCTTAATTCTAGGCAAGTTTTGCAACAAAAGGGACACTGGTGCTGCACAATGCAGTGTTATATAGGCAGTGGAGATAGCTCAGACTAGCTTTCGATGACAGAAGCAGAACAGCCACAGAAGTGTGTCTCTCTGCCTGGACTTAGACTCCGTGCTTCCTGATGTCATGAGTCCTGAAGAACAAAAACCTTTAGCTCAACTACAAATTGTTTCTGTGCGAACATTACGCAGTGTAGAAACAGGACACTGCGGGTGAGATTTATTTGACCAAATGCAGGTATTTATGACTAAGATGTTGTAAGGATTTCCTTTATGGTTAGTGGGAAATATTATCACTTCTAGAGTGTGACTCACTTCATCCTACTGTAGATATCAACATCAGAGTCTAAAACTGCGTCTATTTTTAAATTGACTTTAAAGGAAGTTTATGGTGACTAGTTCAGATATAGACACCTAAAGTGAAAAGAGATAGAGCCCACCTTCCATCCACAATACAGTGGTTCAAACTGGAAGATGACTTTCGCACTCTGCAAACACACAGGTATCATGAAACTGTGCTGAGGTCCCACTGTGCAATAGAAGTTGGCTACAATCTTTGAGCATTCAAATGTCATGGCTACACTTCATAAAAGCCCCCAAAATGCTGAAGAATGAAAAGAGTTACATCCTGAAACCAAAGAGCACATCTGCAATACCAACATCCCCTCTTTTTTGTGTGAAATCAACAATACTTCTTAACAAAGAGAAATAGCAAACTATCCTTTGCATCATCAACATAGATGGCCCAACTTCAGAGTGACCAGATTTCAAGAGCAGCTCACACAGAGCAGCAGCAGAATTTCAGCATTTGGCTCTGCACAGCTCTCAAGTTCAGAACTGTGACCTCCGGGGAAACACAGTGGAAGGAGCTTGCCATATCTTTAGGTATGTATACTACTATGCATTTTGTATATGAAAGTGCTATGTAAAAACAAATCAAATTCTTACTCTGTTGTGTTTTGTTTTTTTTTTCTCAGCGCAGGAGAATTTTTACTAGCTCTAGTAAAAACATTCTCAAGTGCATTGTAGGCAGAAGTAGGAAATTTGTTCTCCTTATGGATCAAATGGAGTCATCACTAATAATACAGCACAAGAAAAGGAAAAAAAAAAAGAAAGAAGAAATATTTAACACTTAGCACAAGAGGAGAGTGAAAACAGAACACACACTTTGAAGAATTTCCTTGCTGTAGCATAGCCTCACACAGGAGAAGCTCCACAGCCTGGATCAACATGTTCTGAAGTCTCTCTGTTTGTTTAATCTTCAGGTCTAGTTTTGGTACTGTGTTATGATTGACACAATATAAAAGAATAAAGGCCCATACGAGGTAAGAGGGAAAAAAAAAACTTAGGAAAGTGTGAGATTTAGTAAATCAAACCTTTTAAGACATAGAGCAAACTAGGTGCTTTAAGGACTGGTGCAAAGTTGTGTCTTAGACTAGAAGAGCAGTATCTAGAGATAGTTCTCTTTCTAATAACCAAATGTCATGGCTTAGCTGGGAGCTAAGAATTTGTGTCCTTAAAATCAATCCTAATTGCAGGGCCTGGGCAATGTGAGAAACATTATTTTACATAGGAAATGGAGAATAGAGTTAGAATGCTAAAAATCATACAAACCATGTAAACCATTGTTCTGAAAGTTTGTTACCACAATAATAATTTAATTACTATGGTTATATCACTGCAAATGCCTCTCTCTCAATTGTGACTCTCTGAGGAGTATGTAAAAAACTGCAAAAATTCAAAATCTTCTCCATTTCTTGGTAGCAGAAACTCCCTTTATTACTGTTTTGGACTGTGCATTGTCTGACAACTTGTGAACAAGTTCTAAGGAAAACTTGGACTAAATAAAAAGCGCTCCCTACAAAGGCATAGATGTGCATTATAATTGGAACCCAAGACCATTGTGCAAGGTGAACAATCCACCCCTTGTGAGCACAAGGAATGAGTATCCAAGAAGGGCACTATCTCCCTTCAGAGGCATCGCGGTGCTCGCTCTAAGGCAGGTTGCCAGGTACTCTCTCTTATTGAAAACCAAAGGGTGCAAGAGAAGATAGAAACAGGCAGACCAGATCAGATGGAAACTTCACTGTGTCCAGTGACTGCAGCCTATAACAGGTGCCTAGGGAAGAATATATGAATAGCCAAAATATACTAATATTTTGCCATAATGCAGATTGGCCCAAAGACGTGACATCCGAACCTGCTCTAAATAGCAGAGCAGGGCAGCTCAGGAAAACATAAAGCACAGAAGACAAAATGTTACTCATTAAGCAACAGGCTGAATAATGATATATGAATAATGTCCCATATCCTAAATTGGAAATCAAATATCCAATATTAGCATTATCAAAGAGAAGAGCAAACCTCCCATTGTCTTCAGGACTTTTATTCCAAGCCCTAAGTAAATAATAATAACAAAAAGCAAGCCCAGCTCATTTACAGCATTCAATATATCTTATTTCACAAGAGCAAAGGATCCCAGCTTTAGCTAAAGGCCATTCTTTGTTAAGAATTATTTTTCACTAGTGCATTGCTCACTAAATTTAATTAGTGCATTTGTAAACTATATTATAAAGGCAGCACTGATGATAAAATATAAAGGAATGGAATATGTTAATATGCAAGGAAACACTTTGAAGTAAGTACAATTAGGGTTTTTTACTGCATGCAGAGTATTAAATTAAAAATGAAAAGCGAGGGTCAGTTCTGTTTGTGGGTGTTTTTTTTTCAATGGAAGTAACTCAGTTTCTATCGTACCCGGTGTATTTTGGAGTTTAATAACATAGGTTTAGTATTTTATTTAAATCAGTTATATGCTATTTTTATTCTAAACAGATATTTCTGACCTCATCACATCAGAAATAATTTTTAAACATCAAAATATCATTACAGAATCCACAAGCTGTAATGAAGCTGCTAAACTCTGAAGTCACTACTGACATAAATAGATTTACTATGAATTTACATCAGTGTGGCACTGGGATGTGGCCCAATGTGTATGTGTATGGAGCTTTATTCTATAACGTGAGCATTCAAAGAATCAATAAGTTGTAAAAACTGAGATTCCAATTTCCGGACTGAAAAGACTGGAATGAATTATAACCATATTAGGACACTAGAAACCTTATTAATGTGGTTTCAGGCAGTAGCAGGTTCTTTTCTCAGCCAAGTCACCGAACAACCTTCACCTTTTTATGGCTCAGTTGCAGCTCAGCTGGGGATTTGCACACAACGAGAATGTTTTCACCATCAGGGTGATGGCTTTCTACATCTCTGTTGTGTCAGCTTTGAGGTGATGACTAGAGGTGAGGAAATTATTATCTTAAGGTGGGTAGGTTTGACGGATTTCCTTGCAGCAAAACAAAACCATATGGCGACGCAGCTTTTGCTTAGGAGGTGGTATGCCAGGTAACAAGGGGAATGCCAGGAAGTGATGATGAAGAAACATCCCCAGACACCTGGCTTACCTGTTTGCACTGCTCCAACTAATTGCTGTAGCAACCTTGCAGGGACCTACTTTCTCCTTAGGAGGACAAAATGAGGCCAGAATTATTTAATGCTCTTATGATCCTCGCTGAAGAACAGCACATAACAGCTGAGCTCATCCCTCCTGGTCCAAAAAGCTTCCAACTGAACCTTTTGAGTTCTTGGTGACTCAGATAACAGCCAAATCTCCAGCTAGCACCGTTTATGAAACCATGTGTTTTGAAGGACAGGGCAGTCCCTGCTTCCATGCAATCTCACACATACTGGTATGACCAAAACATATCCCTTGAACTAATTTTCCAATGGTACCACCAACAAAGAAAATGTGTGGCAATGGCAAAACTGAAATAATTTCTCTGAACTAACAAGGCAATTTAACGTAGAGATTATAACATTTTACGTCATAAAATACACTTAATACTGTACAAATGAAACAAACCACCTTTTTTAAGTTGTAGAGACAATGTTACATGTCAGTCAGAAGTTCTCATCCACCATTAAAAAGGCTAGTAAGTCACTTCAAATAGTAAATCTTCTGTTTTTACCTGATGACTGCATGTAGCCGAACTATAGAAAGAAAACCAGATGTGATATTGTCCCTTCATATGATAGCTGCTTATGTCCATTTGTCTTCAAATTTACACAGCCTTTTCTTTTTGACAGGAGTCAATGGAGAGTATATTCCTGAGTCTATTTTGGCTTCTACTAAAGGTTATAGTACAGTCACTCCAAGATACAGTGACCATGGAAGACATATGTCTTATACACGTGCTTGAAAGGCTGAATGTACATTATCTACCAGGAAGCTGATCCACAGCCATAATTCTACTGAAATAAACAGACTGCAGTTGAAATTTATGGTAGCAGAGGATTTTTATTCTGCATTGCCTTCATCTTTCTGCCTAAAATGATCATATGCAAACTTCCTTCAACTTGTTTTTAAGGTAGGAATGCACAAGACAGAGAAGTATGGTGTTTGTAAGGCTGGGGTCTGTAATTTAGGCTCTAAAACTGATTATGGAGTCCAATGAGATACATACAATACAGGCAGGGATGTATCAAAGAGGGGAGACTATCGAAAGAGATGAGAGAGAGAGAAGAAGTCATTTAGTCACATCATCTGCTGCAGCTGGATTACAACAAAGCTGGCAAAAGAGGTGGTAAAAAGAAAATCTATATATAATAGAATATGAATTTATGGTTCCTTACCTCAGAGCTTAAAGTACAGCCCCACAGCTACTGCTTCAGGGGATTGAAGAAAGAGAAATAGCTGCGGTACCTATGAAACATTGCCTGCCTTTTTGGAGCAGCCAGCTGGAATTGGCTAAAACGCAGTATGTCACATCAAATCTCATACAGATGAGAGGTTTGCTTGCTTTCCAGTAGAGATAACAATCGTGATGAGCCAGCAGAACTTAGTCTGCAGCAATATGAAAGACTCTGCGTATGAACATTTACTAACTCTGAATAACAGGATGAGCCAACCTGTAAGTGCACCACACCTCTGTAGGGCCGTAAATTTATTCATTCACAGATTTTTACTTTATAAAACAATACGAAGAGCATGACCTCTTTCTTTTCTTCTGTTGTGCACCCAATTCCTAGTCTGGGTCCTAACAGCCACAGTTTCCAGAGAATATGGTGTGCTGGCACCATGACAGGTTGTTTTTTTTTCTCTACAGCCTTGGAGAGCCTGAACATTCCTTTTTTTTTTTGTTTTTTTTTTGAAACAGCTCACTGGAGTGCAAGCAAAATCCTCCACAGATGGAGGAGAAGCTTGAGAAACAGCAGTACAAGAGGTAATATTTTATAAAGAAAATGATGAATGATTCCAAGAAAGGAATTAGGAAGCAGAAATCATCTCAGGCATATGTGGAACAACATTGTGATGTAATGGAAAATGGACTGAATTATGGCCAGTGGTTTGATAATGAAGGGAAAGCTGTGAAGCTCATTTGTGACAATGTAAAAAAAATCTAAAAAAAAAAGACCGAGCGTGTTGATAATGAGCCTTGAATATTCTTTCTTTTCTTTTTCTTCCTATTTTGTCACCTTTGGTCTGCTTGGCATTCACCCAAATTAGAAGACTGACAGTAATTTCTCTTTAATAATCACTCATAGAAACTCAAGAAGCACTCCCTTTTCAGCTCTGTCAACAGGGAATCATTAACATTGGAAAAAAAATAAATATATATGCTTAATTGTTTTTACTGAAATAAACACTCTGGGTACCCCCTGCCGTTTAATGAACATGTACTGGGTTAACTACAAGGGTTGCTACCACTGCCATCCCTGATTACTTGCTAGTGGCAGATGAAAGCTTGAAACACACGTATTTTTTTGACAGTAAATATTATTTCATTTTTTTTGGCTTCCACATCAACCCACCCTTTTCAAAGGAGGGCAGACTAGCAAAGGCTGTCAAAATAAGGCT
This sequence comes from Actenoides hombroni, assembly GCA_024336885.1. Taxonomy (NCBI): domain Eukaryota; kingdom Metazoa; phylum Chordata; class Aves; order Coraciiformes; family Alcedinidae; genus Actenoides; species Actenoides hombroni. The sequence goes on from WUAM01000431.1 coordinate 13,411,509, forward strand.
AGCAAGTAAGTGGAGTAGCAACTCTCTACAGAGTTTGATTGTTCTTCTGTGAAAGAGTCTGTAAACAAAACCTTTAGACTTTTGTCTACTAAGAAGTGCTTAGAAATTCTTCCAGGCTAGCATTTTTAATATGTGGGAACATAACTGCAGTACGATTCAAGAGCACTCAATGCTTTTGAAAGGAAGGTATTTTATTTCTGCAACTACATCTGATCTCAGAAGTCAAAATGCAGGCAAAAGACCACTTTTTAAAAGAAAATAAATCCTCTGTGTGCATGGATCCTCTGTGCTCTCTGAAAGACATCTTTCCTTTGCCTTGACTATATATACCAAGATAATAACATAGCAAAAAATATTTGTGAGTATTAAAAGGTTTTAATTTTGAGTTTGGAAGTGAAATTTAATTGAAAACATATATTCATTTCTTACTTTTTACCTCCATGCTTTGTGCTGTGATAACAAGCCAACTAGTCTGAGGCCTGATGTCCCTTCACTAGCAATCAGTTCTTTGAGATGGCTGGAGCCCTTGGAGAGAGCTGCGTGCATTACAGGGCATGAAGACTCAAGTCTCTTCCCTTCCTGGGAAAATATTTAATCTATGGCTGGGGGTGCATCTCTTCACCAGGTCAATCCACCACTTTCTGAACATGGTCAAAAGCTGGGTGCAAATTTATACATGCCTTAAATCAGAAACCAAAGGGGTACTTCCATCAGAATTTCCCTCCCATAACCCAGGCCATGTCTACAAAAGGAAGTTAAATGTTCCATGAACCACTCCTTGACACTGCAGCCATACTCAAATCCATATTATCAAGTTCTTTTAGATTCCAAGGAGGGTATCCACACCAGTGCTGTCATGTGGAGATAGTCTCTGGTTTGTGTGAAATCATGAACTTTCCCTGGTATGGTTAAAATTATTAGTATGGATGCAGCCATATGTGTCAAGGCAATTTAGACAGCATCTGAGGCTGGGGTTTTTAACTGCTAGCTTTGCCTAAATATCAGCCTTAGATGTCTAAAAGAGAAATCAGTTGCTTAACAGCACTTCTCAAATTTAGCTCCTCATGGCTGAATAGAGGATATTGGTCCTACAAGTTTTTTAAATAGGTTTTTGCTTGAGGTTGTAAAAGTTATTTCCAGTGTGATTTTGGTTTGCATCCTACTATCAGAGATCTGCTGATCACTTTACCTTTAACACTAATGGCTATCTTTCAGTCATCTTTTTAAAGCACTTTTGTCCTTATTTATTAGACAACTAAGTGCTAGATATGTAATTACAGAAAGGAAGGCATAATGAAATCCTTAAAAAGAACTTACGTTTGGATTTGTAGAAAATCTGGTTAGATCTCCTTCACTTCAGGGACTTGCTGAAAATTAGGGATTACAGTATCCTCCTAGTGTTAGTCATCAATCTTTATACACATCACTAGTGTTACACCCACCTAGAAGGGACAGTTTTAAGTGTCTCTCATAAAAGTGTAAATATCAGCCAAACAATTTTTGCAGACTACAAATGCTGGTGACAATGAGCCCCCTCCCCGCCTCAGCTGTTTCTCCCAACCTTTTCTATGCTGCCAGACTGCTTCTGGCTTCATATAAGACTAATTCTAAAGAGAGACATCAGTATGACCAAAGAAATTTGCATAACGCAGGAAGGACTAGAGCAATACAACGTCAGTATGTTGCTTATGGCCATGGCCACACCTAAGTTTTAGCTGTTTTGCCACCTACTACAAATGACTTCAACAAATATGATTGGGCAGCAGATGACTCTATGGTCCACCCCCCCCTCCCCTCAATCTATCCATTCCCCTTCACTGGAAAAGAGTGACTTCTAGGATGAAACACCACTAATACACACCTACAGCAAGAAAGCTCTTGGAAAGTGTAGATTAATATCTTAACATCTCTTGGATTTTTTTGAAGGGACCAGTATTTCCCTTTGAGATTTTCCATGTAAGTGTCTTTTGTCTTATTTTGTTGGGGCAGAACATGGCACGGACCTGAATCCTATTGCTAGCCAAGCCTCCTTTGCATCATGTAGATATTTTAACCAGGTGTTTAGAGAAGGATTCCTTATTCTCTTATTCTGTATCTGCTTTGTGTTATTTAGACATAACACAATTAGGAGTTACAACGGGAGATGTTTTACATTTCCAGTTTCCAGCTGCAAGGCTCAGTATTTTGAGACGCTTGCTAACTGTAAGATCACGCAACCTTTGTCTTAATTGGGTAAACAGGGTGTTTGGAGTATCACACAGCAGGACCAGGCTAATTAAATATTGTTCAGATTTCTCACTGGGGAGTTGATGCAATCACTGAACTATAAGCCCTAGTGTTGCAGCTCAGAAACCATGTAATTAAGGTACATATTTTGGGGAACGACTGTCCTTCCTTTCCTAAAGAAATGTTGTAATCTACCTGCAGCATTTTGTTGAGATGGAGTAAAGACAATCTGACTAATCTGAGGTGTTTGAAGAAAACTGCTGCAAATACATATGTTTTTGAAGAAGCAAGTGAACTTTTAATTTACTTGGTCTTCAAGTGACAGCCTTTGAATAAGCACATTTTAAACTGCTGGTTTGGGCTAAATTGCCATAGGTGAGTGAATTTCATAATTTCAGTTGTTTTTCTCTGTGTCTGTGCTAGGAATCGTCTATCCCCCACTTAGCCTAGAGAACTCCAGGAAGATTCATAATGATATCATCATGCAGGGGCAGACATGTCTGTGCTAGATGTTCATGCAGGAGGACAGGGACAATGACAGACAGCAACTCTCTCCTACAAGAAAGGAAACAAGAGACAAAAGGACCATCAAAGGTGAGTGAGACAATGAGCACTTCAGTGACATGTGGTTCTTCACTGCCTCACATATGTTCCTCTGCAGAGTTTTCCTGGATTTTATTACTTCAGCTAAGATGACTTAGCATACAGGAGAAGAACCACGATCATCATCCTGAAAGTCTAGGCAAGAAACCTTCCTATGTTGAGACATTTAGGCTACAACTGAACTATGGAACTCATAAACCATTCCACTTGCTCAGGTGGGTGAGCATCCTCTATATGCATCCCATGTGAATACTGGGAGACACCGGCATGCTCACCATCCCATTCTGCTTCCTAGTTCTCCCTTTATGTGTTTAAAATCATTTGTGCATGCTCCAGAAGGTTCTCCAGATGGCTTGATCTGGGACTATAGATAGTAAAAGGCGGTGCAGTCTAGGTGTATCTTTACAGACTGACTTGGCCTTTGGGGTCAACCCACAGCTCACACTAGAAGTGGGAACCCATGAGCCTAAAATGGAGTTTGGACCTTCCTGACCCCTAGAGTGGACAATATCTTGACAGTAAATCTGAATAAAAAGATATAATGATGAACAAAGACATAATCCCACCAATGTGAGGATGTCTCTCGCACTCCTGTGCTGAATGCTATACATGAATAGTAAAACCAAATTTAACTTACCACCTAGTGTAACTCCCAAATAAGCAGATGTAAGATCTGAAAGAAACATCTGGATTTACAGGTCTTGCCTTTGCCTTTACATCTGGTTTTCTCCAGGGTTCTCTGATAGCTTTGTTTTAAACCAGAAGGTAGGAAAAAAGCAGGACAAGAGGCCATCCATTTCACATTTAAGATGTCAGAGCTTGATATGGCACTCAAGGCTAAGCTATAGAGGTCAAGCTCACTGCACTAAAATTCCTTGCTACCGCAAGGAATTTTACTAGTATTCACTGGAATTATCCTCATGTCACAAACCTGATAAATTTCTGTTTGAATATACTCAAAGTTGCCATTTTCTTCATTTCAGCAATAGAGAACAGAGATAGGATGAATAAAATACCTAGTATAGCTTCTCATTTTTCACATTCAGATGCTTCCCAAAAGCATATTGCCGTGAGACCTGAATGCACATTGTTTTCCCTTCCCCCAGTCAGATATCCAATGGGAAAAACCCGTTAGGTTGGACAGACCACTCTAACACACCCACTAGTTTGGATGTTTTTCAGGGCAGGATTTTGGGTCATATCATATATCACATGAGTTTAAATGCATCCTAGAGATGCCATCCCAGAGATGCTTCAACTCAGTTCTCAAAGGGGCTTGAGTATGATGATTCTCAGGTGACTCTTAGTATAGATATAAAAACCCCCAACATTTTATGCCACAGTTTCGCAGTGCTTATGAATGGATAAGGGTTTGGGAGTGCGAGTCTCCCAGACAACATGGTAGGTACAAGGATGCTTAAACTGGCCAACGGGATATACTGAAGACCTGCCTCTCTTCAAGCTTAGACATCTCTGTATAGCTCTGAGTTAGGTGTCAGTGTAGCATTAGCATTCACAACTTGTGGTTTGGTGTCTGAATGTCCCTTTGGGGACATTCTGTTATTCTATTCTAACATATACCCTGAAAGAAATGAAGTATAGATGCCTAATGAGTTCTCAAAGCTGAGCTTAAATCCTTTACAGGTCTCACAAGTGATAGAGGAAGTCTACAAGTTAAACTCTTTCTCTGAGATCTGTATTACCCTGTAACCCTCCAAGTACAACCTGGAAAAGTTGCTTTGTCTGGTGATCTCTTGTGCATTTAGATCATCATAAAAAATGGCTTTTTGCAAACCAAAGTCTAGCTAATGCATAGTCTGGTAGTGGAGAGAAAATCTTCCTCTGTGCATTTTACTTTTAGAACACATCTGCCTGCCCTTGAATTAGTTTGCTCTCTGAACCGTAATCTCTCTTTTATCTGGAGAATACCTGAAATGTCCTTCAGTTTTAGCAGTGTATCCTGAATCCAACAGAGATTTCTTAATATATAGAACAGAGGAGAATTTGTTTCTACCCATTTATTATACCTGGCGCGCACCTCAACAATCCCTTGACATTTCCTGTTTTGCTGACTCAAAGTACTAACAGAAACTAGCAAAAGAAATACAAGTAATTTGAGCTATTCTGGGACTCTGGAGCCTTAAAGCAAGTAGTTCCACCAGCTTGAAAAGATGTGAACTTTGAGTTTGTTGTCCACTACTGCTGGAAACAGAGTTACAGTATGAGAAATTATTGCTTGTAGGGATGTTAGGTATGTATTCAACAACTGGAGATCACAATATGGTTAATGTGAAATTAATGGAAGATCTGTATTTTTTCTTTTTTTTTTTTTTAGAAGACACAGAAACATTTTTATAAGTTACTGCATTTTAAAATGTCATTCTGAGACTGTGCCTACACTTCCCAACATGTTTCCAATTGAATTTTGAATATATTTCAAAATTTTGTTTTAGCAGAGATGAAAAAAATCTGGTAACAATAAATATAGATGAACTTGGAAAAATGTGCTGAGCTTGTATAAGTAGGATCCATTGCTATGAAAGTTAGAAAGGGTGAGGAACAGGGTTAGATGAGGTAGGGAGCTCTGAGTGCTGGTGAAAAACACAGTATGCAAAGATACCAAATGATGATTTTTCAATAAACATAAATACGCAAGCAACCGCTATCAACACAGAAATTAAATGCCAGCCTAAGTGGGATTTTCAAAGGCACTTTGCACTGGTTTAATTTCCTTTCTGCTGCAGTGGATGTGACACTTGCTGGTGAGGTTAGTTGAAGCCACGCTTCTGAAAACATCACCTTGAAATCATCCCCACTTCCCCTGCTCCTTGATCGTGGAAAATATCCGTATCATCTGTACAATAAAAACTTCAGGATGGAAAATATGCCTTTGCTGTGTGACCTTGCAGCAGCAACCACACTGATACAAGAGTTGGGTTTTTTTTTAGAACTTGGCCTCCCGGGTCATTCCCTCTCTGCCCCTCCAGTAGACGCATTTAACTTTGTTTCAGCTAAATCTTGTGAGCAGAGCCCGTCAGACTGAGACTCTGGACCGGAAGAGAGTTGTTCATCTTTGACAGCACAAAATGTGTGCAGCTGAGCTGAAACTGTGAATCGAGTTTCATTTTCTCTTTGCTCTGCCCCCCTAAGCTAGTTCTGACCTGACCCTGTCCCTCAGGGTGCCAGGCAGTCTTTGCTTCCTCCTCTCTTTGGCCGTGTGGTAGTGCAGCAGAGATCTAACTCTTGGGCAAAGCCAGCTTGCATCCCAGTTACTGGAGACAACTGGAGACATCTGGTGTCCCAGCGGAAGGGAGGACAGGTGGGCTGTTGAAGGAGGCATGTTACCAGAGATGTGGGCAGGTTTACAACCATGTAATTTTTTGGGTGGAGAAAGAGGAATGGGCACTATTAGGATTTTGAATTTCCCACCAAGCTTTTCTCTCCCAAATCAAGTGCAACCAGACTGCTCATCTCATCCCACCCCCATGCGTAATTAGTAGCGTGTGTAGTTACCACTCAGCACACTCCTCACTGTGGGAAAACAACCAAAGGATTCCAGAGATGAGGATTCATGAGAAACAGGAGCACTGAGTGAAATCCGCATGTTACTGTACACTGTAGAAGGGCTTGATTGAAATGTGCATCAGCTGCACAGGGTGGAAGGGGAGTAACTGGTGACCTTGAACAGTTGTGGCTATAGACATATTGTTTCCCCAGTCATGGGAGCTCTCTGAAGCAGAATGCCATCCGGCCTTGATCTCCACACAACAACAGCCCTTGGCCCATTCATTGCTAGCACATCTCCTCATGAACTTCAGCTTTAATTTCCCTCTGAGCAGGATTATGCCACCAGGATGCACACAGGCATTCAGCTCCCTGCTCTGGAGCAGACAGACGTGGGGAGGGTAAGGGCTCTTTTCCTATGAAACAACAGGAGGGAAAGAGTCTTGTGTTTTTCATTCCCTGCCTGATTTTAAGAATGGCAGAAAGCCAAGGAATAGCACAGTGTGTGCACCTATGCAAACTGCAGCTGAGGGATATAATTTTCTAATCTTCAGAGCAGCCCTTCACATGAGCCTAGGAGACCGTAGCCCAGCAGCTGGTAATGCTGTTTTCTCGAATACTCTCCAGCATAAAACCACTCACTTTACATTTAAGCTCAAACTCACAGAAATGGTACTAATACAGAGCTTTCAATTTTTACTCATTTTTTAAAGAAAAATTGCACGCATTTTGATTCTGGTAACGTGAATTCTTTTTTCACACCCGCACTTCTGAAACTGTGGCTAGCAACAGCATGATTTCACACGCAATCCTTCTCTCTTATGGTTTCCTTTTACCATCTCTATGATGAATTCGTCCTTTTTTTCTCAGTTTTCTGAAAGAAGAAAGCATTCTTAAGGAGAGCTTAAAATTAAACCCAAAAAACTCCCTTGTCCTCTCCTACTCCCTAAATCTAATAGTGAAAGTTTATTCTGTTTTAGTGCACAGGTCAGTACTGTGATGATGTCAGTAGGCATACACATGATATTGCATTAAATCAGAGAAATGTCACTAATTCTAAACTTAAGAAGAAAGAGTTACAAAATTGTCATAGATTTGTCGTAAAGGGTGGATCCTGGAAAAATAATTTTAAAATAAATTTCAGTTTTCCCATGAGTGAAAACCAAAAAATGCCCTGATTTAAACCTGTCACTGATTCATATTTGGAAAATAAGCAACTTCTGTCCACAGAGATGTCATGATTTCCATGCTGCAGTAGCTTCCTGGATGCAGGCTGTTGAAAATGTGGCCCACCTAGCATAAAGAATTAAGGTGAAGGAATAATTACATCAAGAAATTAATTGCACCATTATAGAATACATGTGCATGCTTAAAGTCCCAACTTTCTTACGGTTATTGCATTAAAGATCAGAGTTGGGCACAAAAGCAAATCAATTGAGAGTTATCAAATATAATAAGTTACCCGTGCTGAAAGTAACAAATTGACTCTGACTTGTGCAAGTGGTCCACACCATATGCCTTTCTATTCTAATGTTTCAGCGAATTGCTTGAGTAAATAAATTAATTGCATCATCATGAGGAAGCACACATGGAATTTGCTTTACCGCAAGGCAGAATGTAACTCGGTAGGTGACCCAAATGGATGAGCAACAGAGCTGTGGGGAGCTTCAGCAGAGTTCTTGGAAAGCCACCGTATTTGCTGCAACAGTAATTAGACAAGAGCTGGCAAGAGCTGATGGTGGTGCAGTTTTAAATAAAACTTGGTATTTATTAAAATGCTTTGGATAACGGTTGATACTCTTCGCTCAATATTCTTTATTGTTCCAACAGTACTTTGTAGAAGAGTTGCGAGAACTCCAAAAAAGTTCCCATAGCAACAGCAAGGAAGTGGGACTATTTTTCTCCTAGCTCTGAGCAAACAGCAATGACACACAATGGTAGTAGATGGGCCCTTCCTGCACTGAGCAGATCTACGTTATTTTGCAATTTCATACAGAAGGGTAATGTTTTCACCACTCCCTCAAAAGAAATGACAGCCTTTTCTGTTAAAATTATTACAGGACAAAGAACCTCTTTTTATTCTTGGAAACAAGAACTGTAACAGGCTGCACGCATGCACATCCTAGACTACAAATAAGGCCAGCAATGAGGCTTGATGACCACGTCCTCATGGAAACTCCTTCAAATCCATGACTAAGGTGGTGAAGTCCACCCACTTGCAAGCCCCAGTTTTGCTCCCAGCCCTTGCAAGGTTCCCAAGGGGCTTTGTGTCTCTTCAGGGACTCTGGGGTACCCTACAGCTCCCTCGTTGCTGCTGCAGTCAGCAGTGAATGACCTCCCCAGAGGATTCCCGATGCGCAGACTTACTTTTTTCTACAGAAACAGAGATGATCTGTGATCCCTGCGCACCCATCAAGGTTGAGAAAGGGGGCCATGGTGAGTCATCTGGGCGTGCCTCAGGAGTCCGCGCATGTAGTCACTTGGGCAGGTCCAGCTCTGGTTGCAACATGGCCAAAAGCTGTTGCCAAAAGAAATGTGGCGACCCAGACAGAGGTCCCACACAAACAGGTAGGTGCTCAGGCCCCCAGCTGCAGGGAGTGCCAGAGCCTTGAGCTTGCAATGAAGGGCTACAGACACAATACCAGTGTTCGGTGTGAGCAGACGAATGACCTACTCAGCTTTGTGGAAGACCTCAAAGAGAAGGTTGAAAGGCTGAGGACTTTTACAGAGTGTGAGACAGAGTTGGACTGGTGGAGTCAGACTCTACCTTCCCTGAAACAGTCCCAACAGCCACACAGAAATCGGGACACTGAGGGCTCCCTATCCTCTCGCCATCTTGCTGAATGGGATGACTTAGAAGGTAGAGAACATTGGAGACAAATTCCTGCCAGGTGCAGTAGGCATGGCATTCCAGTAGCCACTGAACCTCCCCAGGTGCCCCTGCAAAATAGATTTGCTGCTCTGGGTGAACCAGATGTCAATGAGAATGATGTTCTGCAAGGGAGACCAAACAACAGCAGCTATGACAGCTTGCCTAGTTTGTATGATACACAGAGGCTAAGACGGAGCGAGTCTAAGAGCAAAACATCTGCAGTTAAGAAAAAAAGACTGGTCCTTGTTGTTGGGGACTCGCTTCTGAGGGGTGTAGAGGGTCCTATATGCAGACCTGATCCACTCCTTAGGAACAAATGTTGCCTCCCTGGGCCCAGGGTTAAGGACATACTGAGAAAACTTCCTACCCTAGTGAGTCCATCTGACTACACCCATTAATGATTTTCCAAGTAGGCAATGATGAAATCTCAACAAGAAACCTGAGAACAATGAAGAAAGACTACAGGGCCCTGGGACAAGTGGTGAAGGGATCGGGAGCACAAGTAGTATTTGCCTCTATCCCACCATTAGCTAGGGGCATGAACAGGAAAAGCCGTCAGATTAATGCCTGGCTATGTGACTGGTGTCATCAGCAGGATTTTGGGTTCTTTGATTACAGGGTACTTTACAAGACCCCAGGCCTGCTGACTACAGATAGAAAATGCTCGTCTCAAAGGGGAAAAAGAATCCTGAGGCAAAAACTAGCAGGGCTGATTGAAAGGTCTTTAAACTAGACTTGAAGGGGGATGGGGACAGAACTGAGCTATACAGAAAGAATACCAATGCACAGAGCATGGGCAATGAACAGGGGAAACTGAAGGCTATACCAGCCAGCAAGGCAGCTTCAGGGGCTCCAGGTACTTCATCAGGGGCCCAGCTCAAATGCCTTTATGTGAACGCCCACAGCATGGGCAATAAACAAGAGGAGCTGGAGATGCTTGTGTGCCCGCAGCACTACAAACTGATTGGCATCACGGAGACATGGTGGAATGACTCCTGTGATTAGAGTGTTGGATTAGAAGGGTATAAGCTCTTCGGGAAGGACAGGCAGGGGTGAGGAGGAGAGGGTGTTGCCCTCTATGTCAGTGAGCAGCTAGAATGCATGGAGCTCCACCTGGTGAGTGATGATGAAAAGACTGAGTGACTATGGGCCAGGGTGAAAGGAAGGGAAGGAGACATTACAGTGGGGGTCTGATACAGACCACCTGACCAGGAAGACCAAGTGGACGAGGCCCTTCACAGACAGATAGGAATTGCTGCTCGCTCACAAGCCCTAGTCCTCATGGGGGACTTTAAGCACCCCAATATCAGTTGGAGAGACAACATAGCAGGGCATAAGCAATCCAGAAGATTCCTGGAATGCATTAATGAGAACTTTATCCTCCAAGAGATAGAGGAACCAATGAGAAGAGATGCTATGCTAGACCTTGTTATCACCAACCGGGAGAGGCTGGTGGGCAAGTTAAGCTCATGGGCCGCCTTGGATGCAGTGACCATGAGATGGTGGAGTTTAAGATCCTAAGGGCAGTGAAGAAGGGGGTGCTCAGCAAGCTTGAAACCCTTGACTTCAGAAGAACCAACCTTGGCCTCTTCAGGAACATCCTTGGTGGTGTACCGTGGGACAAAGCCCTGGAGGGATTCTGAGCCCAGGAAAGCTGGATGACTTTCAAGGATCATCTCCTCCAAGCTCAAAGGCACTGCATCCCTTAAAAGAAGAAATCAGGCAAAGATGCCAGGAGGCCTATATGGGTGAACAAGGAACTCCTGGCCAAAAATCAAATACAAAAGAGGAATCCACAAAGGGTGGAAGCAAGGACAGGTAACCTGGGATGACTACAAGGAGATTGTTCATGAAATCAGAAACCAGGTTAGAAGAGCTAAAGCCTTGATGGGGTCAAACCTGACCAGGGACATTAAAAATAACAGAAAAGGATTCTACAGGTATGTCAGAGAAAAAAACCCACCAAAACAGAGAAGGTGGGGCCTCTCCAGAGGGATGCAGGTGACCTGATTACCTAGGATTCATTCACCAGTAGGTGACCTGATTACCAGCAATTCATTCACCTGTACTTCTAGAAAATGTTTCAGAATACTGGCCTCTATTATTTCAGAATGTCCCAGTACATGTAAATAAACTACTCCCTTCTTCAGAGAAAAAATTTACTAAAAATGCAAGTGTACCTATTACAATTTACGTGATCTATATGAACTGCATGTACACTCGGGCATTAGAGGTGTCTTCATGCGCTGCTCTAACTTCTTTTTCACTGTTATCCAAAAAGATCAACTTTTTATTTAACTAAGCACAGTTTCCGCTCACTTGATATATCAGTTTTTGCAGCTCTTCCCTTCCAACTGATTCCCTACGTCGATAGGGCTTTTTGAGCTGGCTATCAGCACTTCAGAACCATGCTTGCAATGCTAGTATGAATTCTTACACGTGCAAAAGTAGGAAACAGTTGGTCCCAACATGTGCACGTTACATTTGCTGTGCCAGACAGGCGTTTACTAGCCTATTTTGACTAGGGGCTATACAAGTATGTCTACGCAAAGTCTCTTGCCCACATCGGCTGGGGGTTTTTCCATCATGCTAACCGGTACAACTGGTAGATCAGGCCCTGACCCAAGTACAAAGGGCCCATGGTAAAGTATTAAGTGACTCCCCTGCTCTGGGAGTTTCCCCTTTCACCAGCACTCTCAGTGTCACCCCAGCTGGCAGGGCACCCTGGGGGGAAAGGCCAACCCTGAAGGCCGGTGGCTGCTGGAACTGCCTGGCAATGCCGAGTGGTTTCCTTAGTGTAGTTTTGCAAATGTTTGGGGGTTGGTCTGGAATTTCTTACATTCAAGGAAAAAAGAAGTAAGATTTAGATGAAAAACTGGTTTCAAAAATACGGCAATTTCTTCAGAAACTGAAGTTTTTTGAAAACAAGCCCTTTGGTTTAAAATTCTAAAGAACTGAGCATGAGAAATATTTTGTGGAATTTTTTTTTAAAATCCATTTTTGCTTGGAAGAATTTTCAGCCATGTGAGATTATTCCATGAGATTCATTCCTCTACGAAGGTGCCAGCTTGCCAGTTTGCACTGCAAAAATTTGAACAGCGTAGGACCAACAAGATGTACTCATAGAGAAGCCTTTTCAAATAAAGTTCTAGCACCTAAAACTACCAGGCAGCTATGGATACTAAAATATTACTTCACTTAGAGTTAGGGAAATGGTTACTCTCATATGCAGCAGTAACTTCATTCGTGAAGAGAGACACAGTGGTGCACGTCGTGTAAAAAGCAATCCAGACCCATATTCTTTCTCCTTGATTTTAAATGTCGATGTTATAGAAATGATTAAAAAAAAAAAAAGTCAATATATTAGCTGACAAATTTCAGGGAAGCTCACAAGAGTTAAACCAGGCTGCAGAGCCCTCCTCCTCCCCCTCCCTTGTATTTCTCTGTCCTCAAACAAGGGTGCCGAAAAGAGCTCAAGCACTGCTGCCCCCTCCCCCCAAAATAATGGAGCATGCCCGCAGCTCCCATAAAGTCAGACTGCACAATCCCGAGGGAGGTAGAAATTCCCATAAAAGGATCATTCCAAATCCCCGGGATAAGTTTATTTGGCATGCTATTCAAGCAAAAGGAGCCTTGCAATTGTTTTCCTTGACCTTTTAACCCGTTTTTCTTAGCCCAGCAGAGGTCAAAGGACAAGAACCAGGCTCCCCTCCCCCAGCCTCTCCCTGCCCCGGCCCCTGAGCTCACCGAGGCTCAAAGGGAAGAGTTTAACCCAGGCAGCCAGAAACAGATGTCTGCAATGTGAGGGCTGGGGGAGGGAAGGGAAAGGAAGTGTAGGAAAGGTGACTTGAAGCTGGTATTTATTTAATTGATCATTAAGCCTGGAAAGGAGAGAAAAATCGAACGAAGTTTTTCTGCAGGCAAAGAAAGTAATGGGGATCAGGGCACTTTGTGTATCGATGCTGATATAATAGCATTTTTTCTCTGCTAGTTTCAGTGGGTCAAATTTTAGCAATGCTTGAAGAGATCACATCTGACTCTAGCATTGCTCTCCAGGAGGCAGAGGAGAGGGGAGCGCCTTCGAGGGGAATTCATCGCATTTGCATTCCCCTACAGAAGCCAGAAATAATCCTGCAGTCTGTTTACTTTTTGCAGCACCCTCAGTTTCAGCTCTCACTGGAGCTGCAAACCCCTGAAGCCGATAAGGAAGCCTGCTCTGAAAAGGCCACAGCCCCCTCAAGACGGAGAGGTGGCTGCGCCCGCCTGCCCCAAGTGGGGTCCCCATCGCTGGAGCACCCACGGTGGCAACCCCTTATGCCAACCCCTCATACAGGCCAGGCTGAACCCCCTGTGCCTAACCAAGGACGTGGCGCCTTGCACCCGCTGTCCCTGGCGCTGGTGGGCAAAAGAAGGGCACCGGTGGCTAGCCGATGTGGCTCAGGGTGCTCCCGAGCACCGACAGAACCCAAAGGCTGACGTAGCTGGCTCAAGA
>WUAM01000431.1:13425638-13464570 GCA_024336885.1 Actenoides hombroni
GGGGTTGTTATCTTCTTTTTTTTTTTTTTCCTCCAAGCAGACTTTCTAAATGTATAGTTTCCTCTGGCGGCCGGGCGGGTGGCGTTAAAACGCGTTGTTGGGAAGCCAAGGCCGGTCCCCTCCTGACAAGAGATTAAAAAACCCCCAAAACCTTAAAATAAGAGGAGCCCGGAGGCGCCGAGGTCCCTCGGGTGGGGGAAGGGGGGAGGTAGCCGCCATCTTTCCTGCCCGCCCAGGCACACAGGGTTTCCCCATCAGCAGTCACCGCACCTGGGTCTGTGCAGAGGAGGGTTTGTGGGCAGCAGGGACGGTTTTACCAAAATAAAGGCGGCGAGGGGGGAGGGGAGCGGTCTGCGGCCCCCACCGCTGCTCTGAGGCCGGGTTTAGCAGGCGCTGCTCCCTCCCAGCCTGGGCTGCTCCTGCTCTGCCGTGGGCCTGCCTGTCGTAGGTCGAGCCCGTATTCAGGTTTTCCTGTTAATGTTTAGGCAGTTTGAGCTGAGGGGTATTTAGTGTGCCGGGGTGTCGCTGTCAAGCTCCTTGCTTTGGTTCAAAACCAGACCAAACCAGAAGAAATGGTGGTGCTTCCCTAACTGCGTCCCAGTCATCTGCTGCTGTGTGTGCTGCAAACATGGCCCAAAGGTTGTGTGTTGAAGCCAAGGAAGCTGTCCCTTCGATAGGTTACATTTACATTCATCAAATACTCCTTACATATGTTGCAGTATTTCCTTCCAAATTTTTGAGCAGCATAAGGAAGTAGAGAAAAGGGAAGGTCCTCTAGAAACCTTGACCTAAGGCGTGGGAGACAGCCCATGAACACCCCTCCAGTCTGAGCTGCAAGGGTGTACACTGGTACTGCACTGCTTTCTGTGCTGAGAACAGAGAAAATTTTTCTCTCATGGGACAGCCTCACCTGAATTATCTGGAAGTTCTAGGGAGTTTAAAGGGGTTTGGACCAGGTGAGGTCCCATCCTTCCCTTACCAGATCATGTCAAGGACTGTAGTCCATCGTCTTTTGAGGTGACTCCTCTGACAAATAGCTGAGAAACAACAATCTCACCCTCCTTATGCCGATTGCCCGGCGCAGTACCAAAATTTGTGAACCCCACAGCTTCTCTGCACCATAATCTTCCATGTCAGCCCAGTAGGAGCTGGCAGAAGAAACAGTGCGCTGAGCTGCCCATCATCATGGGACTTCCTGCTAGTGATACAGTTGCAGTGCCCTCTGCAACCTCAGTCAAACGAAGAAAAAAAGATATATCATTTCTTTGTGATATCAGTGCATCACCTCTTGTCTCTCCCAACATTTTTCCTAAATATTCGCTAAACTACAGCAGAAAAAAAAAAAAAAAAGAGACAGAAAGAAAGAAAAAAAAGCCAAAGTCTGTCAAATCCTGCCTGGAGTGAACAGATTCAAGGAAATTTCTCTGGAGACCCTGTGGCAGATTATACAGCGAAGTCAATGACAGTATGAATCTGCGCTGCAAGAGTGCGCTGTGAAACTCCCTCCAAGAGTAAAAGTCAGACTGATGCGAGTGATGTGGTATTTCATGGGGATGTAAAATTAGGATACATGCAGAGGGCCAATTTATCTGCTGACCTAATCTAATGCCATTCTAGTAATCTCAGAAAATTGCATGGATTAATACAAGAAATGACGCTGATCTTGGAACGATGAGAGCAGTATTTCAGCAAAAGCAAGTAAAGGGGACTGTAAAGTTCAGGATTAGTGTAAACTCATGTTTACTTAAAACAATAGTCATGCACATAATTAGCACAGGATCAGTTCAGCCTGTGAGAAGTTTTCAGTGTGATTTAAAAACTTTTGGAATTAGTTTTGGCTGTTAGAGTGACACTGGTGGAAAGATGTTAACATCTACCTCCTTTTTTTTTTTTTTTTTTTTCCTAATTTAAACTTGCTATGCAGCTTAAACCCCAACTTGCATCACAGCTGAATTTGGCAAGTTAGCTTTTGTTGGGCTGTTTTAACACATTTCAAGAGTCCTAAATATAATTCTAGTGTATCAACTCTTTTAAAGAAGAAAATAAGGAAAAGCAAAGCTTTTTTTCTGTGCTTGAGAAAACTGAAGTGGCTATTGTGAGTCTAATATTCATATTATACATTCTGATAAACCATATTTTGTGGAAATAATTATTAAAACATATTTTTATTTTTATAGACTGTTTGGTTTCTTTTTCTGCTGGAGGTATGTTGCCCAGTCTGTTGTCTGAAAGAAACTCATGACAAAATGGGCAAACTGACAGGAAAATAAGACCTAATGATGGAGAAAATCCAAATCGAAAGCCTGCTGCAATTGACAATGATCCACCAGAATCACTGGACACATGACAAACAGCACTAATGCAATCTCAACCCAAGCCATAAAATTCCTTTTTTAAAAAAATTATTATTATATTTTAAAGGACTATTGAAAATTCATTGTATAGCTAAACAAAATACAATTATTCTATCCTTCATTGTTTGGGATTTTATTATTCAGTTTGCCTCACTAATGGCATATACAGTCATGTTTATCTAAGCTAGAATATCAATAAGCTTCATTTTTTTCCCCCAGGATTTTTTTCTGAGCAGTAACTGTGTAATGGAATGAAATGGGGAGGCCAGAACCACAGTATCCTAGGTGTTCTTTCCATGCTTAGGTAAAATAGAGTACTCTCAGTAGTCAATCAGGAAAACTAAAAAGAAAAATATGAAACTGCATCAGTCATGGTCATAGATTGAATGGTGTTTGCATGCGTGTGTGTTAGCGTGCGCTGGCACGAGTGTTAATCTCTTTAGTTCTGTAAAGGACTTTCCCGCTACCCTGTGCAGGCAAGAGCTTCACATTTGGTATTGGAAGTTGCTTGATAGCAGAAAACAGAAGCATTCCCAGTAGCTGATTACTACTTTTAAAAATATATCAATCACTGTTCCTTTTAAATGAGAAGCAGTTTTTTATCACAGGGGAAATACAAATTCTCTTAGATTTGCTGTACTTGGTCACATGAAGTCTACAGTGCCCTTGGTGGGCATTTATTCAAAGGGAAGGTAAGAAATGTAATCAGTGTTTTCTGTTTGGGTTTGGTTGTGTTTATGTGAGCATCCATAAATAGTTTAAGATCCCATATATTCTGTAATATTCTGGGTAGTTACAGTGGGATATGCTGAATCATCAGATCCTTTTGTCACCTTGCTGCCTTCTTTTTGCCAAACAGATCCTTGTTTTTCAGGCTGCCCTAGCCCATCTCTTCCTTTTCCTTCTTACTCCATGTGAGAGAGGTTTTGTTTTTCATTTCACCACAGGCTGTATATAGCAACTCATCTGCTTGCATTGACACTGAAGCAGAGTATTGAAAAGTTGGGGTGCAGCTGGCTCTTGGTGTGAACACTACACAACATGCAGTGGTGCCTGACTTCTAACTATATACAGAAATCTCACATACAAAAAGTAGAGCTAATATTTCTTTCTGTTTGCGACTGAAATTAAACCCTGCTTGTTTTCAACAAGCATTCCTCATTTCTTCTTTTCAAAGCCATAAGGATTGTTGACCTACTTTTCAGGTGGAAAAAAGAGACACGGAGGCAGCAAGCTGTTTTGTAATATGCTGTAAAATGATTTCCCTCCACAAGTACATAAACGGTTATTTACATTCAGATCTGACCAGCCTTCCAAATCTGAGCATCTCCTTTGATTTCTCAGATGTTGCTTTTTAAAGTGAGTGGTCACAGATTTAGAGAAATGCAGCATGTGCTCCTTTAAAATGAATCAACGTGCCTTTTTCCTGCTTATTTGAAAGCAGGTTTGTTGTTGTTTTTCTGGATTCATGTTTTGGGGGGTGCAGACAAGGGCCAGATATATATATGTGATTCTTCAGCTTTCAGGCCAAGACAAATTTAACCGTAGTGCATTTATGAGACCTGTGGGTGTGATCAAGAAGCAGGTTTTCAGAATCAATTAAATGACGGCGTGGTGTGCTGGAAAGGGAGGCAGAGGATCTGAACGGAGTCTCTGCATGGCTGATACTGTTTGGAAAGGGTCTCTGCTGCAGAGGATCAGCAGCTTGTCATTCGCTGCCTCCCACTTCAGTTTCACCCCATCAGCAGAGAAGTCAGAGTCTGGAACGCAAAAGCTACTTTCTCAGATTTCCCTCTGACATCCAGTACTGAATGTACCTTCTGTGTCTGAACTGAAAATTTCATCACCTTTTTTATTCTTCTGATTTCACCCTCTCCGTTTTGTTCCTTGCATAAAGCAGAAAACACAGGCAAGGAAAAGCAGCCAGAAGGTCCCTGAGTCTGGAGGGGGGCTGGGATGTTGTTCAAGACAATTACTCTGGGAGACTGTGTAGCTATGCAATAGCAAAGCCAAAGAAGGAGCCCTGGGGAATTACATCAGCTTTTTTTTTTTTTTTTCCTCCTAAAGGGAAAAATCCTGAATAGGGTTATGAGCTGTCTATCTCTAATCAGCACTGTCCTAGTTCACAGCAAAGCATGCAGAATGAACCAAGAGCAGAGCACACAGAGCTTCTGCAACACGCTGGTTTCAAAAACCAAGGCACATAATTTCCCATGAAGCCCTAAAGACTGGAAGGAATAGTATGAAATGCAGGCTTTTTTTCCTGGTAATCCTCTCCATGTATATATTCTGTTTCACCTTCAGTCTCCCTTTGTCTCCTTGCTGTCATTCATGACTCAGCACTGCCTTTCAGAAAAATCCTATGCCTCTCTAACATGCTGACAGCCTTGCACTCCTCTTGCAGGACTACAGATCCGCTTCCTTTGTCTGCCCACGTAACCTGACTCATCTCTTCTTGGACACTGGCCTTTGCCACTCACTTCCTGACAGTAAAAAATATTACACTGGATTCAAAAAAAGTTAATATTTTCCACTTGAGCACAGTAGTGTTGTAGGGCTACTCAGCTAATTGCAATGCCAGCCGACTAGCAGGTTTCTGCCACACCAGGAGCTGGTACCTCTTGGCTGTGTCTCCCAGGGCCCTGCAAGAGGGCTGCTTGCTGAACGGTGCTTCGGTCAGCGCTAAAAGCTCTGTCCTGCTTCCTGTGGCATTGTGCCTCCTGAACAGCTAGACATAAAAGCCCCAAACCCCTTCACCGCTCTCACTATGCGGTGGCAGCACCCACTGCTAGTACTTTCTTTTGCTTCCACATCACTTGGAGTGCCGTCTCCGCAGGGCAGACATTTTGCCTCACGTTGTGATTATCCAGCAATCTGTGACAATAACGAAAGATTTAAGCAGTAGCCAGCCTAATGGTTCTGACATGCAGACTAAATGAAGCAACTCAGAGTGGAGCTGGCAACCAGGAAACTTCAGAAACAAATTGATCTGGCAAGGAGTTTTCATTATGCTTCAGGGAACAGGTTGATCTGACAAAAATAGAAGTTGGCAAATAGATTACCTCTTGGAAAACGGCACACCGAGGTGGTGCAGTGAGATGAGGGGTGGTGTCTGATCTGGCTCCAGGAGGTGGGGTTGGCTGTCTCAGTGGAAATGCGGAGATCGAGCCCTTTTTGGAACAGAGATTTTGTCATTTGCATGTTTCATAAAGCACGGTGCAGGCTTGCGGCTTTCTCCTGCGGCTCCTGTCGCAGTCAGGAGGCTCTGCCAGTTCACATCAGCCCTGGCTTTCTGCAACTTGTTCTGCTCTCGCTCTACACCATCATAGTGTCTGTGTGTTACTGACTTTTCCTCCCTCTGTCTCCTGAGATTCTGCTCCTCCTCAGCTTTCCTGCTGAACGTGTCCAAGGAGGGTGAGGAGACCTGGAGGAAATTTTGCCCAAATTGCCCGGTTGTGGTGTAGCTTCTGTTGCATGTACCATATATTTTTATACCTGCAAAGCGTCCAGAAGTTTAATGCTGGGAGAGAAGAGGCTGTTTATTATCTGATGTATAAGCCTCTAATAGTGCTGATGGAGACACTAGGCCTCCACAATGGTTAAAACATTTGTACTGTGCACGAAAAATGTTTTGCTATCAGTATCAAACATGCAAACCATTTGTTCTCTTAAAAAAAAGAAAAATTCCCCTTACATTTCTGGTAATTAAAAATAAATTCTCTGTCTCCACCTGTGAATAAAATCTTCTAAGAAGTAGCCTGTTCTTTCTGTAAATTCTTCCCATCATCTCTCTCTCGTGTTTGTTTTTTTTAACGATTCATCTGTCAGCTACTCAGCATTACCTTATATGGTCTCCCTATACATCTGGGCTTTTTCTTAATGAATGGTATTCTCCATACCCTGTTTTGGTGCTTGGTAAGCATAATAACTTCTATTTTGTAACAGTATAGGCATGAATGGTTTAAAAAAAAAATTGAGCCAGTATGTTGTTTTCCACAGAATAAGTACCGTTAATTAAATAATCTAGCTAAGTTTTGTCAAGAGAATAAAGTTGGATCTCAAAAATTGATCAGAAGTCTTTGAAGATACTTTGGGAAAAATGCTAAATTTATGTCATGGCACATACAGACATTTTCCTCCATATCTAAAGATGGAAAGATAGGAAATAAAAAACATATTACAGGAATATTACCTTGTTTATATTTTACTATGGTCATAATGCTGTATCTCAGTTAACATTACTGCACTATAATAAAAATGGGTGCACATCACAGTCAATGCATTACTGCAGTTCCCTTATTCATCATTTGGGAAGCCCTGAGGGCCCTTATACTTTCCTGATAGGATAAGAATATACTTTTCCAGGAGAATAAGCATTCACAAGGATGACAGAAGAGTAGTATAGTAGATCAAACACAGACTATATATAGGAACTCTTGCAATTTTTGTGTTTTCTCCTTTTCTTACCGTCTTTCTGACAATTTCATGGTTTCCTGCTGGCAACCCATCTGTTGCACTTTAAGTAAAGGTAAATGTATAAATCTTGCAGTAGTTATGAAAGCATTACAAGGGAAAGGCTTATTTTTGATTTTTCTACATTATAAAGCGTTTTGGAAAATACACAGATAAAAATGCCTAACAGATAATGATGACAAGCTGTTATAATAATGAACACAAACACATTATTCTACCAGGAAAATTTAACAAACCTATTTCCATTTTGTGCAACTGTTAGTAATCAGTTGTCCAGGTCAATGACATCTAGATTTTTTCGTGTCATAATTAGTATGTAACACAGTCATGGTACTGAACACTGTTTCTTTTAATTCACATTATCTTTCGCTAGTCAACATTGAATGCTAGTGTATTTTTGCTCAAACCATATTATCTAGAATTCCTCATGAATTTGGGATTCATGCATCTCTTCCCCATCTAAATGGGGGAGAAAAATATGCAACATTTTTCTTTTGTTTAAAAATGCCATCTTACTCTTGGTTTTAGTCTTTGTTCCAAATCAAGCTCAATTACTTCTAATTAGTGTATTGATTATATTTAAAAGGTTTGTCACAGAGAATTTTCTAGGTCTTGGGATGCTTAATCTGTTACATGCCACAGTTTAACTCAAGGTTTATTAGCCAGCCTGTGAAAACAGATCAAGTTAGCCTAAAAAAATGTTGATTCAACATTGGTTTTGATGGGTAACTAAAGTAAAATTATATACTCGCAGTCTGTCAAGTCTTAAGCTAGGCTAAAGTTACATATCTCATGAAAAATACCTTATGAACCCCAATTACTATGGGTGATGAGGAATGCAATGTGATTTAGAGTTTGAAAGACATTGCAAAAGCTTGATGAAAAGACTTCTCTTTTATAAGGTAGCTTTGCCTTATCTTCTGTCATCCTTAAAGTCAATCTGAAGAATCACTGAATCAAAAAAAGAAACTCCTCATTTTCTCTCTCTTTCTTCCATTTGTTCTTCCTTTCTCTCTTCTCTTTTCTTTGTCCTATCTCCCATTTCTGTTTTCCTTCACCAAAAGTGGAAGAACCTGCTTTTTATGTGAAAAGAAGTATATCCTTGTTCTCTGACCCGAATCAAGACTGGTAAAAGATTATCTGAGTTAGTTTCTGTAGTATTAGGTGATACAATATAGTATTAGTAGATGGAGGGTGAACAGACAAGGAGAAAGAAGAGAGTCAAGCTGTTCTGCAGTGAACTCCACCAGCCGTGAATGGAGTGAGCTGGGAACTCTTTCCATTCTTAAACCACTTTTCCTGAGAAAAAAGAAAGCATGTGAGGTTTAAACAGATACGCACATTTTTAAATAATAGACATTGACTATTTTCTGTATTCCAATTGTTCATTACTCAGATCTTTCTGAGATAAAAAAGGAAGCACTTCATCTCTATACTGTCTCTTTTGGAGGTTTTTGCAGCCTGTTCTTTGTAATATCACTATCATTTTCACATTGCTGCAATAAAACGTTTCAGTTTCCTTTGCCCCAAAATTGTAAAGGTATATATTTCAGAAGCATGAATTTGTATTCAGTCGTAGGGGAAAAAGAGCCTGAAATGTTATGCTTTCATGAAAATCTGAAGAAAAGATTTTATTTTTTTTTTTTCATTTTGATTCGCCTGAAATTTCTCAAGCAAATCTCATTGTGTGATTACGGCTACTAACAAAGGATAGAATCAGTATGAAAAGAATAAGGCAGAAGGGGAGGGAAGGAAGAGGAGGTGGTTGATTATGAATGTGAAAGCTTTATTTACACACACACACACACATGAACAATCAGCAGCTTTGGAAAAAGAATGCAGAAAAAAGCACATTTTTTACATTTCTGTATGTATAATGGCCCTCTGAAAGAATCAACCAATTTGGTAATTTTACTCCACAGAAGATTTGTTATGCTTGTAAAGAAGCAGTATTTTGAGTGATGCTGTGTTTTTTTTCTTCTTTATGCTTAGTGCTCATGAGATTAAGTTGACAGAAGGGTTTTTTTTTTCCTGTAGTCATCCAGCATGATGCAAAGCTGGTTTTGAGGGAAGGCACAGGGCAGTTTTCTCATTTTCCACAAAACGTCAACAGGTCATACACAACTTAGATTGAATGTGGTTCCACCAGCAGACCTCAGAAAAAGCCCATGAAGGGGAGACATAAGTGAGCACAGGTAGAAGGAGAGCAACACATTGTGCTGCTCATCTGTTGTCGGGAGCGAGTCAGCCCTCACCGACCCATTGCTGCCTCCGGATCACCCTGTGCCCACAGATTTGGAGATTGATTCTCCAGGAGGTGACTGTGGTGGCAGTGGCCTCTGTCGTATTTAACACATGGTAGCTTTCCCTCAGAGGTGCTGTGAGCTAAAGTGGAGTCCTCCAGGGGTTGGATCCCACTATGCACTTTGTCCTGCAAGTTGGGTGACAGTGATGTAGTGAATGGTGATCACTGAATTTTGCTACATTTTGCTGAGTCTGAGTCACTCAGCAAAGATACCTGAATACTGGGCAATGAGCATCCATATTGCAGCATATTAAAATCATTAAGAAGAGATGATGAAGTTGAGGAGTATGTCTGCTCTTATTTTTTTGCTTTTTGTTTTCCTGAAGAAACTCCATGGTTTTGCCAGTACTGATGTGGCTTTGTCACCAGAGGCGGTGGAGTGGCTGATGCAGGCTTTTTATCACTACAGTAGTCAAGGCTGTCAGTGTGTCTGTGACAGCAGCACAACTGCAGTGAAGAAGCCTAGCATAGGCACTATTTCATGGCAGTTGATCAACATTTTCAGCTTGCATAATAAATGTAAGATGAAGAAAGAAAAAGATTGAGATTATGAGTTAAAAAACCCCAACCTATGACTATTCTCCTTTTGCCCCACTTTGCTGGGAGAAAAACCTCCTTGGAAAGACTTCCAAAGAATACCTTTGTGAATAAATGCATGTGTGTGTATGTGTGGGCATGGTGGAGGTGCACATGTATGTGTAGACGGTTATCCACCTGCTAGCTTCTTGTTTCTTTCGTTTTGCATTGGGAGTCAGGAGGAGACCAGTACAATTGTCCATTAAATTTGACGGGAAGTCTTTTGGAAAGACCTTTCTTCAACCTGCTTTGGACTCTTGTTGAAATTAGGAGGGTCAGGCCTGAGCAGGCCCAGGAGCTTGACTTTTGGAAATTTCTGCTGGGGAAGGGAAAAGGCTGGAGGGACCAAGAATGTGTGTGTGTTCATATGTTTATGTGTGCGCTTGTTGCTCAAGAAGAGGTTTCTCCTTAGAGGCAGGCTTCCCTCTGCTCTGCCTATCTGTCTGCTTTCACCTTGATTTGTGGTGAGGGCTGGAAGATCTATACGTGTGTAGTGAGGTGTGGGTAGGGGTTGCACAGGGCACAGTGCTATCAGTAATGATGCACTGTTAATTTGGTGGGTGTCTGTGTAAGGCTAGACAGGCACCTTTTGCTGCTGCTTGCCTGTGGAGAGGTCCTGACGTAGGTCCGAGGCAGCCCATAACCTGTGCTCCTGAGTCACAAGACCCTGTTTCAGAGTGTCAAAGGGCAGGCCGTAATTCTTTTGTGCCAAGCACTTTGCTGGGCTTCTAGGTAATCCCAGGATGTGTTGGGATGTTATTTTTTGCGTGTGAGAGTTTTTTCTTGACCTCAGTTCTTGCAAGCAGCAAGATCAAAGGCTTTTCAGTGGTCCGCGCTGGCGGCATTGCATCCCTGTTTTTCCGCTGTCCTGTAAGAAACAATGTTTATTTAGATCAGGTGAAGCTGGAAAAATCCATTGCAGTTTCAGTGAAATGTAACCGTATTCACGTGGCTGCTTTAGGTATTGTCAAATAGACAATTAATTGCTGCAATAGCATTCACAGTTAGGAAATATGTGGTTAAAACAAAATGAGTTGATATTTGCCTTTGTTTAAAAATGCAGTGTTGCTATTGGGATGCATCTGGAGTTGCATGCATCTCCAAGGGGAATCCAACCTTTACTTTAAAAATGCTTTCTACACAGTATTTTAAGTCCTCTATATTGATTTATCTAGAATGCTAAAAAAATAATATAATGCTGTGTTGGATACAGCAAGTAATCTTTATTTTGCATTTTGTTATATTATGCTGAAGACACATGGTACTCTAGTGGTATAAAGCAGAAGAAAATGCATATTATGTAAAGCATGCTGTTAAGGGTGGATGATAAGAATACTAAACCTTTTCTACTGTAATTCCTCATGACAAAACATCTCTCTTGCTGATGAGATTTGGATAAATATTTAAAACTGAAACGTTTTTCACGGAAAGATGCAGATTCAGTGGCAGGAAAACAGTCTCTGGACTTGCGAGACTTTGTTGAATTTCATGTTGAAAAAATTCAACACATGCGGAAATAATCTGAATATTTTGCCTCTGAAAGTGAAACTTTCAATTTTTTATTTCAATTGAATTTCCTGCCTAGAACTCTGCTTTCATTAAAAAAAAGCTCAAAATTGAAATGATGTGTGCCACACTGACAGGATTTTCAGTTCAGTGACAACTGCTTTTTCTGTCCTCATTCCCTTCTCCTCCCCCAGAGGATTTTTCAGACTTGCCATCAGCTAAAAATATCTATCATATTTGTAGGTCTGTGTCTGACTCCTCTGCTTCACAAATCTTTCCCTTTGCACCGTGTCACCTCCACAGCTATCCTACACTTCTTAAACATCAATTTTCAAAACTTTCACGGTTGCCAGTTGTCTGTCATACCTCCATCACACTGAGGTACCTTTTCTCTATACATCAAGTGACAGAGTCAGAGAAAACTCTGTGGGAAAACTTATTTCCATCAGTACATTTAGGTTTTTCTCTACCTTCCTGAGTCTTTGGGTTTTAGATACCGCCCACTGTGAACTGTGCTGTTTCTTGGCAAATTTCCCCACATTTTTCGCAACATCATCAAGGCTGGGATGGTGCCTCCAGAATATCAGGGTTCCCTTTACAGTCAGTTCTTGAAAACAAGAAACTTTTTTCAAAGCCCAGGGACCACTTTCCTAATCCTTTCCATCCCCCAGTGCATGACTGGTAGGGGGCTGTTACAGGGATGGGGGCAATGGCAGAGGCTGGAGGTGCTGGAAGCCCGGCTCTCCATTTCTATGCAGCAGGTATAAATATTGCAGCTAACTGCCTTGTCAGAGTGAGTGCGGGTCTGCTGCAGGACCCCTGCGTGACTGTGCTGCGCAGCACAGCCATCTTGCAATCAAAAGCCATTTAAGAGGTGCAGGGGTTGGAGACATCAGAGAATCTGCAGTGATGGGGACCTACCTGTCACTGTCAGCCTCAGGCGCCATTTCCCTCTCAATCTTGCCTGTTGGTAGGATGGGCTATTAACTGATTGAACAGTGCATTGCACCTAAGAGGGAGGGCCTCAGTTGCCAGCTAATTGCTTTAGGTCAGAAGGGAGATAATGAAAAAATGCAGGAAAGTGGTTCTTTGTATATGCATTGAACTCCACAAAAGGTGATTCATTACAGCTTCATGATGTGAAAGGCCCAGAATCTCCTCACTGTAAAGCAATGTCAATTCACTAATTTCAGTAGGAAAATGCTTATTTTCACCTCTGTGGAATTTCATCACTAACAGAAGTGGTGGCAGTGAAATGACAGTCTAGATCCCAAACATCACACTCCAATGTGAACACATTTCAATCAAAAACAGACAAGGGGTTGATAAATCACTGTGTAAGGGCTAGCACACAGCAGGACAGACTGGCTCTGCATAGGGGGATGACTGTAGTTTTTTCTCTGTTGTGTGCTGCAATTCTGATGTGGGGCCATTCCCTGAATCACAAAATTGGCTTTTTACATTGACGCAAGCCAGGTTAGATGATCTTGTTCCTCTCAGACATGTCTCCTAAGCAGAGAACCAAGAAATGACGATGTCAATCCTGCTGTATTTGGAGGAACCAGGGGTACTGGTGCCTGAGGAAGTTCTCATTAGGGACACTCAACACGTACCCTGTTCCCACGGTCAGCTCTGGCACCCATGTCAATGTCCAAAGTGCAGTGGAGACCCGAGTGACCGATCTCTATGCTGGCTGGGAGGCCTCTGAAGCACACAGCTGTCTTTCAACATAGGAAAAATTTTGGCAGTGGGCACCTTCTTATAGCTGGACTCTCTAATTGGCCGTCACTTTGCATCCATGTGCACAATCTTCAATCACACTTTCAGACTGTAGTATGAACCTGCTTGTCTTCATCACAAAACCGTCAAGGCACCATGCAGGAGTATCAGGGGGTTCCCATGGAGGGGCAGGGCAGGGCCAGGCAGCCAGGACTCATCCCATCCCCAGCCAGGAGCAGGCAGCCAGGGGTCACTAGGGCAGTCCCAGCTCCGGGCATCGGGCACCTCAGACAGGAACAGCTGAGGCTTGGCCAGGATGTTGGCCCTGTTCTGCAGGACCCACAGACAGGCAGGGCAGGGCTGCAGGGAACTGGAGATCAGACCTGCTGCTGTGCTGCTGGGGCAGGGGCTGACTGCCCCAGGGGGTTGACATGGGGTCCTGGGCCCTGTGCAGGGTGGTGGAAGGCCCAGGAGGTTGGTGATGCCCTCAAGGACATGATGAAAAGCAAACGCGTGGGCAGATGTTGTCTCCTGTAGGTGATTTAGTGATAGGCTTATAGTGGCAGATAGAAAAAGCAAGTAACAATCCTCAGAAGGCTTTGAATATATGATGGCTTATTTAGTCATTTTAGTTAAGTCATTTATTTATGTGGACTGAAATCTGGCCCTTTTAACTGTAACGTGTGGGGCTAGTACATAATCCACTGTGCATAGTATCTGACTCTCCAGGCAGAGCTGTTTATATTCCAGGATTTTCTAGGTTTCTCTAAGCTGTTTCTAACGTATCTTTGTTAGATGGATTACGCATTTTATTTCTCATTCCTAACAGTGAAATACAAACCTCATACTCAGGCATTTCCCACAAAGCAAAAACCCTCTGCAACTTCGAAGTGTTAAACGCTGATTTACTGTTCATGTGTGAACAAATAAATTCCCCAGAAATCTGTTGTTTGGAGCGCAGGGAGCACAGCTTGCCTCTGCAGCTGTGTGGTGTGCAGATGAGGTCATCTCCGCCACAGAGCCAGCTCTGTCTGCAGACCTGCTGCCGAAAAAAAACCCAGTCTGGAAGGGGAAGGGAAAGCGTGCACAGAGGGTCGAGGATGGCAGTTTTCACTGTGATAACATTCTGACTCACAATTGCAAGTCGTGGGATTTGTGGCGTGAGCCTCCTCAGCAGTGGCACTTCCAAAGCACTTCCTCACCTGCCTGAAGAGCGAGTGAGCAGTGGTAGACACGTCTGTCAGAAGGACATAAAAATAGATCAGAACAAATTGTTCAAATGTGTATGTTAGGAAAGCGCATATGAAAATGCAAATAGAAATACATTGTCATTATTCTGTAATGGGCTGTCCAGTCCAGTTCTAGAAACAAAATGGGGTTTTGGTGATTTTTTTGAGTGGTACTTAAAGAAGATCCATAAGACCTTGCTGCAGGACTTAGGCTAAAGTCTGAGACTTTACAAACTTTGCATCTCTTGACACAAAACAGTATGTCAACTTATGACCATGCAGATGTTGATGTCAGTGTAAAGATGTTAACACATTTAACATTTTGTGCAAGTTTATGCAGCCTTTTTACACACTATAGTCATATAATTATGATAAGCGTTTTTGTCTGCCCAGAAGATTTGGGAACAAGCTCACTGAACTGTGACTTAGTGAATTTTTGAATTCTCTTAAGGCAGAATATGATAAATTATTAGTAAAAACTGAAATAGCTTTGTGATGTTAGTGCTACTGGCAGTCTGGGAAGCTTCAGTCTCTTGGGCATGCCAACTGAGAAAAAGATGAGAGATTTTCTCTCTGTCTCTCCCTTTTCATTTTTAAGCTCAAAACACAAAGTAAAATTACCTGTAAAGCTGGATAAAAATAGTGTCCATGGAGCCTGAAGAATAAATAAAAAAAAAGAAAAAAAAAGTAAAAAAAGATCAGTAATGTGCTCTATTGCAAATGAAAAAAAATCAATAAATGAGAAAGCCTACTGAAATAGATTTAGACATGCAAGAGTAAAGGAAAAACTGAAGAAAAAATGAGATACTGAAGAATCTGCCAGTGCGTCAAATCACATCACACGAAGCGCTGTGGGTGAGGCTGGCGTTAAGACAGAATTTTGTGTGTTGCTGCCATCATCTAAATTATGCTGCAAACTCTTCTTCTGTTTATCGGGGGTGAGAAAAATTAATTTAAACAAAGAAGAAGACTTATATAGGAAATCTGACCTCAGATCTGTTCGATTTTATGGAACAGAAGTCTTTTAAAGAGGTTAGGTTATGTTATGTTATGTTATGTTATGTTATGTTATGTTATGTTATGTTATGTTATGTTGGAGACAAATTTGATATGTCAGGTTTAACCCAGTTGCTATAAAGACTGAGATCCAGTGGCATGCAGAATGCTGTGGCTGTAGCATACAGAATAGGTATTTCCAGCATATCATGGTTCCCAGGACTTCACATTTAAATAATCACCAAAGAATAAAATATCATCATTGTGAATGATGTTTTGTCCAGTAATGCAATCAGGAGAAAATGCACTGTTTCCTGGAAACATATTGGTCTTCTTGAAAATGTTTGTTTCTTTTTTGCAGGATGGATAGCTGATTGTAGCAAAAGCAACTGGAAGAGCTGATAACTTGATGATTGTAGCACTTATATATAATATGAGAACCTATGGTTCTTCACTTCTCGTTATTCTGGGCTTGCCTTTCTTGCTTCTGGACAAAAAAGTATGTCTCCTTTTTGTCTCATGATGGAATGAAAATGCTTTCTAACGTTATTTTACCTGAAAGTTTTCTTTTTGCAGTGACCCATTTATCACTTCTTTAATTACACAAATTGTCAAATCAGATCCTATTTGTTCTCTCATGAAAATAATAAAATCATCTTATTATAAGGAAAAGGATGGCTAAATAAATTTTACATGTTTATGGTCAAACATTTTTCTCTGTCTGAACTGATGCCTCCCATATTTATTTACAGTAACACACGAGGTTGCTTCTTGGAGAGTTAAGAGTCTGTAGTGCTGTGGAGAATAAGCATGTTTAATTTAGATCACAGCTCTGCGTACATTAATCCTGGATCTGTGCACTGTCAGGCTAGACAGCAAATATAAATTAATCTGGATGAGGTATGAGTACACCATCATATTTTTGCTAAATTATCCAACACAAGCAACATGGTGTTTATGCCACAGTTAGGCTTTATTCTGACACAGGGAAGGTGAAAGACATCTGATCCATCATTAATCTGCCAGTACAAATTTATTTCTTAAAAAATAGCAACAATAAACCCAAACAAACTGAACAAATATGAACTTTGACCTTAGCAAAGTCTGTGACTTTATTCTCCTAGACAAACTGGTGACACATAAATTGGCTAAGTGGACAAAAATGTTGGTGGAAGATTGGTTATACTGTCAGGCCAAATGGGTAAAGATAGTTGAAGTCGAACTGGCTGTTGCTTCCTTATGGTGTCTCACAGGTGTTGATGCTGGCACCACCATTGTTTAATGTTTTTGTTAGTGAACTGCATGATGGGAACTAGTTTGGAGATGATTCTGAACTGGTGAGAGTGGCTGGTGCACTGGAGAGACCTTGGCAGGCTGGAGAAATGGTCTGAGAGGACCTGAATGAAGTTCAACAGACCCAATCAGAAAACCCCAAGTCTGGGATGGATTAATCCCATGCGCCAGTACTGGCTGAAGAATGACTGACTAGAAAGCTGCTTTAAAAAAAAGACCTGATGGTCCTGGTGACTTTGCAGCGAAGATGACCAACTCTACCTTGGGCTGAAGGAGCTTATCAGCAGGTCAAGTGATTTTTTTTTCCTCTCTATTCAGCACTTGTAAAACTGCTCTTGGAGAACTGTGACCTGGCTTGGGCTTTGCAGTACAAGAAAGACACTGACATACTGGGGAGAGTTCAGGGAAGGGCAGTCAGGCTGGTGGGGGGCTGGATCAGCTGTTCGAACTGCCTTTGCTTGGAATGGGGGCTTGGACCAGGTGACCTCCATCCTGCATGAGTCTTGCAGTTTGTACTGGCTAAGGTCTTTGTGTCATGTGGGTGCAAACCCTTAAAACTGGATTTGCTGTGCAATGGAACCAGGGCCTCATGTTGTTTAGCTCTACAGCTATGAGTGTTTCCCCAGGGTTTTAAAGGAAGTGGAAATCCTATGCATTCATGCGTGTCAGCGCTGCTGGTTATACAGGCTGGAGGATTTAATGCAACCTGAAGAATGTGCTGCCTTTAATTTCTGAGCTAAAGACCAAATATGCATGAAGCTGCGCTTGCACTTTTCCTGGGTAGTGAAAAATAGGTGTGTATCTAGGATTAAAGGGAGCTCAGGTAGATTAATCAACACTGTCTTCAAAACAAGCTACGGAAAATACTTAAAAATTACAAAGGAAATCTAGATATTATAATTTCCTCATTTTTACCTTTTAGTTACAGTGCATTATCTTAGAAATTGTTATGGATTTTCAAAAATGTTGTATTGGACATGAATACGATGTACAAAATGCACAACCTGTTCATACATGGCCATAGTTTTGCAAGGAGTTATTAATTCTTACCATTGAAATTCTTTCAAAATTAGGCAAGGGAGCATTTCCCACAATGACCTGTAAAATGAAACTAACTGAACAGGGGAGTATCTCTGGTTTTATTGCTGCATTTTGCTGCAGGATGATGAAGGGAGCATCTGCATTGTCTTTCCTATATGTTGACTTGGGGACAGCTTCCCTATTGGATGGATGTTTTCTCTGAGCGCAGATAGGGGTTGATTTTGATAATACAAAAATTCAATTTCCTTTTTCATCTCATATATTTAGTTGTCATGCATTGTCTTACAATATGTTTCTTGTTTACTCCCATTTGTGCAGTATTGGACTTGCCCTCAGGAAGTAGCAGAATGTCAGAGATTGGTAACAATAAGTATGTAGATTTACCAACACAAATCAGGCAGATAAGCATGCAGGACTTTTTAGAGCTACTTATAATATAGATCAACAAAATTCCTCTTTTGTACAGTATTCTTTCTTCTTTTAATAATACTGTCAGCAGAGAAAAGAAATGGGACTCGATCTTTTCTTTAAACATCACCCAAAAATTTAGGTTTTGGTGACAGAAGATTAACATTGAGATGTGTATCTGGACTTTAAAATCTGGACCTGAGGATGCTTTATTCCTCGAGGAGTCTATGTGCACTTATAGGAAATGGTTTAGGAAAATAAGCCCCTTTTGATTTTCCCAAGACTGAAAACCTCACAGTACTGAAGCATTCCTGAAGGATACTTATATCCTAACAAGGATAAGAATGTTTATTTTCTTTGCAACACATTTATTGTGAGTCTTCAAGTTCAAGATTTTTAATTATTTGCTCAATTCAGTAATCCTCACTGAATGTTCTTTTGATATACAAATATTCAGAATTTCTCAAGGGAAAAGGAGTATTACGTGAAATATCATGATGGAATTCCTTGAAATGTTTTGACTACTGCTTGAGATATTTTCAGTAATGATCAGAGAATCATCTGATGTGGAAAAGCTTCCTCCTGAGCCAAGCAGTCCATGTTCCCGTGCTGTGGCAGAGCTGTGTAATTCTGTGTGATTCAGGAAATGTGGGCTGACACTTGCCAGTGAGTTTCCTGTGATTATCCCAGCCGTGCAGAGCTGTCGTCACCGCACATGCTGTTGTAAGAAAAGCTGCTGTATATAATGATATGACGATAGACTGGGGGGTTACCAAGGGAGAGGCTGTCTACTCTGACCCATTAAATCCCTCCCAGTCCCAGTCCTTTAAGGATCCACTCCCATAAGCCTTACTCTTAGTGTAAAGATTTCAACGGGGAAAGTATTCCCCTTGCTTTCTAATTCCACTGCAGATTCACCTAAGTATTCATTTGGTTTCCATCGCTCTACTAAATGAGTGGAAATGAGTTACTGTAAGAAGAGGAAGAGGACACAAATCTATTTTTGGTCTTAAGGAAATTAATCTGATATGGTTCCTCCTGACAAACACATACTGTCTACCCATTTCACATCACCTCATCAAAGTATAAAGATGTTTACAAATGGGCAGAATCAGTAACAACTTGCCAGCTGGCTAGCTGGGCTGCTTAGACTTTAACTGTTGAAGCTCTGTTTTTGTGCATGTGTCTTATTACGTATATTAGGAAAAGTATATTGATATTAACTATAATAGACAGCAATTTTAGTTTATTTTAGTCATAAGGTGTGTGCAAAACTCTCATGCCTATGAATATGGCTTGGGTGGAGTTCTGCTGGTACATAGAAATGTTTACTACAGGAAACAAAAAGAAAGGTAGCTTAAAATATTTACCATTTATCCATTGACATGGAGGTAGTTGCTAGATCAGGGATCAATTAAAATGTCTTAGGAGACATATTTTATAAATCATGAGCTGGTTTTAATCTGCATGGACAGCACCACCCTGATTAGCTCTCATGTTCTGAGTGGATAAAGGCTTTGCTGGTCTGGTAGCAATGTGTCTGTGCTTGTTCATGCAGGAATACGAGCTACAGCAGTTTGCCAGTAACCTCACACACTATGCAGGGATTGTTATGATGCTTCTGAATTACCTAGGGCTTCACACAAGTGAGTTGACGAGTTTGTATGAGATCCATTTGGTCTCCACTGTGGTAAAGCTGCTGGAATGACATCAATGATTATTTCCTAGTAATCTGTTGAAAATGCACGCTGGAAGGGGAAATGTTTATTGCAAGTACAGCTCAAGTAAGAAACTGTTTTTGGAAGATATTCAAACTTGAAGAAATGGCTTCAGAATAAGTGTGCAAAGAGACTGATTAATCTTCTGACACTGGAGAGCATTAAGTAGCTCTGTGAATTAATAGTTTCTTTGAGCTGAGACTGTTTATTGCTTTGGAATAAAAAAATCTCTTTCAGCAGCAGGAGAGTTTTGAGTCCTAACACCTCTTTTTTTTGTTTGGTTGGTTTGTTGTTTTGGCTTTTTTTCCCTGTGTTGGATTGTTTGTTTTTAACTTAGACTATTTCTGTCTGAAGTGACTCATCTAGAAATTGAGTTGTGAGGTTGCTTTGTACCTTTGAGATTTTGTTGTGAGAAGGAATTTACGTTGTAACAAGGAAATCTGTGGAGACAGGGAAACACAATGAAATCCTAAGTGTTTCTTTGATGGATTTAATGATGAGTGTTCTTTAAGGAACCACACCATAAGATAATCTTTGGGTAGACAAACTCAACTTACTTTTTTTAACTGAGTTTGTTTTGATTTGATTGATTTTGGATGAATGCCCCTTTGCTGGAGGCTTTCATATTGTTTAGACTTGGCTTTCAAAACTGATTTGGGAAGGTTTTTTCCCTCAGA
Organism: Actenoides hombroni; assembly: GCA_024336885.1. NCBI lineage: Eukaryota > Metazoa > Chordata > Aves > Coraciiformes > Alcedinidae > Actenoides > Actenoides hombroni. The sequence continues at coordinate 13,445,934 of WUAM01000431.1, forward strand.
GTATAGGAACTACATTATGTATATATTTGGACTAACTTGTTTCTGTGTATTTATCTTCTTTTTTAACTGTTGATTTTTCAGTCTTCAGAATGACATTAGCAGACCTGTACATTTATGCATTTGTGTGCATGTATTGCGGGTCTATATTTATCATGCTTACAAACTAAACTTCATTTATTAGTAGGCGTTCATGGGAAGTACTCTAATTTGCATGTTGCCTTGTGGTAAATCAAGTTAGATCTTTTTCTGACATACTATCCACAAGGTTTCATACTGTTTTGAATCCTAGAATGGTTTGGGTTGGAAGGGCTCATCTAGTCCAACCCACTTGCAGTGAGCAGGGACATCTTTAGATCAGGTTGCTCAGAGCCCTGTCCAACCTGACCTTGAATGTTTCCAAGGATGGTGACCTACCACCTCTCTGGGCAAGCTGTCCCAGTGTTTCACTACTGTTACTGTAAAAAAAGTCTTTCTTGTATCTAGTCTAAATCTCCCCTCTTTTAGTTTAAAACCATTACCCCTTGTCCTATTGCAACAGGCCCTGCTAAAAAGACTGTCCCCATCTCTCTTGTAGGCCCCCTTTAAGTATCGAAAGGCCACAATAAGATCTCCTCAGAGCCTTCACTTCTCCAGGCTGAGCAATCCCAACTAGCATAAACAATTTTCATGGTATTTGTCAGTACTTTATTTATTTCATCTTTGAATATATTCTCATCTCAATAGATACATGGCTTGCAGTGCTACTTCTTGTTTTTCTCAGTGCAGTTCGTTTATTTGAAAGAATAGAGTGAAGAAATGGGCATAGCTAAAGACAGCTGTGAAACAACAGATCCCCCCCATGCAGTATTAGATGGATTAATGATCCATCCAATGTAAGATCCAGACTTCGGCTGCAACTAAAACTGAATCAAATAGAAAAAACAAGTACTTCTGTTCAGCCCTGATGAAAACAAGGAAGCCTTTTGGTATCATCCTGTTAGTTACTATAACAGACAACTTATGTACTCAAATCAGGTAAGGATACCCAGGTAACCTATCATGAAGGCAGAGGTGTGAGGAACAGTGAGAAAAAGAAGAGACCAAGACATTAGAACAAGAGCAGGGAGGAGCTGAAGGATGCTTTTGGCTGTTGGGCCTGTGCCCCATTTGTTGCAAGTATTAGTCTGTTATGAATGAGACAGGGAAGTGAAAAGAGGTGAAGATTACTATTTTTGGCAGGGCAAGTGAATGTCATCATGGAGACCTGGGTTTTAATGTATTCAGGTTGCTATTCTGAACACATCTGTTGAACATGTCTAGTTTAACTCCTTGATAGGTACATGTTTTGTACATGTCTTTAGAGAGACTATTGATACTATCCAGCTTGAATTTTTTTGTGATTTCATGAAATTTGATCTTGAAGGGATGGCCTAGGCTGGAAAGGCCTTACTGTGGAATATTCAGTCTTTCACTGCAAACATGAAGTCTTCATGCTTCAAAATACTTCAAATGAGGCCTTGCCAGACTTTGCTCTGGACTGGGTTCTTTTAAATGGAAGCTCATTAATAACATGAGTGATGGAACAATCCACTTATTTAAAATGTGGAAACTTGTTTGTTAGGGTAAATTATAAGTTTCAGGGAAAGTTCAGAATTCAAACCATGTTTGGAGAATAGGAGAGATGGCCCAAGTCATTTCAATGGAATTTGATAAGAAGTCCCCACTGATCTCTTTAGGAGCATGAAATTAATTCACAGATACACAATGGGAAACAACTGATGATACAACAACCAGATCACAATAAATTGGTGCAAATTCGGAGTCCCTTAGAGAGTCTGGAGAAGAAAAGCTGAGTTGGTACAAAATGGATTGTACCTGGCTGCGAGTCTCCTGTGGGGAAATGCTCTCAGCATGCAAGTTCTCATGCTCCTGCAAGCAAGAAGCCAAAGTTAGTTTAGAAATAGAGTAGAAATGTTTAGAAACTGGGGTGTGTGGGTGTAGCAGGAGAAGTCTACAGACTTTATAGCTCCCCATGGTTAGAAACTTCCCTTCCATGCAAACATTATGATTGCATCCATCCTTTTCAGCTGTTCTCAAATGCCAGGACACTCTATTATAGCCCTAGTGACTGGAAGAAGCAGAGGGTTACTTTCATGATGCTGCATTTACAGCACACTGTTCATGACAATGGTAGGCACAGCTGTATGAACAGCTTCTTCATGTCCATATAACCAGATCAATGTGCTTGTCTCCAGGTTCATGGTTATTCTCTGGAAAAAGGATAGGAAAGGCAAAGTGGTTGTCATGAGAACAGTGAATTGAGCTTTTCCTTTGCTATTCTTTTCCTTGGGATTGGAGAAGGACCATCAATGAAAGTATGATAGGGGAGAACTATAGGGCATTGTGGAAGGGATTGCCATTCATTTCCCAAAGGCAACCTGGGCAAGTGTGTTTGTGGAAGAGAATTGCAAAAAAGGATGGTTGGCTTTGTGTAACCTATAAGTTGCAGATTGAGTACCAAGTTACGACTTAATGCCTGGGAAACTCATCTAATGATTTTCTTTCCACAGTAAGCTGGGTAAATGCTATTAGACCTGTTCTGTGAGATATATCTTGGTCTGCAAATCTGTCTATGACACTGGGTGAATAGTTGAGCAACTAAAAAAGTCATCTCTGTCTTGACTGAAAAAATGAAAAGACTTAATTTAAAATTAGGTTAGAGCATGTCTGCAAGAATTTCTTTGACAGCAGTTTGGACAGAGAAAGTGCTAGGGTTTGCTTGAAGGCTTATGGCCAAAATTTACACTTTTCTGGAATTCCCTTGAAGTGTAAAGCAAATACATGCACATACTTGGAAATACGCATAAGAGAGATGACCAAACCCCTCTTGGCTCCCTGCTCCTAAATGAGACAATGTAGTCAGGAAAAAAAAAAAAAAAAAAAGACATAAGTTTTCTGTCTTGTATGGATATTATTTACAGAGTTATTGCTCCCCAGTGGAGTTATAAACAAAATTAATAGAGATAAAGTGTTCTTTTGTTATTTCTTGTAACTGCAGAAGCAGAGGAATTTCTGTGTTTAGGAAAAGAAAGTTATCTTGACTGGGGTTCAGCTGTTGCATTCACCCATATAAACTTACAGCTCCCTTTTTCGTTCAGTCTGTGCTTAGGGTTTTATGAGAGGGTATTCTCTCACATTTCTCCTAACACCCTCCTGCACACAGACTTTCACAGACTGTCTTACTTAGTGGTATAGCACTAGACAAGAATGGGGTTTAACATCAGCACTGACATTGTGTTATCTTCAAAATGTGGTCTTTCTATCTTCCACTTGAGATATTAATAAAGTTCAAAAGTTATTTTCAATGTGAAATAAAAAGCTCCACGTATATCCTTAACTATGTCAACACTGCTGCTGCATCTTGATGATAACCTTATCATGCAAAGGTAGAAAGAAAAAAGCTGATCTATAAAACATACACAGTGCAAGCCACTGCAATTTCAAATTACTGATCTCCGGGTATTGACCCATGGATCATTTTAATTACTTGCTTATATAGATATGCATGATCCACAACCAGCCTACCACAATTTGGTTCAGATAGTGGATAGGCAAGTGGAGAGAAATGTTTCCTTTAAGCTGTTGACATGTTGTCTGATAAGTGAATGCTTAAATGTTGTCATGTTGACTTGCTGTGATGTGATGGAAAGTAACAGTTTGAACTGCGTATGCAATAGAAAAAAGACAAGGTCGTTTTCTGTGATATCATCAGGCCTTCAGCAGGAAGTGTTGGTGAAGCGAAGTTGAGTCGTCAGTCCTGGAGTTCATCCATCAACAGTCTGAAGGGAAAAGGGGGACAGGAATTGAAGGCAGCTAATTTGCAGAATTTGTGCTTCTAAATTTCTGTGAGGCAGTGGATGAATTCAATAGAAACAAACTTCTGTGCCTTTAAATAATTAAACACACTTTGGGAAGTAATTAGTCCTTTTGGGGAAATTGTAAGTGACGGCTCTTGCCTTAGTGCAAGGCTGTGTTTTAAACCATGGTGAAAATGTGATGGAAATGCAAATGAAGACAAAATAAGCAATTCTCTTTTAAAATTTTGATTCAAGTTGTGTACCTAAGTGAAGAACAGTTCAAACATTTTTTTCACTTATTTTCAAACACAGACATGATTTAGGATTAAAAGTCCCATCACTCCAGCCATCATAGTTAAAGGTCTGGGCTGGTGCTGACAATAGTTTGTCTTTAAATGTTGATAAAAATTCCAGTGGCCATTGCTACTGCTGCCGGTCGGAGTTAGCCACTGTTGCACATGACAGTTGCCCCTAATTAAGTGACTGTTTGACAAAGGTTCAATATGCTTTATAGTGACAGAAAAGACTTAGTCAGTGGCAATACAAAAGTTAGTACAGGCTTGGCTTTCAGAGATGAATAAAAACCACCTTGCATAGTTTCAATGAAAAGTACAGAGCAAAGTGATAGATATATACAGAACAACACTTACACATGCATATATAAATATACCCCCTCTGCTTCTATACATTTGTACAATGAAAACCCTTATGTCTTCATCCTTTCAGTTTGGCTAAACCAGTTGCTGAAATGGGGCTGTGTCCAAATACAGACAGGGCTGAGGCATGCATTATTGACTAAAACACTCCATGCTGGCCTCCTGGGGCATATAAGCATTTCAAAACCATTCATAATAATGGAGCCCAATCCTATGCTGCAGGGCAAATGACTCTGCATCAAATGGCCAGCACAAAGCAGCCAACCATGGCGCATCATATTACCTCCAGCTTCTCCTCCCCCATGCTGTTTGTGTAGGAAGTGTGGTCCAACATTTTTTATGCAGAAGGCAACTGTGGAAAACTTGGCACATCTGTATCGTGAGCTACATTACATGCTCCTTAGCCATAGTGAAAGGTTTGGTCAAAAAGACATGATTTCATCTCAGAGAAGTGTGTAAAAACAGCTCACGTACTTGTTTAGTTTTCCTATTGAGTTGCCCTCCCCCAAAACAAAAAAAACCCGCAGATTTATAGGAAATCCTGGTAAAGCCATAATTGTAATCATAAACAAACGGTTCTCTACAATGCTGACCTCCTTCTCTATAGCTCTCCTAAATGTTAATGGCAGGGCTAGAGATCTATATTAGGCACTGTGACAGCAGGAAGAAATCTGGCAGTCTTACAGTGTCATTTTGTGGAAAATACATTGGAGCTGCTTCTGGAATAAATTTACATGAGAGCAAAGAGGAATTAAATAGAGACGAAAGCACAGATTTGCTTGCGATGATGTGGATGAGGATGGCAATTGCACAGAATGTTTAGTTGCATGTCTCCCTTCTGTTATTGTGCTTCTGAGTGATCAGCAGATGTCACTGGTGATGGGTGACATGAAGCCTGTCTCCGTTCTTTGGATCAAAAAAGAATTGTCACAGCATTTCTATTCCTTGGTGTCTCGGGAGTGAGACAGCTAAATGCCAGGAGTTTCACTGCAAATGACCTCATAGCTTCAGCTAATAACATGTGCTTGTGTAGCTAATGCACTGGAAGATTAATACCTCACGATTGGATCTTCCTATACTAAAATCGTCTCCAGAATGTTTAAGCAGACTAAATGAAAATATACATATATCCACATGTACACACATACATGTATATATGGAGATATATGTTTCTACATAAATGCCCAGGTACTGTGTTTGAGTTGAAACAGAGAGACTGTGTGCATCTCAGCATGGTATCTTACTGCTTTTTATGAGCTGCTTCTGCTGTTTTAGTTCTCTGAAATGCTCCAAACTGGCACAACCATGGAGACCTCTACCTATAGACTAGAAAAAAAGATAACTTTTCAGTTCTAGGACCAAAGAGGAGATAGAATTTCTATCTGAAGAAATAATTGTTTGTTCCCTGATAAAAGGCCAAGTATTCAGTTACACAGTTGATTAAAGCAAATCTGAAAATACCTGGGGGACACCAAAGCACCTTCTTGTATCAGGGAGTAAAAATTCCCAGCAGTCTGCTTCAGAAGAAACAAAAAGCCAAGTAAACAGAAAGACTATGTCAAAGAAAGAGAAGAATGTAACAATGAATGTACTTTACAGAAATCACAGAAAGCCAAATAACCAGAGGCTTCATGTCAGAGTAATGTAACTAAAAGAGCCATCGTTGCAAACAAATGGAAGCTTTTCAAACCAACCCTTGTCCCAATACATAAGGACTCTGCTGCATATATGCTGCATATGTGCGTATGTAAAACACCTAAATTATGGCTGGTGTTAAATTCCCATTTCTGAAAAGTTTTGTAAATTGCAATATGAAGGGACTCAAAAGTATTACCATCTTGTGTAACACTCTTTGCAAAGCATTAAGCATTATATCAGTTTTGAACACTTTGCAGTACTTCAAAATCTGCAGGCCGAACTGTTTTTCTTTGATCAGTCTGCAGTGATGTACATATGATGACAGACTTCATATAGACAGCTCTCGGTGTACTGGTTCAGAAACTTTTACAAAGATCTTGGCTTATTACTGTGTTTATTTATTTGTGGATTCACTAACAGGTCTGTAGCCAAGCTGAGATAGACCAGCATAAAAATTCTGCAAAGTAGGGTAGGTGCTGCTATACAGATGATTTTCAAATCTGTGGCAAGTGCTGCTTACATATAAAACCCACAGATTTGGGGCTGCTTAGGATTTGAGATAAAACCCCTTAAACTGAACATTGTCTGGTTTAAAATTCTGCAGTGAATTCATGAACACACACTGTTCCAGAGGCTTGGGGTGTTGTGGATCAATAACTGCTGGGTCTGAAAAATAATCAGAATTGGAGTTTACTTACATTAAGTCTTAGCATAGATAACTACTTAACTATTTTTTTTTTTTTTCCTTTTTTCTTTTCTTTTTTACTAATGCCTTTGGGACTGCAGCCTGCTTTGTTTGAAAACAAATCTGTTACTAGACACAAGCAAGGAAGTGAAGGCTAAAATCTGAAATTAACTGTGCCTTAAATCAGTCCTCTAAATAGTGAAGAGTCTATTATTACTGATAATGTTTTTACAGAGATCCAGCCAGGGAAAATTTATGTGCATATAACACAGCTGTGCTGAACTCCTTTCAAGGAGAGGATAGATTGTTGTTTGGAGCAGAAAGCTTAGAAAATGCAATGATCTAAGTCACACCAATTATAGACCATTCCAGTATCTTTGTCCATATTTTAACATTAAGTCTAGCAGATCCAAAGAAAAGTATTTCTGAGCCTTTGGAGGCAAAGATGAAGAGAAATCTTATCTATTCACCAGAAGCTGCCACTACAAGTTTGGATGTCAGATTTTTTAAAGCTATTGCAGCCATTTTTCACAGACTTTAGCACCTTGCCTTGACATAGTAGCTTAGTGATAAAAAAAGAAGTTCCATTATGGCAATGTAAAAAGCAACACTTTGCTAGCACAGTTTTACACTAGTATTGAGTGGAGAGGAAAAGCACAATATCCTAAAATCAGTAGATGCTTCTAAAATTCCACATAAGTGCTGTCAAATCTACAACACATCATAGTGCAACAGGTCATCTTAACAAAGCTTTTAACCAACAGACAACGTGCTCTTCAGGATACGTTGCTTCTGGTGGAAAGACTGTCTCACTGCCTTTGGGTTCTGCAGCACTGGTATGTGGGCTTTCTATCACGATGGAAAGGAAACAACATTTTATGTTACTTTATGTTATGTTACGCTGTGTTTTGGAACATTGCTTCAGGTCACTGTAAAAATCCAGACATTCAAATATGTAGAATTCAAGGATGGTAAAGCAGCTTAGACTGTCTTAATGTGTACTCACAGACACATGTGCACACCATAGTGAGGTGTGCAGTTCCCTAAGAACTCAAATAAATGTCCAGGCTATTCTAAGTTTGCAGAAATGTAAGTTCTCCTTAAATAAAATTAAAAAAAACCCAACAAACCCAACGAAACAACCAAACCCAAAAAAACAACAAGAAGGTGTATCCCTTTTAGGTGTAAGAAACACCTAAAACCCCGTCAGTCTCTGTATAACTAAAAATGAATTTACAGGTTTATCTGTGGTTTTCCAGAAGTCCCTTTGTCACCAAGAACATAACATTCACTTTAGTTAGGACCCTTTTGTAGTTTTTCATGTAGAATCATGGAATTGTTCAGATTGGAAGCAATTTCTGGAGATTATCTGGTCTCACTCCCTCTTCAAAGCACTATCAGTATTATCTTTTTTTCCTTCCAGACCTGGAGAGTTCATCATTACCTTCCTCAAATTCATTCCTAGCAACTCTAAAACTTTATTGCTGTTACTCTTTTTCCCAGCATGTAGTACTGATAGGATGTCTGTGAATGGCATCATTTCTATGTGCTATTCCTCAGCTTAAACTTATATTTATTTGCATCTGCTCTTTAAACCTGGACCCCTTCTTGTGGTCTGAAAGTGGAAGATATGAAAAACCTAGTAGTTCTCTTGTTGCATATTCTTACCTGAAATTCATTCTTCTCTGGAGGAGAAGGACACCTGGGGAGTAGCCATGGATCTGCTGCTTCTTGCAACACAATGAATAAATCTATTTACCTTTGTGATTTATGTGTCTGAAGAGAAAGCCTTAAGGGATGATGCAGGTCTTAGCTTCTCTTTAAGAACCTTGCTCCTTCTACCTCATCTATTGCTCCATATACCCATCAATGCTTTGAGAACCTTTCTTACTATTACTCCCTCATCATAAGACATGACATATAAGCAGTAGAAAGCTCTTTTCTGTGCAAAATGTGCTTTGAAATTGGTATAGCTTTGATTCTGAGTAAGAATATACAATACTCATTGCTATAGTATGCGAGTGCTTCCCAGCAGCATTTTAAAGATTATGACTAACATCTGTAACACACTGCTTGGGTGGGGCAGAGAAGCACTTGTGGTAAAAGTTCTGGTGGGTTTTTTTAACACATATGCTATGCATTACTGTTAGCGAGGGCAAGGTCAAAGAAATGTGCCTTGTGTTCAGGAGGTGATGAGGGTTGTGAATGTTCTTAGTTTCTTAGGAATCCATTCCACAACTGTAGATCAGCTCCTGAAATGATCTTTGACCTCCTTGTAGAGCACAGCTACTAAATTTAGTTTTACAAATAATTTACAAATACTTTCTGAGGTTCACTGGCTTTTGTAGAGGTCTGCTTAGTAATTTTCACGAGAGTCACAGAGCAGGAACTAGTGGATTGCTTCTACCTTTACAGAGACAGCACTTTTCTCTGGAAACAAAGTAGTAGTTCCTCCTAGTGGATTGCTTCTACCTTTACAGAGACAGCACTTTTCTCTGGAAACAAAGTAGTAGTTCCTGCTAGTGGCTAGGGAAATGGTGAGCAATACAGGCTCTGCCCTGGGAACATGAAGATATCAAATATGTGGGATCACAACAAGATCTGCTGAAAACTTAACCAATGGCACAAATCTGGAGTTGTGTGCCTCTGCTACAGGTAGTTCTTCTATGGCAAAGAGGCAAATATTGAATCATTATCCTGAAACTTAAGGTGATTTTTCTCCTGGTTGTCTGCAACCTGGAATATCCTTACAATAATTACCATAAGGATAGCTGTGATCCCAAATTTTCTGAGGAAGTAAGATAGACAGAGGAGATAAAATCTTATGTGTTTGCGGTGGCATAATTGGTTGAAGACATGTTCCAGTGTTTTGTTTTAAATATATGTCTGTAGGCACTGGTGTGTGGGATATATTGTCTATGGCTGTGCTTGAGAAACACTGAGTTACTGAAATAGTCTTATCCACCAGAAAGATCTAGAGTTTTCATGCCAACCTGATACAACAATCTTGTTTGAGCATGGCATTACCACAATCTTCAGTAATACTGAGAAATACCAAATTACTTAAATATAGATGTCTAAATGTTATAAATCTTAGCGTGAGCTAATAATTTAGACTCTTTATATAATCTATGAAGAGAGATAGACACCTCCACAGAGTGATTTATCTGACCTGTAAAGTAAATAATTTGCTCTCAGGAGGTAAGAATCTCTCACTATGGATTATATAAAGAAAACCTAGAGTGACGGTGTCATCCTTAAACATCTATAATTCTGGTACCTGTGTTAGGGCCGATGAATCTCACCTATTCATTGACTGAGTAATGAAGACCCTAAAAATCTTCAGAGTGTTCTATTATTTTTCTTCCATGCTGAGGCTCATGTTCAGCTACGTGCTTCACCCGTGAAGCACTTCACCTTGCCCTGTGCAAAAGGCCATAACTACCCATGAAAGACAGATCTTCGTCATTACAGATTGTTGTCATTTACATTATTATCATCTAAATAGTCCATACAGAAGGTACTAAAGAAAAACTCATCATACAGTGCACCAAAATAATAGATGCCAGATGAAAAGTGAGGTTTCCCCATCAGGTTTTGGTGGAATCACTCCAGAAAGACTCAAAACACTTTAGTAAATTACCTTTTGCTCCTGTCATTTCTTTTAGCAAATGTCTCATAATCTCCATAAGACCATGTAAACTCACACTCAAATGCTGCAGATATGCCCCAGATGAGAAACCATCTTCTGTGTTCCCTCTGTGAATAGAGGATCATCTGTGCTGCTAAATAGGCTCCATTCTGTGTTCTGGCATGATTTCAGACTGTTCAGAGTTTAGATTATGAGCATCAATTAGATGAGGTTCGAGTTGGCCTTTGTTTAGTTATGCTATGAGCTTACTCAAGAATGGTAGGGCAGTTTTGAGGGGAGAGAGCTGGTGTCCAGAAGTGGTTTCTCAGGGATTGAAGTATGTGGTTTGGATTTATTCCAAGCTGTCTTTCGCAGGTTAGGAAATGCAGAGATTGATTTAAACCTTAGAGTTAGACCTTCTTATGATGAATTAATGCTGTGAAATTTAGTAGTACCATAAATTTCAGTGAATGTGTATAGAATGTCTATTGTTTGCTAGCACGTGTGAAATGTTCAGTGTAGCAAAGCCAACATGACTGGTCTCTTTGGGTATGAAACAGGCTTTTAAAAATCTGTTACACTTCTTTTTATCAGTGTCAGGTGTTTCAACTGCCATCAGCATTTCAGTGGCCATCCTTCTTCCTGCACAGGGTATCAGAGGACCAAAAAGTACATGATCATTAATGAGGAACCATCTTTTTATTAGTTAAGCTGTGATTGTTCAGTGTTCAGTGAGAACAAATCACTATTTACCACGATGTAGAAGGCATAATGTCGACTTAATGGTGAAGGTTGAGGGCAGCCTTGGTTGCCGTGACCATGAAATGGTGGAGTTCAGGATCTCATGTGGCAGGAACAGAATACCCAGCAGAATCACAACCCTGGACTGCAGTAGGGCCAACTTTGGCCTTTTCAAGTAGTTGCTAGGGGGAATCCCATGGGAGAGGGTACTAGAAGGTAAAGGGGCCCAAGATAATTGGTTAGCATTCAAGGACCACTTCTTCCAAGCTCAAGATCAGTAAAGAATGGTAAAAGTCACACAGAATCACAGAATGTTAGGGATTGGAAGGGACCTTAAAAGATCATCTTGTCCAATCTCCCTGCTGGAGCAAGACCACCTAGACCAGGTCACACAGGAATGCATCCAGGCAGGTTTTGAATGTCTCCAGAGAAGGAAACCTCACAACCTCTCTGGGCAGCCTGTTCCAGTGCTCTGTCACCCTCACCGTGAAAAAGTTTCTTCTTACGTTTACATGGAACCTCCTATGGTCCAGCTTGCACCTATTGCCCCTTCTCCTATCATTGGCTGATACTCAGAAGAGCCTGGCTCCATCCTTCTGACACTCATCCAGAGAGACCTGGACAGTCTGGAGAGTTGGGCAGGGAGAAATGTAATGAAATATAACAAGGGGAAGTGTAGAGTCTTGCATCTGGGAAAGAATAACCCCATGTAGCATTATAAGTTGGGGACTGACCTGTTGGAAAGCAGCATAGTGGAAAGGGACCCGTGTGACTTTTTTCATTCTTTACAGAGAACTTGTTGTAGAGCAAGAATTTTGGTCAAGGGAAAAAACTGGTACTTTCTGATGTCCAGGGTCTGAAAGATGTGGATGCTGTAATGTAAATAATGAAGATCATAACACTTTGGTCTTTAAATCTAGGCAATGTCTGGACTACAGATAACCTTTCAATGTTGTATAGACATTGAGTTCATTCATCTGTATTTCCTTATGAAGCATTTGTGATCTTCCTGATAAGTTTATTGAAGTCTCCAGAGTGATACATCCAAGATATTTCACAGTAGACACTGCCAATGTAGAATCATAGAATGGCTTGGGTTGGAAGGGACCTTTAAAATTCATCTAGTTCAACCACCCTGCAGTGAGCAGGGACATCTTTAACTAGACCACATTGCTCAGAGCCCTGTCCAACTTGACCTTGAGTGTTTCCAAGGATGGGGCATCTTCCACCTTTATGGGCAACCTGTTCTGGTGTTTCACCATCCTCATTGTAAAAAAAAGTCTTCCTTATATCTAGTTTAAAGCCATTACCCCTTGTCCTGTTGCAACAGGCCCAGCTAAAAAAAATGTCCTCATCTTTCTTTTAGACCCCATTAAATACTGAAAGGCCACATTAGGATCTCCCTGGAGCTTTCTCTTCTCCAGGTTGAACAACCCCAACTCTTTCAGCCTTACTTCAGAGGAGAGGTGTTCCAGTCAGGTGATGATTTTTGTGGCCCTCCTCTGGACTTGCTCCAACAACTTCATGTTTGTCTTGTACTGAGGACTCTAGAGCTGGATGCAGTACTCCAGGTGGGGTCTCACCAGAGCAGAGTAGAGAGGCATGATTACCTCCCTCGACCTGCTGGCCATGCTTCTTTTGATGTAGCCCAAGATGCAATTGGCTTTCTGGACTGTGAGTGCACATTACTGGCTCATTTTCAGTTCTTCATCCACCAACAGCCCCAAGTCCTTCTCTGGAGGGCTGCTCTCAGTCCCTTTATCCTCCAGTATGTACTGATAATAGGGATTGCCCCAGTTTGCATGTGACCTTGCTGAACTTCGTGAGATTCACATGGGCACACTTCTTGAACTTGTCCAGATCTCGCTGGGTGACATCCCTTCCCTCTGGCTTGTCAACCTCACCATTCAGCTTGGTGTCATCTGCAAACTTGCTGAGGATGCACTCAATCCCACTGCCTGTGTCACTGATGAAGATACTAAACAGTACTGGTCTCAATACAGGCACCTGAGGGACACCACTTGCAACTGATCTCCATCTGGACATTGAGTCATTCACCACTATCTTCTTGATGTGACCATCCAACCAATTCATTACCCACCAAAGAGTCCATGCATCAAATCCGTATCTCTCCAATTCTGAGAGAAGGATGTTGTGCTGTGAGACTTTTGAGATATAATACAGCGATCCATAAAATACCATGAACTTTTTGAAAACTATTCTTGCTTTCATTATCGTGACATTTTTTGCACTGTTTAGAGCAGTGGAAAAAACTAAAATGGCATTAAATCTCATGTTGAATCTCTTGTTCTTGACATGGGAGGGCCATGACTATAAGGCGATTCAATTCCTGCCATGCTGCCTTCTTGAACAATCAGTAATCATGATAGCAGAAATTTGCAGGAACAGTGATGTCACTTAAGTCAAGATGAATTTGGTAATTTATTTTGATTTAGATGTTGACTTCCAGAGGTGAATTTCTCTGTTTTGCTGTTTGTTCATGTCTGTCCCCCTTCTCCACCTCTCCCTGGGAAATCTTTACTAAGGGCTCATCTATAGGACTGTGGAGATATCCAGCATATTCTGAAATCCTTGTTACCCAGATAACATTTATGAACAGTACACTGTTCAGGAAAACTCATTTCTGCTGGTGCTGTCACTTCACAGTGGAAGTTTGAAAATAACTGTGAACTGATAACATGAATGTATACATTTTTTATTTCCTCCCCTGTGAGGTCTGTTTCCTTACATTTTGAATCAAATTAGTTTCTATTGATATTGTTGCCTTTATTTGTGTGAGGCGCTTTGCTGCACAAACCACTAGCAATTATTTCACGTTTGCTTTGATCATAAGTCTTGTTAGGCAGTTTAACTGCGATGTATATTCAAATGGGGTTTGCTTTAAAAGAGAACGAAAGATTTTCAGGCACTTAACAAACTGCTATGAAGCCAGTCATGTTTGAGACTTATCAGCTGATTTTGCTGTTCTAAATCTAAATGATCTTTTTTGTTCCTTGCTTTTTTAGTATTTTCAGGCAAGACAATGATTTATTTGCTATTAAATTTAGGATAATCCCATGTCATAGAGTGTTGGCTGGCTAAAGGGTTTGATAATGGGATATTGAGCTTTTTCAATCCTAGATTATTTATCTTTTATCCTTTACCAGACTAATTGCAGAGAATCAGGTATCTAAGTGGCCTTGCAGACTGTTTGACAACCTCAGGAAACCAGTGCCTGCCTTGATCAAGAGAGATGAGTTTTTCCTCCAAACTTTCTGATTGGTATTTTACTATAGCACGTCTTCTAAAGATTTTCAAATGCATGTTCTGTTCTTTCTTTCTTCTGATGAGAGAAATGCTTGAGTTCACTATGGTGAGTGGGAATGAGAAAGTATAAGGGGAAACCAAGACTAATAAAATGAGTTATCTTAAGTTCAGAAATTGCTGTTTCTTCTCTGCAGTAGCATGTTCCATTGTACAGGTCCTGATTAAGTTTTGAGACATCTCCTGTTAGGTGACAAGTTCAGTTCCATTTTTTCCATCAATGTGTAACTGTTGTGGAACACACTGGTTTCTTCACAAGAAATGAGTTTGCTGAGTCCTGAGTTATTTAGCTAATGACTTTGGAGCCAGTTGCAGTTGTATGTAATGATTTAACACATTTCAAGGCATTTATTTTCTCTGATGTGGTTTCTCAGAAATGAACAAGGACTTCTGAGGAACAATCTCAAGAGATGTCCCTAAATGACACCAAGCAAATGAGTATGGAAACCAAATTACACTTTTGTTGTAAGGATGAACATTTCAGACCATGCTCTGAGGCGGAGACCTTAGTGCTGTTGCTTTATGTCTTCTCTTGTGAAATCAAGAAATCCTTTTTTTCCACTGTTGCTTTTTATAATATTTTTTCATGAACTCTGCAACTGCAGCATTGCCTTAACTACTAGCAAAACCTGCAGTAATCCTGAGTGAGCCTGAATGAAGTATACCAAATTCAGTGGCATAGTAACACATATAAAATGCAGAAGCATGGCTGGAAAACATCTTAGAACATTTTCTTAAACCAGGGGCTAGATAGATAGAATTTCTAGGCACATATTTAATACTTCTTTATATCTGTCCAGCTCAAGTCACGAGCTGGATGCTTTAAGGCTGAAAGCTCAAAATATGTGCATTTGTCTCCTTAAAGAATACATTTCCCTTGCCTTCAATTTTACAATTAAGAATAGAGAATATAACTGTTATAAAGAAAACAGAAGTGTGCATCTTACAGAGATTTAACAGGTGCTATAGTGCTTCTGGCTTTTCAGATCAAAAAAGAGTAAAACCTCTCCTAACCACAAGCTTGAAAATGTCTCTAAATTACAGAAAATTCAACAGTCAGTATTTAAACATCTGCAGTATTTTAAATATCAATCAATAAGATATATAGGTAATATTATTTGTGTCTGAGAACCATGTATTATCCAATGTCTTACTGCAGGAAAGAGATCATCAGTTCAGTCAGCACTTCTTTGCACTTTGATTTTCAGCCCCAGAAGGAAATAGAGCTGCAGCTGTGAGTATAGTCAAGAGTGTTGTGATGCCAAATTTTCATCCGGATTTTGTGGATAACTTGCAGGATATGTACAGGTATTTCTGTCTCTTTTCCTCACAGGTAACCTCTTTATTTGCACAATACGGATGTGATTACAAGACTCCCTAGAAAAGCCTAGATGTCACAAGTGTAAAACTACACAGAACACTGAACAAGGGGAGGGAAAATAAAAGCAAGAAAACAGATAAAGGGCCCAGGGCTACATGCAAGATTCTGAAGGGCATTTTTAAATGCTGTGTCTGGAAAGTTCAGCAGCCAGAGGGATAACACATGGTTTGATAAACTCTTTTGAAAATTCAATTCTTGTGATGCCAAAAAGGAAAGATAATCTTTGGAAAATGTGGCTTGATGTAGCCCAACCCTGAAGGAAAAGTGGCATCATGGTAGACATAACAATGTTTTCTGAAAGCTGCCTTGTATATCAGTTTTTTTGGCTGACCCCAAGATGGGAGGTGTTTTCTACTGTGTTCCTGAATGTAACACTCCTTGGAAATTTTTTAGTTGAAGTTATTTTGAGAAACACCAGTTCTGTGAGTCTAAAATGTGCCTTAGGATTGCCTCTGTTTTGTGGATGTCAGGGCAGGTTCTTCATAAAGCCCTGTCTGGATTTATGGCAGATAGTGCTGGGGTCAGAGCCTGGATTCTCCCTGGACAGACCTACCAGGCTGGTTGCTTCACTGCCACCATGAGCTTGGGGCTGTCTTACATCCACATTTTCACTTCAACCACTTCTGGTGTGTAAGATCTATCTTCCAGAACCACCAGGAGTAGAAACTAAAGCCCTTGCTTAAAAGAGACTTCCGCATTCATCTTCCTACATACCATGAAGACGTGCTCACTTTTTGTTTTTCCTTAGACAACAATAGCAGCTTTTCAAAGAAGGTATTCCCAACCCTTTTATTGTCATTCTCACAATCAAGAAATAGAGTGAAATACAAATATTGTAAAACAGACAGCAGAACTGTAAGTGTAAATAAACTTTCAGAAAAGCTAAGAACAATGAAAGGAAGAGTGTGAATTTGGTCATCTATGAAATTGATACCTCTCTGAATATATTTTTTTAAAGCTCAGGATTCTATTTCAGGACACAAAAAAGCAATGCCTTGATTGACCTCACTGGCCTTTGTAAACGGGACAGCTTTCTGATCAAGCTGAAAAAGTACAGTAGAAGCAGATTAAGTTTTTTTAGAGTCTGGGAGAAAGAAATTTGCTGCAACTTCTTTCCATATGCTGAGGAAAAGATATGTTCTTCTTTGTGAAAACCCCTACCTCCTCTATTGATTGGATTCTGCTCCCATTTGTGGATAAGGGGACTTGAAATGTTGAAGTCAGTTAAATTACAGTGGTGTCAATCACTGGAGAATTGGGCCCTCTGGGTGAACAGATTTAGAGAAAAGAAAAAAAAACCCACAAAAAACATTGGTTACTTATGATCAGCCAGTACAGCTGTGGCAAAAGTCTGTTGTTTATATTTACACCGTTCAAAAAGGAGACTGTGTTTAGTGGTGTGTTGCTACAGCAGCATTTGGCTGCTTATTGCAACATATAATTACAGATTTTACAATTTGATGTGCCAAGCAGTGCATCCTCTCCACAAAATTTTTAAGATGATAATCACTTCTATTGCTGGAATTTCATTCATGGAAACAGTGAAAAAGCCCAAATATCATTTAGAAAGAACCTATCTAATCCCCCCCAGGTTAGTGAATTAATTGGAAGAATAAAGGGTAGAACTTTAACTACACTCCAGGTCCCATCTTGGTCCGTAAATCTGTATGGGTAATGCAAGTCATATGCCTTTCTGCAGTTGAAAGTGCTGAAAACAGTCATTGGCTGGAGCATAATTAAATTTTGACTCTCAGAGGATGATCTTTTCCCTTGGTAAGATTCTGTAATTATACATTCACTGGTTATCTGTTGTCCTTGGGGCAGTTAAAAGCACAACAGAATGTATTTCCCTTTCCTGTATTTTTGTATGAAGGCCGAGTGAAATATTTGAAGCAGACCTCCTATTCAAAAATCCATAAATCCAGGCTCTGTTTTCATATATGACATATTGTATAGCTCCATATACACTATGAAGTTTATCCAAATAAGAGCAGTCAAGCCATTCCTGTAATCTAGAAATATCCCTCAAGAGAGGAGGGAAGGTATTTTTTCTTCTACTATATTTTACCATCATAATGGACATCTAAAAGTATAATAAAATAAATACCTGACTTCTCTGTATTTTTTAAGCCTCACAGTCAATAAATTTACCAGTGGTTGGCAGCTCAAAATATTGTAACACGAATGGTATTTTGGATTGCACTGAGGCGCAGCAGTGTTCTAGATGGAGCGTATAGCCTTGTTGGAACTGATCCCACAAAGTCTATGGCATGTCATCCTTGTCTGTACTCCTTGCCATACCCACAGGGCTCTGATGACGTTATTGCTGGGATTCACAGAAGCTAAAGCTCATAAAGCTGAAATATTGCTTCATATGAAGGCAGTAGTCATAAGCAATGAGTTTAACAGATGCCGTGGGTCCTCTTGGTGCAGTCAGGGAGCTTAAGGAATTAGATTTTTCCAAGATATAAAGCAACAAAGTGTTACATGAAATGTATTAATTTTTTTTCTTTTTCTGTTTTTCAGGAAGGAATTTTGGAGCATACACAGAGGGCTGGAAGTTTCATTTGAGATATTTATTTTAGGATTCCATGTGAACTGAAAGGAGCTGGGCAGAGATAGGAAGTGAGGAATGGGCTGCACTAATATGATGTAAAACAAAAAGACGAAAGCAAAAGGATCACAATTATTTTTAAATAATTGACACTGTTGCAACATTTTTTAAAAAATTTTTAAAATTTAAAT
>WUAM01000431.1:13464670-13482792 GCA_024336885.1 Actenoides hombroni
TTTAAATTTATATTTTTTAAATTTAAATTAAAGTAATATTATAATTCATTATACTAATAAAAAACAACAGGAAAGGAGAATGAGAAATGACCAATTACTTCAAGGTAATATGGTCATCTCAGCCCTTCTAGATCAGTAGCTTTGTAAAGGTTAATGCAGCTCCTTGTCACATGAATATGGTGTCAGAATAATTTTAAAAGGGGCCTTTTGAAGCCCAGACAGAAGAGCAAGTTGTGGTATAGTTTCTGCATTTTCCATTTTGCTTTGGGAGATTGAACTGTCAAAGTGGTACTGCAACAAGACAGATACTGCTAAGGTGAAATTCTCCTCTTTCTAAATGGTGCATCACTTTAGTGCCTCTTCTGTGACATCTCATTCTTATGGGACTTTGAGTAGGAATGTTGTAGGAGTACTGTAACGTATACCCTATACGTAATAGCCCTGTATATAATGTATTTAGCAGAAGAAACTTAATCATGTGCATAGTTCACGGTGCAAATGATCAGCTCAGCAATCAAGAGCATTCAGTTGCAAGTGATTAGCATTTGGGCGAAATATTTTATTAGGAAAAGGCCCTTCAGCTACTGAAAATGAAGTATTAAATTTCCTAAAAATATTGAGGTGCCCCAGTGAATAGTTTTAGTCTAAAAAACTGAAAAACAAAAGAAATCAATTCGACCTTTTGGTACTGAAAAAAAGTCAATTTTTTAAACTAAGTTATATTGAAAACTAAAAAAAAAAAATTAAAAATTTAGCAACATCACTCTGGCTGTTGAGCTGATCTTAAAGAAACTATGATTTCTAGTTCACCAAACTAATTCCAACTTGAAGGAATGATAATATTTCACTGTTTCTGCCCAAAGTCTACTTATTTTGTCTCTGTGCCATTCCAAATTAGAGAAAAAGAAACTGGGGCATACGAAAGATCTTTATTCAGCTCTTCTCAAGCACATTCCCCTCACTCACAGAATAATCAGAATGTAGGTAAAACAAAAGCAGAAATCGCCCTTCCTTTTCCCAGAAGCAAAGCTCCTGCAGTCTCTTTGTTAGTACTAGAAACAAATTTCTGCAGAAGACTTGGTATAAAGCAGGTACTATACTGTAAAGATAGAGTTACATATTTTGATTTCCCCTGTGTGGATAAACTTTTTCCCTCCTGGTGTGGGTATGGTTTTACTGTACAGCTACATTTATTTACATGTGTTCCTGGAACTATGAAAAATTCTTTGCCTAGATTTATAGGTTGGTATATATGCAGTGGTTTGGCTTCTCCTAATGTTTTCTTCCCAAAACAAGCCCAGTTCCTCTTGGTACATGAGGTGTATGTGGCAGTTCTGCTATATGGGTTTTGTAGCCTAATTCGTGCTCCAGCATTTTTTCCCCCTCCTTCCAGCTGGAAGCCTTGGGTAGGTGCAGGACATGCACAGATAAATCACTGCATTGTTTTCTCAGGTCCAGGTAATTAGTGGTGATGTTTTGGAAGCAGAGTCTACCAGACAGACTCTGTGTTTGCAGAAGTGAGGCAAACGATCAGCTGCATAAGATGTGGTGTTAAGAAGTGTACCTGTGGGGAGGGAGAGAGGAAGCAAAGTTGACAAGGAGAGAATATTGATCAGATTCTTGTTTTTAAAGAAATGTTCACTATAACAGAGTGTGGAGTAGCTTTTAGCTATTCAGTGAACATGGTTGAAATGCAAGTAGCTTTGTGGGGATGGGTGCAGTTTCTTTAAAGCTATAATAAAGGCAGCTCTGGGAAGAAGCTGTATGTAGCTATAAATTGGAGAGGGGTTATGCATATGTGAATGCAATGCATTTGCTCTCTTCTGTATGTTCCTTTTTCAATTTCAGAGAAAAGTTACTCCTCCTGTGGCTTCTGCTGTCAGCAATAGATGGGAAAACCGTCACCCAAACCTTTGCCTCTGCTTAAGTGAAAGTTCCTCTCCTGCTTTATCTCTTCAATGAAAGATCCCTCTTATGGCTTTTTTTCTGAATCAAAGGGAATCGTCTGTCTCTCTCTCACCCTCTCCTCTCTGCCCCCCCTTCTCTCCCTCTCTTTTATCAGCTTAGAATCTGAGAAGATGTGGATAAGACTGTAAGTTATTTAAAATAATAATTGGCTTATTTTCAACATATTGGTAATAAGGATAAAGCAGACAGACACTACACATTCTTAACTTTAACCATATTAGTAGTCTGAGCCATTTAATGGAGACTCATTTTTGGCTTCAGCCTCATTTGAAAGAGTCCTAATTAGGGAGGCAGTAGCTATTGAGAAACAGTGGCCTGAATTTACTGAGGGTATAATTCTGAATTTGGCTCTGGCTTTGGATCTGTCTGAATAAGATTAGTCTGAGAAATTTGGAGCTTTCTGTTCTTGAGGTTTTCCTTCAGCAGCTTACAAATGTCACTGTTTACGACACTGGCAACATTTGGAAGTTATAAAGCTATTGCTCCAGAAATTATTTTTATAATGTACAACCATTCAGTTTCAGACAGTGTAAATCAAACAGAAAAACAGTTGAGTAAATTCTAACCCTACCTTGAATTAAAAAAAAGTTCATATTTTTTTGTTTTCCAAATTCTGGGAACTAAATTTCAGTCCAAGTGATTTTATTTTCAGCTAACACTCTCTGCTTGCAATTGGTCTGAACAGTTTTAAAACAGGTTTGAAATTATCCCAGATCCATTTATTTTGATTCAAATTTAACCATTTCTCTAGTGGATTAAAGGGCTCAATTTTCAATGGGCTGACCTCAATTTATCATGTGAATTTCTTGATCTTCTTGCAAATGTCAAACTGTATAAGAATGCTTTAAGAGAAACAAATGATCCAGGCAGTTAAACTGGATCTGCTGATAAAAATATTGGCCAGAGTTGTTTCTCCTAGAATATGGGAATGGCTGGAATACTCTGGGGTAATACTGCAGAGGAGCATTTAATGCGAGCAAGAACAAAATTTTAAAGGGGAACCCTGTGGCTTCATCAAGTCACCCAGTGAAAATAAAAACAAAATACTTAGTCTGTCTTTAAAATATATGAAGTGAATCAGCCTTTGTAAGTAACCTTGCTGAACAGAGCTGTTAAATTACTGAGCACTCACTTAATGGTCCATCACATGTTTAATAGACTCACCCAAAGAACCAAGCTTGTGAGTGGGAGGGATGAGCTTTGTGCATGGGCTGTTCCTGTAGTTCTCTGATGAGCTGTATCAGAACTGGGGGTGCAAAATTTCATGTTTTGAGCTATCATTATCTAATATTTACACTTCTCTAGGACCGAAAGTTAAAAACCTCATATTAATTGCTCCCAGGTACTAGATACTCCATAAAATGTCTGTAAGTGATTGTCCCTCCTCCAAAGTAAGACTGTTAAGAACATTTCATAATAAGAAATCAGAAGCTTTGACACACTTGAAATATTTGGTAAAATCAGCTGATCCAGATTCTGGATTTTTATTTTCAAGCTATCTGCTGGTGCAGTATTCCTACTTATTTGCACAGGTTGATTTCTTTCCCATTCCCTCTTCTGTCGTTACTGACTTTATGTCTTTAGACTGTAGGAACATCTTCTTGCCCATTTTGCTGAGCATGAAGGTAGATTTTAGCTTCAATAAGTGAAGATAGGCATTGCAGATTGTTGTAAGAAGTAGTCTGTTTTGTAGGACAAAAGAAATCCAAAGAAGAGTATCATTTGTAATGGAACAGAATTGTGCTCTCTTTGAACTTTACGTTTTGCATTTCATGTTCTCTTTATGTCCTTTCTCAAAGCATTAGTAGAAGTTTCTTTTGGGCTGAAGGGGTGTTTAACCTTGGCATTAGGAATAAATTGCTGAGCTCCTGTGTAATCTTTCCCATTCACTGTCTTGAATGGCCAAATGAGTGTAATGCTGAACAAGGAATGCAATAGTGAGAGCGCATTTTAGATAGTCTTCTTTGATGGAACAGTGGTACAGTAGAAAAAAAACCCCAGAAGATAAAAAAATCCTGTGGCAGTTCAAGGTCGAAAATAAAAAATTAATATCCATCTTGCAAACTTTATTAATCTATAATGTAGATGGCTGCATCTGAGCTAATTATCCAACTCTCTGTTAGTCAGGGGAAATCTGGTTAACATGGCCAACTGAGTGATTAATTTGACCAAATGTAGGTGGCTACTACAGGAATGAGATAAAAGCCATTTAATCTATGAAGATTGATTATATTGACAGCATCTCCTAGCCTAGATGTAGGCGTTATAAACACCCATATTTAGTCATGCAAGATCACCTTTTTTTTTTTTTTGTGAAATTTTGTTGAACAGTTTCTGGAAAAATTGAAGTTAACACCATTTTAGCAAAAGTTTCTGTTTATCTTCCTTCTTACAGTTTTATGAGCAGTAAATGTGCATATAAAAATCCAAATTTATACCCACACAAACCCCCTGCTTTCCAGGGAACTGTTGTGTTTGCTTCTGATTATCACAAGCTGATTAAATGTCTGCCTGTGTGTTTCTCCCAGTTCTAGGGAAAGCACTGAGCAAAACTGATCAACAGGAAATAATCACCATCCATTTAAGACTGTTCCTTTACCTGCCTTGCTGGCAATTAATCATCAAAACATGAGATCTTAATTTGATTTGGGTACGCCCTCAGACACAACAGGATTGGGATGTAACAAGGCGTTGGTCCTCTTTCAAGGGCAGTAGAAGTCTATGTGTATTGTTAATGACATATTGAAGTGGAAATACTGGAACAAACTTCTTACACTATTCTGGTGACTATTCTGATGTGCTCATAGTGTTACAGGGTTCTCAGCCTGCCAGTGAGAAGCCACTGATGACTGTAGGAGTCTGTTTTAACTAGGTGGGAACATGACCTCCCTGTTTTGAGATGCAGAGCCCACCAGAGCACTCAGCTGAAGCAGGAGGGAGCCTGTCCACTCCCTTGCACTGCCCTGGCACCACAAAAGGATGTTGCAGCTTCCTAGACAGCCAGGTACAGATATGGAAAGAAACCATATACATGCATGATGTACTCTGCATCAGTCTTCCCCCCCACCCCCCTCCCAGTTACTCAAACAATAAAATTTTTAAACAAATGTGTTTCACAGTTTAATCTCTTTAATGCAATATTTCAATGTAGTACTTCCAGAATTAAGATGAAAAAGACATGTGAAATTAAGACTTTCAAATGGAAAATCGTTTAAGCAAAGTTTATATTACAGTAACAGATACAGACATGAAGTCTTTAATACAATTCTGCTTAGGACAAAGGGCTGCCTGCAGTAAGTATATATCCTTTTTTTCTCCAAAATTCAACAGAGGAGGTGTGTTCCAACCACAGGTTAGAATAGCAGTGCTATTCTTGCAATGTGGATTTTAATTTGGACAGAGTGGCTTCAGCCTCAGGCTCCCTGTCAGCTGTTATTCCAATTTAACTCCCAAGTTACCTTGCTATTTTAGCCTGAATTAGTCAGATTGGTTGAAGCAGACCAAAACGAGAACATGTCTTTTTTGTGGAATAGATGTCCTTATTCTGAACCAGCCAAAAGTCACTGAAAGCCATCAAGATGTTCTCTATTTTATTTTAGTTTGCAAATCCAGTTTGGACCTTCAGAGACTTTTTCTCTCTCTTTTTTTTTTCTTTCTTTTTTTCCTTCCCCTTCTATAACAGACAACAAAGGAAAATGGAAACTCCCACTAGCCACTTCAAAAGCGTGCTAGTAAGAAAATCTATTACCTGCTCTTCTTATCTCACTCCTTTGGAATCAGATATGTTCCTGACAATTACTGTGCTGTGTGTACAGCAGAAGTTCAATCACAGGAGTGGGAAGATTGTAATAGGTAATGCAATAACAGTGCTAGAAAGGCAAAAATTGGGGTGAAGTTAGAATTTAGCATAATAATGTTATGTTTTTATGAATGTCACTTAGCTCTCATATGTCAGAAACCACACAAAGTAGAGTTTTTATGTTGGTTTATAGGATTGCATTTCAGTGAGGAGTGATTAAGATGTGAATTCAGCCAGCCTACTATGGTGTTGCTGAATGGTGCAATTCCTCCCACCCGTGCTTTCATCTGCATGTTCCCATGCCTGCTCTTGTTTGAACAGGAGCAATTTCATGGTTCTATGAATATGCAGATCAGGCATCAGATCTGATCTGGCTGAGAAGTTTTTGGTGGAGGAATGGGTGAAGCCTTGATTCTCATCTGGATCTGAGTTGCTGCAGCTCCTTGCAATACTGGTTGGATTACGGTGCTGACACAGAGCAGGAGCTTAGGTCTATAGCTTGGGTTTAGGAGGAGAGTGAGAAACTCTTTCTTTAGGTAGGTGGTCAACTCTGAATTGGCTTAAGCTAACTACAAAACTGTATTTGTAGAATATGACTTAATGGTAGAAGAGGCAAAATCATCCTTCATTTACGGTACATGTTTTTGGCACGTATTTTTCACAGGGTTGGTTGAGAAGACATGGAAAAGAAGTAACTGTTTCATTCTCTGTTAACTGGAGATTCCCCATCACTGGGTCTGAGGCCACTGCTGATCCAGACATCATTGCTGTATGGTATCATAGAATGGTTTGGGTTGGAAGGGACATTAAAGATCATCTTGTTCTGCTCCTCCTGCCATGGGTAGGGACACCTTCTACTAGACCAGGTTGCTGGAAGCACCATCCAGCTCGTTCTTGAACACTTCCAGTGATGGGGCATCTGCAACTTCTCTGGGTAACCTGTTCCAGTGTCTCAATACCCTCAGAGTGTTGATATCTAATCTAAATCTACCTTTTTTCAGTTTAAAGCAGTTACCTCTCATCCTATTACTACACTCTCTGATAATGAACCCTACTCCAACTTTCCCGTAGGCCTCCTTTAGGTACTGGAAGGCTGATGTAAGGTCTCTCCAGAATCCCAACTCTCTCAGCCTGCCTTCATAGGAGACGTGATCCAGCCCATTGATCATTTTTCTGGCCCTCCTCCAGACTTGCTCCAGCAGGGCCATGTCTTTCTTATTTTGGGCGACTTAAAGCTGAATGCAGTACTCAACTGAATGCAGCACAGTGCAGCAGCAACGAATGAAGCCTGATGTGAAAGCCTTAGTCTTTTAGGTGAAATCTAAAAAATAAGTTAAATTAATTAACTAGATTCCTTCTCTAGAGAAAATCAGACTCACAGTGTACAGATACATAGAAACATTTTTACTTTAGATATGCGCTAATGCTGGTGGGATAGAAGAGAAAGAGTGACTTACAGTATGAAAGCAAACATTATATTAATTTCCATTTCCCCCCCTTTTTATCAACTGCTTCTTTTGGGGTTGAGAGAAGGAAAGAAGTTCTGAAAACTTCTTCAAAGTCCCTTCAAAAACCCCAACATACCATCACACCTGGCATTTACCTAAGAAAAACCACAATGAAATGTTTGTGCTGTGCACTTCTTGTAGCCTGGTTAAACCAGTCGTCTCTAGCTAGTTTGGTATGACTGTGTCTGCAGGTCCCACATAGTAAGGGTAGATGTAAGGCTAAAGGCCTTACACATTACTGGAAGATAGGTGGCTGGATAGAGTAGAGAGTTATTCTCGTTCTGTTTGAGAGAAAAGCTGCAGCATGAGCTTTTTTAAGGCATCAGAGAAGCTGGTGTCTTCCAGGAGGGTGGTTTCTGAATGCCACCACTTGAGGAGAAGCTGCAGTTGAGACCTGTCCTCAGCTACCTGACACAAATCTGTGGGAAGGCAGCTTTCATTGGTATCTCATAACTGTTTCTCAATACAAGATCTTTTCTAGTTATTAAGTGGCTTCTTTTGATGGGTGGAAGAAACGTTACCACAACTTTTACCCAAGCATACTGTGAGAATCTATACATAATGTGAATTTTGGTTTGACAAAGGTTCCTCAAATGACCCCAGGTTCTATAATGGCCTTAAATAATATTTAGATGACAGGATAGGCTTACATCTAAACAATTTTACCTTTTTTCTTTTTTTTTTTGTTCTTTTTTTTTCTGGGTGACCTCTTGACATCTTTGTCTAAAGGATGTGTCCTTTAACTAAACAGAAATTACAATATTCCCTTTTGTTCTTTAAATGTAAATACATTATCCAGGAAGAAAGTTACTCCCCAATTGCAACAGAGAGCAATGAGCTCCAGTGGGCTGAGTATTCTCAAGTCTGTTTCTTGATATTGCTGGCAAATCTGCAGGATTTTTCAACACAATGTGAATCTGAGATGCAAGTTTAACTTCCAGATCCCAGTCTAATCCATGCCAGTACATGATGCAGCTCACCTGGGAAAGCCGGGCTTACAATTAATGCCACCAATACCCTGTTCACAAATATAGGACATCTGCGTTACTTAAAAAAGATGTCCTACAAAATTGCGTTTCCTTCCTCCTTCCTATCTGTGTGTGTGTACATATTTATGCTAATTTATGGGCACACACGTGTAATAACATTTCCTTTAGGCTCTCTAGGATTGTATATATATTTTATTTTTCTTTTTTATCTCCCCCCCCGTCAGCAATTCATGCTCTCAGAGGTGTTTAAAGCACCTGCCTGGGTGTGGGACTTGGCTTGCTGGGAGGAGGTTTTGAGGCTGAGGCTGCAGTGGCCTCTGGCCAGGTGGCCTTTGCCATAGGGGCAGGCAACACGGGATGCTCCATGGGCCAGGCACTGCCTATGGGAGGCTGTCTTCAGAGAAGAAAAGCAACTGTGACACTTGTAACTTGTCAGGTTTTACGTTTTCATTTACTGACTCTCAATTTTCCCTTAAATTTTCTGATGATACTGAACAAACAGGTTTTGGTAGAAATATCAGTTGGAAATGTGGAGCGATTTGGTGCCTAGGATAAAACTGAATTGCATTTGTTTCCAAACGTCTTCCTCAGAAAGGTTTAGCTCACTTTACAACCAGGAATTAATGATACTTAAAAAACATCTCAGTTAGGAGATCTAAAAAATGTTACAAACCCCTAACAACAATTGGCCAATATTTCCATTTAATCTCTGACACAATTGATTCTTCAAAGTTCACTGAGATACTATTTTTGTAATAATCTCCACATACAGGGACCAGGAATTTTTCCCTGAAGGAGGTAGGAGACATTCTTACTGATGCTCAAGTATCAAAAAATATAGAAAACTCTCTTTTTTGGGGAATGACTCTGTGCCTATTAGGTCAGTGACTTCATGTGCAGAAGAAGTATTTGTTTAAACTTGTGGCTGGAACAGCAGCCTGAAGGAAGTTCCTTAGCTCAATACTCTTAATTTCTTACTGACAATTCCAAAGAATTAAGAAATGTCCTAATTTACAAGGGGAAAGAACTGTTGCAGTGAGAATAATTAGTTGCATCTATAAAAAAAAAAAAAAAGGAAAAATTAATAAAAATACCTTCATACATAAATTACCTGATTTTAGACTAGTCATATTTTCTGGGATATGACATATTTATAAATGTAATTGAAACATGCAGCACACAGACTATCAGAAGTCATTGGTATGCTGGTTAGAAGTTGGAGTACAGCATGGAAAAAGTAGGTTTCCTACACGAGCAAAAAAACCAATTTGTTTTTCCCTCTTGGTTATGAAACAGTCGTCACTGGATACAGAATTTTCTTAGGAACTCATTGTGCAAAATTGCTGGTGATCTTTCAACTCTATTTGTAGTCTACCGCGTCTGGAAAAGAATTCTAATGAGAGAGAAATTTAGTTCCATTCAAAGAAAAACATTGAAAAGGGCTGTTCAAAGTTTTGGTAGCTGTAGTGTTATTCCTTTAGGCATTTCTGTTAATAAAATATACTAGACGCAGCATTCCTTTCATTTCCAGGGTAGCCTGGAACCATCCTCTCAGAGATGTTGCTCTGCCAAATGCTTCTCTAGTCCTACCACAGATCTGACGCTTCCTGTTGGTTATCCTGCTCAGAGCTTTAATACCAAGGCATATAGCCCAGCTGTGATCATCTAGAAGCTGTGCAACTTCTTCTGACTTGGAAACCATCAGTGTCACTTGAAATATTTCAATTGCATTCCGTAGATATTGATTCTAAATATCCAACAAAGCATCTACCCCAAAGTTGTCTTCACTGAGATATGTTCATATGGGCTGAATGCTTACTAAAGCACTAGGCAATAACACAAATAATCAGCAGGGAATAAGGGCAGATGCACAGGCAATTAGGACCAGACTTATAAATTTATTAATGTAATTTGCAGATTATACCACTTTGTGAGAGATAGAAATCCTAGAGAGAGAAAAAAATGTTAACATACGACTGGTTCCCAGAGAAAATTACTACTAATAAAGGCCTTGGGGGAAAATATACAGAGATAAAATAGATCAAGGATTTAACTTGAAAAATAAATACGTAGACAAAGGGGAAAACGGTTCAGGTAGTAAAAGCTCAGATTGAGGGAAAGCCCAAGATGCTGCCTTGAAAAGAAATGGAGGTAACAGAGAGATCCAGAGGTGACACTGAATGAGACATGACTTTACCACTCAATTATATATTATGTGGTATGGCAATGAAAGAGATGAGAACCACCTTAGGCTATCTGAAGATATGAGGGAGAACTGAGAGTCCCTCTCCCTGTGTGACAAGACAGAAACTGTTTCATTAAGCTCTGAGCATCTTGTTACCAAAAATACGTTATCAGAATGTGATCGGAAGAGAAAGCGAGAAAAACAGCAAAAATAGTGAACAAAGAGAATAGAGCATACCCAGCTTGACTGAATCATAATTACATGAGTTTCATAATCATCTGTATTGGAAAGGGTTAATTGTTGAGAAGGAATATGATGAGAAGTAATGACATGAAATTAAAAAAAGAAAAATTAGATGTAGTATTATGAATAATTTGAGCAGAACAGACTGAGCAATTGTGGGTAAAAGAGGGATTTTGGCCAAAGACACAAGGGAAACCCCTCATTTTTACACATTTTTAATGTCCACAGAACAGACGGAGTCAGGCTTTTAATGTCTCACTTAAAAGATGCATGCAGATGGTGTTTTTTCATGCATTTGAAAAATGAATTTCTACATTTTGATTATGTTGTCATTAGCAGTAGCCTTACTCGGTAATTAGGAAGCTGGTTTCTAGCATGTGTGAGAGAGAGATATATTGAGAAAGGAGGATGTTATCTCTTTGTTTCCACAGGGATATAATTAAATGCAATGAACAACATCATCAAAACAGTAGAAGAAATTCAAACAATAACTACGCTAACTGGAAATGGCTTATTGTTCAGTGAAAAACAGCTGATCTTCATCACAGATGATCTTCATCAGAAAAGGCTACATTATTTGCCAGTACTCACTCTGGCCAAGAAAGAAAAGGAAATTCCATGAGAAAAGGGTTTTCCTTGTAGTAAATGCCAACTCTTTCTTAGATAAGTAACTTTGAATAAACATCAATTGAGAAATAAAGCTATATGTAATGGAGTATTACAAGTGAGGTTTTCTTTCATTCCTAGGTAACTTTATAAAACAGCGGAGAAAAAGCCAAATATCCTGAAACCTGCTGTGTGGCATCAGAGGCAAGAGTGACAATGCTGTGAGAATATTTCCTCTCTGGAAAGCAGCTGCTGCTTCCAGAAAGGTGTCTTCAAGCAACAGCGAAGAATGAGGCCTGTCTGCTGCCCACTCTTTCCATCAAACAACCTTTATGGTTCTCAGAAAAGCAAAAAACAAAGCAAAAAACAAGTCTGAACTTCTAGGTGCTCTTGGAAAGTGAAACAATGAGTTTCTCTCCATGACACATTTGTTCCAAGCCACAGACTGTGCATATGTAATTTTTTTGTTATTGTCATTCTCAGCCTTTAGGACTACATGTGTTTTACAGTCAGTGAGTGTCTGTATCTTTTACAGCATGTGTTAAATATGCAGATACACTGCTAAATGTTTCAAAGGTACTAAAACATGTCCAGAGCTTTGTCCACCAAGTGTCCTTTGGCCACAGGAGTTCCTGGTTTGGGAGGCTGGAGTGCCACAGCTACTGCTTATACCTCTCTTAGTGCCTGGAGGATGAGTGTCCAGGAGAGATACCAAGTGTGCCCACAGAGACTGATGCTATAAACAAGAGATCATCAAAGCAAGCACATCTCTGTCTTTGCTACCTCTTCCTGAATTACTGTGGTCCTTTCCATATATCCTCATTGCTTTCTAATTATCTTCCTTTCAATATATGAAAGAGCTGCTGACAAAGATCTCTGTACTTCCTGCCCTAATCTTTTTACTTCTCAATTCACCAAATCCTTTTAGCAGTTTTTCAATCTTTTTCATCAAATTCAAAACCCTATCTTCACATTGCTGTCTGTAATATGATCTGTACATCTCTCTTTTAATTTGCTTAAAAATTCTATTTCTTTCTGACTTTATATTTTCATTCTTATATTTTCACCCTGCTCCTTCCTGCATCTGCTTTTTCCACTTCTAGTTTCAGACTTCCTTTCTCATCAAAACCCATTATTATTATTTCTTTTTTGTACTGATCAGTAGGACACCATCTCTTCCCCTTAAAGTCTTTGATTTATCTCTTGTGTAGTTAACAGAGAGTTTGCTATGCTTCTCCAGTTACAGCTCTTTGTATCGTGGGCTCCTTATAAACCCCATTTCTGGAGAAAACAGTTGTCGTTTCCTTCATTTAATACTGATTTGACTACAACTTATGTAGGGGAAGAGGTCTTTGGCAAGCTGAAGATTGGCCATAGGGAGAAAAAAGGATCAGGTTGTGCCTAAGTATAAACAGAATGTTGTGATTTCCCATCATTTTTCATGGGCTACTGGTTGAACCAAGAACTAAATGTTTGAAGTAAATCTAATAATATGTCCACTCACCTAGACTGTGTGCATCAGCCAGATGTACTTTGGTTCCTCTTTTGAAAAGCCTTGAGTAATTGTGCTAGAGAAGAGCTTTGTTTTAGTTTGAACTTTTAACACTGTGGAGTTTGGAAGCAGGAGTCATCTTCTATAACATTGGTTGATTGCTTTCCTTTGCTGAGGAAAGCAATACTATTTTAAAAGTAAACTGTGCTGAACATAGGTGTTGCAGCGTGAATCTCTTTTTTTTTCACTCAAGTTGCCACAGCAACGTAAAATTTCCTTTTCCCCACATTAGCTTCCCTAAAATATACTTCACAAATTGTCTTTGGCAAAAAAGAAAGTCCTCTATCATGCTGACAAATTGTGCTGTTTGCTCTCTTAGTATTTGGTCTTTTGCGGAGTTAGGATTATTAGAGCAAAACCACCCGATGCACAGAGAATACAGCTTTTCCAAATTCAGCCATAAGTAAAGGGTTGGAAATGAAAAACTGAAACTGAAGTTGTTACTGTCTCTAGACATGCTGGGGGCCTAGCAAAACCTCTGAATGGCGGTACTCCTTAGGGTCCAGTGTAACTGTGGGTTGGACAGCCTGCCTATTCCCAGCATTCAGAAGACAAGCAGTGGCCTGTTGGCTATATTATTAGGAATATGTAGTGTTTTTAAGAAAGGTTTCTTTCAAGCTTTTCTTTCTTACCTTTCAAGAGTGGCAGCAGCTCCATCAGGCTTTCAATTAAATATCAAATGCATATATGTTATTCTATGAGAGGAAACATATTGTAAGATCCAGGTGAAAAGGTATTTGTCTTAGCCATCCTTTGTTGAAGGAGTTATTAAGCTTAAAATAATTGTTAAAATCATTTTGATTTGTAAGGTTTTAGACCCGATGTATGAATCAAATGGTTCCAATTTGTTGACAAATAAAAAATTAATGCCTGTCAATAGCGTCACTTTTACCAACAGCACACTTTCTGGTGCCCCTTGTCATGGGGTGCAGCTTGAGAGGTGAGAATAATTTTGCACCTTGCCAGCTGATGTGTGCCGATTTAACAGCGATGGCTGCGCTCCCACAGTTAGGGTTTAACTGCAATTGCATATGTTCATGTACCTCAAAACAGCAATGATTTTTCAGTGTTTAAATGGGAGCATGGACTATGCTGACTGTTGAGCCTCAGCGAACTTCTCTGCACACACCTTTTTGTCAAAGCGTTTTGGTAAGGAGATCCTTCACTTATGAGGTTGGGAGGGAATGCCAATATGAATATATAGAAAAGTGGGTGACCGAGGGAAGGGTTTGTGAAAGTAAACATCTTCTGTGACAAGCTTGTGATTGTGTCTATTTTTGAACCACAGAGGTTGTAAATAAAGCCTAGCTTAGCCTTGAAAAAGGTAGATCTGCTGACTTGGAATGATAACAAAAACCATGAAACAAACCTAATCACCTATATTGAAAACTTGGTAAATAAAATTGACCTTCCCCACAACTGCCGTTGTTTTTACTTACCTTCTTACCATGCTGTACATGACTATCTAGCATTAGTAAGGACAGGGGAGGAAAGGTTGATTTTATTTCCTCTGGTGACAAATAGAACACTTAATAGATGACAAATTGGGGAATACTGAATCTCTAGAGACCTAATCAAACATGAATCAAGTCAGCCCCAGTGAGCATGGGATAAAATGCCAGCTGGTGCGTGGCCTTTCCATTCCAACTGGTATTTTGTCCTTTGTAATAAATTGTGACCAGTTTTAATAGATAAATTAATTAGATAATAAAAAAACTCCAAACACCACCAGACTGTGTGTTTTAAAAAATGTTATTCCTTATGGAAAACTACTGTAGCATTGATTAGAAGAGGAACTGATAATCATTTAGCCATGTTAAAGAACTGAAGAGAGAATTATACCACCAATCTTGCATCTGAATTTCTGTGGAACCTTTATGGCTGTTCCATAATGAGTTAATTTTGATGGAATGCAGCATGGAAGTGGAATTCTATAGTCAGGATAGAAAAATTCTATTAAGCAACTATTTTCTATGTTTTTTTTCTAAAGAGAAATAAATTTCAACCAATTCATTATTTTTCCTATAGTCTTACTATATAATTTTGGCTTAGATTATTTATGGAAAAATTTGTGTAATGTTGGATAATATGTCTTGTGTGGTAAAGACCCCCTAAGTGCAAGTACACACACTTGCATATATACATACTCAGTCTTTCAGTATAGCAGTTGCCTAAGAAAGCTTTTCTCTCGGGATTTTATTGTAATTTATGAAAATGAATGTGTTACATGTGTAACATTTGTAAAGGAATAAAATCTATCATTTATTGTGAAAGCAGATAAACAGTCCTGTGGAAATAAAAGCCGATGTGCCAGGTTCAAGCACAATAGAAACAGAGAAAGCTTTTCTTTAACATCTATTGGAAAAAGACAGTGTCAGCCCTTAGCAAGACATTTTCCTGGTTCTTTTCATTGTTGACTGACTTATAGTGAGCTTCTCTAAGACGCATTAGATTTTTGACGAAATCTTTCCAGCTTTCCTTTTTTTACACAATGGTAAATTATTCCAGAACAGCTTCTTTACATATAACTGTACAGTTATCTGCTCTGTATTGTAAATCTGAGGTACTGATTTTGTATTCCCTGAAATCATCTCTAAGCCACACAGAACCTCACAGAAGTTAATAGGTTTGACCTAGAATTTCAGGAGCCAACAGTGGAAAATGAATATCATTAGAAAGTCTTGAAAAACACATATCGCATTTCAGAACAATGAAAACATTTTTATTGTTTTGGAGTTGTCTAGAAAAGGAAAGAATTATGAATATATTCTATTACTTTTGGGGACCTTTTGCGTTTTCCAACATTTAAAATGGTTTTATTCTTAAAAAAAATAATTCCCAAATGCACTTACTAAAATAGCTTTACACGTGACTATTTATTGAAATAGATCCTTTACTGACAACCTTCCCTCTTACATCTGAAGGCGGACTCTTTCATTACATATTTCTTAAATGCTAATAATTGATTTGTGATGCTCACCACAAACAGCATGCAAGGCTAAATCCTAGCCTCTTTCAACTCAGTATCAAATACCACTGCATATCTAGGTGGTATAAACAGAAAAGCAAATATAAATGGCAAAGCTACTGCTTGTAGAAGACCATATCAAAATAAATATTTTTACATCTAGTGAAAGTGTACAATGAGAATCACCTCATACTCTGACAAATGTTAATTTGTTGTTTTTCACAAGCTGCATTTGGGATCTTTTCTGGCCAACACCACAAAAGAAACACTTCTCAGAGATGCCCTCTCCAAAGAGGTGATATTAGTTAAATGGAACTCCAAGAGAAAATGCTAGATAGAAACACTAATGCTGCTACTAAATGATTGTTTCAAAATAATATTTTTGTATATTTTTTATATTCTAGGAAAAAAAAAATCTGACTTTCCTTCATGTGTGATATCGATGGGGCAAATGCATGAACTTCTGACAGCACAGCATGTGGGACTTCACAGGCATTTTGAGTGTACAGCTTGACATGCTAAAGTGACTCGGCAGCATCTTAGAGGGGAAGCTAAAAAAAGAAACACAGTAGGTTTTCTAGTAGACCCTGGCTTATTACAATATTCTTTAAAACTGTATTGAAGTGATAGAATGATATGCTATTGGATATAGTTTCTTGTTGTCTGATGTCATCTTAAAATATCTCAGGGGAAAAAAAGAGGCTGAGTGAGATGGTGAGACAGAGACTGAGCACCATGTGCTTTTACGATGTGGCATCCATTATACATGAGTAAAAATAGCAGTCGTTCAGCTGCAATCATGGTAGGCACGACTGCTTCTCTTAAAAACTCATATATCATTTATTCATTTCATCTTTCATTCCAAGACCCTGAGCCTTCACACATTTCTCTGCAAGCATAACTATGCACCTGAATAGTTACAGTGACTTCAGTAAGGATTATTCACATGAAGAAATTTAAGCATGAGAATGGAGTGTTTACAGGACTGAGGCCAAAAGCTGTAGATAGCTGAGTAGGGGAAACTAGCAATAGTATAATAGTGTAAACATTTAAATGTAGAAAGAGGAATGCAGACTACAGCATTCCTTTCTATATCCCTTTGGCAATTCCTGACTTCCTTTGCCTTTTTCATGTCACAAGCTGAATGCTGGTTCATGGGCAGGGGGAAAAATTCTCCCATTGCTTGCTCACTTTGATGAGTTCTGGTCTTCTTTGTCTAGACAAATTGTGTATCTATTAATAAATGTACTTTTTCTGTGGAAGCAAGTTTACCTACTACATTTGTTAGAAGACTACAAGAAGCCCAGCATATGACACTGTACAACTCACTTGACAAGCAGCTGATCACACATGGGATGCTATGTGCCACTGTGTTCACTTTCTCTTCCCCATGTTCATTCACATTAACAAATAATAATTAAAATAAATAATTAATAATAATAATAGTAATTAACACATAGTAATTAAAATAATAATGATAAATAATAATTAAGATTGGCCTTACCCTAAGTTATGGGGTAACTGTTTATTAAAAGGCAGATTAAATATTTCTTAATGTTTTTATTAAAACTTGAAGCCTCCAATGGTGTTAAGCAAACTGCAGATTCGCAGTAAGCATCATTTGGAAAACTGGAATTTTCTCCACTGCACTACAGTTCAGGGATTTTTTTTTTTTTCACCACATGGGAAGACTGGGAACCTCTGAAAGCACAGGAGTTTTACATTGTTTTAGTCAGCTTAATTGCTGGAACTTGCACTTGGCTTCAGATCAATTGCTATAAGGAGTTAAATGCCACAAGAAAATTGATACACATGACAGTTTATTTCCTTAGACATTTGTAAAATGCTTCATGCTTTGCAGATTGAGATGTAACATTTGACTCACATTAGGACTGGAAAGCTGAGGTGTAACAAGCATTGGTTCAATTGTTCAATAATAATTTTCTCCATGCAATGAATCCTCCTTATCTTTCATTAACTGCCAATCAGACCCTCCAGTTGCTGTGTGTCTAAATATATTATTGGTTATTAGCATTAAAGCTACTATTAAAGCTCAGAGTGAGACATGAAGGAAAAAGCCCTTTCCAGAAAAATACATTTTTTGCTTCTTTCTGCTGGAAAACCTATTTGGGAAAGTGCATTCATTATTTAAAGATAGGTGTAGTGCCATGATGATCAGACTAAAGCTCAATACCTACAAGGCTGCTACGCACTCTACAGAGCAACTGCTTCTGCTTATCCTATAGAAATAGTTGATTATGATTATTATGTATATACATGATTTATATATATATAAAAAATTAT
>WUAM01000431.1:13503107-13527936 GCA_024336885.1 Actenoides hombroni
ATAAAAAACACCCTACTCTCAGTAGAATTGCAATAGTAATCTGTATAACTCAGTGGCTTTTCTCCTGGGAATATTCAGGAAATTTTAGCAGTTTTAGGAGTATCAGTTGATGAGTGGTTAGACTAATAATTTATTGACTGATTGGAGTAGTACTCTGCTGAGCCGACAGGTAAGAGAAAGGTAAGTAGCTTTGGCAGCTCTCTTTTCCAAATACAGTCCTCAGCTCCCTAGAAATGGCACAACTTTAGACAAAGCAATTTAAAGATCAATCTAGTTGAACTGATGCAATCTGTTAAGGCATGTACATTTAAATTAGCTAAATTGACACAGGCAACATTACAATCGATTTCAGTGTGTCTGCATTAGGCTTAGCCTTAGTTCAAGATAGATCTAAGTTAAAATAAGATCAATTGTAGTTAAAATGCTACAGCTTTCCATTGTGGACAAAGCCTGCCACCACCCTGAAGTTGGCAGTGCTCTAACAAACTTGAGGAAGACTATTTTAGATTATTTTAAATTTTCTCCTCACTAAGTTTACTTGGTCTATTAAAGCACAATGTTGTGGCCATTTGTGTGATCCAAGAAAGCCTTTAAAAACAGAATTCTAAAGGTAGAGCTGAAAAATCTGCATTCAGACC
This sequence comes from Actenoides hombroni, assembly GCA_024336885.1. Lineage (NCBI taxonomy): Eukaryota > Metazoa > Chordata > Aves > Coraciiformes > Alcedinidae > Actenoides > Actenoides hombroni. Next base: position 13,503,746 of record WUAM01000431.1, read on the forward strand.
TTTAAATTAATAGTATGATTTTCAAATATAATCATCACTCTCTGGGTGACCTTGATAGGATAGTGGGTGCTCAGAAGTTGTGAAGGACCCAAATAACTCTCAAAGCAGATCACTTATTTAGCGGTTTAGCTTTCCTTTTAAAATGCTATCCTTTGTTCTGTTTTTAGATATTTGGGATGCAGGATTTGTCCCATTTTCTGTTTTCTGCATAGTAATTCCTTTACATATGACCACTCTTCTATTTTGCAGCAATAATTTTAACAACCCTTAAAAAAGAGTTCTAAATATATTCTCCAAATTTTATTTCTTTTGACATTGATACACATGGAAGCTAAACAATACACAGTTTATCAAGCTGTATATTTTTGTACACCCATTCTCAGCTGCAGTCATCACTTTGCTGACAACCATCTGTGTCAACCTGCTTTTTTCTTCCCGTTTTGCTTAGCTGAAATGAACATAAATTGACAGAAACAACTTCTGCAGGGATAGTGCAAAAAAGTTAATAAGAGTGCTGGGCTGTGCCTTGGCATCTGCAAGCACATTTTTTTCCTACATTACATTTTATTTGTATTCAAAATTAAAATGTTCTTTATTTCAACTCAAAGAAGGAAAAGCAAGCATAGCTTGTTTGCTTACAAAGCAAAAAGCTGCTGGCAGCCCAAGCGGTCCAGCAGAACACAGCATCTTGACTGTTGAGCAGCACAAGGTGAGGACTGTTGAGCAGAGTGGAGGATGCCACGGCCTGTCTCCCAGGGCTGGCACTGGGAAAGGTCTTGGGGAACCAGATCAGCTTAAAAAATGTCTCATTTCCTTTCTACACAGCCCATGCTCTCAGACCATGCTCTTCTCTGTGTTCCCAGGGCCCCTCTTAGCCTACTCTCACCTTCTGTTTATGGTTCCCTTGTAAGGTTATTTATCTGTGAAGTTAGGATTTGAAGAAAAGGGGCACTAGAGAGGAACTTGAAATGTTGCCTTGAGGCTTGAAATCAAGCCAGACTCATTGGAATCTGAGTTTGGTTTCAGAGGTGTTTTCTGAAGACAGCTGAAAAATGTTTTTGTGACTTGGAGAGTCGTATATTATCCAGCAATCCTTATAATTAGTTTCTAAACTGACTAACAGTTCTTGTTATAAATATTTTTCAAACCTCGTTATTATTATTAGTCAGTACCCATGAATCTCTTCAGTTTGAACCAAGTAGACATATCCTGGAAATAATCTTGTGTAGCAGTGTTAGTGGAGATTGCATCAGAAGGTATTTGCATAAAAGAACAGAACTCAGGTTGCACAGGACTCTCACTTCTGATTTGCCCAAATTTTATAAACTAGAATTGTAAATTTAATACTTCTTAAAAAAAATCATTTTATTTTTCAATAAGGATACACATTAATATGTAGGATGAAGTTCTGGTCCTATTTAATTCAGTGGGAATTTTGCCAATGATTTCAGAGAATCAGAATTTAATATATTCCCATGCTTCTCTTCCTTTTACACCCACACTGCAAGACTACACCCCTGCATCGTCTATCTGAAGTATTCTCACCAGACCATCAGAGCCTTGTCAAACCTCTGTCAAACCTCTCAGCAACATTTAGTCACTGTTTCACAGTCCACAGCACTGATTTTTTTCTTTCCATCATAAACAAGCATTACCACAGTAATTACGTTAGTCCAAATAAGACGTGTTCAGCACCAATTCATATGTTTAAGCTCTATTATACTCATATAACTAGAACTAAATTTAGAAATCTATATGTTACAAATCCATATGATTATGGCAGATTTCTAAATTGTGCTGGAGTTGTTCTTCCTTCCTTAGAAAGTTTCATCCTATTAAAGATACAAACCCCATGATCTGATGACACTATACTACAGTCCTACTTGCCCATCTCAGCATCTCTTAACCAGTTTTGTTCAAACTTTAGACTTGGTGCTAAGAAACTGTGAGAAGTTTCAACAGAATTTGAGTCATGAACAACCAACAAAAACTGTGCATTAGAGTGAAGATTTCTCTAATGCAGCTCCCAGTAAGCTAATAAGACATGGCATACCTTAATCCAGCTATAATTCACAGAGGTCAAATGGCAGACGTGTGTGAACTCATGGCCAACTCCAACACTCAAAAGTCAAAAGATAGAATAACCATCCAAGTCTGTGGCAGGCTTTATGGGGCAAGGCTCAGGCCCAGTATAAACATAATTAAAAAGTGAAAGGAAAAAAAAGTAGAATGAAACCACTAAGCAGAAGCTCTCCATGTCTCTCTAGAAAGCAATGAAATACCACTTTAACTTTATACCTTGACGAGTTTAATGTATTGAGTCAAACTAGGACTTTCGCTGGTGACCCTCTACAACTTTTTACACCTTTTTGTCCTTTCTGCATTCACAGTATTCATGCCATTTTAAAAAATAAACCCCAGAGTCTGTGGGGCAAAAATGAGAAAGGCCTCTTTACAAATGATGAATGACTGAGAAGACCTACACAGAAGCATAGATACCACCAGCATTGCCACACTGGGTCAAATCACAGGAGATGTTCCATACAACATGGCTTTAGTCACTCTGCAGCTGTCATTCTTACTGTTTTTTTTATGGCTGAATGTGGATTTAATGCAGAAGAAGAAATGGGGCAGTCATTAGCATTAGTGATTAAAAATCTGAGTTACATGGCAAAGGACTGTCTGCAGAGCCCTGTGGCATCCCATGAGTTTCAGGATTGGCTAAAGGCCTCAGTTCCAGTCTGGGTCCTATAGCACTGGACCCAGTAAAATAGTAAGTCACTCTTTGCTGAAGACTGATAGAAAGAAGCCAGTACTATTCTCAGTTTTGACTATGGAATGGGATTGTGAAGAGATTATGCTATTTAGGAATGAGTCCAACAAACATAAATAAATTGTCACAAGCAACAGATACTTTGACTGAAAGGCCTGGTTGTGCTTTCACCTAAGAGGTCTAAAACAAAGGTCTTCAGCAACCAAACATAGAACCAGTGTTTATGCAGTTGGTGCAATTTCAAAAGTCAAATGACTAATGAATGTCAATATACAATTATATGGGATGCCAACAGTCTATTCACCTTTTACCAGACTCATATCATAAATGAAAGCAGAAAGTGAGCTACTCATAAATAGTAAAGAAACCCATAATACTAGCAGCAAAATTTAAAATACTGAGGAAATTTCAGGTTGGATTTTCTTTCATCATTGAAGTGCATGTTTGCAGACCAGTATTATTTAGCATAATAAAGATGTGTATATATATATATGTATATATATACATACTTAATATACTTGACTTCACACTCTATTACCTGTGCTATATTCTTGCTACTAAAAATAGCCCTGTAACTCCATGGCAAGCCTCTAAGAACTTCCATATCATGATTACTTTAAGGGAAATCCCTGCTGTGGTATTTTGTGCTCGGCACATCTGGTTCAAATTTTTCTGGCATTCTGAAAAGATAACATCATAAGGGGGCTGAAAATGCACATGGCAGTGAAAATGCATTAAGATGACATTTACATAATTATTTCAAGAGTATTCTCGGAAGCAAAGCTGCAGGAAGGAAAGCAGGTCAAATGTTTAAAATATTGAAAGGGTAAAAAGGTCACAACAGTTCTGTGCAGGTGGACTGTAATCCAGCAAAACATTTAAAACACGTGCTGGGGAGGAAGCCACTTGCTGCTGAAAGCTTCAAAGAGCAGCTCCAAAGCACATCGCTTCACCGCACTCCCATACAGCTTCTTGCCATAAAATAATTATGGAAAAATCTCAGAGGAAAATCTTTCATATATTTCTTCTACTTTTTCTTTCTCCTGGATTTTCTACTTTTCCTTTCTCCTGGATTTTTTCATAAAATGATATTGTGATCTATCAACATAAATGATTTTGGAGGAAACAGGAGGTTTTTTGCTGAAAAGATATGTTTGAAAAAGATGATTTTATCCATCAAAACCTGCTTGTTATCTTTCTTAGCCACTGAAATTTGGTTTCATAAATGTTTATTGTTCACTAATTCTTTAGTTCTGTAGCTAAGCTTTCTGCTTAAAATTAAAATATTGGAAGAGCTGTATAGAGGACCTTCTCAGTCATCAATGTTCATTATAAAATATCTTACAAAAAAATCCAGTTACTACTGTGCCTGAATTTCAGAGAATAAGTATGATGGCAAGGCAGTTGTAAACCTTTTGGCTATCTCAGACAAAAGTGGTTGGTGGAATTGGTTGGAATTAATGTGTCTTAATAAACAATCACAGACAATACAACAAAGAAGGGCAGTTTATAACAGTAATCAGATTAACATTAACTAATTTGGTATATTCTTGAACATATTCCTTTTTGTGTTAACATCAATGTAATATACTGATTTTCAAAAATATGACTTGACACCAAAAAGCAGTCAAATGAAAAAATTAGGGTGGAGCAGAATCAGTAGTCACAAGAGCTACTTAAAAAAATATCTAGTTGTTCAGCCTCCAAATGTGACTGTGAACAGGCGCTGCTTGAACAGGTAGGTCTTGCAGACTGGAGGGGCTGGATTCTTCACGTGTGCTCCTTAACCATTTTTCTTCAATTTGATGTCATGGATTCAGACAAAATATTGGGTAAAATGTTGCTGTTTCCTTACTGTTAATGAGCAGTTAAGCTGACCTGTGGTTGTTTGGGGAATGACATTTTGATAACAGGACCCTCCATAGTGTGTAATAAGGTAGATACAGATGCTGAAAATGGAAAGTGGACAAATTCAGACTGAAAATAAGGCATGCCAGGTGTTGGACATTCAGTGCTGATGCAGACATGGCAGGAGAGGTGGTGCCTTTCAAGGCTGAGTTTCATGCTAGCCCATGTAAGCCAAGCTGTGGGTTTTCCAAGCACAATTAAAAGGTGTCCCAGAGCTGGCCCAAAGGCTCTCTAGCAGATGAATAAGAAGGATAGGTAGTGAATCTGGCTTTCATCTTAAGAGTAGAATTGGAGATTCTCTTAAGAAGGCAGGTTCATCTGGTGATTCTTGCCATTAATAAGCAATTTATCCATATTGCAAATGTGCTTTATAAAGATGAAAGATGTGGATATGTATAGTCTAAATTTGGAACATCACAGAACACACAATAAGGAAATGTTTTTTCTTGGAGATAGTAGTTCCAAATATATAACTTAAGTTTCACTTAAAATGTATTAATTTCATTGAAGTTGATATGGTTTAAAAATGCACTAACTCAGTAAGACTGTTGGAAGAATTTTTACAATCTCAATTTATTTTGAAATCAAGAAAAATATCAAGAACCAATATTAACACAAATATGTTTTTCCCTCTACATGCTGTCTGCTGCAGTTGTTACGTGGCTGTTCAAATAATTTCAGGGACTTCTGTCAGGTACTTTTTCACTAATGCATTTAGTTTCCTTTGGTTTTTTTTTCAATTATGGAAATGAAAGATTATGATCCTGTGATAGTTATATAACAACATTACTTTTTATTTGATTATTTAATGCTCTCTAGTAACAGTCATTTTTTTAAGTATGCTGGATGATGCGTGCCAATCTCCCTGGGTTTCCACTTAGAGGCTGTTCCTGCTTGCAGTGGTGATTCACTAAATGAACACAGTGGAGTTATTTGCTCATACAGGCATCCAGGGCATTTCTATAGCTTTTGTAGAATTATTCTTTAGTTGTTTTTTTTTATGGCTTTAAAATTGAACTATAGGCATCATATAATTCCAAAAAAATTTCATGCATGCCATCCCTCTCAGACATTATGTAATATGAATAGTTTTGCTTTGGAATACTAAGTTTGAAATGGTTTTGGGTTTTTTTTGGCTCTATTTGTACATTAAAATTCCCATTGTAATTAATCTAAGAAGCTAATTAGGAACATTGTCTGCCATAAATTTTGCATTTTCTTATATGTACCAAAAACTGCCTGCAGAGTTTTTATGCCACTGTCATGTATTTTGCATCTGATACCTCCTTTTTCTGCTGTCATTTCTCCAGCAATGTGCACAAATGTGACAACAAACACTGTATGGGACTCTTGAAGTTTGTTATGTGCTGCTCCTTGACTGACTGATTTTAAAATATTTTAATGGGATGTTAAAAGGGGAATAGTGAGGGAGTTATGAGAAGAAAATGTCAATGACTGGTAAAAATGAAGGGAAGATTATGCAAATGAACTTTATGCAGATGTGGGATATAAGGTAATGCCTGAAAGGCATAGTAAAAGGTTAAGAATGATGTGGTGCACATGCACCTAATGAGAAGAGATTTTAGATGGTGACTTAAACAAGATGCAGACAGCCAGAGGGTAGCTGGGGACAGGACTGTCTGGTGGGAGCTTCTGGCATGGTTTTCATTGTCATACTGACCCCATGCACCTTGCATCCAGCTTTATAGCCAGATCTTCCTGGAAATGGAGAAAACAAAGTGATCTTTACAATATTTTAAGGCCTTACATTGTAACAAGAGTTCTGGACTATGTTAAGGTATAATTCTAAATCCATAGTAATGAGACCTGTCCCTTGGCTCCCATCCCCAGGAACTTCCACATAATTATTTTTGGTAGGTGCATTTCTTTATTGTGTATGGTACATTGCCCAACTTAGAGATGCAGCAAAAACAAAGCATCTGATTCAACACAAATGCTTAATATCAAACAGCAGCCAGTATACTTCAAAGGTCCAGAATGAACATCAAGTCAATACCATTTAGTTTAATGTACCATGCAAATCCACTTAGGAGAAAAATATTAGAGAAAGTTTGAAGCAATTCCATCTCCTCACCTCCTTTGCTTCTCAGGAAAAAATATGTGCTCTTTAAGGGACCTTTGTTCTTTAATGAACTTCTGAATCTTGTATTTTTGCAAACAAAAATTAATCACAGAAATGTTCCTAAGAGAGTCCACGGAATTATCAATAAACTCTTTTCAGGTAATTTTTAAACACAAATTAAGGCCTGTCAGATTTAAAGTGGCTGAAAATCGCAACAAGAAGCCTTACAGTAATAAATATCAGAGTTGTTACCAATGACACAGCTTATAATTATTAGCTTCCAGTATAGTACCTCAGTGGTTCTTAAATGTGTTTGATTTGTGTTTTATTGTGCAAATGCAACTCCCTGAAGTCACTGGAGTCTTTTGCAACCCTAGGTGATGCTGAAGGAGTGGGAGTATTTGGTCAGGAATATCTTCAGTTGAGCCTGGAGCACATATCTGATCACACCCACAGTCATGACTTCTTCAGCTGGAGGAGTGATCCACATGACCAGTGAAATGTTTTACTTAGGATAAAGAAGGGCTGAGATGCTGATGATATCAATAACATATAGTATGAAAAGATTGCTTACAGTACTTTCTGTTTATTGGCCCTTTGTTTATTTTCTATGTCCCCTCCCAAAATTGTACCTCTCTGGAAGTACTAAAAAATCCAGGCTTATGATGGCAAGTTGCTAAGGTAACAGTTTGTTATTTCATTGAAGAGCTGTCTCCCCAGTCTCAGTATTCATCATATCTGTATGTATATTATGAAAGCTTTCTGCAGATTTGCTCTGGTAAAGGGTATGAACTTAGTAAAAGACATAAAGAAAAGGAATATTGTTTTTCTAGACAGATTCAGAACAGGTGTGAACATTTGCCGGTTAAAAAAATTTGGGGGAGCTGCTGAACCCAGAAACAGAAAAAGAGACCATTTCAAATAATACTGTCTCCTTACTTCTTTGGCTTGTCAGGATGATATACTACTTCAAATTGTAATGGGAAAGGTATGCATGCCTCCTTCTTCCATGATGAAGTGAAAACAGTGTTTGTAGCAATTCATCTATAATCAGCTATTGCTGTTCTGCTGACACAAATTGAAACAAATTGTCTTGGATGTTTTATGTGTTTGTTTGTTTGTTTTGTTTATAGCTATTTATTTTCAATACCAGCAAAGTAGAAAAATATTCCCTTCCTTCAATCTCTAATCAGCTTTCAGAATAATTCATACTAGCAAATTCTGATGGTGGACCTTCTTGCTTATTTAAAAGATCTGAAATATACACTTGAAAAATAAATCATCATGATTGAATCATTGTTCTTCAATGCCTTCAGCATAATCCTTGCCCCACACTGTAAGCATCCTTGTATTTCCAGCGTACTTGGAAAGGACTAGTGTTTGAAGTATATATGCACTGAGCTGTTTCAAGGATCTGTAGGAAATGTGAAGTGGAGGTTTGGAAGTCAGAGATCTGATTATAACCAGACTCTAAGAAAGAGGGCTTGAGGGAAAATCTGTGTTATTCTTAAAAGCATCAGAATTGTAATTACTTCCATTTCCCCAGCTCAGCAGCTAGCATGTGATCTCTGATAAAACCTCTAGTTATTATTTAGTATGCTGGGTTAAAGCAAATTGCTTGGATTGAATTCTATATATATTTGGTGTCTTCATATAATTGAGTGAAAAGTCTACAAGGGAATATTTATAATCTGTAAGCTGTACCTAATTAACAACTAAAGTTCTTGTCAAGACAATCACCAGGGGGTTATCAAAGTGTTATGATACTCTTTAGAAATATAAGTAAATCAGAGAAAATGGCACCAAACAAAAGCAACTATGTTGTGCTTTGTCAATATTATTTGGACTCCAAACATAATAATGTTTACTTTCAAGACAAAGACTTGGGGGAAAACCAAAACCAAACAGAAGCACAATAAAAGACACACTGAGTATGCTGCACCAAGTCATTGCTCTGTTTAGTCTAACATCTTGACCCCAACAGGAGAAGAGATAGTGGAAATGCCTGTATGAATAATTTAAGGGATCTATTATTCATGAGAAAGATTTTCTGGAACTATTTCTGTATGAAACATCGCCCTAGATAGAATTGGTGAATTTAGAGGTACAACTAGGGAAGCTCATAGGGAAATATAAAGATACAGTGGGAGAGAGGGAGTTACATATAGGAAACCCAGGATTTTCTGTCTTCCTTGCCTAACTCAGGGCTCCCTAATGTGGGATACAATTCCTTAATGTGTGTGACTGTATGAAACAGAGGGAGAGGTTGACTACAGAAGGAAAAAACAAGGCTGGGGAACAGTGTCTTCCACAAAGAAGCAAGAAGGAAAAAATGGGTGACGAGGCAGAAACAAAGGAAAGCTGTTCCCATGCATCTCAAGTGCTGGTGGAAGGAGTCAGAAGGGAAAGTCCCAAGGGGTGGTGAGGCCAAAGGAGACTGATGTTTGTACATGGGTCTGCAGAATGCAGCAGGCAAAATGGGAGATTTGTATCATTCCTGATTATTTGACTACGAACATCTTAAAAATGATGTCTGGCAAACTAGTTACGAAACAGAAAGGTGAGTCATTTCCTGTCCACAAGGACAGAAGAAAGGAGCACAGCACTGTTCACAATCACAGCTGACAGCAGCCACAGTGCCCACTCACAAAAATGCCACATTTTCCTGGCCCAGACATTACTCTGTCCAAAGCATGAACATGCAGTGCTGAAGGATCCAGAGTCCCTGCTCCCCCCTCAAATGAACAGTGCTTTTTGGTGGCAAAAGGAAGAATCATCATTCCAATATGGCAAAATATCCCACACTATCAGGACTCTCAGGGCAAAAAGAAATATTTGGGCCTTTCCTTGCCTTGAGGATATTTGTTCTCCTCCCTTCTTCAGCTTTCTTGGGAAATTACCTCAATATCTCAGGAGTTGGGGTGGTTGATGCACTTTGGGAAGGGCTAGCAGCAGAGGGTGGTGCTGACCTCAAAAGAAATAGTGCCATCTGGGAAAAAAATGCAGGAAAATGAAAGCAGTTCAGTTTGACTGTGAAGGTTGGTTTGATTAATGACATTATTTGGTTGGCTGTGTGTCAGGATGTTTCCTTCTCATTACCCTTGTTGCATGCAGAGCAAAAAACACAAGAGGGATAGAAAAGTTGTGAGAGGGGCATTTTGCAAAGCAAAACAATTTCCCAAAGGTGATTCAAGCCTCTATTTATCGCATACAGCAAGAAATCCTCCCCTACTAGCTCTTCCCTCCAGCCCTAAGAAGATGGCAAAAACCCCCAAACAAATGCCGCATTATTTGCTCTCAACAGAGTACCACTGGGCTATAAAACATCCCTATGATATATTCTATACCAAAAGTACTGTGAAGTGCACACACTATTATTTTTAACCAGGAAAATGCCCAGTAAAGAGGATATATGAAGGCAGAATTGCAGTTAGTACATTCTTTTTCTTGCAATGCATTCTGCTTCAGGCCATGAAGAAGGCAGGTGCCGTATAACCACAGCATTTCCTAGGTATCATCATGTGAAGTCTTAATTGCCTGCATCACTTGAAAGGCTTTTTTGAGGCTTCATTTAAAACTGTCTCTCGCCTGTTCTCCTCTTGTCTCCTCTGAGCAGTGGAAGCTGTTTTCCTATCAGTATCGGTTTCATCAAAACTGAACTGCTACACTTGCTTTTGTGCAGATGAGCGTACATGGCTGGTAGCTGTAAACACTCTTCTGACATCCCTAATATCTCTCTTTGTACTTTAGTGCTTCTCCAGCCTGACAGGTGGCATCTCTACCAATATGATCAGCAGTGTGAGTGCAGGATTTATGTGAGCTAATCAAAAAAGAATTTTTTCCCTTCTCTTACGCTAACTTTTCTGTTCCTTCTGTAAACAAATTTGTGGGGTTTTTTTGTTATTTTTTTTCCTTAGCTTTTAGAGATACTCTTATTCTTCAGGAGAAAGTGGCATCTGTTAGATCTATGCTTCATTTTAATTATATCTTTAGAAGGAAACCAAAATTATGGTGGCCAATCTGTGTGGACAGAAAACATCATGAAGGTCACTGCACCGAAGGGCTTGTAACCACCGTTTAAGCTGCCACACAGTGACAACAGCAGTCTTTCTGTCCATAAGAATCAGCTTGCAAACCAGCCTCAAGTGCCTTATGTCACTAAAAATGCTAAGGGGCTTTTCCGAACCATCTTAAGGATACCTAAAAATGATCCTATTTCAAAAGAGGTTAATATATAACAACATTCTATTTACGTTTTTCCTCCTTTATTTATTGATATACAAGATGAAATTACCTCAGTAGTGGCATCAGTATTATTTCCCCATAATGTTTTTTGGTTTGTTTTTTCTTATATTCTGTAGCTAGCTACAGTAATGCTTCCCAGGTATCCTGGCTGGTTATTTCTACCAGCTCATGTCTCTTTCTGTGAGACTGTCATGTCCTAATGAGGCAAGAAACATCTTTTGCTGTGATTCAGTCTCTTCCTCTGGTGTAATAGGAAGAGATGTGAGATACCTTTGGTACAGTTCTTGGTGTTTCCTAGAGGACTAGTGAGAATACTAAACCAAGCAAAAAAGTCCAATAATAGTAGGATTTAAAAAGTAAAAATTCTGCCCAACAGAAAATGAACAACACTACTTTTGGGGTTTTTTTCTTTCCCTGACATCTTTGCATCATACCTTACATTAGGGAATTTCGGAGAGCTATTTTTTTCTCTCGAAGCTATACTGCCATCCTTCTCATTTTCTCCTTATTAAACTAAAAAAATTTTTTTTTTTACATAGTAAAGCATGAAGAAATTATTTTTCTGATTTAAAACACCAGGCATATCAGAAATTAAGTGGTAACAGACAAGATGCTCATTAGCATATACACTGTCTCTGTAAATTCCTAATTGCCATGGGGCATCCCTGGGTTAAATTATCTTCCCCTGGCTTCCCTCGGGCCCTTTCTGTGCCTAATTATTTCTCATAAAGAATCTATATTGTAACAGAAAGCTCTCTTCATATATACCCACAGGAAAAACAAAACAAAACACTTCACAACTCTCTCGGAATGTGGTTGTATGTAATGCAGCACATACATCTTTTCACCCTAAATGCAGGCTTTTTCCTGGTTGCATTACCCTGACTTGAGAGCCCACCTGGAACCTAGCCCCATTTTTTTGAGTTGGCTGGGGAGTGGTGGACACTGCTCACACAGCCAGGTAAGCCTGAAAGCCAGGAGGAGCAGAAAGTGACTGCAATAAGCAGTGGTGGTTGGGCAGCTGGTTTGTCTTCCCAAAAGAAGCTATTAGAAACCTCTTTACAGAGATTAAAACAAAGCCTTTTTCTTAGGCACGCCTTGTGTTTTGAGGCAGAGTATCAGAAAGGATCAACATCATCTTGTTCTTTCTTCTTTGATTGCAAAGCCCAGCCAAATTATGCATATGAGAAAGCAAGCAATTTTCATTGTGTTCCTGGATGTGCTCTGAATGCTCTTCAGTCTCCCAGAGAAATGCACACAAGTACTCTCAGACGCCTCTTGAGAAATGCCTGTATTAATAACACCACGTAGCTGCCTCTTTTTCAGGCAGTTGGGTTCATGTAATCCCTCTCAATTTGCACGATTTACTAAAAAACAGAAACAAACAAATAAAAGAATCAGAATAAAGCATATCCAGAAAAAGCCTTCTTTTCTAGGTCATAGCTTGTCCTGGAGCAATTTTCTTTTGCCTTCTCTTGAAAGGATATAATCTTTTCATTGGTAATGCTGTTTCCAGTTGTTAGACCTGTCCCACTGCTGAAGATTCCTACCTCTCTGTCAGGGGCAGCAGAAGAGTTAATCTTACACTCTCATTAGCAATCTGGTTTCCCAGTTCAAATGCCCATTTGCATGATGGCTAATACCCAGCAAATGAACTGTGGCCACAAGAAGTCCAAACTCTTGCCTTGTCTGTACTACTTCTCCCAGGAGGTATGGGTTTCTGGCAGAAGTCTGGCTGACAGCTGGGAACACACACCATGCTTTCCACATTAGTATTGCAGCTTAGATGAGCTGTGCTCTTTTGAAACATTTAACCATATTGTAGACCAGTTCAGGAGTGCACAAATTGGATTTCTTTCAGATGAAACTGAGTTGGAAGATGTCCTCCAGAAAATTGCATCCAGAAGATACTCCAGCTGACAATAAGCACCATCATGGAGCTACTGAGGTGAGACACAAGCTGCTCTAAAGTAACAGCCCCCATCCTCATACTGGGTCTGTCTCAGATGGAGCTGACTTTCTTTACAACAGCCTGTATGGTGCTGTGTTTTGGATTTCTGCCTTAATCACTGCTGATAGCACATCAATATTTTGTCTTTTGCTGAACAGTTACTGAACACCAGGTCAGGGCTTACTTTTTCACTCTATATTTCCATCTGGTTGGCTGGGAGTGGGTAAGAAGGTGGAAGGGGACACAGCCAGGATAGCTTGAACTGGCCAAATGGATATTCCATACCATACAACACCATGCTCAGCAATAAAAACTGTGATAGTTTTTCTTTTTCCTTCATCTATCAAGCTGTTTTTGTCTTGACTCGGGAGTTTGATCACTTTGGCTCTTCTATTTTCTCCACTGTCCCACTTGGAGTGGAAAGTGAGTAAGCAGCTGCATGGGTGCTTGGCTGCTGGCTGGGGTCAACCCTTCACCCTCTACCCCCACATGTATAGACTGGAAAGATGATCCCCAGCACCAACAGCTACTACTGATGCATTTCTTTTTTGCTGATGTAGACATAGATAAAATCTTGTACCACTGCCAGAAATTGTCTCTCTGAACCTTAAGATTAATTTCAGAATGACATGAATAAAACTGGGGAGTAATAGCGATAACAAACATACCTCTTTCAAAGCACTCTGTGTTCCTTGCAGTATTAATATCCTAAATACAGTGATATTTTCAAATTATTATGTTCAGCAAGAAAAATTTCAGTATTTCAGTCCTTTTTTCAGTCATATTGCTCCCCAGAAAGTACTCAATAAAAATAAATGATCACTCAAAGTTTGAGGACAAAAAAAATATCAAAATTTGTTTCCCAGTGGAGCTTTCTTAAGGTAAGGCCAATCTAAAGGCTATGAAATGACTCCCATAGGGTTACCAGCACCTACCCCATGTCATTCATGCACAAGTATGAGTTGCTTGTGCTGGTCTTAAAATGTTTATTAACAGAAAGCATTTGTCTATAGCTGAAGGTATTTGGCTTCACATAATGTGAGCCTTCCATCAAAAAACATCTCTCAGAAAAAGTATGAAAGAAAACAGATCAGACAGCTGTCACTCAAGTTGCTTAATATACTGTTTGAAGAGACTCAAGTAATAACATGATGACCGTGCTACGGGAAACTGTGTGTAAGATACTAAGGTATGTAAACCATGAAAAATGAGTGCATCTGATTTTCTTGTCTGCAAATGAAGCACGAATAACAAGAATACAGCTTAAACTAAAAAATAATAATAAAAAAAGCCCTCAAAGCATCTATATACCCTAAGAATACTGTAGGAAAATACCCACTGTTATATTATATGAAAGTCCAGGACTGTGCTCAGACTCACCCAATAATTTCATGCAGTGAAGGCTTTTCTCGTCTGAAAGTAAAAGCCAGGATAAAATCACCCACCTCTGTAAATTGCTCAGACAGCTTTAGTTTTTAATTTCTGATCTGATATGCTATTTTCTGCCACGTTGAATACTGTAGTTTATGTTTCACCTGATACAGTCACCCCAGAGGCCCAGCTGATACTCTGCAATGCAACATTCGGTTTGTAGCCTGAGGGTCAGCATAGCTTTCACTTCTCCAGCTCTCACCCTTTGTGCTCACCAGTGGCAGCTTTGACTATACGCATTAAGAAAGTAAATTTGTCCCCCATTCCACCTTATTTGGTAAATCAAGTAAGACTCAAACCCTAGGTGAGATTGCAGAGAACTGAGGCAGCCAGAAGGAGAGAAGGACACAGGGTATAAATTCAGTTCTCCTATTTCTTGTTCTATACATCATCGATGCAGAGCACAGATAATTCCTTTTGACTCTGTGGCAGCCTTTTATGTTTTATTATACATCCACTTTTTTTTATCTTTTTTTTTTTTTTTTTTCCCCATGAGTAAAAATATCCCCAGTTCTTTCAGTCTTTGTAGATGATTTTTAAATTCTGACTGCTCTTATAACTCTGATATGCTGAAGAAGAGCAAACTTCCCAGTCAGCCCTCTGCCAGAAACAACAATGGAGAACAGCTTGACTGTATATTGGGGCATAAAAATACTGCAGGAAGGCCATAGTATAGAAGTGGTTTCTGCTGTGGCAATGTGCCTTTTTAAGCTAAAATATGTAAAGCAGAAGTAGTCAGTGTATGATGTGAGGATGTGCCTTAATAAGCATCTTTCCCACGTCTGCACTAAAATGTCACAAGCAGAAGCTGGACCTCCATATTATTTCTTTATTTTTTTAGGGTCAAAGTGAATTGTTAATACATAACTATTAGCACTAATAACATATGAAGAGATTATGAGATTTGATGAAGCATGCTGAAATAATACAGTGAATTATTAGAATAATAATGTAAGTACATGCCTCTGTTGTTAATTGGCCTCTGTTCCTTACTTTGCCTGTTTATTCACTCTGCATATCATGAGGTGAGTTCTCAGGAAAGGAGCTGCTCTTCTGCTGCTGTTCACAGAGTGTCTAGTGCAATGAAATGGGTATTGATCCCTGTTTGATAGCCTAAGTACCAGCACAGGCAAAGTTAAAACCAGATGTTCAGTTGAATGAATTTCTATTTCCTCCTTACAACAGAAAGACATACACTGTATGACACCATTGAAAACATCAGTGCTGAAAGAATGATAAGGAATAAAATAGAGCTGGATGAAGACACAAAAATTATGGTAACTGACAATTTTGAAAGTTTAGATATTTAATGAAAGAATGAAAAATTTAATTAGATTTAATTTTAATTTTTATTACTCTTTCATACAGTGTGTATCCTGAGTATTATACTGTTGTTATGACATAATCAGTATATAGTATTGATTGGATAAATATTGCTGGTTAGTCTTAGCATATGATCCCATGTTCAGGTTTTGAAAAACACTCATTGTACCAAAGTATTTAGCTAAAAAGACTTGTAATTACTAGAGATTTCTTTTCTATATTTAGAAATATTAGGATAGGAGCAGCTTCTTAGGATGGCTTGATATTTTTCTGGGGAATTTCAGGGAAAATTCACTGAGAGCTTGAGTTATCAATTTGCCATGAGTAAGAACTATTGTATTATACTTCCCTTTTTTACAATAATAAATTAATTTAACAAGGAAGGAGAAGACCATGGCAAATCTTAAGAGCTGGAATATGGCGGGTCTTTTGAAATGCTGATCCAATCCTCTGGTATTGCAGAAAACTGTGTTAGAGAGTGCAACCATGAAACCATGGTCATTACCTGGCCTCCACTGCTCCTGTTAGCTCTGCATGCTGAACACACTGTCAATGTTCAACCTAAATTAATATATGGACACATATTTACCTTTGTGCTCATGTTCTTCTTGTTCCTCCCTACATTTGTTTCTGTCTTTAATTAATCTTTTCTCGGTGATGGTAACCAGAAGTTCACATGGTTTCCTAGATTACACCTCACTATGAGCTATACGACACTATTTACCACTCCCTGTCTTCAGTGGAAATATTCTCCCACTGTACCCTAGGATTTAAGTTATTCTGCTCATTGCCACATCCCACTAGTGGTCACATGCATCCCATGATCAACAGGTGCAGACAGTTCTTTTCTCCTCACCATTGCTCTTAACCAACAGTTCTCTATTCATGATCCTGAGGTTCAAATGCTTTATTTTATGTTATTAGTTATTGAGCCATTCCTATTCTGAGTATTCTAGTCCACTTCTTCTCAAATGACATCCCAATTATCCTCTGTTTTAACAACAAAACATTTCCAAGTTTTATGTTATTCATACATTTCACTAGAATTTTCTGCTAATGATGTTAAGGAAGCAGTTGACTCTTCCAAGATACACCCTTGAGGAACTCTGCTGATAAACTGGCTTCAACTCAAAGAGTTCCCCTCTTAGCATAATGTATTGTATCCATTCTAGGAAGTTCCATGACTGTTCAGACTTGTTGAATTAAGCTCCATCTTTTCTAGTAAAACATAGAATAACCTTTTGATTATCATATCAAATATTTAATTGAAACCCAATAATGGAATATCCTCTAAGAGCATTTATTTTATTAAAAGTTAATCTGGCAAAAAATGGACATAGTCAGACACATGATGCTTTCTTTTTAATTTTTCTTTCACATTTCCTCTAAATCCTTGCTTATCATTGAAGTAAGTCTAACGGATTATAGTTTTGCAGATGGTTTTGTTACAGAAATACAGGTACAATTTTTGTGATTTTTCCATTCATTTGATTGTCTCTGCGTCAGTTTTATTTACAACCTTTGCTCGTGAATTAGTAATCTGTATTCTTTAGATGATTTCACAGTTGTGGAAGGATGTTTAGCTGAAGTGAGTGCACTTTGAGTACTAACATCTATTTACATTATTTATGCATTCTCTGATAATACATACTTGGCTATCTTCTCACTTAAGCACCTAATGTGTGCAAGTGTGCTTTTGTCACTCTGCCCTATATAAAGGAACAGATTTTTTGTTTGGTTTGTTTTGTTATTGTTTTTTTTTAATCAAGTTTTTTTCAGTATTCTACTGAAGCTGGTCTTATCCAGTGTATGAGGATGTGTAACATTGCTGTGTTAAAAAAGTCTTCTCAACTCACTGCTCATGCACTGAGCCTGTTAGCTGGGTGCCATGTTCCTCTCCCCCATACAGGAGTAGGCTTCAGCTCTCATCAAGATGATGAATGAACCAAGGTGATGTTCCTCTACTTACAGTACCAAAGCTACCTTCTATTTGTGCCACATTCTGAATACTAACCCTCTTTCTTCTAAATTCCTGCTATTTCTAATTGCCTGTCTAAAATTCTATTTGCTTAATTTTCTTTTCAAGAACTAATTCAGATGGATTTTTTTTGCAATTATTCACTTTCTCCTTGTACTTGCTGGCTTTTAAGATAGAGCTTTCATTGTTGACTAGTCATTTTAGAACCAGAACTCCCTTGTTAAATACTACACAGACTGAAAGGACTCTACAGTACTCATGTAACAGCATGAAAACAAGGGAAGAACACTCGTAATGAGAAATAGGAGTCTCCATGGAAATGAGGTCATGGAAATACGATGAAAAATAATCCACTGCAGTCAGTAGACTGCTAATACTCCTCAGATGTATCTCATGACAAATGCTCTGTGTTGTAAGAGCTGAGCTGCGGTATTAGATCATCTGTGGGAATACCCTTTTTTTCACAAAACAAACAAAACAAAGAGTCAGACTCTTGCCAAGACAGTCTAGAGTTAGATGAATCACCTCTGCAGCTGACTTCATAGCACGCACCAGAAGAAGACATAAACAGTTATGCAAAGAATACCAGTAAACCAAAAACTAGATAGTTATAACTAGTTGTTCTTGACAACAACAGTGATATGAGAAAACCTTTTTCATTTTTCTGAAAAAAGACAGTGTTATGAAAACTTTATAGAATTCACAAAATTCCAGGCTTTTTTTTTTTATTAGTTTAGATGAACTACGCTGTCATAAACATGGCAATTCTTTGTGAACCATACTCAGATTTAAGGATATGACTGTTGTCCAAATTCTGGTGTAGCTATGATATAGCTAAATGTTAGCCTAAACCATACAGTCTTTATCTTATGAATGTCTGGGATTACTGGAATCTTCTGCCAAACAGAAAAGGTACTGGAGGAACAATCTGGAAAAGTGCCATGTGTACCTAGAGCATACTGTAGTAGGTGATGCACCAAAGTCTATTTCTGAAGGGATTCAAGATACTGTATATTACAGGATACTGTATATTGATTAAGTAATTTAGGACATCCTTCAGATTTTAGAAATTTAGTTCTTTCTGCGATTTATCACCACAAAAAAAAAAAAAAAAAGAAAGAAAAAGTAAGAATGAGAAAGAAAACATGGCAGGATTGAAAAGTTAGGGCTATGTTAAAATTTCACGATTCTATGAGAATAACATAACACTATTTCATGTATTATTGTGGTTTTGAGAAGAACTTCAACCATTTGATGTGTAGCTAATTCAACTGTAGATTAACATACCCTAAGTGGATGAACATTTTTCATGGACATTTTGTTCTTTGGGTATACATATAAATGAGCATGTTTTAGGTAGTCACCGGAAGAATACTCCTTATGACAGCACTGCAAATTAGGCTTCGTCTATGTTTCTGTAGTTAAATCATGGGAAAGGCTGTATTGTACAGCTCTGTGGAACTTGAAAATATCTAACTAATACATAGACTAGTAAAAACTTGCTCATACTAGTCTTTGCTTCTATTGAAAGTACAGAGGCAAAGGCTTCACCTATTTTCTGGCAATGATACTGTCAGTTAGGTGGGACAGGTCCCTCCCTTCACAAGAAGCTGGTCAAAGTGCCCTTAAAGGATTCCTGTTTCTGTCTTGAACATCCTTGTTTACAGTTCACCAACTAGTATTTAGTCCACAGATTTTTTACTCTCAGTCTTTTGGAACTGCATAACTTGGTTTCACTATGTCCTCACTTCTGCCTGCTGAGCATTTCCTCCTACTTAACCCATATCACTGATTTCCACCAGGCAACATCATACTATGGATTTGATATATCAGACTCTTTGGCATTCGTGGTCTAGGATTTGCTCAGGTTTTACTAAACAGACTGCCATTCAACTGCTTCCTTAGACAACCGGAGTTGTAACCAGTGCAAATGCTAGGACCATCAGTTTCAGTGAATTTTGTCTCCTCAGTAATGGCTGGAAAGATCACAGGGAGCAGAGACACATAAACCCAGCCTATTTTGCATGGTAAGGCATGGTGCCAGACCTGGGAAACCCTTTAGTCCTGGGCTACATTTTTACCAACTTTGCAGATGACAGCTGTTAGGAAGGATGGATGAGATCTGATCATCAATGTATTTTCTTCTTAACTTTTTCATCTCTGACTCTTCTGCTTCTCTAGTCCTTGAAATACAGAGAACAGACTGAACTACAGCCAAAATAACAGATCCTCCAGAGCCACCTACGTTCTCCTGGAGAAGGAAGTTTTTCAGGTCAGTGCAGAAAAACACACTCATCCAAAAGGGCCAAGATCTTTATGCTTGTAATGTTAATATGGGTGCAAGTTCTCATTTTGCCAGGTTTATGGATTTAAATGGTGTTTATGAATTGAGAAAATAATTTCCTTTTCACTATACTTAGAGTAGCACCTTTGTTTCTTCTGCAGAAATGAAGGGAAAATGTCTCTCTGCCACATCTTGCCTGAAGACCAGACATATATCACTGGAGATCTGGGGAACAGGTGACACACACTAGCATCAGGCAGGATTTAGAGACAGCTGCTCCTGTGACAGTCATCTCCTTTATGACCTTCTAAGGCTGCTTTCCATTATTCTGTGTAAAGATTCCTCATGCAGAGGTGTTGCCTACATTACAAGAAGTATTTGTATGCTCATAAGGAAGATGGATGTGCTAATTTCTCCACAAGGAGATAATGAAAAGTCCTCTATCCAATCCCAGTGGTGATGGCATAAAAAAAAAGTACTAGTGTCTGTTATCTAAAATAAGACTTTTATAATAATCAATTTTTTAAAAAATAATATCCATATTTCCTATGCATATCTGTATAATATTTTTTTAATTGTTTTGCAACAAATACATAGACAGCAATGAAATATTGCTGATATATTGTTTTTAGGGGGAAGCTATGTTCATTTTACAGGTAGGAACACTTAGCAGCTATCACTGAGAGAATATTTTTTAAAAATCATAAAAAGAGCTAAATATTCCCCACCCCCTACACCCTGCCCCTCAGACTGGGTGAAAGTATGACATTTTATGGAAGAAAAAAATGAAGAAGTAATTTATCTGTGTTATTTATGCAGTAGATATTATTAGCATTCTGGGTTTAAAAAGCTAAAACCAAGAAATTTATTTGTATATTTTTTGAAGGTTAATCCTTTATTATTATGATTTGGTGTTGTTAGCACATTTGATATGCTGAACCTGTTAGACTAAACATTCTCATTCTTCTCATCATGCTAATCTGGGATCAGAATGATTTTTCACTAAAAACTTGATAGACAGAAAAAAAGTTACTTTTTCACTGATGTAAGATCAAGATACTCTTTTTGACCAAAGCCAGACAAATAGGACTTGTGAGGAACTGTTTGGACTGTAAAAGAGGGATGCTGCACTGACACTCCAGTTCAAACTTTCTTCTTTAAAAATTCATTTACCCAAGAAGGGACTCCTGCCTGCCATACTTCCAGCTAAATAAAAGTGCTTAGTTCAGAACCGATTTACTGCACAACGTAGTATACCCTGTGATAAACAGGAAATCAGATTAGCGTACCAGAATGGGTTTTCATGCCTTCAAAATCTCCAAATTAAGCTCAAGAGTGGAGAGAGGATCAATAGTGCTGGATTGTTCTACTGATTGCAAAGTACCGCCAGTCAAACTGTTCCCCTGACTTTCCCCATCCATTAACTACACTTGCAGAAGCTTCCTCTCCAGCTGAAAAGTTTTGATCGGCGAGGTAAAATCACTGCATAGGGAAGAAAACTCTCACCAGTTTGTGTGTCACTTTGGCTAGAAGAAATGTGCCAGAGCCAGTTGTTTTCCCAGGGAGAGGGAGACAACAGCCAGCCTGAGGCAGCACTGCCTGTCAAGACGAAGGTGGGCAGGCAGAGGTGGGAACCTCAGAGCCTCCTTTGGTGCCAGGAGGGGTTTCTTCTGGAGATCCACATGACTAATCTCTGCAGGGATTTTCCTGCAGTAGAGACCTCTCTTTTCAGCCTATAAATGTAAATGCAATAAATCTCTCTGAAAAGCCTGCAGCATAATTGGCCACTATATCCCCTACAATAACTACCATGAAACATTTCTGCTGCCATGGCGCAATAAACCTCCAATGGGGCACGAGTCTGGGGGGATCACTAATTCCTCTATTACTTTAATCTAACACCTACATTTTCAGAGCTGTCCAGGACTGTAACTGCACAGATTCATGTGACTTAACTTTTAGAGAAAATGAATGGCCAAATTGCTTCACAATTCTGAGCATATCTGAACTATGAAGATCTCCAGGTTGTTTTCTGTGGATTTATTAAAACAATCACGTACTTATCAGTGGGCTAGAAATTAATATATTTTATAATGACCATTAAGGTCTCCCCATGTCCTAACAATCCACAATCAATATTTCCCTGTGATCAGTTGCTAAACAGTATCACTCCTATTACCTATAAAAGGTAAATGGCCTGTGAAAGGCCATGATATGACCCTTTTGGAACTGCTCCACAAAGTGAAGTCATGAAGAAGAAGGTAGAAAGTTACCTTCAACTATGGGGCTAGATAACCCCCATGTAGAGGGTTTTTCGGGTGATATTAAGTTATTGAGTACAGACAATGAAAAAATCATGCTGTTAGTGCAGAGGTGATCTCCTGGCACTGCTCAATCGGATGTTACTCCAATAAGGAATATGTATTCCATCTCTGATACTGCTTTGTCTGCATTGTGCTGGTATCTGGGTTTTAGGCTTTGACCTATCAGGTCTCATCATCGGGACAATCAGGTATGTGTCTCCCTCCCAAAATGCTTATCCTAGCACTTTCTTACTCCTGTTGGTGATTGGCCGTTGGATAGGACGTCAGACAGGGTATCAGAGCCCAAGGGTAATGCTTCATCTGGGACACAATAACCTGTGGATGAGGACACAAAGCCAAGCCTGGGTAACAGTGACACACACAGGGACTACAGTCCTTTTTATCTCAGATCCACACCCACTTCTTGGAAAAGCCCGTTTGTATGCATTTCTTAGACCACCATGGGTCACATGCTTTTCATAGGGACAGAGTTGGCCTGGGAGCTGCTTCAAGTCACTTCTGCAAATCTCTCCCTTGCAGGGAGACCCTTTGGACTGCTACAGAAACCTCATTCCAGTAGGCTAAACACATACTACTTGATTCTGTACATCTAGTATCTAATAAATAGTTTATACATATTCATTTTTAAGCTTGACTGAATATGCTTATTTAAAAAATGAGGCTAGGTTTAAATTAGTCTTCTGCACAATAAACTGTTTTAAAGGCTTTAAATTATGAATATTTATATTGCTATTAATTTATGGTGCTACTAGTATTTTTCTTTAATGGTTAATTATCACAACTAAAGTGTTTGAATTATTCTATAAATATTTCTATTATTTTTTTCTGTAAATACTCATTCCTACACTTACAGCTTTTTATTTGATGCTGAGACTGATTAGAGCCTTTTAAAGAAAAAAACCTCCAAACACTCAAAACCAACATTCTGTCTCCCCAAGCACTAGTTTGTTGGGTTTGTTTTGGTTTGTTTTGTTTTAATCATCTTAACACTAAATGATACTCAGTTTTTTCACCTTGTAAGCAGGTTTTGGTATAGGTCATACATTCAAAGATCTGCTGGCAGGTAATAAAAAGAGCCAGACTGTGTGCCAGAAAATTCCATAAGGCATAAATAAAGAAGCAATGCTTTCCACAAACTGCTTCCTAGCAGCTCTTCCAGCTTCAAGGATGTTACTGGACAGCTACCATTGTTACCACTAAGGTTTTGCTCTTAGTTTGTTCAGTTAAAGATAGGGTGTGAGTGTAAAATACAACTAAACCTAAAAACCAATAAACAAACAAAAATACCCTTCCCATGGGAACACTCTTATTCCCAAATACAAATACTTTCAAACTTCTTTTTCTGGTAGGATTAAAGCTCATTGAAACTGATGGCTGCAACTACAATTTTTAAAGTGTGTGTGAGAAATCACCGTGTTCTCTTCCCAGCAGTTTAGTTACCCTCTTCCATCCCTGACCTTTCCATCTGTGTATGAAATCTGAGATTTTACATAACCATTTTAGGTCAAATGGAGGCGTAATACTCAACAGATGATAGGAAGATGACAAAATTGTACTCTAGAAGCAGAAGAATGTCACATAAATGAGTTCCAAAGTATGGTACAGGAAAAGAACTGAAAGGAATCTACAAGTCAGATGGTGGGAAAAACTCCTTTTGTCAAAAACAGAATCCCTTGGGTTGTTTGTCCTGGCTTGAGTGAGAACAAAACTAATTCTGTTCAGTAATTTTATTTTTCAGCTCAGTTCTTCTAACTAACTGCACTTTTTGAAGTTAGCAGCCTATTCTCACAGACAGTGTCTGCTTCTAGCAGTGATAACATCCCATGTTTAGAGTTACTACCAAGGATTGGTATGCAGACCAAGGCCACTGCTGGATCTTGTGTACCACATT
>WUAM01000431.1:13529278-13550474 GCA_024336885.1 Actenoides hombroni
AACCAGAAAAATAAGAAAAAAAAAAAAAAAAAAAAAAAAAAAAAAAAAAATAATAAAAAAAAAATCCTACCCTACACTGGGATGAACCTCTAAAAGCTTTTTGTAAGAAAAAAAAAGACAGAGAAACTGTTTCTTATATCATCTCAAAACCCTCAGTTAAGACCAAAGCTCACCACAGGGTCTCGCACATCACAGATGATCACACTGGCAGAAGGGTTTGAATGATTTGGCCTGCCCTTCCTCTCCTTTATACAGAGGGAGACTGATTGACTACAACCAACTAACATGAGAAATCTGAGTTCAAACCTATTCAGACCTAAAGACCAAAGACTTGAACCTTGGTCTGCCATGCTTCAGATGAGTGTCTTTTCCAAGAAGTTATTACGGATTCGGGGTTGAGTTTGATGCCCACTCCAGTACTCATCATTTTTCCTTTCCCCTCATCTTCCCCATGTGTGTTCATGTTTTATCTACCCTGTCCTCCTGAAACAGGTGCCTACATGCTGCAGCAGGTGTTATTTATAACAAGGTAATTTTTGTTGTGGAAAAAAAAAATCAAAATTCCAGTTATCAATATGATGCACTCACTCTGCATGCCGCCTTCTGTTACAACACAGTGACCGCTGCTAGGTAGATCTAGTTCAACATCATCTCATCCATCACCTTAAAAACCTTGGAAACTGATTTCTAAACTAAAGCATTTTCATCTTTCATGTGTCATCAAGATACTTTGAGTTGAAATTTCTTATTATCTGTCTCTTACCTCCCACCTCTGCAATCACAGCACTCGTCACTCAGAGAAAGAAACCTGCAGAAGGCTACATTTTCATAAATCTAGTTAGGAATTTTTTCAAGATAGCTCTCATTAAGAAGTCAATGGAAGACACCCAGCTGAAACCATGACAAAATAGGTTAAAAATTCAGTCCTGTGTTTAAATTTGACTATGTAAATGAAAAGTCTAAGGAAAGAAGGGTTGGAAAAGCAATAGGATGAAGACAAAGTTGAAAAATTATTTCTTATTTTCAGCTGTGTATTTCCATACAACTTAATAAGCAGTGTATGTCTTATAATAAGCAGATTTTCTAACTGACCTATCTTTAGGGACTTCAGGCCTACCAGCACCTTATCAGTATACTGTAGAAGACATCTTCTTTTGTCTTTTGTATGACCATAAAAAGCTTTAAAATATTTGGAAGTGAATGTTTTGCAAAAGAAGGATAATCTTTTAATGCTGAAAGCACAAATAGCTAAAACTATTCAAAGACTGCATTCTATTTATTTTTCTTACCTAATGAAATAAAAAATAGAAAGTCTGGTTGTTGACTGTCGAGGTCTATAAAAGGGATACATTCAAGTTTTTAGCCTCTGGAAGACTAGATCTGGGTCAAAGCTTTACAGCTCTACAAGGTGTCCCTGTCTTTCGAGAGAGTATTCATGCTTTCACATTATCCTTGAGTTTTACATGGCATGTAAAGAAGACTGAGACTATAAAAGAAGATATCTTTTTTGGTTTGTCAGTATTATGAGGTATTTTTAGAAGGAGGTTCTTTTGTACCTTACAATTTTGTTATCCTTCCTGCTTGCACTAAATTTTTGTTTTCAGTTCTCTCATGCCATGGTACATTAAAGCACTCCAGCTTCTTGAGAATCCAACTGAATAATAGCTATTTCATATCTAATGAGAATGGGATATGCTTGATAACACGAGTCTGGTAAACTCTCAGTAAGAAATCGAATGCAAACCACTGCCAAGATAATCCTAACTACAGAGAAGTCTAAACTACAGAATTTTAAAGGTGACCTAGTTCTGCAGGATGATACTGTTTATAAGAATTGTTGATAAAGAAAATAATTAAAGTATATTTTAAAATTACAAGCAGGAAAAAATAGAAAGATACACTGGTTTCTCTCTGCATTTTATGTATTGTGCTCTGGTAGGCTGAAAGTAGTTATCTTCTCTTCTAAGGCATATACCTTTAATTCAGAGAGTGATTCTCATGTTCTTCATCGATAAATCCAATCCCCTGCAGATACAATTACTTCAACTAATAGTTCAGTTGAGCAGTCTGTGCTGATTCCCAACATTGACCTGTCCTTTGGTAGAAAATCTTGCTCTCTCTTCACAGAGAGCTAAAGCAGTTTTTCACATGGATCAATATTTAATTTTTGGTTTGGGGTTTATTTTGTTTTTGTTTTTG
Source organism: Actenoides hombroni (assembly GCA_024336885.1). Taxonomy (NCBI): domain Eukaryota; kingdom Metazoa; phylum Chordata; class Aves; order Coraciiformes; family Alcedinidae; genus Actenoides; species Actenoides hombroni. The sequence goes on from WUAM01000431.1 coordinate 13,531,478, forward strand.
TTTTTGTTTTTCTCCATAAGTTGAATCAAACGGCAAGAAGTTGGAAAAAAACAGGAAGAAATGATCTATAGGATTTCAGATGAAGATTGGTGAGTTATATGTCGCAGTTTAGAACTTTTCCTTTCTGTCAAATATTTACTTTAGCAGTTGGACAAATATGGAGCTGAACATGACCCTAAAGAATTCTTGGGCAAAACACATGTGGTATGAGTCTATGTTATTAGTAGCAATGATGGTGCTAAAATTTGTTAAGCTTTCTGATAGTGCTCTGTTATTTAAATTGCTTATTAAAAAATAATTGATTTTTGAAAATGGCTTTGCTAGATTCCTCTAAAGAAGGATAACCTACCCTCCAATGTAAACTAGAAAATCCTTTATTCTGAAGCATAGACTCTAAGTTGAAATATAATATAGCATAACATAACATAACATCGCATAACATAGCATAACATCACATAACATCACGTAACATGATATACTATACTATACTATACTATACTATACTATACTATACTATAAATTTGTGACATTCATACTTAAAGATAGTACAGAACTAAAAGCTGAAGAAAGGACATGATAAACCATTTATTTACTAAAGGTATTCTGAAACTTTCCTACATTAACTTTGCTTTTAACTTTCCCATTAACTTGTTTTAAAATTATATGTCATTATTTAATTTTGGATTAAATTTTTAAGAAGGCCAAATTTTGTCATTTTGTGTGCATTTACTCTCTTTCACTATGCAGGAATATAGAAATAATAAAATGTGTTCATATCTACTTTGTATTTATTAAACAGTACAACCCGTATAGTGGATAGTGTCTGACACTGAAAAAAATCCTGCAAGACTTCTGATATAACCCAGTGTGATACAAGCACTCCTGTAAAGCTGAAAGTGAGAATTATTACTCATCCACTAATGAGACCATGTATTTTATTCTGAGATAATGTCAATACATCTTGCTGCTCGAGAAGTAGCCCAGCTCACAGGGAATAATAGGTATTTCAGGTTCCTTCTCATCATGTCCCCCAAAATTCAGCATGAATTATTAAACTGCAAGTGCTCCTGGCTGCCATTGAGAGAGCTCCTGCTCTGTGGACACCTGGAGACTGTACTGAAGTTCACCAATACTGTGTGAAATTCCCACTACTAGGTGGCAGCTGATGCTTTGGGAGGATGGCAATGAAGACACTGAACTCCCCCCATGCACCCATGGCCATGGTAGAAGGAAACCAAGGACTTGGCAGCTCAGCAGGAGGGAAATGGGAAAGCTTTCAGGCAACATCTCTATGGATATTTGGGTGTTTGTTTTCTTCAGATAGTGGACGCATAGTGTAAACAAAATCTGAAGAGTTTTTGTTGAATTAAACTGCACAGGCAGTGAGTACAGGGACTGACTGATATCAGGCAGTACCAGTGTGATCTTAGAAACAAGAATTTAATTCATGTTTTATTTCTGGTTTTTTTGAGAAAACAAGGTTTGTAAACAGATTTCAAATAAACAAGGTGCTCACAAAAATGGTGGTTTCCTTCAGGATATGTTCCTTGGCTCCCCAGCAGCACCTGAGTTCTCTTGGTCCTGTGTGAAGCCCAGTCAACTCTTCCCAATCCAATAGTAACTCTTTCTTAGATGGCTGCAGAGGTAGTTATCAAGCCCTTTTCCAAACCCATTTCTTTTAGAAATGAGATGTTTAACACTTTCTAGAAGTACAGTTTACCTCCTTATGGCATCTTTTTAACCTAGGTTATTTTTATTCAGAGCAGTGTCATGACTGACAAGCATAATGTTATTGACAGGGCACACAGTAAAGTCTAACTACTCAACCCAAGCTACTTTCCTCTCCTTTATGAGAGTGCAATCAATGACATACACAGTATATTGGTTAACATCTTTTATCATGTACATTTTTACTTACTAATTACCCTATCCATATGTTACACATGCGCCTAAGCTTCAATTAGTAGCAGCACTGTTCAGTTCCTGTCGTATACTTTTTAATATTACATTTGAACATACTTTGTTTCACATTTTGGATATGCTTTTGAGTACAGTTTCCCCTTCTTTCCCTTTCCAACATTTGTTTCACATCCTGGAGCAGTCTTGGAGCACCAGGAACAAGATTTCTTTCAACTAATAGCCAGACCATGAGCACCAGGGGCACACTTACTGATCTTTGATCATAAATGGATGAAGTCCTCATGTCCTCACTAGAGTTAAGCAGAGTTGTACCCCCATTAAGTGTACAATAGTTCATATAGCTGGGTTATCAGCACAACTCTTTCAACTGATAGGTCTGCTATACTGTATTGCACTACTTGTCTTGGCTGGAAAAGAGCTCTCTGTTGAAACTGGCAGGTATGACAATGGAGCTAAAAGTGCTTCAGACCATTTTGAGGTGGGAGTGTGAGGCCAGGCAGCGTTCCTCAGGATGCAAATAAGGATGCTTGGCAATCACATTGGAAGAGCTGAATCCCACTGTTGGTGGATACTGTCAGTGGAACTGCTTTCTAGCTCCGCTGCCTGGCACTCCAAAGATTCTATGAATTCAGATGCCTACACAGAAACCCTTTAAGTTCACAGTCTCAATTATGAACCAAACTCCTCCCTTCCCAGTTTGCATTTCTTCTTTATACAACGGCACACGAGTCTTACTTTGATGTTTGCTAGACCTCTGATGGGTCACAATGTGATGCTCCTTAGTTAATTCCTATTTGCTTTTCAGTCACAATCTCACTCAGCTGCACCACTCCCATATTTGGATTACACAATTTAGGCCTTCATAGCATTCCTTCAGACTGTGAGAGTTCATGTATTTACACTTTTCTTCACTAAGTAGAAAATCCTTACCTCTCAGTGTCCTAAGTAAGGACTGAAACACCAGAAGAAATCCAAAAAGTTTTGTTCTTTTCATCTGCTATTTTGGTAGCCTAGCTTGTGGGTTTTTGTATATATATTTTTGGTAATTTTTTTTATACTGTAGCACTTGGTAAAACTGTTTTTGTATTCTGCATATGAAAACTTCTCATGCTTATCAGACTCCTTAGAGGTTGATGATATTTACTGGGCTGGCAGAGCAGAATGCCTAAATTTCAGATAAGCCTTTGACAACATGTTCCTAACTCTGTTCTTGACTAAAAAGGTAAAAATAGGAAAACATGATTTTTATTTTTTTTTTTTTCCATTTTGTTTCCTTATAGGCCCTTGACTAAGAGGCAGATTTTGAAAGGTATCTTGAATATTGGAAAATCATATTCCTGTGCGGTTTAATTATGTGTTTTCAATTTATTTTCTCTGACTCTTGAAAGGCAAGTGCATTATTGCATGTTGTTACATAATACGCAGCCATGTGGAAAAGCAGCAGACACACCTTTGGCAAGAGCCTGCATAAGTCTCCAAGGTTTTCACCCATGTTTTCACAGATGTCCTCTTAGAACTCGTGTAATCCCCCACATCAAGGTTTTATAGATTATTTGCACTCATTGGGACTGGTGTAGTACAGAGCCAAATATGCAAAGACTGCCAGCTGGCCAGAATATTTGATAAATGTGAGAACAAAAAAAAATCCCACTCACAGCAGCGAAGTGATCTATTCCTGGAACACCAGCTGGATTGCTGTAATAAGCTATTAAACCAGTGTAGTAAAATGAAACCCAGATTCACTATGCAGACTATATAGCAGATCTATTTCCTTGTACAGCTTGGTTTCATTTCTTTAATTTTAGATTATTGGTCACTTGCAATGATTAGAAAGATATGCAATAGATTGACCTTTTCATTCACAAGTTTTGAACTAAAGTGCCCCAAATTAAAGTTGTACAGAACTGTGCCCCTGGCACCCTTAAATATCTGCTTCCATTTCAAATGACTCAGACTCTGACAGACTTACTCTATTAAGAAACTATATCCCAGACCTGGAACTGAGATAAGTGGTTACAAAAGACCATCAGAGGAAAACAAAAACTCAAATGCACACTAATGTAATGCAGCATCTCTTCTTGCAATAAAGAGGAATTTGAAAGTCTAAAACCAGATGAGAAATCATCTTCATGGCCATGCGTAATAGCACCATCTTGTGATCCTTGTCAAAAAAATTAGAAGGAAATATTTCAACTGGAAGCTTTGCTCTCTGATAATTCAAGTATTTTCTTTGTCACCCAAATTAGATTGGGACTGATCTATGACAATAAACTAAACATTCAACCATATAGAATATAATAATTAAATTTAGTAGAATCGTGCATTAAACTGGCAAGGTTGAGATGCGTGTTTAATTCTTGTTATCTTCCTTGCTGGTGACAAAAGAAGAAAACCACCGGAGATCCTAGTCCTAATATCATACAAGAACAACCGTGTGGCTTTTCTAGTTAGACATACTACTTCTCATAAAATAATATTGCAAAGGATAGCTTGGGAATTTCAACTGAACAGTATCACCACCAGTAAGTACAAGTATACCGATCATCTGACCTGTTAGCTCTTGCTTTTAGTTTTTCACAATGAGGACTTTAATGTTTTGGTCCTCTGAGGACTGAGAAATTATAGAAGTGGCAAACAGAAGAATGCCATCTGTTCTGTTGGTTATTATGGATGTCTAAACTCCAGATGAAATAGGGAGAGAACAGACATCTCAGGGTAATAACAGAAAACAAAAAACCACATCAGGCTGACAAAGCACTACATTTCCAAATGAGAAATGAATTAACATGACAAGGGTCAGTTACAAATATATCTGTTCCAAGGTACTTAACAATACACACTCCTGTGTCTCAGATAACATAACCTATGGTAAGCTTAAGCTATGGTTACAGGTAATTAGTGTCACCAATGGGAAAAGCAAGTAGGATACAGGTGATTGCCTTACTACTCTTGATTACCTGTCAGGGTATGGGGAATGGAAACAGGCTTGTGTCCAGCAGAATTTTCCTTTAAGGCTGGATATAGCCAGGGATTATCCATCTGGTGCCTTTGCTTTGTAAGCCTTTAAGGCTGTCATAGGCAGTATTTCATATATGACCCTTCACCTGATGATCGACACAATTTTTAGTAGAGTTCAATGGATTTGAGAATGCTCAGTATTTGCCAAAAAACAGCTGTAAGGTGTAAGAACTAAAGAACAACTCTCCAGCTTTCATCTCCCATGTGAGATTTTGGGGAGACTAATTAGAGATAAGGAAAGCTGAATTTTGAGTCAAATTTCTCTACCTGACATTTCAAACATAGCAGATACTAAAATAAGTACTATCAGATTTATTTACTCTGTTGTTTGGTTTCCCCAATGAGTCAAATATGACACCTTTACTAACAGACACAGGAACTAGACATCATTTTCACTGGGGCCAGCCACAGGTCCTCTGTGTTATGGATCTACTACAGAGTTGATATAAGCCTTGCTAAGCCTTCTCAGTTGCAGTGGCAAGGAAAGAATTTCTTTTTTTTTAATTAAAAAAATGCTGATTTTCTAGCTTGGTAAATTAAAGCCATTCATCTGTTATAGCTGCCTATAACATAAATCAAAAGCATTATTCATATGTAACCTGGGGCCTTTCCAGCCAGCAGAGAGCACTTTGTAGAGATGGCATTTGTCCCCATAGAAGCCCTTCCTTCAGGTGAAATGGGCTATGCTTACCACAGGTTAACAGGATTTCAGCTTTTCTTTATGCAGAGAGGTTTGGGGAGGGGTGAGGGGAAAATTTGCTGAATCTACCTCATTATGAATTTCTGAAGAGAGGAAAATCTGGTCCTTGAGAAATACAAGGTACACTGTATGTTACTTTGTGTTGGAAGACTTCAGTTAAGTTGCCAGGCACTTCTTTTATTTCCCTTTTTTTTGTTGTTGTTGTTGAGGTGTTTGCTGTAATTTCAGTCACTGAATATATCTTCCTGCTCTGGCTCTCAGAACAGACAGCCTCTATTTTGTTAGTGCTTACAAATAATTGAATGTTTACAAATGTTTTTGAAAATAAGGATTTGTAACTAACAAACAAAGCAAAAACCAGGTTTTTACATCACCAGGGTAAGTGTGTGTGTGTATTAATAAAGTTAGTGTTCACATATGTAAGACAAATTCTAATATATAGCATTTTTTTTTCTATCTCCCTATCATTCCCACAGATGGTTTATTTTAAGTCCTGAGGTTATTAAATTAGGTTTTAGTAGAATCATAGAATGGTATGGGTTGGTGTTGGAAGGGACCGCTGGAGATCAAGTCCAACCCCCCTGCCAATGCAGGAACACCTAGGGCAGGCCACACAGGAACAGATCCAGGTGGATACACTTACCTGTGCATAAAAAGATACATAAAACATGAAAAAAACCCACATCATCAAGCAGAAACACAAATTTATGACACCCTGGCTTATGATTATTGTCACCATTATGGTGGCGTACACCCCAATCAGTTGCCTGGCATGACGTTCTTCATGACACTCCACAGACGTTAATGAGATGAACAAAGGTACTGATAAGGTAAGTAATGCTCACACATATGTTTGGAATGTACTGACAACTACTGTGGCTTGTTTGGTATTGGTTTTGGGTTTGATCTGGCATGTCCTGAGCTAGCTCAGGTCCCAGAGCATTACTGCCATGGGTTAGCTCTGGGTTTATGCTAAGAAGCTCTGCTTCTTAGGTGCGCTGTTTTTGACCAGAGGACAGTGACTTGTGGAAATAGTAGCTTGAGTTGATGCTAATTTGAGGATGTCTGCACTCCTGCCTTATTATATACCATGGGTAAACTTGAAAACTTGTGAAAACTTTGGGAGTAGATGAAACAGATGTAAAAGGCAGTAGGAAAATATAGGGGCAATCATGCTAACTGAGGCTAATGACAGCAAAATCCACAAAGCTCAAATAATAATTTGTGGCACATCTTGAAGAATGAAAAAAGAAAGCTCTTACAAATAGGCACAGGCATGTGATGCCCTCTAGCAATTTGGAAAGATTCAATCCAGATAATTGACTTAACATAAAGGTTACCAATATGCAGATTAAATTCTGATTATGTCATTTTTCAAGGCTTATGAGTTTAAAAACCAAATTGGCCAGCATTACTTGGCATGTTTTAAATTCCTTGGCTGATTTAAGATCAGCCAGAAAATGCTGTTTTCCTTTCCTGGATGTGTCCCCTTCAGGGGAATCTCTCATTTTTCTGGCTTTTGTTGTTTGTTTGAAACAGAGGTCCACAGAAAGTCTGTCTAAAGAGTCAGCGAATATGTTTCAGTGTACAAGTGTCTCAAAGTAATCTTATGTACTCACCAGACTGGCATTGATGTCTGGCAGTGGCTTATGGCACATATGGCAGTTCATTTTACAGCTTATAGATTCCTACTGTGGGCAAATTGAAGGTGAATTAATTTTATGACAACATGTAACACAACCCCATTATTTCACAATTCTGTTTGAAGGTGTAGAGTAGAAGAGTAAACCACCTTCATAATGAATCTTACAAACTGTCCCTTTTTATTGTTATAGCCATTCCTATACTACAAGGCGATAAGAAGAGAAAACCTTGCAAACTGATTGCTATTTCTATTAACAATAGAAGGCAATTGCCCATAGAGGTTCTCATAAACCTGTGTTTGAATTCTGGACAGAAATATGCAGAACGGAAAATAGAAGCCAACAAGAAAATGCCATACAACCTCTGAGACAGAAATTGGTTGAAAGACATCTGGGAATAAACACTTAAAATTTTACCCAGTTTGACCTATTTACTGTGCACTTCTACTATTATTTCAGTTGATTACTGCAATTATTCACTGAAAAACAGATTCATTAACCATGTTCCATAAATAAAATCATGCTAAGCTTATTTTCTAATCACTGATCATTGTTTTTAGACTTGCAGGGTGGAGAGGAATACATTAAATATCAGTATGCTGTGTTTACCAGGCTATACTTATCATTTAAGCTTGATATCACATTATAAAATTAAATCACTTTCTGTCACAAGCCTAGAAAAGAACAAAAATTGGAAATACACAAACCAGTTCAGCAGGATGGAGACAAATGTTTTCTGGCTAGTGCCGCTTAGCTATTAAAATATTTAAGCCATAGGGCTGCACAAAGGGACTTCAATAGTAGAGTTGGTAAAGAGGGTCAAAGTTGAACTGTCCCTGAAAAGAACTGTCCATGGCTCAATGGCAGAAAACAGCAGATCTGTGGTCTTCTCTAATACTATTACTGGTAATAGCCCAATTAGAAAAGCATGAGATTGCTTGTTGCCTGTCTGTTAATACAAGCACTTATACAGGGTACAACTAATACAAGTCTACGCTTTCTGACTCTACAGCTTTTTTTTTTTTACTTTGTTGCTAGAACTGATGGTGGGCAAAGTTAATATAGTTTGTTAAGAAAAGGTGTGTATAAATGGTTCCTATAGAAAGGGAATTACCTATTCTGAGCATGGAAGAATTAAGAATGTAGACATTCTAGAAGCTTTTGCTCTCTTGGAGAATAGCATCTTCATTTTTTCAAGTGCTGAAGATAAAATCTTAGCAAAATCATTCAACAATGTGTAGAGGAAGCTGAGATGTCTTTGTGTTGTTACACTCTAAGGACTCATTTTACCAATATCTGGGGTATTTCAGACTACTTCAGAAGAAAATAACATTGGAGTGGCATCTTCCTGACACTCTTCTCAATTTCACAGGAAAAAATCAAGCTACCAACAACAGTTCCAGCTGCAAATCCTCTGTAGCTGACATCACAAACTAAAAGCTGACTCCCTAGGCTCCTTTCATGGTGTCACACTGCTGTTGGCTTGAGTTTTCTTTTCAGTCATGTTTCCACTATATTTTCAAACATCCTTTCTCAGATCCCGGCCAAAAAATGCCCCACCTATGCCTGGAGAGTATTTAAATTACTGAGCAATGTTATACAAACATGTGGTGAGGTGGCAAGGAAGGCAAAGGAAAAGGAGAAGAAATATGTTTAAGAGACTTAGAAAATGATGCTAAAAGACAGCAGTGAAGATTTGTCTCAGAGAGGCTCAACAGAAGCCAGATGAGTTCTGTGTTTCCACAGAGCATCAGATGAAAGAAGCTGTTTCACACCAGCTCTGGTCCAAGTCTTCTCTCTTGAGGAGACAAATGAATTGAGGTGATACCAATGAAAGCTGCTTCACAGAATATTTTCCCTTGCATTGTCATCTTCACTGTTTGGTAATTGATCAGTAATTCTGTCAAAACAAAGGTACATGGATAGAGTAGACATGAAATATACTCTTCCCAGACTGTTTGTGCTATTCTCTTTCATTACAAGGTTTCAATCCCAAATTACCCTTATAGAAGCCTTTCTATTTCCCCTACTCCATTAGTTCATTGTTCAGGGTTACATTTACAGACAGATGCCATGTTTTTGTGACAGTACAGTTGAATGGGACATTGCTCTATTGATTGAGAGTCCATCTAAAGAAGCACCATAACCAGTGATGGGCATTTAATCAATTGTTTAGATCCAAGGAGTACGTTCTGCTCACCAAAGAAAGTGAGAAAAGCTTCTCATGACAGCTTTTTGTTATCCCAAGATGAAATTACTCTGGTGATTAAGTGAAGCTACTATTGAATTCTCTGCAGTTCACAGAACTAAAGTGAAGACAGGAGTGGGTGAAGAAGGACTGAGTTCAGAGCACAGTTTATACAGCTTGTATATGATGGAGGAATCCTTACTAAGAATATAAGCAATGCTATCTGTAGGTATGTGCATGCACGGTACTGTAGGTAGGCATTCTAGATTTAGTGTAGCCTTCACAAATGCATGTAGAAATGTTAAAAGTGTCAGTTGGGCTCCGTGTGTCTGAAGCATACGAAAACTATAAGTAAATGCTTTCTTCATTCATTAGCTTTGATACACAGTGTAGAGAGGAAGTGGTGGGATGAATGTGATGGCTTATTGTGGAAGGGCTTTCTGAGACATTTTAATGATTGTGTGCATATCTCAAGGGACAAATTTTCACTTCATAAACCAAACAGCACTTATCCAGACCTCCAATAGGCTATAGTTTAGAGAAATAACCAACAGACAGAGATTATAAATGTTACCACTGGAATCAATTAGCTGATAACACAGATGATGGATTTTGAATTTATTAATGTTCAAAATGCAAAGAAAATTAAAAACCCAGTCTAGAGATAAATACTGATGCTGCTGAGTTTTCAAAAAACTGGGAAATCCCTTTTGCTTTCAGTGCTAAACACAGATGAACAAAGTTGTCTTCCCAGAGTAGGGGATGCTGTCAGCCCTTAATCCTCTCTTCGAAGTGATTAAATAAAAGATAGCTTTTTTTTTCTAAGGTGCATTTCTCAGTTGTGTTTCTTCTCTGTAAAACTCCTTTACTGTTTTGACATCTTTTCTGAACACTGGATATCATGACTCGGTACAGTAATTCAGTAGTAATACCAGTGACAACTGTTGTGCGTTACGTCAAATGTAGACTGAGTAACTGTGATGGAAATGATATGGACTTTAAAACTCTATAGAATCTGTATGATGTATGCTTGAAGAATATGAAATTTAAATTGAAGAATATGTACTCATTTCACTGTTTTTTTTTTCCATCTATAATATCCAACACAAACTCTTGTTGATAAATCCTTATTATGATGTCACCACCTGTAAATTCTGCATATGATGCATGTGACGTGGGTTGTGCTGCATAGGCAATCTCTTCTTTTTTTATATTCCCATAGAGTATACATAGAAACAAATTATAGTACACATTCACATACACAAAGGCAGCAATGGGAAGGAGTGTCCTTACTTATGTCATCTTGGTACTGAGATGATAAACAGAAACATGAACTTGAGAAGCACATAAATGTTGTGAACTTTGTTAGGGTAAAGGATCTCTGAAAAGTTCATATAATCTCACATTAGCTATAATTTAATTTGAATGTTGAATTGCTTGACTGGATTGTGACAAAGCTTTTACAGAATATCAAATGCAGCTGATTCTCTGGGAGTACAAAGCAACACATTTATGTTTAACACACACTGAGAGCATTTAAATAACTTATGAAGTGTGCCAATTAGTCATATTTTAAATTTATCTAAATCCCTTTAATTCTTTCCAGGTTTCTTTTTTAAATCTGTGAAAGAATAAAATTTTGTATTTGAAAAAAGCCATTATAATGAACAAGGCAGAAAATGCAACTGTTCAAATTTGATATTTTTATCCTTAATTTTTTCTTTTGTGGTTTCATGGAAAGGTAAAATTTCATACTAAGTGACCTTACTGATGTATTTTCCTCTACTGGAGGGTAGACAGAATTCACAGATAATTTGCAAAGTAATTACTGACTTCTTGGGTTTCCTGTCAAAAGAGAGAAACTCTTTTCTTCCACCTGTGTTTTCATAGTATTTCTTATTCTATATTAACTTCACACAGGTGAAAAAGCATACAGGGCAACTGACAAAGATTCCACTAGGAGATATTTACTGACTTAAATATGCTGCCAGCTTTCCACCCCATTTAGTAAATACAAGTATAACAATCTACTTCTACCCAGAGAAAAATGGGAAGAACACAGAGTGAGAGCTGAAAGCAGTAGATAGCAGTGGAAACTTCCTTCAGCAGGTATGACTCAGAAATTTTAGGTGTGTGTCGTTTTTAGATAAATTAGAACATAATGCTTAAAAGAAGTTTTATGATATTTACCACTATTCATCCTAGAGCAGCTTTGCAAGGATGAGTCAGAGTCTACTTCTTTTTATGCAGTAAGTAAAGTTATTTCCTGAAGATACATTGATTGGCCCTAGACCCAAAAGTCTTTACGAAGAAAAGCTGGTGGAGTGGACATGATTGCAAGTTAGCAGTACAATGCAGAAGGAAATCACCTAACTTGATTTTCAGATTGCTGATTTTCAGGACACATCAACAAAATTGTATGTACTTATTTTCATATATGAAATTGCAGGGAGAGAAACAAACATGAAACATATTATTATTAAGCGGTGTTGTTTTTCTCCACAGAACAGAATTTTTTAGCATCATATGAGGTACAAATCAACAAGGATGACACTTCTAGAAAATAATTCAGGTAAAACAAATACTATGTAGATATTAGCAGGTAAGTATGAACCCAGCAAGACTCTACTCAGAAAATTAACAATTTGTCAGATAGTTCTAGAAAGTAAGAAATACTCTTTAATATACACTGTTCATGTCACAAAAGAGTATTTCTTTCAGACTAAAATGCTAAATACATCATCAGCTAAACTCTGAACTCCAGTATCACCTCATCAGCTAAACTGCATCCACTAGATATAGATAAATTTCATAAATATTTGCATTTTAATAATGATAGTCAAATTGAAAATCATTTTTAAACCAATGAAAGGAGACCAGCCTCAGAGCCTACTCCCTTTGGAGCTTATGATACTAACTTCAGCAGATACAGACTATTATACTCTCTTTTAAGAAAACAGAGACTGACTTATGGCAAGGCTTCCTTCTCAGAAAATAGTAGGCTGGATAACTTTTTTATCTGTGGGATATTTTAATACAATCCACAAATCTCAAATCTCATGTATCTTCACCACCCCCACCCCCTCCACTCCCCCTGCTTCTGGACATCTATACCTTCCTCTGTCCTTTTTCCAATTTTTACCTTCTTTCCTTCTATTTTTTCTAATCTCTAACCCACTCTGTTTCCCCATAATAGTAATTAATTTTGCCTTCAGATAACTACACACACTGATCACAAAAAAAACCCCAAGATGACTAATTCCTAGGATGGACTGTATCGTGGTATAAAACTTGCAGATTAATTGGCAATTTATGCACCATTCTGCCCAAGTCATGTTTTCTTCTTCCCTTGCATTCTTTTCTAACCTGTGTAATTGTGATATTTCCCATGTAATTTTGAGAAAAAAGCCTTCTCCTATCCAATTTTATTTCTCTTCCCATCCTTAGCATGAATATTGGTAATTCATATTTTGTTATTTGTATGGTGACTTTTCCTGGCCTAAAAGTTTTTTAGGTAGGTCAGAGACATTTCTTATTCATAAAATGGAGGAATGCAGGATAACCAGATGTCCCAGGGCAGCAGAAACCCTTAAAGCTTCTGCTTGTATCTATGCCTTAAGTATTCCTTAGTAGCCTTTGCAAATACTTATATTTTAGGATGTAAGGCAGCTGGAAGAAAAAAATCCCATTGAAAAATTTGTTTTATGTGATGTTAGAACCATAAGTATTGAAAAGGATGCAACAGGACACAGAGACATTGAGCATAAGATTTATCCAAATCAGTAGAACAGCTTTGCCAATTTTGTGCTTTCTAGAGTAGTCAATTGATCTACACTGTAGCCACTTGACAGAGAAGAAGCAGAATATTCATTTAGATATGGGATACTGTGGTGAATAGTGAGGGGTATCACAAATGGAAAAGAGAACTATCAGTAAATGCTATCTGTTGATGCACTTGGTAGACGGTGAACGTGCTTCAATGTGTAAACTTCTCATGCTAGGTGCAACTATTTTCCAAGTTTCTAGTCGGAGAATAGGAACTAGTACAGTTAATATCAACAAAAGGGACTAAGTCACATTCTTTTGATCTAGGAAAAATGTAGCTTTGATGATTTTAAGAACTTTGTTCATGGTAGGAAATGAGGACATCAGGTTTAATTAAAGCACTTAATCCTTCTATGAAATTTGATTGTATGAAGTATAGCACACATAACATATTTTCCAACTTCAAGTCCCAGTGAGAGCTGTGAAAAAATTCTCTAAGTCAACATGCTCATGTATGTACCATATCTGTTCTGAGCAACTGTGATAAGAAAAACATTAACATAAGATCTGACCAAAGTTTAAATCCCACAGGACAGGTTAGTTTTTTGAGACAGGACAATACATAAATAAAACCTTATGGTACAGCCTTGTAATTTTCTTGTTTCCTTCTCGACTCTGTTACTTCATTGATTGGTATGGTAATCCAAAAATATATGTACCACTGTTTTAATAATGCAAAAGATTTACTTTGTAGCTAAGCCATTAATATACATAATCAGTTGATTTTCAAGAACATGACTAATACATCAACAATAGTGAGTTTTATAATCTTGTCATTCACAGTGAGCTGATATTCAAAGCAATTTGACTTGCCAGAGACTCACCTTTACAGTAATGATAAAGAGCTTTCAAATTCTGAGTGGCTGTCAGCATATAGAAATTACTGCTGCAGGAGATCAGAGGGGGAAAAAAATCCAGGCATGCTTTTCTTAAGCAGCTTGATATCTCCATGATCAACTGTAGTGCCTCATTGTAAAGTACAGGTAAACAAATGTGCTTCAAGGCATAAGTTAGTGAGCAAAGAACCGTAAGGCAATTTCTTAGTCGTGGGCCATATTAACTATTTAGTTTCTTCTGAAGAGATGTGTGTCTGAGTGTGCTCTTCTTTGTACCATCAAGTGTTGGACAATCCCAGGGCACATGAAGCAGAAAGTGGCAGAACACAAGCAGGATGCAATACCTCTCACTCTTAGAGAAACATGGTATTTTCCTATGATTTTTTTTCGACGTTTGAAACTCATATTTGTTCTCTGGTAACTTCACAATGGTGCACCAAGATGATCTACACAATAAGGAAAGCTGAAGCAGAACTACAGTATTGTTATTTCCTGTAGAAGTAAGGAATTGTGAGCAAAGATTAGACTGTGTTGCGTTCCCATCCACCTGCAAACCTAGAAAGCAACTGCATTGCATGTGTTATTTTTGCTCAGATATAACAGAGAGATAAAAACAAACATGAGTGGCAGTGACTACAATCTAGAAAAGACTGCTTCTAATACAGGTGCAAAATACGAGCTTTTGCAGAATGCCATTTACCAATTTCCTATTGTAAGATTTCACATGTCATTAGAAATACAAATGGGTTAAGAGTATTTTGGGATTTTAACTAATCAGAGAAAATTGATGGGGAGATGAAAAACCAACTTGTTAAAAGGAAGATTAAGTTTTGATAAGAGAGAAGTTGTAAAAAAGGCCTCTTACTGAGTTAGAACCCTCTCTCTTTATTTAACTTAAAATAGCTATTTAATTTAAAATAATCTTAATTTTACTTAAAACAAGCACTTTCAAATAGGAAATTGAGAGGAGACATTGCATATTTTATATGAAGACATCTGCCCAAGGAGAATTCTCTACAATGTTTAAGAACAAGCACAATAGTAAAAGATGTACCCTTCCTGGGGTACATCTAGCCTGTTTCTCTCCACACGACAAGAAGTGATAAAATTAATCTTGTTGCGTTCCTACAAATCAATATGCAGTAATGAGAATTAAATGCATCAACTCCACAAAATGTATAGTGTTTTGTTCTATGACGATGTCATCATGATAGACACCATCTCATGAGGAACAAAGACAGATTTCCATATGGGAACATACTGCTTCATTTGTTTCAGAGAAAGGCATTACTTAAAGGCACAGTAAGCAAGGGGATT
Source organism: Actenoides hombroni (assembly GCA_024336885.1). Classification (NCBI taxonomy): domain Eukaryota; kingdom Metazoa; phylum Chordata; class Aves; order Coraciiformes; family Alcedinidae; genus Actenoides; species Actenoides hombroni. Next base: position 13,546,925 of record WUAM01000431.1, read on the forward strand.
TTTCCACACTGCAGGTGTTCAGGAGAGGGAAAGGAAAGAAATATAAGGTTTTTTGCAGAAGCAGTTTATAATGATAATGACTTTCTAGAAGCCAATGTGCTGATACTAAGGATGACTATTTAGGAAACCTAGCAGTATAAACTATGGTTTTAAAAATATAAAAACCTAAAGTAGTCTACCTTCCTGTACTCTCTAGAAATTGAAGGCAATGGGAAATCTCAGCAGCTGATGAACTGATGATGAAATAAATGTCTTCTAGAGGATCAGAAGATATAGGAGAAAAGTGATGAAGTTACTTAAATTTTAAAATGTATCCATGTTACTATAAATGTATTTTTTAATGCTCACAGGAGAGGATAATCTTGTTGAAGGAGGCAACTTGCTCTGAGCGGAGAGCTTAAAAACAACAGCTTTGTTTTTCTGCCTTAACATGCAACCATCTTGCCACTTTAAGCAATATAAGATCTGATATGGGCTTATAACATGCTAAAAGGAAAAAGGCGGAAAATACACATCCCCTAGCAACAGAGATACAACATTTAAAAGCTATCATACCTGAAAACAGTGTGACCAAAACATGGAATGGTGAATCTGAAGTTATAACATAAAATTTTGCTTTATCTCCAGGTATAACTGGTTCACGAGCAGAAGGCAGCTGCTGAACTATCTACTGCTACATCTTCGATCCACCACCTCATTGCAGCAATGTAATAGCTGCTCATGTTTGAAAATTCCTACGATATAGTACTAAGCATTTGTATCATCATCACCAGGACAACACTATGGTTGCTAGGAAAATCAAAAGAAAACAAAGAACCAAACACCAAACATAGAGTCAACAAAAAAGTTCTGTTGAGAAATTAGAATCAAAAAGGGATGATGGACCAAGTTGTACATATTCTCCAATTCATTGTTATTTATCCTTCAGTGTTATTCCCAGGACAAAGGAAAAATCAACAAAGCAAAACCCACTTCCAGCTAGCTTAATGTTGAATGTTTGATATGTGTCTTAGAAGTACCTGTATCATGTAATTCATCATCCTGGCTTTTTTTCAAATAGCATTGTTCTTTAATGGTAAACATCCTAAATTCACAACACAGTTTTGAGTCATTGAAGTCTTACATCAAGGAAAATTAGAATATGAGAACATTACAGGAGATGTTTCTTTGAAACATCCTGCTCTCCCTTTGGTCCATCTCTATTAGTGGTTTTGTCAGGTCAGATAGGCTTTGTGGAAGTAAATCTCCTGGTTGCCTCCACTAATCATACATGACTTCACATTACAAAGTGGTCTCTGAGTCCCTTGAAATGAATTTGAATGGGAAGATGCACTCACTCCAATAGTACCCTCCAGACACTAACAGGAGTTCAGTTTATGGGACCAAATAAAACCAAATGTGAAATAAAATCTCCTGTCATGTTACCAGTATAGATAGTAAGTCCTTGGCAACAACAGCTTTGCTCTGCAGATCTCTCCTCTTGGTCTCCTCCACTTGCTGATGTAGCTAAGCTCTAGACAACTTTCACACATTTGTAATATTTCAGATAACACATTCTTTAACATTACATGTGTTACACTTATGCTACTTAACCATAAGAGCTAATAGAAAATATTTTGCCAGAAGAATTAATCTTATTAAAATCTGAACTATCAGACAGTTGGAAAATGTGTTGTAGTAAAATCCAGCATCAACCAGCTTCTAAAAAAAAATTCACTGAAAATTGTATCTGTCACCACTGCCCTCTGTGGACTATGATAAACCAGTTGATGGGTGATTCCATCCAAATTACAGACTGAGTGCAGTGAAGCATATTATAATCAGTCCTAAACTAGAGATAGGATGCCTAAAAAGCAGGATAACTATCTGTGTGCTGCTGAAGGTGCAAACACAGGGCATATTTTGAAAACAAAACGAAACCACCACAACACTGAGTGAGAGGCCTTTCTTACTTAGAAATAAAGCTAGAATCATAGACTCATAAAATGCATCAAGTTGGAAAGGACTCATAAGGATCAAGTCCAACTCCCTGTTTCTCACAGTGCTACTTAAAACTAAACCATACGGTGAAGATCATTGTCCAGACATCCTTGAAGTCTGATAGGCTTGATGCCATGACCACTTCCCTGGGTAGCCTGTTCCAGTGACCGACCACTCTCTCAGTGAAGAAACTTTTCCTAATGTCCAGTATGAACTTCTCCTGCTGCATCTTCATTCCATTTCTTCATGTCCTATCACTGGACGTCAGAGAGAAGAGATCAGTGCCTTCCTCCTTGAAGAAGTTGTAGACTGCAGTGAGGTCACCCACAGTCTTCTCCAGGATGAAAAAAACAAATTACCTCAGATGTTCCTTGTACGTCTTACCTTTGTGACCTTTCACCATCGTGGTCAACCTTCTTTGGACACATTCTAATAATTTGATGTCATTATACTGAGGCACCCAAGACTGCACACAGTACTCAAGGTGGGACTGCATCAGTGAAATGTAGGGTGGGATAATCACCTCCCTCAGCTGGATAGGTATGCTGTGCTTGATGCACCCCAGGATATGGCTGGCCTTTTTGGCTGCCAGGGCACACTGTTGACTCAGTTCAACTTGCTGTCAACCCAACCCCCCAGATCTCTTTCCATGGGGCTGCTCTCTGGCCCCTCATCTCCTAATCTGTACAGATAAGCAGGACTGCCCTAACCCAGTTGGAGAATAGAGCACTTGCTCTTGTTAAATTTAATACAGTTGGTGATTGCCCAGCTCTCTAGTCTACCCAGATCTCTCTGTAAGGCCTCTCTACCCTTAAGGGGGTCCACAGCTCCTTATAGTTTAGTACTGTCAGCAAACTTACTTTATGTACGTTTGATTCCTGCATCCAGCTCATTTATTAAAACATTGAAGAGAACTGGGCCTAAAATTGAGCAATGGGATACCCCACTGGTGAATGGATGCCAGTCTGATGTAATCCTATGTACTATAAGACTTTGAGCCCAATCACCAGCCAATTGCACACCCCATGTATTATGGGCTTGTCCAGCTGTGTTGCTGGACATTTTATCCAGAAGGATGTCTGACAGACAGTGTCTTTGGTGGGACAGCTCTGGAAGGAGCAGATGACTTTAAGAGATAATTCTCTGGAAGGAGCAGATGACTTTAGGAGATAATTAACTTTCCTTCAGCTCAGGGATCATGAAGTAATTCCTTTGCACTTGGCAGGCTGATGCACTGTAGGCTTGAATTTTGAACCAATTCTCTGTGCAGAAAATGACACCACATTTTTAGGCAGTTGCTTTGCATCATGTGCTTAAATTCCACTCTACTAAATTCAGAACTGAAGGATAGGGCTGGAAATTGCTCTTTTCCTCCCACAGGGTCCAGGGCAGTGCCTGACACACAATTTTATTCTTAGTACCTGCAGAACAAAGCTGCTTTAAAAAGTAAAATGGTACACCCCTTTCCCCCCCCCCCCCCCCCCCCCCCCCCCCCCCCCCCCCCACACACCCACCCCAACAACCAACAAACAAACCCCCCCTTCCCTACCCCCAACACCACATACAACCG
>WUAM01000431.1:13557646-13585551 GCA_024336885.1 Actenoides hombroni
TCCAACAAGCAGGTCACCCTGTCATAGAAGGAGATCAGGTTTGTTAAACAGGACCTGCCCTTCATAAACCCATGCTGGCTGGGCCTGATCACCTGGTTGTCCTGCATGTGCTACATAATGGAACCCAGGATGATCTGCTCCATCAGCTTCCCTGGTACCAAAGTCAAACTGACAGGCCTGTAGTTCCCCGGATCATTCTTCTGTCCCTTCTTATATATGGGTGTTACGTTGGCTGACTTCAAATCTGCTGGCACCTGCCCAGTCAGCCAGGACTGCTGATAAATGATGGACTGTGGCCTGGTGAGCACCCGTGCCAGTTCACTCAGCACTCTAGGATGTAATCTATCTGGCCCCATAGATTTATTTACATTGATACTGAGGAGCATGTCATGGACCATCTCCTCCTGAATTGTAAAGGGGGCATTGTGTTCCCAGCCCCTGTCTCTTGGCTTGGGGGAGTGACTTTCTGTGGTGCAAGTGTTTCAATTAATAAAGACTGAGGCAAAGAAGTCATTAAGCACCTCAGCCTTCTCCTCATCTTTTAGTACCATATTTCCTTCTGAATCTAGTAGGGGATGGATGCCTTCCCTGGCCTTTCTTTTATTCTTAATGCATTTATAGAAATTTATTGCTCTTCATCTCTAAAAAGCCTGAGCATCTCCAAAGTAACTGAAATCCAAATAATTTGTTTGCTTTGGTCTTCTGCTTCACAGTAAAAAACAAAACATGTGACATAGTTGTCCAGGGATATTTTATATTTTATATTTCATGTTCAGTCAATTTTATGGATCATTGTGGTATTTATCCTAGAGCTTAGCTGTACAGTACTCTGTCTTATCATCTTTTTAATGAGGATTGACTGTTAATGTCTTCCTTTCACTTCCATACTCCTGGACTACCTTTTGTTTCATAATAGAAATTATCTGTGACCTGGTAGTCATGAACTTTCCTTAATAACTCTTTGAAGAACTTTAAAAAAAACCCAACAGCTTCCAGTGGTTAAAAAAACCCCTAGTCTGTCTTCATACACTGTTTGGTTAGCTTTAAAAATAATTTTAACAAATTAAAAGAGAGAACAGCATTATGTTTTTGCAAAATTCATGCAGTATAATAGAATGAGTTTAGGATGGAAGACTATATCTTAACTTTCTTGTCTTCTTGAGTTTAGACCTTCAACATAACTTTTTGGGGGTGTTTGCTTTTTTTGGGTTATTCTGGTGTGCAATAGAGAGAAAAAGAAACTCATAGTATTATTGTAATTTATATAATTGAAAAAGAATAGGTTTTTCCTTGACTCAAAGGCAGTGTAATTTATTGTAAGAAATGGACAGCTATCATCTTTTCCAATCCTTCCTTAGCACTATATAAGTATTTTGGGGCACACAGATTCATTCACAGTGTGAATGAAGACTTGAAAAATAACATTACTGTAATCTTCATTTTCAATAAAACTAGTCAGACAAGAGGATGATTATCGTTTGCAAACAATAATGATTTAATAGTGATTTAATTTTATGAATTTTATTTTTTATTATATGAATTTAATTTTATGAAGGTACGGTGGACTAAACTATTTGAAAATTATCATTATCAACACTGCATATAGTTGTTCTTAATTTATATTTTGAATATATCTTCATTTAACCAGGATAAAAAAGCTGCCTAAAATGCCTTTTGACATAGAATATAACAAGATAGCAATCTCTGCAAAACTCATAATTCTCAGGGAAATTGTTAACCGATTATAAACATAACAAAAAATATCAATGGCTATGATGTATTTTAAACACAATTATGATAATAAAGTATAATCAAATATGTGCAAGCAGTAGCAATTACTAGTGCATATCATTAAGCCATCTGCTAATTAATCCAAAGCAATAATATGGTTTATTTAATAAGTTCCAGCATTTCTCTTTGAAGATGTGTGCAGAAAAATAAGTGGTTTACATCTGATGAAGCAGGAAAGGATTCTGTGAGACTAGAGCTTTGCTGTAATAACTTGGATCTTCTCAGATATTTTTATTTAATTGTTGTTACTACTGCAATAATTTTAAATATCACCAGGCTACTGGAAGCAAAACCTGCAATGGAAGAAAAAGAATGTAGGAGCTGCCTTTGAGTAGAAAACAGTTCATAATAGCCAACAAATTGATCACAGAAGTGAAGAGGTCATCTCCAATGCCTGAAATGAGTGGAGAAACTTCTATTGATTTCAGGGGACTGCATATGGGATGGGAACACTCAGTACCAACAGATCTAAACTTGTTTAGTTTTACTACAGAAATCAGTAGATTTATGTAACTGCTCCATCTGGCTAAATACCTTGTAGATAGTGTCTGGTATTTTAAGTATCTATCAAACATTTTTCCCTGTCATCCTAAAGTTTGCTGCTACACATACAGAATGTGTTTTGCTTTTATCCTCTCATGTGAATATCTCTTGTAAGTTTCCGTATTTCCTCTGTGAAAAAGTCCATTCTGCCAAGTACAAAGGCCTATCCTGCACTAATTACATAAAAGATTTAAAGTATATTGTATAAATGTATCATTCCCTAAAGATTTAGAAAACATCCTTCAAAACGTACATTAATATACCCAGTGCCAAGTCTTTTGACACAGCTTCATTATCTTCATAAAGATGTTGCAATTTAGTGCTTTATGAATTTTGTAGTCCTTGAACTGCTGCTTCTATAAATGATAAATTTGCAATATTTGTTTCAAAAAGGGCCAGCTTGAGCAAATCTTAGGAAGAAAGAAGATTAACTGATACTTCCACCAACCAAGATAACTGGTTTTTTTTCGAAGATGGGTAGGGGGGCTGTAGGAAGGCAGGGGGAGAAAGAGTCAACTTCCATTTCTCTGGAAGGAAATACTGGAGGGTTTTATCAGTTGGCAATCAAATGCAGAAAATATCATCTGATAAAAGGCCGTGGTCTGATCCACCAAATCCTCTGAAACTCTACAGAAGAAAGTATGGTGCAAAGAGAATGATCTCAGAATTAAACCATTACAAGAGTAGAAGCATTTCATATTGATTTAATCTGACAATAAGATTATATCAGATAAGTTAAAAAAAGAAAAGGAGCGCTTGAGTTTTCTTAGCCCCTAATTTTTCAAATAAAGGAAAAACATGACCTTGCATTTATTCTTCATTTGGAAAAAAGAGCCAGAATAGTCAGGATTTCAGGCTGAATTTAAAGGAAAGAGCATTTTACAGTAGAAAAGGAGCTGATTTTGCTTTCCTCATGCCACTGAGAGTTTCTATGAAATGTATCACTCCTAATTGATATACTACTTCAGCTGTTATTTTTAAATCAACTCTATTTGATCACAGGTATAGGGCAACCCTGATAATTGTAGGGCTGTCATAGTCCCACCACAGTGGCCTGGTTTGTGGTATCAGGTTGTGAAGCAGAGGTAGGCTGAGCCAAGCCCCCAGCGACCAGCTCACAGACCTTGCACAAAACAGGTAGGACTTTTGGATTTGTCTGATCATCTTCCTCAGCAACCTGTCTGCCACAGGAATCTCCTTTCAACAGTTGTCAGCCACTGAGGTTAGGCACATGCAGGTCTTCTCTCATTGCACAAGCCAACAACCAGGATACAGGAGACATAGAATCATAGAATCACCTAGTTTAGGAAAGACCTTCAAGATCATCAAGTCCAATGATTAACCCTACTCTACATGTCCACTGCTAAACCATTGGCCAAGACAGGTCCTTGGTAGCAATCTGGAGAAAACTCCTCGTTGGGTTTGCAAGAGTAGCCTCTCTGCACTTCTACTCATCTCCCTGTTCATCATGTTATTCCTCACCAGGCAGTGACTCACCTCCTGCAGCAGACCGAATAACTGCAGAGCAGTGTGCCCAGGGGAGGACAACAACCCCATGCTAGATTTCCCTTTTTTCCCTCTGTGTGAGTGAATAGTGTTAATCTACTTTATTTCTCTTGTGTCTCACATGAGATTATAAAGTACAATCACAAGCAGACCATGCGTTGTTCATGCACATGACTTACACTTACACATTGTTATGTATTACTTAAACAAAATTTTCTGACCAATCTTGAAGTCTTTATAGTTATGTGAACCCATCTTTAAAACAAAAAGTAGGTAAGACAAATAGTTCAGAGACATCAAATGAGCTCACCACAAAAGAGTAAATGTAAGCTAGCAATTAAAGCAGGAAAAAAACTCAACTCTATATAATTATAATAAAAAGAATGTGTCTTTGTTATTAACAGAGGTCTAGGAAAGATAAGAAACAAATATCTATCATTTGATGTCTCAGTCAGAATAAATAATACCATTAAAAATATTATTTTACTGCTGTATGGGACTGAAAAAGACCTCAGCTTGCACAGTTCCTAGGGAAATCAAACAGGATATTTTAAATTGCAGGTTACTTGATTTTTAAAAAATAAATTGCCTTTGACATTTTATGCAAATGAAAAAATAGAGATTATTCAGTAAATAAAGTTAAAATAGGCAAATTATTAAGTGAAGCTACAATATATTCATGCTTCTTCATGGCAGAAATCTACAGACTCATGTAACTTAAATTATACATAGGAACTTTGACAAGAATTTAATACAATGGAAGGATTTTTTGAGGGATGAGAGGTAAATGAAAATCTTTTGTGCCATGAGCTATTATTCAAACCTGGAAGCATACAAGCTTGACAATTTTTAAAGCCCAGGATATTATGCCTATCCAAGGCTTCCACTCATCTCCTAGGCCACTCACTGTTTTCTGTGTTGACATCTGTAATAACCAGCTCAAGCAAGTCAGATGCAACATGTTGTCAGTCAGTCTTCAAAATAAATATATGGATAAATAAGTGTTTGGGTTTCTTGGTTCCCTAATGGATGTAGGCACATGCAGGAGTTTAATGTTTTGTCTTTGTTTTCCTCATCAGTTCAAAAGAAATCTCCTTGACAACAGTGAAGGTATTTTTTCGGAGATGTTATTCTGTGGTAGAGAGAAGTCAATGTTCAAATCTGTATTTGGAGGCTCAGACATTTAGGGGGCATTGGGGTCTTGTGAGCAGGTTTTGCACATTCCAAAGGCAGAAGCCAACTAGAGAATTTGGGTTTAAATTTGGGCTTTGGAGCCAAGCTCTTATCAGAGGAGGAAGGGAATGGGCTCTCTCTGTAGATGATTACACTGATTAGGGTGATAGCAGCTATGAAAGAAGCTTTCATGCCTCCCTTCAGCTTTCCTCTGGCCTCCTCCTTCCCCTATTTCTCTTCCACTTTTAAAACATAATAGTGGACAAATACTTTTTTTTTTTTTTTTTTAAATTCTACAAAGAGCCCAATGTGCAGGCAAGCATGTTTATATGTAAATCAGTTATATTAAAAATGTTGCGCACTGTCTCCAAGACCCTATAAGAAACGAAGCATTTATGCCTCAGCAGGTATTACTCAGTTAAATATTCCAGTGCTTTCTGTATTGTGACTGAAGTGAATTATGTAGAATTGTTGAGGGTGAGAAATGACCTTTAAGCCCATTAAGTACATTAGAGGCTGATTGTTGCACAGCCTTCCAGGATAGTAACTAATTGCTTCCAAAGCAACCCTAGCACTTCTGCATATTTTTTTTTTATTAATCTTGTCATTTTATGAGTTACTTATCCTTTGATTAAAACTTTTGTTCCCTTTTTCAATTACCATTCCTTTTTTTTTCACGTTCCATGTTTCTGCTTTAGTCCCATCATCCGCGGTATGATTAAAGATGAAACATTATCAACATTAACTTATCATATACATCATTTAACACTCAAGACAGTTTTATTCCCTTTTTTATATGTCTTTTCCACCTCTTTTTCCTTTTTGTTAAATGCTACGAATACATGAATTTTCAGTTTGGTCTCGTTTCTCTCTAAAAACCACAGAAATAACAAATTTTAGTCTATCACTTTTTTCTTTTCAATGCTGCATTAACACCACTGGCAATGAAAAAAGATAGGAACAGAAATCAGCTTTAAAAAGATTTTATGCTTGGTTGGAAAAAAGTCAGCATGCATTATATGATAGGCATTTTACTTCATTTTGAAAGTAATGGTTTGTTTCCTCATTTTTCAATGAATTTTTAACTCTCAAAAAAAATTAAAATAGAAATTCACGTCTTTCAAACTCAGTCAGATCTATCTGCTTAGATATTTTGTAGCCCTCTGGTGTAACACCAGGTGGAGGAGGCACAAAGTATTTTGGGTGAGCTGGAGGAGGAAGGGAGAATGTAAACTGTGAGCAATTGGTAAGCTGCGATGGTGCCATGAAGCGTTTTTCAGGACCCACTAGAGGAAGGGCAAGTCCAAGTTCATTTATCAAGGCTGATGGAAATAATTATTCCAGCACCAGCCTGATCCACCAACATTTGTGTGGAAGGAAGGACCAGGCTTTTTCTCCTTTCTTGAATGCTGAAACGTGACTGGCACGAGAATCCCTCTCCTACATTGAGTATTACCATATTCTGCCTGTATCCACAAAAAAACCTGTGGGTGCTATTTGAGCAGAAAAGCATTGCTTAGCATAAATGAATTTATAATTCCTCCTTGCCTGTGCTGGTGAAACATGACAGGAGATGGCTCTGAAACAGCCTATAAAAGCTAATTCAGTATAGCACACTATTAACTGAATTTCAGGTATGAAAACCATGTAAAAAACAAATGAATAAATATTTAAAGATGTCTAAATGAAGAGGAAGAAGTAGATTCCATGGGCCTTTAAAAAGCATAAATACCTACAGTCTGCCCTGCAGAGAAAAAAACATTTCCAAAACCACTTGTCATTAGAGCTTCAGGTTCTGCAAACCTCTGGAAATACTTTACATTTTATCTGGACTCATAAATATAAATTTTGATGCTTTTTCATTGGGAACCATTTCATCTGGTTTTAGATCTCTTGGTCAGATCCTTGATTTAGGAATACTAGTACATGGAAAAGAGAACTTCTAGATGTCAATACGAACCACTGCATTTGCACCCTTTGCAACCATACTGCTGTGATGAGCAGGTCTTGGAAACTCTTGAAGTCCACAGGAGATAACTTCTTGTCACAGGTACGCAGTGAGCCAACTATGAAAGATGCCCTCCTAGAATTGCTGTTCGTGAATAGAGAAGGACTTATGTAGGACGTGATGGTAGGTGTGTGTCTTGATCATGAAATGGTTGATTTTAAAATTTTCAGTGCTACCTTGACTTTCAAAAGAGCAAACTTTAAGCTATTCAGGGAGCTATTCAGCAGAGTACCTTGTGAATCTACTATTGATGGCTTAGAAGTCCACAAGCGTTGGTCAGTTTTTAAAAACTACCTTTTAGAAGCACAGGAGCAATTGCACTGTGTCATAAGTCAAGCAAGCAGGGCAGAAGACTAGCTCAGCTGAACAGGGAACTCCTTGTGGAGCCCAAGAGGGAAAAAAAAAAGGTATGATCTCTGGAAGCAAGTTCAGGCTTCACAGGAAGGTTACAGAGCTGTGGTTTGTTGTATTCAGGAAGAAGAGATGAAAAAACAAAGCTCAGTTACAGTTGAAAGTGCCAGTGTTGTGTCAAACACCAAGGAGGGCTTTTTGAAGTATGTTATAATAGCAGGAGAAGGTCTAAAGAAAACATTGGTCAGGTACTTGTTGAAGATGGTCACCTGACAAATAGGGATGAAAAAAAGGCAGAGACATTCGATGATACTGATAAACCTTGGTCTGCCTGGTACCATGAGTAAAGGAGGACCACAAGTGTGGAAATAGTGACTTGATTTGTGGACACTGACACTCTAAGGTGCCAGATGTATCAGCTGAATGTCCACAAGTCCATGAGGCCTGATGGGATTCATCCCAGTGTTCTGAAGGAGCTACCAAATGGTATAGCAGAACACCATTCAATCATCTACCAAAGGACTTGGGGGCCTGAGGAGATTCCTGATGACTGGCAGCTAGACAATGTTATTCCAATCTACAAAAAGGGTGCGAGGGAAGACCCAGGGAACTACAGACCTGTTAGTCTAACCTCCGTTCCTGCAAAAATTATGGAGAAGTTTATACTGGGTACTACTCAAAGGCATTTAAAGAAAAATGGAAACAGGCACAGTCAACATGGGTTCACAAAGGGAAAGTCCTGTTAAACTCTTTTGATATCCATCTGTGATAGGGTCAGCTGACTAGTGGATGAAGGGAAGGTGGCAGATATAGTTTTTCTGGATTTTAGTAAAGCTTTTGATACTCTTCCTCACAACATCCTTCTGGACAAGTTGTCCAGCTGTGTGATGAGAAGGTTCATGGTGTGCTGTATGAAGAACTGGCTGAAGGGCAGAGCTCAAAGGTTGTTTGCTGATGATACCAAACTGGGAGGTGCTGTTGACTCTCTTGAGGAACGAGAGGTCTTGCACAGAGATCTAGATAGATTGGAACACTGGACAATGATTAATGGGATTTTGCATCTAGGATGGAGTAACACAAGTATAAACTGGGAGAGAAGTGGCCGGAGACCAGCCTTGCAGAAAGGGAGCTGGTGGTGCTGGTCGACAGCAGGTTCAATAGAAGTCAGCCCTGGTGCCAGGAAGGCAAACCACATCCTGGGGTGCATCCAACTCAGCATAACCAGACAGTCAAAAGAGGTGATTATCCTGCTGTATTCAGCATTGGTGCAGCCTCACCTTGAGTACTGGGTGCAGTTCTGGGCCCCACAATTTAAGAAGAATATTCAGGTACTCAGATGGGTCCAGAGGAGGGAAGTAAAACTGGTGAAATGGCTGGAAGGAATGACCTGTGAGGAGCAGCTGAGGACTTGAGGCTTGTCTAGTTTGTAGAGAAGGAGACTGAGGGGTAACCTCATTGCTCTCTACAGCTTCCTGAGGAGGAGAACTGGAGAAGGAGGTGCTGAGCTCTTCTCCCTGGCATCCTGTGATAGGACATATAGGAATGGCTCAAAGCTGCACCAGTGGAGGTTTAGACTGGACATTAGGAAGCATTTCTTGACCAAGAGGGTGGTTAAACCCTGAAACAGACTTCCTAGAGAGGCAGTTGATGCCTGAAGCCTGTCAGTGCTTAAGAGACAATTGGGCAATCCCCTTAATAACATGCTTTAACTCTTGGTCAGCTCTGAATTGGTCAGGTAGTTGGACTAGATGATCATTGTAGGTCCTTCCCAACTGAAATAGTCCTATTCTAGTCTAACCTAATCTAGTCTAGTCTAGTCTCCCAGAAAGACTATACCAAGCTCTAAAGAGACACTAGTTAAAAAACATCACTTCTGACTGAGGAAATATTTATACTGAAGTATTTGCTATTCACTCTGAAGAAACTCACATCTGCTTTGATCTCAAATGCTCTCCTGGGCCATTAAGAGTTAAATCAGGATTATAAATCTGGTGTTTGCTTTGGTCCTGAACAGCAGTTCTTACATTATGGTCTAACTTTTGCAATTGGACTCAGTCTAATTTCAATCTTTATTTTTATCAGTTCCAACAAAGTGTTTACCAGGGCCATGGTTTGATAACTATTAAGTTTTGCATTTTACACAAGGGCACATAATTCTTCAAAAGCAAGCAAGCAAGCCTTGCAGTTTCTTGGGGTTCTAACTGCCATATCTAGCTTCCCACTAAAACAATATTTCATCATAAAAAATAGAGTAAAATCCTACCAAACCAACTTTCAATTAGTCAAAAACAGGATCACATTTCCTCATTGAAGTGAGAGTAGTGCAGACAGTTTTCTTCCTCATGTCCTCACCTCCTAAAAAGAAAACATATCTTTATGATATTTTCTAGATATATGTTTGGGCATAGTAGGTGTGAGTGCTTAAAAAGCATGATTCATATTAAAATTATATTCCTTGTATGACATCCAGCAATAACATAAGACTGAAACAAGAATGAAAATAATCACCTAAAGAAATGGTGCAGAGGGGTGTTAAAGGAAATGTTTACCACCATGCAGGGAACTTCAGCAAGATTAAAATAAGTTGCAAATGGCTCAGAAGACCTCCTGTGCATTCTGTTTTTATCAAATGCTACTTCTCGAGGTACAACATTGAGAGCATGTTTCAGTGTCTCTAAGCATACCTTTTCTATTTGCCAATATTAAATTCCACACACCAGCCTTGTTTTTGCATCCTCATTAAATTGTTTTGTAATCCATTCATGTCTTCCAAGTATCGACTTTAAAAATCCTCCTGCTTTTGTCATCTGTAAGATTTGATGCACTCCATAGCAAATCAATTTCTAAATCACTAATATAAATGTTAAATAGAAAATAGCTCCAGGCAACCCCGTCTGTCATATTCTGCCAGGAGGATCCTTTATCATTTATTATGATCCTTCAGGGGCCCGCTTACTACCCATTAGTAATCCATTTTCCCTGACCAGTCTTCATACCTCCCTCATGACTTTCCTTGCTAGTTTCTTATGATCTATGTTTGGGAAAGTGCTGCTAATATATATGCAAATCCACTTCACACTGTTAACCTGTTAACCATATCAGATAAAGTTCACATTAATCTCTATGATATGTTTCCTGTTCCATGCTGACACCAGCTAACAACTCTTTGCCTTCAAATACTTCACTATATTCTGTAAGTATTCAGACAATATTAAATGTTGGCAACTTTTGCTTTCTTAACCTTTGTCAAAACGACTGGGTTGGTCCTCTAGATTTTGGTAACAGCATGGTTTCTTGTTACTCAAAATGGAAGATCAGAGGCTACTCCCAGGCAGCTCAAGTAATCCCTTCTCTAAATCAAAGTGATTTCACCTTCTGTGCTTCTCAGCTCCATCATACTTTCTAACTTGTTACAGGTGCTGCTTATGCCATCATGTTCCATGAAACAATCAGAATCATCTAAGTGTTCTATTTCTCTCAACAACTGCAGAGATCAGGTATGTGAAGTAGGCGTTTAATTATCCTGCCATTATCCCATCACTACAAAATGACTGCTTTATCATTTTAGTGGGAAAGTATAGTCCTCACCTCTTACAAATACTCATTACTCTTATTTCTCCTGCCAGCTATGTTCGCTTTCACTATCTTCAAAAGCATTGTATAGAGGGTGAAGAAAATAGCCATATCAACTGCTTTGGGATGTTCAGAAACTCAAGATCCAGTTCTAAAACAATGTAGAATATTTTACTTGTGTTATTGAAGCAAAGGCCAAAGCTCCCTAGCTAAGTTTAAGAGACAGTTGCACAGGTATAGAGGTGCTTGGTGGGTTTGGGTAATGGAAGCAGGAGGCAGTTGGAACAGGTTGGTCCTAAGGTGGGTTTCCTGCTGGGATACGTAAGCATCAGTCAGCTGCACTGTGGCAAGTGTAACATGGCCAGACAGCCTGGGGTACAATGCTCTAGGGAGGAAGAGGAGGGAGAGACTATGTGCAGGTGCAAGAATGAGATGTCTTTTCATCGAATGAAAAAAAGATTTATCTCTTCCTTCAAGCTCATGAGAGATTTTCTTCAGATTATGATAGCTCAAGACTCAAGGGACAATTGAGCAGCAGACTGACTCTTGGGGTGATGTGGCCCTGGAAGAGGGAAGAGAATAGTTAAATGCACAACCCCTCCCTGTCCAAAGCCGATATGGACACAAATATTTTTCTGCAGTGTGTGAATGTGTGCACAATTTATCCACACTTCCTCTTCCTACATATAGTTATAGTACCTCTTTCTGGTACTATGACATATGCTTATTTGAAGTACAGTACAGCTGTTATTTTAAGAAGAAAAGCTGTTTAACTGGGTAATTAAACAGAATATTGTTTCTACCACTTATAGAAGCTTTTTTTAATATTTGAGGGAAATGAAGGCAAGTCACAATATGAGTAATCTCCAGCCAAAGTGGTGAATACTTACTCCTTAGTACGAAAAGCTGGATGATTTTTCAAGAACTTACTGAAATTTCAGGAGTTATCCATCTTGTGGTGCAGTAAGGTTGGAAATTTTGGCAGAAGCTATGCTTGGCTAAGCAGTCAGCTTCCTATTGAACTAAAACACAAAAAGATCAATCATATAAGTTGTAGAAAAAGCTAGAGACGACATTAAAAAAAAGATTTAACAAGCATTGCCTGGGTACTTTGGAATGAAACCAGGAAGGCCAGAGCCTATCAGGAGCTAAGATGGGTGAGGGACATTTAGCATAACAATAAGGGACTTTACAGCAATACAATCTGCAAAAGGAAACTCTGGAAAAAATAGGGATTCACTGATGGCTAGAGTGGATAACCATGAGCTACGTGGAAAATATTAAAGCATCAAATGCCTATTTACGTTGGTAAGCAAAGCCTCATCCCAGACCTTTGTGTTTACCAGCACTGTCTGAGATGGGAAAGTGCAGAAACCAGTGGGGGAGCAACAGGTTAGAGACTCCTTAGAGAAGCTGAACTCATTCTGATCCATGAAGATAAAGGGATTCGCATAAGGATGCTAGCAGAGCATGTGGATGTGATGGTGATTTTATTATCATCATCTGTGAAAACCAGTGGCAAACAGGGCAAGTCTCTGTGGAAAAAAAAAGCTAACACTATTCTTGTTTTCAAAAAAGGCAAGATGGAAGACCCAGTGAGGTCAGTCAGCCTCGTTTCAATGCCTGGAAAAATCGTGGAGCATCTTCTCTTGAAATCTATTTCCAAGGATGTGAAGGACAAGACAGTAATTAGGAATAGTGAACACAGATATACCAAGGGCAAATCTTGTTTAACTAACCTGAGGGCCTTCTATAAAAAAAAAATCGGTGATGTGGATAAGAAGAGAGCAGTGATTTTAATAAACATTGATTTCAATGAGGCTTTTGACACTGTATCTCACCGTATTCTCTTTTGTAAGCTCAGGAGGTGTGAACAGCACAAATGGGCTGCTACAAACCTGACTGGGCTGGTGGAGGATAGTGATCAGTGGTTTGATGTCAGGCTGGCAGAGGATGATGAGCAGAGTAGTCTTGTCCTCTACGAAAACACTGGAGTCCACATTGTTCATTGTCTTCATCAGTGACCTGGATGGTGACATACAAAGCATCCTCAGCAAATTGACAGATTAGGGACAGTGACTGACATAATGAATGGCAATTTCATCCTAGAAAGCTCTTGGGAAATTTGAGAACTGGACCAACAAACACCTCATGAAGTTCATTAAAAAGTTGAAAGATCTTCACCTAGGACAGAAGGAGACATGAAGGTCTGGTCAGCAGCCATACCAAAAAGGACCCGAAACGCCCTGCTGAAAAGGTCATCACAGCGGACTTCTGAGTGAATACGAGCCAAGAACATGCACTCATCACAAATTAAGGAAACTATGTAATGAGTTTCATTAGGGGGATCATGCAGTCTGAAGATCTTCAGAAGGCTGAAGAAAATTAGTATCCTCCTTTACTTAGTCCTGGTGAAGCCACCTCTACAACACTGGGTTCAGTTTTGGCTGTCTTATTTCAAAAGACATGGTGAGGAAATTCAAGAGTGTTCAGCAGTGGGTTGCCAAGATGTTCAGGGACCTAGGAAATGTGACCTACATAGATAGTTTGAGGGAATTTGGTTTATTATGTCTGCTGAAGAGGAGGCTAAGGGGCAATCTAATCGCAGCCTACAAAACTTGGAGGGTAGTTACAAAGATAGTGGACTCAATGTATTTTTGGTAGTGCAAGATGGTACAGAGAGGTTCTGTGGTCACAAATTGTGGCTTGGTAGGTTTAGTCTGAATATTATGAAAATCTTCTTGACCAGGAGGATGGAGCAACACTAGGCCTGTTCTCTTCCTTGGAGATTTTCAAGATTTACTAGACATGTTGGGAATAGCAACTGGTTTGAGTGGGAAGTTGGACTAGGAGACTTTTAGAGATACCTCTTAATCAACAATTCCATGAAGAAAATTGCTTGTGGCTATGACTTTTGTGTATGTGTATTAGAGGAAACTGAAACATAATGGCAACAGAGATCTCTGGATTATGCAGATGTTCACATTCTACTCTTTGTCTCTCCTCATGTTACATAGTAGTTTTGAGGGGCTGAAAATCTGACGAGATCATGGCAGATGGATCCTGGGTCTTGAACAGCCCCATCTTAAGAGAAATAGGTTAGAATTCTTGGCTTCATACAAGCAAATGTCAAAACGCACTTAAAAATATTTTTTACATAGACATATGCAAATAAATAAAACAAAAAATGGAGGAACTAAAAGCTGACAAGATGTGGAAAGACAGACTCCCTGTTGGCACATGGAAGAAGATAGCTTCAAATATTGTCTGCATTTGTCAGAATATGAAGGAAAGATACAGAGTATTTGCACCATGTAACAATCGTAGGAAGGTCTTGGTCATCTGTAGTGTGTGAAGGAAAAATGACAGGCAGTAGATAGAAACGCTCTCCTGGAAGATAGTAATTAAGCTTGAGTTGTTCACTCTTACATTGTTTCTACTGCTGCTGATAATAACTTTCTATGGATGCAAAGCTGTTGGTGTTGAGGGAACTGCAGTTGATGCAGCATGTTGTAGCACCTTTCCAGAGTGGCGATGGTTTGCATACCTCATGGCAATTTACCTGTCTTCTGCACCCCCATAGAGCAGATTCAAAATTTTTTTGTTTATTCTGAATGTGGTCAGTGCTTTGAGCGAGCAGGTGTCCAAATGCACACCTCCAATTCATGTGGAGGAAATTGAGGTGATTTCTAAACATACTGTACAACGGTTAGCAGCCAAACTAGATGAGAAAAAGGAAAATTAGCTCATGTGGAGATATGTGGTATGGCAGCTAGATTAATTCAACCTCCTAAACTACCTCAAGAACTGATAGTTTATGTTGTAGTTTAGACCCACAACATAGCCCCTGAATGTCCACAATTCCAGTGGAGAGCTCTGAGACCAGGTAACCAAGAACAGACTTGTGATAAGGATTCAGTCTGAGCTCAGTTTTTCCAGTAAGCAATAAACACTGAGTTATTTTGAAAATTACTATGGATGAAATAATCAATAGTGAATACAAGATGAGGACCCCATCAGATCAAAAAGTACCATTCACCAGTGATTAAATCTCATTGCAGCTGCATTCAAATTGCATAACTGAACATGAGGCATACTGTTGTGAGAATGAAATCATTGGGAGCTTGTCAGGCTTCAATTGGTTTCAAACATTCTCCTGGGAAGGACAGGTTGCTATAATCCTGAATTTATAACATTGCAATCAACAATAGTGTGACAGCTATTGTTGTAACATCACCTCTGGGGAGAAAAAATGTAAACATATCTCAATCATGCTGTTTAAATTTAAAAGGAGAGTAAGGATATGAAATACGGAAATATGTCTCTGACTATGGCATAATGGGTGACTGATGAGTAATATTAGTCTCATCAATTAGCTCAAATTCAGATGAAGAAAAAAACTTTCCAAAGTGATACTGTAATAGGTGAATAACTAGGTCTTAAGTCAAGTGTTTGTTATTTATAGGGAGATTGACCATTCTAGAATTGTCAATCACATTTGCTTTCTCTGTGGGACTGTCAGGGGGGAGAGCAGAAGAAAATTAGAAGTTGTACTTCAGGTTTCTGGTCTGCCTCCACTGTCATTCCACAGAATGATTTCCAAAGCAGTTGCCAAACTCAGAAGGAAACTCAAGATATGTGGAGTTCAAATTATTTTAAGACCACGAGACTCAAGTACAGTTACATCGGTATAATGCACTCCAGTAACACAGTTGGCTAATAATCCATGTTCTATGGAAGGACTTTCCCCCTTTAGGATTTGTTTTGGACCCAATGAAAAATGGAGCTGTGTTGCCTCCTACTGGCTTTGTTTGTATCTCTTAGTCTTTGTGACTCAGGAAAGTTGCCCTGAGATCCTGGAAATACTAGTGCTGATGTAATGAAGGTAAAGGCTGCCTCAGATTAGATCTCTGATATGAAGACTAGGAGCTATTTAAATTTAAAAGAAACTGAAAGAGATGAAAGTGGTAAGTGACTCGCAAATATATGTCCAACAGGAGCCATGTGTGCGTTTTAGCTTACAATTCTGCTTATTGAATGGATAAGGATGTTTTTTTGACAAGTTATTTCATTTTATGTTATAACAAAAGAGAATATGTCTTTTTACACTTATATTACTCTAACACCCCCAAAAAAGTCCTTCAATTCAAATGTTGATCTGATTAAAAACTAAAAAAAAGCACGATCACAAGAATAATTGCTTTCTCTGGTACTACCTCTTTTCCACAGGCTGTAAATTGTACCAGACATATTTTTAAATTGCTCTTGGGATGAAGAGCCTGATAAGTCACTATGTTTGTAGTAAGAATTTATGTCTCAATACTACCACATATATCTAGCCTTCTCATGCAATCTAGAGAGGAGACTAAAAATCAATATGTTCAAAATATTTAACAGAATATATCTCTTATTACTTACGAATAATTCTGTGTTGGTCCTCTTGTTAAAATTATAGCTTTTAATAAAAGGATTGATCTAATAATTACAACAGCAGTGTTCATCTGCCACATACTGGTTGGTGGTGGAGCTCCCCTTTTGGCCACTGTGTCAGGTAGGAACATCCCTGAATTAGTATCACACAGTTTTTCAGAGTTTTCTTGGCATAATCACTGATTTGGGATTGCTAGGCATATTCTTGGACTGTGCATTGTCAGCCCAGCAGTGACACACCAGTCAGTTCTGTAATTTAAACACACTCTCTTCAAAGGTCCAACTGCTCATCCCATTTCAAATTCTCAAAGACAATTTTCATTCAGATACTTAACATAGGTCAGCACACAATCATTACATTTAAACTTGGACTATTTGTCCCTGAGGAAAACACAAGAAAGCCATTGTGGACAATACTAGATTTGCATTTAGATAAATGTGTAGCATGAAGTACAAACTATATAGCAACCATATAGATAGGTTTAAGACTGTTCAAACCACTGTAAGCTTAATGAGCAGAATTACTATGTAATAATTTTTGCTGATAGTTCAAAGGAAGCATAATCAGTAGGACTGCATGGAAATATTCAGGGCACAGAGCAAGCAACTTTCAAAGCTAACAGCTGCCATGCAGAAGAACTTGCATTGGGAACTTGAAATGCACAAAAAAAGTAAACAGGAATCAATAAGGGAAATCACAGCAGAGAATTACAGAATCACAGAATCACAGAACATTAGGGGTTGGAAGGGACCTCAAAAGATCATCTAGTTCAACCCCCCTGCTAGAGCAGGATTACCTAGATCAGGTCGCACAGGAACGTGTCCAGGCGGGTTTTGAATGTATCCAGAGAAGGAGACTCCACAACCTCTCTGGGCAGCCTGTTCCAGTGCTCTGTCACTCTCACCATGAAAAAGTTTTTCCTCATGTTTACCCAAAACATCTTATGCTCCAGCTTGTACCCATTATCCCTTGTCTAATCACTGGATGTCACTGAGAAGAGCCTGTCTCCATCCTCCTGACACTTGCCCTTTACATGTTTATAGACATTAATAAGGTCACCCCTCAGTCTCATTTTCTCCGGGCTAAAAAGACCCAGATCTCTCAGCCTCTCCTCATAAGGGAGATGCTCCACTCCCTTAGTCGTCTTAGTGGCTCTGCGCTGGACTCTCTCCAGTAGCTCTCTGTCCTTCTTGAACTGGGGTGCCCAGAACTGGATACAGTACTCCAGGTGGGACCTCAACAGCACAGAGTAGAGGAGGAGGAGAACCTCCCTCGACCTGTTGGCCATGCTCTTCTTAATTCACCCCAGGATGCCATTTGCCTTCTTGGCCACAAGGGCGCATTGTTGGCTCATGGCCATCCTCTTGTCCACCATGACTCCTAGACCTTTTTCCCCAGAGCTGCTCTCCAACAGATCAGCCCCCAACCTATACTGATACATGCGATTGTTTTTCCCCAGATGCAGCACTTTACACTTGCCCTTGTTGAACTTCGTTAAATTGCTCCCTGCCCACCTTTCCAGCCTGTCCAGGTCACACAGGATGGCAGTACAGCCTTCTGGAGCGTCAGCCACTCCTCCCAATTTTGTATCATCAGCAAACTTGCTGAGGGTACATTCCATCCCTTTGTCCAGATCATTGATGAATATATTGAACAATACTGGACCCAGGACCGACCCCTGGGGAACACCACTACCCACAGGCCTCCAGCTAGACTCTGCTCCACTGACCACAACTCTGGGCTCTGTCCTTCATCCAGTTTCCAATCCATTTCACCACACAACCATCCAACTTCTTAAGCTTGGCTGCAAGGATATCATGGGACACAGTATCAAAAGCTTTACTGAAGCTGAGATATACCACATCCACTGCCCTCTCCTCATCTATCCATCTAGCTTGCCACCATAAAAGGCTATCAGATTAGTCAAGCATGACTTCCCTTTGTTGCATCCATGCTGACTACTCGCGATAAGCCTCCTTTCCTCAACATGCTTTGAGATGGTGGCAAGAACAAGCTGTTTCATCACCTTCCTAGGAATGGAGGTGAGGCTGACCAGCCTATAGTTACCTGGGTCCTCCTTTTTGCCATTTTTGAAGATTGGGATGAAACTGGCCTTCCTCCAGTCCTCAGGCACGTCTCCTGTTCTCCAGTACCTCTCGAAGATTATGGAGAGTGATGACCTCTCCCATTTCCCTCAGCACTCATGGGTGCATCCCATCAGGGCCTATGGACTTGTGGGTGTTCAGTTCACTTAACTGTTCTCTAACCCAATACTCCTCAACTGAGACAAAATCTTCCTTCCTCCAGACTTCCTCTGTAGTCATATAGGACTGGAACCCCTGGAAGCTGGCCTTATCAGTAAAGACTAAGGCAAAGGTGGCATTCAGTAACTCCGCCTTCTCTCTATCTTTGGTCACCAGGGCACCCACTTCATTCAGCAGCTGGCCCACATTCCCTCTAGACTTTCTTTTACCTCCAACATACTTGAAAAAGCCTTTCTTGTTTTCCTTGACCTCCCTTGACAAGTTTAGTTCTAAGGAGGCCTTAGTTTTCCTTGTTGCATCCCTGCATCCTCTGACAAACTCTGTACTCTTCCCAAGTGGTCAGCCCCTCCTTCCAAGTTCTATATACTTCCTTCTTCCACTTAAGTTTATTCATTAGCTCCCTGCTCAACCATGCAGGTCTCCTAGCGCTCTTACTTGATTTCTTACTCTTTGGGATGCTCTGATCTTGAGCCTGGAGGAAAAGGCACTTGAATATTAGCCAGCTTGCTTGGGCCCCCTTACCAGCTACAGCCCTGTCCCACGGGACTTTTTCAAGCAGTTCCCTGAAGAGGCCAAAGTTAGCTCTTCTGAAGTCCAGGGTAGCGATCCTGCTTGTGGCCCTGTGTCGGCCGCATGTGATTCTGAATTTGTACAAGCAATTATAACACTTGTTGCCTGAGCTGAAAAGATGAAAGGAGAAACTAGTAATTCCTAATCTATCTTTTTGAACTCACTCAAACTCTGGTGGACACAGATAAACAGAGTAATATGAAATTCACAAGTGCTAGGCAGAAACTGAACAAGTTTCTAGCCAAGAAAGAAAAAGGACAAAACGCAAACAAGTATAAAATGCTTATAGAGTTTGGTACTGAACTTTATCCAAAGTTTCTCTTAGATTCTAGTTCCAACTTTTGTGAAGAGCTGACTTTCATTATAGCTAATATTTCTTTAGGAACATGATAAAATACTTGACAGGTCAAAGAGTCTAAGCAAACAAAGGTGAAGTGACTCATAGGCTAACATTAGCTCATTTGTCTGCAACAAAAATGATAATTTTCCTAATGGAACACTCCTTTTTTTTTTTTTTTTCTTAGAAAATGAACAAAATTATTTTTAAATGTGTGTATGAAACAGAAAGTACGTAGATGTTCTTCATCAGACTCATTAAGTTATTCCTCTTTATTTCAGCTGAGATTTTGTCACTGTAAGTACTTGTGTCACCTCAGCTCTCTTCTTAGACTATCAGGTCAACTCAGTTGATAAGGTATTCTAAACAAAAGTTACTTCAGATGAACTTTTTACAGCACCTATTAAAATGGCTACTTGATTTTAACAGCAGATTCTGGGCACTCTGTCAACAAAAATAACTTATACCACTACTAAACACAGCCCAGAAAATGACTCCACTTTCTTCTAGTTTGGGTTTAGTTTTACATAGAGCAAACATTATGCTGCAGATTGGTAAAGTTTCTGGCTGGCTGCTGTCTAGAATGGATTGTGTTCAGAAGTGTATTGTATTACACCATGCACACTGTATCAATAACCATATAGAATGAGCACTGTCCTTTAAATGTTTTCTATAGTATTATTTTGAACTATTTAGTGTAGTTCTCATACCACCAGTATAAGATATTTAAGTTATTGATGTCATTTGTTTCTCATTTTTTGACAAAACCCTTATAGTTCTGCATTTTATAAAAAAAAATAAATAAAAAATTGGAAAAGTATTACTGACATATTTGAGGACACATGGTTTTGGAAGCATTACTTTAATCCCCAGGAAGTTATTTAATAAAAATGGATTTTTCTACCTCACGTAGATATCTGAAAAAAAGACTTTCTCATAAATATTGGATATAGAAATGCCCTTACAGTAACAACTGCCAAAGCTTTGTCTTAAGTAATAAAAAACTTAATAAAGTTCACCTTTGGTTAATGATGTTATTCTCCCTCTAATTTTTTACTAAATGTCAGCTGCTAATAGCATAATCAAGTGCACCCCTACCTTACTTCTATAAATATCTACATTCTTCTTTGTAGAATGCCACCAGAATTGCACCAGATGCATGACATGATGCCTTTTAGATTTTACAGTTTAAGGTAAAGTAAATCTGATCGGCCAAAGACCTACCCACTCCTTTTTCCTTTTTTTCACTCTAGTTAATTCCACTGATGTCAATGGAATGTAAATGCACATACATCTTTGGAGGGTCAAATATATTGCTAGCTGAATAGAATGACCAGTAACTGATCCTCAGAAAAGTGAAATCAGGCCAGTAGGCCTTGTTTGCTGGAAAAGTTAAACTGCCCATTAACCAGGCACACCTGGTAAATATCAAAACACCAAATGCTTAATGCAGTACTGTGTTATGCCAGATTTATGTCAGGGAAACCCTGCATGACTAAGCAGGGGCCTAAGCAGGGGCCTTTATAGGCCCAAGGGCCTAGGGGTCAAATTCCAACCCTCTGGAGTCCCTTCCCTCTTAAACACAACTTTTAAAACATATTTAGTGATTTATTTCATACTTTAGTGTCCAGCCACTTTTGAAGTCATCCCAAACACCTAAAAGATATTCAAATCTCATTTACTCAAAAGGGAAATGAATCTTTAGCTTCCAGTCTCTAGTACTCAGATGATCATTAACAGGTGCTGAGAAAATAGGAGAGAGGGATGAGCTCTTCCTTCCTGAAGAGCAGGGGAAGTCCTGCCCATTCTTAAAAACAAAGGTTTAGACAGCTATCTTGAGATATCATAGGCTTTGGCTTGTGAACCCTTTGTGAACAGAAATATTTTGTGACTGCCACATCCAGACATCAGAAAATGTGGGATTTAGATCAGTGTTTGTTGGGGTTTTTTTTGGGTTTTTTTCCTAGTGATGCCTGTGTGCCATCCTAAGGCTGCTTTTCTTTCAGGCTCCCAGTTGCCATATGCCCTGTTTATACAGCGCCCACCTCCTCAGACTTCACCTGTAGTGTATGAGCATTACCTAGCTATAGCAATGCCATGGTACTGAACTTGTTAAACACATTTGAAATCATCTGATATTGGTGAATTCCTGAATGCTATATAGATATTTTCATTTTTAGAAATTGGGATTGTGCCCTAGAACTGTTACTCCCTTTCATACCTAATGATTTTTTAGGACAGGTCAAACCTCTGTGTTTTCTAGGAAAGGAAAGAAGTCCCCTTGTTTTATGGCATTAATTTAATCAAAGGTACAGTGACTTGTAGATTTTTTCCTTCTTTCTGATTTATTTTGATATCCAGATATTCCTCATTCTCCCTTTGAGCAATTCCTATTACAAACAAAATTATTGTTCTATAGTGTTAAAGCCATAGTCTGCCAACATGTAGTAAAACGTCACTGACTGCAGTTGCATTTACGTGGAGCCTTTCCCAAGGCTACATATCTGGCAAGCTTAACTAATGTAAATCTTATTCACTGCAATTAACAGAAGTAACATTTGCTGGTCTGAGCTCACAATGTTATGTTTTATAGCCCTGTGAGCAGCATTTCTAGGCTTTCCTCAAGTATATTCCTCTAAAGTGTATATTCCCCTTTAGGAACCATTTCCCTGACATGTACCCTTACCCCAGATTTTGTATAGTCCCATAATGAAACAGAATATGGAAAGAGATTTAGGATTGTGTTTGCCTAGCTAACATACAAAAGCCATTTGGCAGCTGGTGCTCCATGGGGAAGGATGTAGGCAGGAAAAAACACTGTCTGGTTCATAATGAATGTTTTTGAAACCCTCACAAGCCTAGGTACGTACTGACAAGCCCAGCAACCAATGTATCTTATTATGAAAATGTTTTCTCCCCCCCCCAGTACCTGCTTTTAAGCATCCATCAGTAATATTGCAGATAATCAATGGCAGTTAGTCTTATCAGGTCACAACAGATTAAGATATATTTTGTAATATAAATTATTATTTAAAAGTTATTAAGTAGCATTAGCTCTATGGTAACAAGCAATGGCACATTCTGTACGAACAGATAAGCCTGTTCTTCCTACGCCTGTATCTGGGGTGCTGTGCTGAGGTTGTTCTCAGAGGGAGAAGGATATGATTACTGAGATAAAACAAAATCACACATTACAGTCATTACGGGGAAGAGGGAGGGACAATGTTAAATGTATTTAAACTGCAGGAGGTTAAAACAATGTGTGCCAAAAATCTCTGAACGTGTCAGGATTAATAACAGCTGGAAGCATGAGCAGAGCTGACTCTCCATTCCTAATGCACAATTCAGCATTTAAGGTGCCAGGATGCTGAGCTTATCTCTGATTTATCAAGCTTTTTCTTTCTATTCCAACATCCCTCCTGTGTAATGGCTATCATGGATGAGAAAGAAGGTACACAAGTGCTAAACAATAAATTAATTTCTTACCTCTGGTGTAGCCAAGCAGCAATGTTTCAACACACTGGATTATGACTTCACACTCTTGAGAAATAACTAAGGGGTAGCCATTAAGAAGAAATCAATTGAAAGGAATCCTAATCCAGGGTCACACTCTTAATGAAATAATATGCGAGAACAGGAAACTCAGAAAAAACACATGGCTTTCAAATAAAAACATAGTGTTTTTGAATGAAGCCTTCTGCAGTAAGATCAGAAAGCAAGTCCTTTAGATCCATGAGGTGTAAAATCAGAGGGAAGTGGCATGTGAGCGACACTGACTGATTGCATTTCAAGCTGCATTTGAAGTGAGGATCTTCAACACTGAAATGTATGCGTATCCTACTCCAAACAGTCAAATCCTGCTAATCTGCCTGATGGTATGTTTTCATCTTTTGACAGCCAGTAGGGCCACTTCTTTGATGGTGTTTATATACCTCTTATATGGGTAAGGCAGCCTATTCTAAGCATTTAAAAGCCCTCAGTGTTATGTTAATGGGCAAAGTTTTACTATAAATGCTCGCTTGGGTTATGAACTCTAAAATAATGAACTAAAAGGAATACCATCCATAGCTGGTATGCATTAATATATTTTAATGGATGTATTCTGGAAGAGGATGAAACCTTCCAATTTCTGGCAGGCATCTTAGATCTTCTTTGTATCAATTGCACTATCAGTGGAAGCTGTTGTGACAGCTGCTTAATGCTATCAGTGGCCTGTCCAGAGATAAGAAGTAGAGTTATTAGTTTCTGACAATATAATATTAATTTTTCTAATTAATAGTATTTTCTATGTAAAAATCTCAGTTACTTTATTATTATAACTATTCTACAAGAGAAAGACTGAGTCACAGTTTGACAAAACATCTTGCCCTGAGGGTCTGCAGCAGATTTAAAAAAATACCCTAATGTCTCATCCAGTCCATGGTCCCTGTAATGACTTAAACTGACACCATGCTGGAATCAGCCTTAACCAGATCCTACACCTACAATTTAGTACAGAGAATAAAATCAGAGAAATCTCCAAATTCTACCGCAACACATGCATGAATAAATGCCATAAAAATAGCAACAATGGCAAATGTAATAGGGGGGTTTGTAGCTGAAATGCTGCGTTTTGTTTTACGAGGAAGGACACGGACTAATCTGCTAATTGTGCATGGGCCAAGCAGTCATCAGCCTTTAATTTGTATGACGTAGTGATGTAAGACTTTCTATCTTTTCTGCAGCCAATCAGTCGTGTTAGATGTCATGCAGGCTATATATGGTTACCCTAGTGAGCATAAATCCTGTAAATTATTTTGGAATAAAAACAGTAAAAGAATGATGAGATTTTTCCCACAGGACAAGCCAAATACTTAAGGGTTTTTCTTCAAGCCAAATTACATTCTGTAATGAAACACAACTCAAAGCCAGAGCCAGTCACAAAACTAAGACCGAAACTGTGACTAATTAACAGCTGGATGGAGGGTAGCTGATCAGACGGGTTTGCCATCAGGATGTCACTGTCTCAGTGGAAACTAGGTCGTCAGGGGAGACTGGATCTCAGACTTACAGGGCACTACTGGGGGTGCTCGTCAGTTCAGAAAAAAAGCCATCACACTGCAATGTTTGTTTTAAGGGTTGGCTGTCACTGCAAGCTACACTCAGGGGGGGAAGAGGGAAAAGAGGAAAGATACAATAGCATATGCTGTCACTGTATCATTTCTAGCCAGGTCAAGGCAAAAAAAATCTTGCTTCCTACCTTGGTAAACCATTAGTAATAGGTCAGGAGTCAGCTGCTTCCCTTATCAGCACCAGGAGCTTAAATGTCAATGATTAAATGTTTCCATGGAGATCCCCTGTGCTTCACTAATGTGGGCACATTATTTACACCCACACTCTGCCAGAGAAATGGTAATGACAGTGCGTTTTGTTGTGCCCCAGCATATCTGAAGCAAGCTGTGCAGCTGGACTCTGAAACAGCATCTCAGAGCACAAAGCCAGATTTCAGGGATGTGAGAGACACCTGTTCATCTGAGTTTGGGAAACATCTCCTGCTGGAAAGAAGCATCCAGCATTTTTAGCATTACATTCTGGACAGATGACTCCAGTGCAGGGGGTCTCTCCCAGATGCTCAGTATTAACAAATTAATTCTTGCAGGAGGCTGCACTAGGTAGTGCATCAACTGTGTGACCTACATAGACTGTGCACAGTTTAGTTGTTAATTTATTTCAGCTGGGGAAAGGCAGATAAATTCACGATCAGACGAGGCGGGGAATGTCTTGTTTGTTCCAAATTGATTCAGCCTGATTCAAGCCGATTATCTCACAGGGGAGTCACTCCAGAGCAACTTTCTCCAGTATTAATTACTGAAGACTGAAAATTATTGGTGCTATTTCAATGAATACTTCATCTGCCATATAAATAAACAAATTCTCTCTCCTTTCCACAATGATGCAAATCACCAAGTTATGATGACATGGATATAAGTGAATTCTGCTGTCATGTACACAACATTTGTATAGCATGTCCCCGGATATTTACTTTTCATCTGTGGTGATGTGGAATGAACAAATTTTTAGGCAAAACAGAAAGAAGTGCCATGGGACTTGTTACAGCACCTTAGAGCCCAAGCAACTGCATACAGGTGGCTGCCAAAATATTTTGTTAAGTAATCTAATAAAATAATTTGATGTATGGTAATATGATAGAATACACAACTGTGTATTTTAAAGTGGTATGGACATGTTTACTGGTAACCAATAATAAACTATACCCTTTTTCCAATAAAGAAAGCTTCATTTTGAAATCAGCCTTGGATACTGACTGTTGCACAGATAAGGTAAGTTCTTCCATGGGCTGTCCTTTTTTCTTCCTGAGTTGCAAAAAACCACTGGAAAATATAATTGGCAAATGTATATGAAGTTTATATCAAGTCAGAATCACTATACCATAAGCAACTTAGATTCTCATCTCCTCAACTAGAACTGGCTTTCATAAAGGGACTCAGCCCTAGAGCCATACAACTTTCTCACAGTCCCTGGACTTGTTGGCTTATACCATGAACCATATCCCTGGCTTTGCTGTAGATGCAGTCGAGACTAGATAAAAAGTTTTTCCCTTCCTTCCCAGACACCATACTCAAGCCCTAGAGGAAGCAGAGGGGTTTTTTTTTGAGGGGGAGGGGTTGGAGAGAGAATAGGGATTTCTAGCTTGGTGTAGACAGGGACAGAGAATGGAGCAGGACCTGCTGGAGCACTGGAAGCTGACAGATGTGTGTGTCCTGAGTGCTGGATGCTCAGCAAGACTCCACTGTGCTGAGATTTTTTCCTTGATTTAGAGAAGAGTCTGAATCCAGACCTGGCTCTTTACTGAACAGCTGGGTTATAGCCATGCTGTTGCAATACTATTCCTGGAATTACCACTTTGTATGATGGCTTTTCTGGGAAGATAGCACAGCACTACTAACTCTGATTTAGTGTACAGTTTAAATTAAACCCTCCACTTGGAAATGTGGCTGATCCATAGGACGATTCAAAAATCTTCTTTGTATCTAATCTGTTAAACCCATTTGTTTATCATTTTGGAAAAGAGAAACATAGCTAGTAAGGACAGGTTTCTGGATATAGCAAGGACTGTATATAGTAAGGACTGTATATAGTAAGGACTGTATGGTCAAATTCATGAAAAACCAGACTTAGACTGATTGTTGCTGATCTTGCTTCTAAAAGACTATGCTTCGAACAAATGCAAGACAGAAAAAACCTTAATTAGATTCACAGTGAGTTTAAGAGGATTCTTCTGTTATCAGTAATGCTAATGAACTTACCAGCTACAGAGTAGATTTTTGATGTGGGCATCCTTTTCAATGCCAAACTAGAAAAAGATCTGGCTTATTAAACATTGGGGAAAAAAAAAAAAGTAACAATGGCAATCTGAGTATTTTAAATAGGAAGATGAGCTGGTTGCTTCTTATTCACTGTTCTATTCTGGTTCATGCTAAGAAAAAAAGTAAGCCACCCCAGTTTCACGGCTGTAAGTGGAAGTAGCTCTCTCAGTCTAGAAGTTAGTGGGCCATTGTCCACAAATATAAAAGGGATATTGGTAGTTCTTATCAATCATCAAAGAAAGCTGAAATCTCCATAGAGAGATGGCTGTCTGAATGGGTGAGAATCTAGTGAATCTATGAGACATGAGCTTAGGTCACTGAAATCCTGTTCAGTACATTGAAAAAAATCTATAGTGTTGTTTCCTAAGTTGTTTGTCAGAGAGTCTTAGACCTTTTCACCTCAGTTGAATCTGATCCAGATGACCAGGCAGTTCACATGCACTTGGTAATGGGATCTGAAGAAACCCAGAGGTGGACCAAGGAAATGCTTAAGCTAACTGCAATCAGCTCACTTTTGATGTATCCCGGCTGGAAGTCAGTCATGACATATAAGCAGAGACCACACACGGGCTCCATTCAAAATTAGTTTGGGTCCAGCTGGGTAATTAGCTTATGGCAATGTTGCTTGATGTACTCTAATGTACCTGACAGATGTCTCACATTCTTAGAATGAGGAGTACTGAATATGAGGAAGTGTGTAAAGGGCATCTCTTTCCACAGGTCCTTTGCTTGTCTCCCTTACCCCTGTGCTCATTCTCACACCTTTATATTATATTTTAGTCATGAAGGACATATATTATCTAACCTGTATAAAGATTAAAGACAAAGCATTAAGTGCATCAGGAAAAAGAAAAGGGAAAAGAAAAGGGAAAAGAAAGGGAAAAGGGAAGAGAAAAGGGAAGGGAAAAGAGAAGGGAAAAGAAGAGAAGAGAAGAGAAGAGAAGAGAAGAGAAGAGAAGAGAAGAGAAGAGAAGAGAAGAGAAGAGAAGAG
>WUAM01000431.1:13612085-13627014 GCA_024336885.1 Actenoides hombroni
GACGTTTGAGGGGAAATCCAGCCCTGGGGATCCCAGAACAATGAGGGGGGGTGGGGATGTGATGGTGAGAAGTTTAGAAAGAGCATGAGAAGATGCTTTGGACCAAAGCTGCTCTTCAGAAAAAAAAAATATCTAAGTATAAATACCTAATTTGAAACGCTTCTAGAGCTGGATAATGTTTAGTGGTGTCAAAACAAAACAAAGCAAAACAACAGATCCTCAGCCCACCTCCCCTCTACGGTGGTGAACTTGGCACCAGGACAAGACAGAGCATCAAAAACTGGCCAGAAGCTGCCTTGGGTTGTTTGGTTGTTGTTGGTTTTGTTTGGTTTTGGTATTTTTTCTTTGTTTGTGTTTGGGGTTTTGTGTTGTTGGTTGGTTGGGGTTTTTTTTTCTCTTGAGTTTTGCTGAAGTTTTGCTTCTTCCTGAATGAAAAAAGAACTTTTTCTACCCAAACTCGGAATAAAACTTCCAGAGCTTGGAAAGGAAAAAGCACAGATGACGCAGCTTCTTCATCAAAGTGTTCACATGTCCAGGAGAAAAACCACACCAGAACTTTTCCTCCTCCTTTCAAGTGATGTGAGATGTTAGTCCTCCTGCCACAGCTTGGGAGAACCAAGGGTTAGGGCCATCGCTGCTAAATCTGGGTGTTGCCACGGTGTGAATCTCCCATATCCAACTTCATCTGGACCTCCTTGGTTTCAGCAGCTTTTAATTTTGGGGGGGTTATTTCTCTGGGGTCCCATCCTCAGGGGTTTTGAGATGGACGTAGTATTTTCAGCAGCATCTTTTCATGGAGCAGGATGAAGCCCCAAGCCTATGGGCAGTGTGTACCCACATGAAACTAGAGAAATCCAGACCGTGGCCTTTTCTGGAGCAATTTTGGGCAGGGCTTGATGTTCCTGAGGGTCAAAGCAGGTGGTAGGAAACTTCATGGTTGGGAAGCAGCAGAGATGATGCTTCTGTGGAGCGTCCACCAAGGGATGCGCTGGTAAAAGTCAGGGCAGCCTTGAGGAGGGTGTCAAAAAATAAGGGGGGGGTGTGTGGAATCAGTAATGATTGGATGGGATGCTGAATAACGTGGTTGTGCTGGGGCATCTCCCGCTTCATCACCACCCACACCAAAAACTTGTTATCCCAAAGGGGGGGGTTATCAAATGATTGCCTTAATTTCTCGCTCTTGGCTTTGGATGGCTTGTTTTTAACTCAGACCCAACTAGAATTGACCAATATCACTCACTCTCTCAACTCCTGAGGGCAGAATTATTCTTATTTCTATTGTCTTGGATTTTTTTATTTCCTTCCCCCCCCCACAATAAACTTGCACAACATACTGGGGGGTGAGGGGGAGGGAAATCCACTGATTTCATGGAGTCAGAATGGTAGGGTTGGAAGGGACCTCTGGAGATCATCGAGTCCAACCCCCCTGTTCCAGCAGGGTCACCCAGGGCAGGCCCCACAGGAGCAGATCCAGATGGGGCTGGAAAGTCTCCAGAGAAGGAGACTCCACAACCTCTCTGGGCAGCCTGGCACAGGCTCTGTCATTCTCACAGTGAAGTTCTTCTTCATGTTGAGGTGGAACTCCATGTGTTTCACCTTGCTGCTGTTACCTCTCATCCTATCCCAGGGCATCACTGACAAGAGCCTGGCCCCTTCTCCTTGACCCCCACCCTGCAGAGATTTGGAAACATTGATAAGATCCCCTCTCAGTCTTTTCTCCAGGCTAAACAGCCCCAGGGCTCTCAGCCTTTCCTCACAAGAGAGATGCTCCAGTCCCTTCATCATCTTCATCGCTTCATTCGCCCAGACCCATGATTTTTGACCTCAGGGGAGGTGGGGGGGGGGAAATCTCCATCCCCGTAGGAAGCATCTCAACATCATTTCTTTTGTTCTCCTCTCCTGGCTTCGCTGCCTGAGTGATGCCACCAGCTCTTCCCACTCACTCCTTGTCCTAATGGGTGCCAGGAGCCCGGGAGGTGGGGGGGAGCGGGGTCCCAACAGCCCTGAAAAGCAGCTTTGGGTGGTGGCTGCCGGGGAGGCCTGATCCTGTTTATCCAAGCTCAAGCTTTATATTCTCCTGGCTTTCTTGACTAGACAGCCAGTCAACAGCCAGAGCCCGCAGACGGAAGAAGCTCTGGCGTATTTATACTGGGTGCTGGCATTGGCTCCTTAAGGAAAAAAAAAAAAAAAAGAAAAAGAAAAATATCCCAGATTACCTAAGACTTGTCTTTGAGGTCTGGTCACCCCATGTCATTGAAAAAAAAAAACCAACAACCTAGTGGGATTCATTCATGAACTTCCAGCCCTCCATAAAGGTCTGTTCATTCATAGCCAAGGCAGTTTTTTATTTATTTTTTTTTTTCCCTTCTTCTTTTTTCTTCTTTTTTTTTCCAAATGTGCTGGCAACTAAATAACTCTTTGTAAGGGGCAGTGAGCTACTTGTCAAGTGCTCTTCACTAATGCAGGTGGAAAACACTTTTTCTTCCCCCCCCCCCCGCCTTTCTTCCTGTCACTTTTAAGTTCAAATACATTAAAACCTCCAGGGATTGCAGTGGGATTCAGGGGCTGGTGCTCCAACATCCCCTTAACTGCTGTAAAACAAAGCCCGAGGACCTCCCAGTGTCGCTGGCAGGGAGGGGGAATGATGGACGGGTGAAGATGGGGATGGATCCAGCAGAATCCCTGCCCCCAGGTTCAGGAGCATCATCCCCCTGAATTCAGGAGGGAGATTCCCCGCCATGGATCTAGGAGCATCGCCCCTGGGGATCCAGGAGAATCCCTACCCTGGGATCCAGGATCATCATCCTTCCCCTTGGGAACCAGGAGCATCCCCCCTGGATCCAGGAGAATCCTCCCCCCCTTGGGATCCAGGAGAATCCCCTCTTGGAATCTAGGAGAATATCCCCCCCTTGGGAGCCAGGAGCATCATCCTCCCCCACCTTGGGATCCAGGAGCATCATCTCCCCTATGGATCCAGGAGCATCCACCCCCCTGGATCCAGGATAATCCCCCCGTGGGATCCAAGGGCATCATCCTCCCCCTTGGGATTCAGGAGCATCATCCCTGGGTCCAGGAGAATCCCCTCTTGGGATTTATGAGAATATCCCCCCCCTTGGGATCCAGGAGCATCATCCCCCCCTGGATCCAGGAGAATCTCCTCCATGGATCTAGGAGAGTCTCCCCCCTTGGGATCCAGGAGGGTTCCCCCCCATGGATCCAGGAGCATCATCCTCCCCCTTGGGAGCCAGGAGGGTGTCCCCCCCCACCCTGGATCCAGGATAATCCCCCTGTGGGATCCAGGAGCATCATCCCTCCTTGGGATCCAGGATAATCTTCCCCCCTGGATCCAGGAGCATCATCCCCTCCTGGATCCAGGAGAACCTTCCCCTGGGATTCCCCTGTTTCTTGCCCAGTTGGGTGCACCCTTAGGTGGGGTGGGGGGGGTTAAGGGAGAGGTAACCCCAGCCCCATCCCATCCCATCCCATCCCATCCCATCCCATCCCATCCCATCCCATCCCATCCCATCCCATCCCATCCCATCCCAAAGCTCCTGGCCATTACTGGCACAGTCTGCAGGCCACCTGCTAATGAAGAGAGGTTTTATCTAGAGGGCACAGGCCAGGCAGTTTGGGCTCTGGACCTTTGGAAGGTACTTACCCATCACTTTAAGTCTTCATAAGTAGGAACTTCAGAGCAGCTTCAGGACTTCATTACATGTTCCTACAAAAAAAAAAACAACCAAACAAAACCAAAACAAAAAAAACTAACAAAAGTCAAGTGCTGTGGAGATTAGAAACCGGACATACACCTGAAAAAAAGACAAATAAGGAGGACATGAGCTCCCAGGTTTGGTATCCATGGCTACAGGAATGTTGGTGTTGGCTTATTTGAAAACAACTTTCTGAAGAACTAAATCCAATATATAGCAAATCTTGCTTTCCTCCTTTCTTTCATAGAGTTGTTTAATTACACATTAATGAGGATAATGCTTAATGTTCTTAAAAAGAACATTAGTAAACATAGTATATATGTATACTTCCTATAGGTAACTCAGCTTTCATGTGACTAGGTTGCAATAGGAGGTATAGTGTTTTCCCTGGGTTTATTGCAAATCAAGGGTCCTTTAGAATCTCCTTTGTACTTGTCACACAATCCATTTCTTAGCAATATGATATACGTCTGTATATACACCTGGATCCATGTCAGAAAACAAATTACTGCTCCTCTGACTTTAGTACAGACAGTATTGCACTCACACTTCCACATTTCCAAGAACTATGAATAAATACAACATGGAAGCCTGATAACCATGTTACACATTCTCAGCTTCAATACTCTTTCTAAATGTTTCTTGATTCTCTGCAAACTTCCATCCTGTGTTTATCACTCTCCTCTCTACAGATATTTTCTCTAAATGAGAGATGGATAGACAATTTATTCAGAACCAACTTCTGTGCTTAAACAAAATTATTACTTTGATTGTTTTGATTGTAAAGATTCTGACAGAATAAGAACTTTTAAAACTAGGCATGAAAAAAGAGATATGCATTGAAGGACAAGGTTTTAGCAAATCCAAATGCTAGGCAAGCACCTGCAAATTGAAGGAAACAATTTATTTCAATTATGCTATGTGTGTAATGGCTCAATGGAAAGACAAGTATTCTTATGCTTTATGTTTCCTGCTGTCAGCTTAAGTGCAACAGCAAAACTATTTGGGGATTTTTTTTTTCAATATAGATGCTTTAAAGGACTTTGGAGAAACCATTAAAAAAAAAAAGCACATTTTTCCTCTTTGTCTAAAGAGACAGGTATGTGACTTCTACATCAGACACTGCCAAGTTTAAAACATGTTTAGAATTTAAATTACTTCTGTATTTAATATTGATAAATCTAATTTACAACATTTCTGCTCCTTCTTTAACCTAGAGACAGTATTAATATTCATGAGATTGCTTTTGGTGATGTGCAAGCAATTCTGTAAGTCAAATTCACTCAACCTGTATTTGCATGGAATATTTGCTTTTTCCATAATATCTTTAATTTTGTCAACACTGAAAGCAGATCATGACTTTGTTTTTCAGGTTGTTAAAAAAATCATCAAAGTGTTTTCACGTTCAACAGAGTGCTGTCCTTGCCCTGCCCCGCCTCACAAAAATAACAAAAATCCTCCAACCAAACAAAACAATAAATAGGCAAGCAAATTCTTGGCATATAACAATTATTGAAACTGTAGCACTACCTGCTTCATTTCTATGGTGATAATGATAAACAGAAAGAATACCAGCTACATTCATTTGTGACATAATGCAAGAGCTCCTGGCTAAATTTAAGGGGTTTTATTAGCCTGATTTTATAGCTCATACTGAAATATTTTAAGAGATAATTTTATTTAAAAAGGTCTAGACGATTTTTGTTGTTCAATTATTAGGTAAATACTTTGCTATGTTCTGTCTCTGTAGCTGTCACTGGGGGTAGCTTAGCAAATGGTGATTCAGCCTTTGGTCAGAAGCTCATTGTACTGAGCCTACTTCAGATGTCATAAATATATCTTGTTGGGATGTTTTGCTTCTCTCATTTCCCTTCTGGAAGCTCAGACTGGAATGGATTTATGTATTTTTATTTTGGGACTGTTTTTTGCCGCAAGACCTACAAAAAAACCCCAGGCTTTGCATTTTGAGAGAGCTGAAGTTGCACACCATGTATATCTTAATTTCACTATTAAGTTGATTTATGCTCAGAAATACCTGGTCTCCTTTCAAATACCCTGCAGACCTTGAGATAGTTTCTTTCCTTTTCTTGTCCAGCTCCAAGTGAGAACAGTTTGGATAAGTATCAGCCTTAGATTTTTTCTGTGAAATCTTGATTATCTTTTTGTATGTTTAGCTCTACTGAGGCTGCCTGGAGAGCATTCTGAGACCCTTTAATGTAGCTAAAGGTATCACTTCTGTACAATATAATTATCTCTGTAAATGTCAGTGTATCCATTAGGAAAAAAAAAAAAAGAAAAAGAAAAAAAAAAGTTTATTTACTGCAAGGATTCTTTTAATATAATACACTCATTAGAATATTCCTATCATATTTCCTAGGAGACATCTATAGCCTTCAGCTGAGTGGAGTGTACAGAGCTGCCTCTGAATGAACTAATGTACTCAGATATACCAAACAAAGCATCATTAAGTAGAGTCCTCACTGGGTTTCAGAAAGCAATATAGTTGCATTACTATAGTGCTGTGCCTATAGTAATTAGTCACGATGTAGAACCAGGTTTACAGACCTCTGTATAGTGCTGTGGGGTGCTGTTGTGGTTTAAGCCCAACTGTCAACTAAGCACGACATGACCACTCTCACTCCTCCC
The DNA here is from genome assembly GCA_024336885.1 of Actenoides hombroni. Taxonomy (NCBI): domain Eukaryota; kingdom Metazoa; phylum Chordata; class Aves; order Coraciiformes; family Alcedinidae; genus Actenoides; species Actenoides hombroni. The sequence goes on from WUAM01000431.1 coordinate 13,618,442, forward strand.
TCCTTTGGTGGGTTGGGGAGGAGAATTAGTAGAAAAAGGCAAAACCTTGTAGTTTGAGACAAGAACAGTTTAATAGGCCAACTCAAGGGCAGAAAAAGTAACAGTAACAACAAAACTAGCAGAAGAATGTATAAAGTGAGTGATGCATAGCACAATTTCTCACCACCTGGAACTCAATGCCCAGCCCATTCCCAAGCCATGTTCCCTCCTCCCCCCAGCCATCTCCCCCAACGCATGATGTCATACGGTACTGAATATCCTCTTGAGTAGTTCAGGTCAGCTGTCCTGGCTGTGCCCCCTCCACATTTCTTGTGAAAATTAACTCTATCCCAGACCAGTAGAGGTGCTGAACTTGCCTGAACTTGTCATATGGGCTGATGTTAGGTCTGCACCACCACTGTTCTGGCAACATCCCCACAGTGCCCTGGCAGTACTGGCAGGTTTGGTCTTGGCCACTTGCTGGCTCATGAAACCAGCTGCAACAGCCAGGGGCCAATCCTACTCTTGGGCTTCGCTGTCTATTTTTGCCACTGGGATGAGTGGGACAGAGATACACGTTCTGCCACATAGCAGCTTTGAACTGATGGCACATTCATCAGTGTAAGCCAAGATGCACTTAAAAGTGAGGAAATTCAGGAATGGTTCCACCTCAGTATAGCTTTATTAATCCAGTGTCTTCAGCTGTCTAAACATGATTTACACACAAGCCCAGTCAGAGACCTTAGTTTACATTTTCTGGTGAAATCTTTGTCTCGCTTTTTAGGAAGACATGCCCACAAAGACCTTATTTTGTGTCTTTCTACCCACTGGAGGTACCAAAGGAGAGTAGTGCTGTAGTATATGATCCTGTCCTTTTCTAGCATGTTTCATAAGCAAGTCAATGGAGAAAATCTAAATCATCTTCAAACACTGCTAAGGCAAATTAAATTAAGTAGGGACATGCACATCGCCAAGTTACTGCTTCAGATTCTTTTCAGATGAAATTAAGCATCTGTTTCAGTTCTCATTAAAAACATTAGAAAGTGAAAGCAAGTACCATTGTAAAGAACAATAAATTAAAATAAATCCTGATTCTTCAGAACAAGGTGATCATCTCAGAAATACCTCTGTGTGATGTTCTTAGGACTGTAGAATAGTGAGAGAGAAATGCAATATTTTCATTTCTTATTTCTAATCACATGGCAAATATCACAATGACACTTCATATGCAAACATACCTTCTATTACTTATTTTTTACACTTTAACAGCATACAGGCAGCACTGCCTGATATGTGTATTAGACATGTGCATAGAAAATTCATTTTCATAAGAGAAATGTAATAACTTGCCTGTCTCTAGCAAGAAAGTAACATTGAACATCTTCAAATGGTTCTTTGAACCTCAAGAGGACTAAAAGGACCAACGTTAAAGAGTTAACATTTGTTTGACCTCAAGATATGGGTGGAAGTATGAAGTATTGAGATTGTCAACTAATAAGTCAGATTCATGAGTTCCTAACTTATTTTGGGTTGAGCGCTGTCAGATGTTATAGCATCCTCCACTATGGCTTTATTACTGTTCTGTGCAGCTTTTTGAACAAATGACATCAACCTATCGTTTGTTCCATCTGTTCTCAATACTGTTAATGTCTTGTATGGGTAAATTAGAGGGGTTTTTTAAACTATTGAAAATTAAAATGAAATGCTAATCTTACAAAGTTGTGTGTTTATCTTCAAATTTCTCTTTAAAACAATTTCCTTATATGCCTGCTTAACTTACCAGGGCAACTGAGACTGACATTTATGATAACTAATGCAAACGTTGCCTTTATATGACATAATTAGACTCTAGTGCCAGCTTTTCATATGCTGACAACATTGTGCCAACTCCTCTAAACAAACTGTTTCATAAAACTGTTTCATAATAAAGATAAAGATATCACATACAAATAAATTAAGTGGCTCAGCTCCTGAATGCATTAGAACAGTATCTGTTACATTCTGTGCCATAGCTTGTAATGTGTTACATGCCAAAACAGACAAAAAAGATAAAAAGTATTAGGGAGCCACTTCAAGGAGGGACAAGACATCAGCTATTCTTAAGATGGGGTTTGATAAGCTCAGAAGGAGCTGCTAGGGACATGGCTCTAGGGGTCTATGGTCCAAAGTTCCATGTGACTCCAGGACATAACACAATATTGACTGGCTGCATTCATCATCCAGATCATCTGCAATCTGCTTCAGCCTCAGTCTTGTCAACAGGGGAGTAAGAGTGAGTTTGTTGGTTCATAGATGCTCATCAAAAGGTGTGTTTCTGTGCAGGCTTCTACTTTATGATAGTGTGCACATGCACCATATGTCTGTGGCTAAGTGGTCTTAGAGGTTGATGCAACCTTATGACTAGAAGACTTAGAGTTTATTAGCAAAGACATACAATTACAGGTAAGCCTAAAATGAGTATAACATAACCAGTTCCTCCATTTGAGTAACTGACAGCATACGTATCTTTTCTGAAGTGACTGGTTTGTAATCTGTGTTTTTAATCATCCTTTTCCTAAGTCTGAATTCTAGACATGGTATGTATTTATACTTTTTTTTAATTCCAAGGTAACTACTGTGAAGGAAGTGTAAAGTTGTCTTCATGAAAATTATTCTGGTTTTGTCTTCTGGAAAACAGGTAGCACACTTTCCTGAGTATGTTTTTACCTTGTTATTTTCAGTGTCCAAGAAACTTTACTGAAGTGTCTTATAAGTTTATCCCTAGTCTTTAATCATGTGTTTTTCCTCAAATATATATGTATATATATATTACTTCACACTAGCAGCTGAATTAAACCAGATTATCTTGGAACTGATGAAAGTTTTTATCAGTTAACTACATGATGGCAGTGTACGCTCTAAATTTACAGACAGCATCAAAATGGAAGGTACTATCTGTAACTCAGGAGACAGAATCATAGAATCATAGAATGTTAGGGGTTGGAAGGGACCTCTAGAAATCATTGAGTCCAAAACCCCTGCCAAAGCACGTTCACCTAGGGCATGTCAAACAGGAACGCATCCAGACAGATTCAGAATAACTTTGACAAAAAATTAAAGAAAAAAAGAAAAGAAAGATGCCATTTAATAAACACAAAATAACACATTTAGCCAGCAATAACCATCTGCAGTGGGAGACTAAGAAATAGCTGGCTAGGGAACAGTTGTGCACAGAAGAGAAGGCTTTAGGTGTCATAGTGGATCACAAACCAGTAAGGAGATGAATCAGATGAGTGATGCCTCTCTTCTGCAACATGTACAATGTATAAATAAACATGTAGTCTGTAAAATATTTTTTTCATTCTGTTGAGCACAGATAAACAGATTTTATTTTTGTGACTCTAGGTTTCAATTTTTAGCTTTAAGTATCTTAATCCAAATTATTCTTCCCATCATACCTTGCAGAAACCTAGCCTCACCATCCCCTGTACAGATGGATTCAGTAACTGATGTGCTGTAATCCCTGAATGACCACTGAGCTTCATGCAGGTTCTTAACCTCCAGTTACAGCACTCTCCTTATCCCAAAACACAATGATGAGCTTGAGAGATTCATATGAGCTTTCTTTTTCTCTCACTTGATTTATCAAAAACCTAGTTTGGCTAACCTTGTTAAGGAATAACAAAATGTCAGTGGTTAAAGAGATGGCTGTTTTCCATTGACGTAACTTGAGCCAGGATTTCACCCAGGGATATAAAGCAATTAATCACGTCACACAGCAGTACAAAGCTGTTGTGAAACCCAAACTGTCTAACCTATGATCTATCCAATCACATGTTTGTGCTCCCACATTTTGACACCTGTATCATAAGAGCTTCCAACCTGAAACAGTAGTGCAGAAGACGAAGATTTTACAAGAGCTCAATAAACAGACCATTAACGAACATAGCTGTCTGCTTTTATAAAGAGACTCTCAGACCATGAGGTAAAGTTTGGAGCATCCCGAATTAGACAGCTATGTCCAAGAATCTGAGGGTGAAAGGAAATGGATCGCACACGCCAATGTGGAATTTGTGAGGAGCACAGTGGAACACCAGGATTTCAGACAGAAATCTGAAAATGACAAAAGGTTCTCAGTGTCCAGTTCTTAGGTCATTCATGAGGAAATTTACAGAGATGTAATTAGAAAGAGCAGGAAGGAGCATCCAGGCAGGATGACTCAGCATGGCTTGGACATGCAGTAGTTAGCAGAAACGGCCCCTGAAATACAATCTGGAGCACAGTGACACAACACCTTGGAAGCAAGGTTGGGAAGTTGAAATGAGAACGGATGCCTGGAGACGAGCCAGATTGAGATCTCGGTGCTTTATTCTGAGCTGAAGTCAAGATAAACATGAACCCTTTCATGACATTTGGGACTGTGATATACATCCCTATTTTGTTGCTTCATTATGCAGCTGTGTAAAGATAATTGAGAGAACTATGCTAGATTTTTCATCAACAAGCAATAAAATGTGATAAATATGTTACATGGAATAGCAAATGTTAGAATTAACAAGCTGAAATGTTGACGAATTACTGTTTATATACTTGACATGTAATAATTGCTTCATTTATCATTTGAATCTGGAAAACTTAAATAGCAGGCATTTATAATTAATTTTCTCCCCTTGCAAACTGCAATTCATTCCACGCTCAAAGGAGTCAGTGTTAATTTTTTTTCTATCAGCCACAGGCCATAAGTTAATGCATTAAAAAAAATCAGAACATTTAAAATAACAGTCTAATTAAATTATATCCTCTACTGTTGGAGAAAAACACATGATTCTTCAGGAGATAATCAGTCACCACAGTAAACACCATTTAGTTCTTCTCACAAATCTACGTCTACCCAGTGGCAATCTTAGACTGTCAAGATGAAGAATTCACTCTGCTGAACAGATGAAGGATATTGACTTCAGCCTCATTAGCAACTTCAAATGAGAATGACAATAGGAGTTCATTAAATAATAATATTTTTCCATATACTGCCTTTCCTTCATCATGCAGAAGAATATGCTTTGTGCAGAGTCTGAGAAAGCCCACATTTCTGATTCATGCTTCCCTACTGATCAGCTAGATAATGTTCTTTACTTAGGGTCTTTCCTGTTTGAGTAGCAAAGGTGTGCTACTGCCTCACTGAAATCAGTAGTGCAGATGGTGCCCACCTCAGGTCAGACTGCTGGAAGAGCCTTGCTCCATGATGGATCCATCTGAGTCCCTGGAAAGATCTGGATACTTCTACAAGGACCACATCAAAGTGGCTATGCACAAAACACTTGTCACAAACAGCAGTTGCTGCCCTACAGAGTAGAGTGGAAGAGTCTCATTAGAGACCTGTGGCCTTTTACTCAGGCTTTTACTTGTACATCTTTGCTAGTCAAAGAACATCCAAATAGGTAATATCCACTTAAATGTATACAGCTAGGAACAACTGTCAGAGAAAGGCCGTTACTAGATTAGCTACTTTTCCACAGCAAAATGAACTTAAGTCTCGCACAGATAGCTACATAGCATAGTCACGTAGGCTGCATGTGTAATTCCAATAAACATCACCCATGTAGTTCCTCCAAGGCCTACTTTATTAAATAATAGTTAGAGCTGACAAATAATTAAGGGTGGGGGTTTTTTTTCAGCTGGTAGACATTCTCATGTCATAAATATCATTAATTTCTGGCAAGACATTGAGTACCTCGTTAAAAAATTCACCTCATTATAATCTATTTACTTTTAATTATGTTTTTCCACCTAATTACTAGCAAGCATCTTGAAATACTAAGAATAAGGATATTTCACAAGATGAAAATAATGAACACTTCCTTGTGCACGGACACTACCAATTAGTTCTCAGTCCTATGTTAAGAATAGCTTTTCAAGTATTTTTAATTTTAAGATCTTCAGGGCAAAAGAGTATGTGATTTCTCTTACTGCTCCCTACCCCAATTAATAACTTAATTTCATGTACAGAGAACTAAGTAGAACTGACAGACTACAGCTTCTTCTGCATTCTTGCAATTCTCTTTTTCACAAGATACCACTGAGGTCAGGGGCTTTAGAAAAGGATAGAAAGTCATCTCTGTCAAGATGCATTCCAGCACCTTTCTCACAAAAACTTAGGAAGGTCATTCATTTAAGCAGGTTATTCCATAGTCCTCCCTTTGGTATTTCAACTTTCAAGAGAGTGCTCCAATACTTGGCTATCTCTAAGAAAAGGCAGACTACTCTCTAGCAAGCTGTAAGTAGTAATACATAAAGTTCTGGCCTCTGCTTGCACAACTGTTTTGGCATTTTGCACTAAAATGTCATGGGAAACAATCTACAGAAGCGTCTCATAGGGCATCACTGCTTTCTTCTTCCAGCAGAGTGCCTTTGTCAATGGGCAGTTGGATCAGACTCCATTGGCGGGGCAGTGAGGAGAAAAGAGGAATTCTTGTCTTGGCAGCACTGAGGATGCTCACGTGGAACAAAAGGAATGAACATTTGAGCTTTTTCTAGCTCAGACCAAATCCATTTAAGACATTGTTTTTAAAGGTGAGTGGCAGCAACTACTTTGCAAGACTGAAGGAAAAAAAAAGAGTAAGCCAACTGTCTGTACTGAAAGGGATATGTTCAGCATGAAATCTAATTTTACCTAAGTACCTTTTTGTATTCCTTACTTAGCTCTAGGGTTAAATGAGAGATAGTATGCTAGCATTTATTTGCAGTGGGCAGAGATGCCCTCATCTCTCCCTGCACCCCTCCCTTGGCAGACTGGCCATTGTCTGCAATGCACCTAAGAGAAACATGGTGCTCAGCACCAGCACATCCTTATCATTTGCTAATTATGTCAGTAATTGCCTAAGGTTGTGTTATGGAGCCAGCATAACCTAGACTCACTAAATCTGAAGACATCGTATGCAGTGGAAGGGGAAGTCAATTCAAATCCCTTTCTCATAACAAAACCACTGGTTTCATATGAATAGACATCCTGATCATGCAGCTGTCTGGAGGTCCTTACTGCAGCATGAATACCAGGGATTTCTGCGCAGTGGCTGTTTATAAAGCTTCGGAGAAACAACAAAAATTTGTGACAGCTGAAACAGTGAACAGTTTCTCTAATGTTATACAGAAAATGAAACTACCAAGTCAAATTTCTAAATGCACTTCATAATTCAGATATGTTAGCAATAATTATTTTTAACAAATTGTAACTGCATTATAACTACATTGCAATTACACTAATTGTATTGAACTTAATGTGCCTGTACTATAATAGGCATTTGTTTTCTTTCCTTAAACCCGAGTAATCAGGTGACCTAATTATAGAGAACTCCTTGCGCTACAAGATAGACACTCTTTGCTGGCACAAGTCTAGCCATGTTCATCATTTCAGCTAATTACATCTTGTCCTGTTCAATGCAGAAGACCCTTGGCCTTCTCCAGTAAGCAGCATGAAAAATGTTGCAGATACATTAGAATTCACATTGAGGTAGAGGAAGTTATCACAATGTGGGATAAAAACACATTCACTACCGAAGATCCAGTTTCAAGTTTTTGTTGTCCTATAGATATAGCAAGTACCTGAACTTATACCTCCTTAAACTTTCAAATTTAGTTTAAATAAATGATGTTATTAATGGGAGCTTTTGAGTTTATTTGGGTCACTTTGACGAGGTCTTCCATACGGGAAGAATGCAATTCTTGTGCAAACTGCAGCAATTATTTAAGAAAACTTTTATTGAATCAGAATGTTTTTATTTTATCAAAAGGTTTTTCCATATTAGGAAAAGACAAAAATGAGAATTACCAATATCATTGGTAAGGCAGTGTTCCCACACTGAAGGCTAACATGCTCTTCAGTTGTCAAAAGCACTTTGAGACCAAATCTAAATAAAAATGGAGTTCAGCTGATCACTAAAATCTAGCTATTAAAATGTAGTCCTAAATTCTTATGGTAAAATTTAATCAGAACTCAATTATTCAAAGAATAAAAGTAAAAATGACTTTCTTTTTTTTTTTCTGGGCTTCTTTTAAATCACTGGCGTAAAGTAACTATGCAAACGTAAACTGAGACAGGAGACATTGGATCTTTCAGAGACCAACAGTCATAGAACTGTGCTGGATATAGCAGTGGGTCACAAAAAAGATCAAGAAGTGTTTATTGATTGTTGCTTCTTGACTACTGCTGCAGTTGCTCTCAGAGTACCTGGGAATGTATAAGGCGAGTATCTCTTGAGACACCTGAATGCTTTTTCAAAATTTAGAGCTGGAAAGAACCCTCCTTAAAGAATTTCCTTTAAAAGAAATGCTCTCTTTACTTCGAAGAGTGCTCATTCCCAAAAAGAATATGTTTTTCCTGAGTAACCACATCACACAGAATTTTCCTTTGTTTGTGTATAGGCCTTTGCCCAAAATAAAAAAAATTAGTTGGTTCTTTTAACCCACTATGACCATTCATCATGCTGTTTAGCATCTAGATCCCACTGCTCATGTCCTTACAGGTGTTCCACTGTGATGGCTGCTCCTCTCCTCTCCTCTCCTCTCCTCTCCTCTCCTCTCCTCTCCTCTCCTCTCCTCTCCTCTCCTCTCCTCTCCTC
>WUAM01000431.1:13634266-13649186 GCA_024336885.1 Actenoides hombroni
AAAAAAGGGGAGGGGTTTTGGGCTTAAAAAAGAACAATGTTAGATTATTAGATTCAACATTTTAAAATTGACCACATGTTCCTTTTACAGCTCTACACCTTGTAAATATATAGAGAGAATTTAACGAAGAAACTGAAATACTAATTTCTTTAATTTGCAGGGACAGGCTTGCTTTTGTGGTCACGCCAGCGACCGCCACGAAAGCAGCGAGCGCCAAGCGAACAGTGCCACCTCCTGTCACCGCCGTGCCACCGCGCCTCGCACGGCACCGCCACCGGGTGACAGGTACCCCCTCTTCTGCTCCCTCTGCCTGGGGCTGTTGCAGGGGTGCTCACAGATTTGGAATTCTCGGGAAATGCTGTGCGTAGGGTAATCGTAATATTGGCTGTAAGGACGGGAGGATTTATTATTCCCTTTTAGAAAACAAGGTGCTCATCCAGTTTTCTGCGCACATAGGACTGACACCTCCAGATAAGTTGGATGCAGCAGCTGTTGCCTTAAGCTTGTTGTTTAAAAAATATTCTTCCATTTTTATTCCAAGGACAGCCTTATCTGAAGATGACTAACTTCAACAAAAATGCCCCTTTGTTAATAATAAATTTTGATAGAGTGCTTAAAAATTTAGTTGAGCTGTGCAGGCAGTCCTGTAAGTTTTAATACACAGGTAGTTTACCAAATGCTAAGTAATCAATTGCAGAGAATGTATAAAATCAGCTTCACTGGAAAAAAGTATGATTAAATGATTGTAGTTTGCAAATAATGATAGCAAAAATCTATTTTGTCATGTAAAATAAAGTGTTCCTTTATGGCAGTAGTTTGACAAGCAGTAGACTTCAGAAAAGGTAAATGGGAAAGATTAAATCATCTTTTTTTAGTGACTCAGCTTTATACAGCCTAGCAGTTACAGTCACACCAGCCTTCAAAGTGTTTTATTGCTCCAAGTATGCATGAAGCCTGATCCTAGTTTTCCAGTTAACTACACTTGGATCATTAATGTGTATCTAATTTGGACGTGAATTATTCATCTCCCATTACCTCAGGCATTATTAAAAACCGTTAGCAAGTCAGGTAAGTGGATAAGAGAAGATAAACACATTTGCCACTCTGTAAATGCACTACACTTGCAACAATGTAATTACATTTCTAGGGGAGATAGTGTATTTGCTGATGACTTACATTATAAAAACATTATAAAAATATGTGAGGATGTATCATTACTAGAGTTACATTTAAGGTCAACCCTGACAATCACCTGTGCTTGTCACTCTGTCAAAGCTTCGGCTGTACTACTAACCTTGTTCCACAAGCAAACCCTTCAAGAAACCTATTCCTTCTCAAAAATCCATGGTTTCAAGCAAAGGTGGCAGAAATTGAATTACTGAACAGATCAAAGAGACCAGCAGTGTGGATTAATGACAGGAACCCTGGGGCATATTGAAGATTTTGTTTGCAGGACCTGATGGATATGGAGAAGCTCTGAACCGCACTTTAGGAGTGAGTAGGGTTAGGGTCTTGGGTACTGGCCTGCAGAAAGGTTCTGCCTGTTCTGCACTGAAGGTAATCTCAGGAGTCAACAGGAGTGATGACAGGACATCTGTGGGATGGAGATGAGCCAGGCTCCACAGGGCACGACATTCAGCCACAGCATGGTGGAAGTGGCATATTTTTGAAGAGCCAGAAGATCTTGTCAGCTCACAGGAGACTACACAGAAATTGTTTATAGAATTTACAGAAATTTACAGAAATGAGTTTATAGAATAATTCTTGAGGGAACGGGGAGCTTGAGGGGTTTTTTTTGCATCATGGCTGCTGCAGTCCAATAAAACATTTAGCCGCTTACTTAAGTAAGCTGTAAGTTAAATGTTTAAGTTAAACACTTTTAGCTATTTCTGTTGACATGTTCTTAAATGGTTTGCAAAGTTACTGTTCTCTGGAACTCTGCCACCAGCATTGTATATGACTGCCTGTAGCAAAACTGCATTTTAATAGGAAATCCTGAACTGTGCTGGCAACTGGTAAAACCTGGGTGGTACGTAGGGGGAGCCTTTTAACAGCAGAGATATAGGCTGTAGGTAAGCTGCAAAAGCTTAAAAGGATTATCCCATTTAATTCACTCTAGTAATAAATAATTGGGAAAAGTCAGCTCAAGAGAACTGAAATACTTTACAGTATAATTCAACCAAGCAGTGATTATTTTGGCAATATGGTTTGGAAAAGTGTACTGCCATTTGACTTCATTTATTCATATCACATGGCAGGGAATGGTAAAATATATCCAAACACTTCTTTGTGCAAGTGCCTTTCTCAGTACTAAGTGCTAACGTTTGTTTAGCTGTATGGTAACTACTACAACAGAATAACACTCCAGCTATAGCATTAACAGGTAGGAGAAATATTACCCATTATTGTAAAAAGAGATATCTATTCTCTACTATGTATCAGTGAAGTTCATTTATTCATCATAGTTGCAGGAATAACATTATAATACCATAGTCCAGTACCAGTCAGAGGAGAATGGTAGAGAATACACAGGTTCTTGAATGCTAAAGTAGGATACATCTCACTTAATTTCAGCCATTTTCTTCTACTTACCTAGGTTTTCTTTATTGACTATAATGGAAGATAAACACCTCCAGAGGGCAAGTCATTAGAGAGAACCAAGGCAGAAAAATCAATTCAACCCTAGGTGTTTGATAATAGAGAAATTTTAGCTAACACTTAAGTCTTCTATTTGGGACCTTGTTTGCCTTGATGTTCCTGATAATTATTCTCAACTTAGCTTTCTTGTGCATTATGCTTCTTTCCTTCCCTGTTGATCAAAATTGATCTATCCCACAACTTTTGCCGAAGGAAAAATTAGGAAAAAAGGTTTGATCTTTCTTGTGGATATTGCCAGCCTTTTTATCTTTCATACCTGCCATGAAATTTGCCAATTCTGAGCTGGTCCTATTATGACTTACAGAAATCATGTCTAATTCATTTAGCCTTTACATTACTCTCTTCTGTAAAAAAAAAAGAAAAAAAAAGCAAGCATGTGCATCTCAGCAATTAGTACTTGTCTGGCAGCTTTAAGGTAGATTAAAATGAAGCTGCCAATTTCATTATGACTTCCTTTTGACAATGTAATAGGAACTAATTATTATGGACTAGATAGGCCAAGATGTATATGGAAAATATGAAGGGTCATTAATAATTCTTTCCAGGTCCCATTTATATAGGAACACCTGTCAATAGCATATCTGCTGTAATGTGCTGGCTCATCTGCTATGTCTACCAGTAGCAAGAATGATATTAAGACTTTACTTATTTCCTTGCCTTATTCACACCTTAAGAACAAACCTCAACACATAGACCATGTCAACAGAGTTTTCGAGAGGCTCATGTCTTGTGCAGGTTAATTTTTGAAAACTGGGCTGGAGAACCTCAGTCTTACATGAATTTTGAAAGTGTTAGTCTGGAGTTTCTTCACAAGGTCTTTGTGACGTGGTATACATTTTATCCTAGAAAAGCACGGGAAGAAAACAGAGAAGTTCACACATTGTCTTGAAGACACTGCATAGAAAATTTTGATGACGTGTATAAGATTTATTACAGGTCTCCCTTGCCACACTGGACAACTTCCATCTGCCCATTCCAAGCGTTCCTGAAATGGAAAGAACTGTAGTAAAGAGTCCCCAAAGGTCTCAAAGGTCAGTAAATTTTACACTTCGTTAAGAGAACTGCAGATCATTTCTCAGTCAATTGGGATGTGCCACAGAAAAAATGCAGTCTCTACGTGCATGCAGTTAAATGGCTTCAAACTGTATTTCTTGACATTTTGTTGGCTGATAATAAGATACACCTAAGAATAAAATGCACATATGGGACACTTATCTGTCATACCATCCCTGACAAGTGTAATTTCCCTTTAGACAATAAATATAGAACAGCTGTTAAAACCTAGACAACTTATTATAAGCAAGTATAGGCTGAACTAAAAAATAAAAAGCAGTTATTTTGGAAGTTGAGTCTTAAGGCTCTAAACAATCTCATAGAAAATTTAATGAAGTTCTTTATACCAGCCATGTTTTTCTAAAAGGAGAGATACGGCTTTATTTTTTTTCTTAATGGTACCGGTGTCTTCAAACTTCATAGTTTTGAATTTATTCATTAGACAGAAAAGACAATCAGCAGTAATATGTGATTATTTTACACTGACATAAATTCAAAAGTGAGACCAGACATTGCCAGATCATTTAAAGTATGCTTGTAAGCAGCATGCAAGTTGTAATATGGTTTTCATTGGTTTGGCCATGTCAATACACAGAGTTTTTAAAAAAGTTTGGATAAAATCTGCTGTCTGTAAAACAGTATTAATCAAGATACTTATTCTAAAGTTTACTGGATTGTGTGACTGTTTGTGCTTTGCAAACACATTGAAAGGCATATATCAAATGTTTTATAACCAAATTACAGTGCAGCACATTCTATTAAACAAGCTGCTTGGAAGTAGGATTTTAGAAGCTTTTCTTTTCAAACTATAGCTTCCATACTAAAACAAAACAAAACAAAGCAAATTCAAATGGGAGCTTTATGTAGTCATCTTATGTCAACAGAGAGGGGTATATTTCAGACACTGAAATCAACACAATTTCTCAGGCATGTACTACAGAATAATTTAACACAACTGGTGGTCTGTGCTTAGGAAAAGCCAAACACTAGAGTAGCAGGGATTCTGCAGGTCAGGAAACAGCGTGGGAAAACCTGCTCGTACTATGGATGGTGCCCTCATTTCAATGAACAGCAATTTTAAACTGTCTATTAAAGTAATCAGTAAATACATAAAATCTATCAGATAAATTTTCATTTTATTCAATTAGCAGCAAAGATGAGAGATAAATGGTTTACTTTGTGTCTCGCCCTAACTAATTTATGATTTCCAGTGCTAGTGTTTCAGGATATATAATGGCATCTGGATACTTAAGAAACAAAAGGTGTTGAAATCTTTTTTATTAATAATAATCTTCAGTGACAGGTCATATTCCTATCAATGTTGGAATTAAAAAAATCACCATAACAATTATTAAAAAATGGGCTTCAAAGCTGTATTATATTATAGGATTCTTTGCAGTTAACATTTTATGTCCTTAAAAGTGAAAATTAATTTTAATTAAATATATTTAAAATCAGTAGTTATGGTAGCTTGGTCTGATTAACATGAGTTAAAGCAAGCCAGAGATTATGTTAATTACATTAAATACCTGAAATATGAAAATTTTCATTACAAGTAGAATTATTTCAGAAACTGAAAGAAAAGCAATGAATAGTCTGCCATAAGAATTCCTGTGAAAGTGTGCTAATTTTTCTTACACTTTTTCACCTATCCCTTCACTATCCAGACAGAAGAAGCTTTCCTCTTTTCTCTAAAACAGCTATCTCTTACTTTGCATCTTTATTATGTAGAGATCTACAAATTCTCTTCCAGTCTGGTGCTTGAACTCTGAAAGTTAGGCGGCCTTTATCCTTTTCAGTAAATCCAGGCCTGGGTCTAATATGACAAACTAACACTGAAACATAGTACCATGTTATCTTTACCCAGTAATATGATTAATAGGCTAATTCCTTCTTTTTGACTGTACTTTTTTTTAATGGCAGATTTAGTCTGAATCTCTAAAATAACATGTATCATTGACTCAAACTATCCCGCAGAGCTGTCTCTACTTCTGCAAGAATTTGACATTTATAAGTTTATATAAGGTCATTTTTCTCCACAGGCTAAGAATTACAGCAATGTCAATTTTCCTGCTTAAGAACGCCAGTCCCCAAATGGGCAAGTGACTACAGGATCCAATTGCTTGCAAGTTTTTTTACAAAAAGCTGAGAGAGAGAGCAAAGAGTAGATGAGATTTATAATAACTCAGTTACTGTTAACATTTAAAATTCTGAAATTATGTTATCTGTTAAGAATAAAGATGCATATCAGTGCTTTTATTACACATAGACTGGTCAAAGGACTGAGCTAACGCTGGAGTCAATGGAAAAACCCCATAAGTGAGCTAAGGGACCCAAGGTCACAATCAAGTTGTTGTAGTGACAGCAATCAAGTGTATGTTGATGGAGGACAGTGCTGTGTGCCTAGAAAAGAAAAGCATTTTCCCCATTTCTGGTATCTGCAATTCATCACCCACAAGGTACTCTATGAAGTTCTGATGCAACTCCATTCACGTTCTGCTGACAACTGCAGGGACTGATTTTCTCTGGCATTTTTTTTTACGGTACAACAAACCACCTCTGCTCTGCTTAGTAGTAGTATACAATATTTGTAATTTTCTACAACGGTTACTTTGAATTTTTAAGAGTGCAAATGCAATTTATCTTTATATAAAAACCTCAGAATACCTTTTGTTTCTTTCAGTTGGGTTTATGCTGTCGGGAACACCTTCCTCCTTTTGACTTCAGATTAATTAAAAAAACTCAGACCCAATCAAAGAACTGTGTACAATAATGACTTTCCTTATATCTGTTTTTAATTGCAAAAGTATTTTGGCTTTTATTTTTTAACCTGGTACAACAACATGGGAGCTTTTCAGTTTTATAGAAGATAGTATAGTTTGTTATGCTGTAGGAAATACTGACTTGTATACAATCTGCACTTGTAACTCTTAGTTCTCCCTGATCTATTTCCCTTGAGTACATCTGTTTCCTAGCATAGAACCACATAAAATGCTGCTCTGTTCTCTGCCACAATCTTATTTACAAACTATCTCTCCTTCCACTGAAAGCAAAGAAAACCCACCATCATACCACCAAAAAAAACCCAACCAAATTTGCATATGGCAAAAGCCCCAGTGGGCATGGATGTAGAGTACTTTTTATCTACAATTTATCTTGTTCTCAGAGTATTGACTCTCTAACTTACACACAGAAGAAAAACTTCAATCTTAAGTTATTAAACATGATAAAACTCCTCATGAAACTTTAATAAATTGAATCTGCCTACAAACATGTGTGAGCAAACACAGTATTCACACTACATCATGACCACTTTACCTTCCCTGTTTTAAGTTATGGCCTTGCTTTACTTTTTTTTCCCCATTCTGATGAGCTGCCCATGTTTTCTGGGTGGTCCTTCAGGTTTTTGTCGTGGTGTGTGCTATGATACCTGCTTCTAGTTTTCCAGATCAGGGAAATATCAAAGCAGTCCATATCATTCATTATTTACAATTTTTTCCCATGGAAACCAAACCATGGAAGTTCTCTTAGCTTCACCAGCTAAGATATAAACCCACATAACTGTATTATAAAGCTGAGTTAAATATGACCAGTTTTACTTTAACTCCTGAAGGAGAGTAACTACCAGTATCACACTGAACCTCCAGTCCATCAATTCTATCAGAGAACTACTACGTGGGATATGGGATGCTTCAAATATTAAATACGTCATATGTTTGATGTAAACCCACAAAGGGATAACTTCTACTGCACACTGGACTTCTTTTACATACCACGGTTGAGATATGCATTATTAACAAATATATATTTCTGTCATTCCACAAATTGTATATGAAATTGACACAGTCTACATTTTTGTAATATATACCTCTTCGTAGTCATTACATAACATGAATATCCAGCTCTATTTTCTGGACCATTGTTAAAAAATAACCACCTCAGCTCACATGGTGAACCTCTGACACACCTAGGTCAACAACAGTGTTCACACCTGTAAGTTCAGTAACGTTAATGGTGGTTGTAGACATGCAAAGCAGTATTAGGTTCATCTGTTCACCTGCACATACTCATATATGTACCAGAGAGTGTGTATGAAGGATGCTGACAGGAAAACAGCAGCTCTTGTATCTCAATCCCGGTACAGTTTTGCTATGTATCTATGCTACCATTTTTATCTATGGGGAAGCTGCAAGTTGTTTGCTTTCCTTGTGGTGCAGTTTTGTGAACCAAAGCATGTGTGTGTGGAGGGAGGAATGTGGAGAAAATGAGAAAAGTTAGGTGGTCTTTTAAAGTCTGTTCCAAAGGTTTGCTGACAGTCCCCCATATACATCACGCACCAGCGCCAAAATGGAAAGCTGACATTATTTTGTATCAAAGACAGTTGTGTTTACTCCTCAGGATTTTAGAAGATGTTTCTGAGACACATCTAAGATAACCTGTAATGGAGATCTGCTTTGAGTAAGAAAACTCAAGATTTTTCACTTACAGATACTCTAATTCATCTCATACAACAGTGTCTTCTCTGGATTCCTAACCTTCAAACTGGATCATCATCTCAAAGCACTTTTTTTTTTCTCTCAGGGTGGCATTTTGGTCTTTCTCTTTTTTTTTTTTTTTTTTTACTTTAAAGCAGGTCTTTTCAGCAGTAACTGTGGTTAACAGGCTTAAATTAATAAAGTGGAAAAGTACAACTGCTCCAAAATGGACATAGTCATTGGCTCAGTTGGTAATATTTATTTATTTATTATAGAGGGGGAAAATTAAAAAAAAAAAAGACCAAAACTTTCTGAAACCTGTGAAGATAGTTAATAGACTGTTTCTCTCAGTATACCTTACTAAATAGGTAAAACTAGCAAATGTTGTTTGTTACATACAGTTGTGACTCAGCCTTGCTGATTCTTGCTTTCATATTTATCTGTATATTAACAGAGCTAACCCAGTATTTTGTTTGGCTGCATGGCATTTGCTTTATTTTGTTTGGATGTCAATAGCATATAGTGAGATGATAGACATAAAATAAGAATGAATGCCTCAACTTATGAAAGACCTTGAATGAAACACTGTGGATGTTCATTTCCAGCATGATGGAAGCAGAATACTGTAATGGAACTCTCAAGTATCTTTAACATCCTTTCTTTTCAACAATATTGGTACTGTCTGTTTTTCAGTAAAACAGTAAGTGACTTTTATAGATTCACCTACAGCTAACTTTTAGCAGTATAAAAAGATTGAGCTGAGGATAAACCCTATAAGCTTCTTATCACCTCCCTTTGAAATGTCTTAATTATTAAAAATGGAGAAAAAGAAGAGGGTATTCAAGGGGTCAGAAATGAAACAGTTTCTGTTTTTAATACCTACAATAAGAATAACTTTCATAACTGGAAAGCTATTGGTTAGAAAAATTGAAAAGGAATCAGCATTGACTATCCATATCAGTATGTCACTAAAATGCTGTGGGATGATACAGGCTCCTGACATGCCTCTGTAAAAGTAAGAAACAAAACATCGATTTTTTTTATGAAGAAGAAGAGGAAAGTTGTCTTCTTTATTAGGGAGCTGTGAAGTGTAATTATTGTTTGAAATGTGCAAGGAAATGCATGGCAATGACAAACCACCTATATTCTTTTAATGCACATCATGAAGAAATAATTGGTGGATAAACTATATGGAAAGTATGAAAGTAGTATTTGTGTTTATTTTCAAAACTCTTACCTTGAATAAGCTTTGGTTACATTTTAAATACATAAAAGAGTTTTAAATATAAAGTATGTAATATAAAAGCATTAACATTCTTTTGATGCATATGATTTTGTTTTCATTATTAAAATAGCTTACTTGATGTTAATCAAGACACAAGAGAAAAAGGATTCACTAGAGAAACAACATTTAAGAAATATGTAAGTCTTTTGGTTTTATGGTAGGAAGAGGCGGAAAGCAGTGAGGTTGAAAATAATCAATTACAGAAACGAAGGAGAAATTTCAACCTAAAAAGAATTCTTCTGGCACAAATCTTTTGACAATATAGAAAATATTAAATTATACTTGACAATGCTTTTCAACATGCTACAGAAGCTAACTTTGAGTGTTTCCATGGGATTCTAAAGCTTCTAGTCCTAATAGAGTAAGAAAGACTAATTTAAAGATGTTTCCCACAAAAATTCTCTATGTACTCTCCAACACAATCTGTGTGAATTGAGGCCTGAAGATTTAAAGACAGGATGTCTTGGAGTCTAAATGTCCAGTCAGAAAAAACTTCATAATTATAAAAGTTCATAACATAAAACTTCATAAAACTTAATTTCACCTTTGGGATTATGCTTCCATTAAGGTCACTGTTTCCTAGTCACTCTTTCATTCACTCATTCATTCATCATGTTATAATGAGATACTTCTGAGGAATATTATGAATGCCTCTTCTCTTAATCTGCCCTGTGACAGAAAAAAAACAGAAGGAAAATAACTCTTTATAATACAATCCAGTTTCAGTATTTTTTCTACTACCATCCTTCTCCCATCTTATTTGAATTTCATAAGAAAAAAAGAAACACAACAGCTGCCTTTCCCTAATCTTGATGTCCTGGCAGTTTCAAATCAGTGGAAAACTCTGCAAACTGCTTAGTTTTATATTGTCTCTAAGGGACATGATGACTCCGAAGTCCTTTTGTCTTCTTGTAGGTAATACCTTTAAGAAGCAAAAGACAGAATAGACAGAGGAGACTAACTATAGTTTCTTAAAAAAAGATTAAGTTGAGAAACTCCAGCGTGACAGTAGAGAGTATACTGAACTGCCCTGGTTTGAGTGAAAACAGAACTAATTCTGTTCAGTGATTTTACTTTTCTTCTAACTGACTGCACTTTCTGAAGTTAGCAGCCTGTTTTCCCAGGCAGTGTCTGCTTCTAGCAGGGATAACACCCCATGTTTAGAGTTAGTACCAAGGATTGGTGTGCAGACTAAGGCCACTGCTGGATCTTGCGTACCGCATTGGGGGGTGCAGAAAGTGAAAGGCTGGGGACAGGACAGGGGACCCCAAACTGACCAATGAGATATTCCATCCCATATATGTCACATTCAGTACACAGCTGAGGGATCATGAGGGTCAATGCTCACTTCTTCAATGGCTGTCACCCGAGGAGGACTCTGTCCATTCTGCCTTTGATCCTGATCTGTGTGTTCCTGAATCCAGTACAAGAATCCAGCTCCTGAACACAGTTTCCATCTGCTGCTGCGCCCAGTCTGGGATTTTCCCAGTGCCTGCTTCAAAACATCAATGATGATGGTGACATAATTGCCATTAGAGGGTTAGGTTAATATATATCTGTATATATTAATTTTTATTATTTTCATTTTCATTAAAGCTGTTCTAGCTATAATGTTCTAGCTTTCTTTTCTAATTGATCAGTCTCACTCCCTTATTCCCTTTCTCTTCCCCTTTGGGGGGGGGAGAGGTTAACAGAGACCGTCTGTTATAGGTCTAGTGGACTGCCCTGACCTTAAACTGTGACAAGAACTAATCATTCCTATTCTGCAGCTTGTCTGGAGTATCAGAATCTACAGTTAAGAACTGTAGGACATTAGAGTGAAACCCCAAGAAAACACTAAAAAACCATCAGTGAGTGGGGCTAAGGCTATAGATTATGTAGTTAGTAGATATCAGTTATTATTATACATTATTATTGCTCTCCAATCAACTATGGACAAGAACTACTAAATATCACATTAAAACATATAAAAGTTTTGCATAACATGGACCTGTTTCCATTTCAGTTCAAATTCAAATATGCCCCATCAACTTTAGAGTGGTTTAGACCATGTCTGCCCTACTATAAAACAATTCAGAGAAAACACTAACTAGATTCCAATATCTACACCCTGCAGATATTTTAACAGCTTAGCTTTTTTTTTTTTTTTTTCCTTCTTACACTGAAGATCACAAAACCATAAAATATGTGCTTGGATATATCTAATACTACATATGCAGTGAAATAGCTCAGAAAGCCAAAGACATGTCAGATACAGATGCTTCTATAATTTAATTAACAAGCTCTTAAATTCTGAAAGTTGCAGGCAGATAATAATGGAAATTATAAGTTTGCATCACTGTTTTGAGTAGCTCAAAGACTGTATGAATTAGGTACGATTGCTTACAACAGACTCTGAGGCAGATCTTGCTGCATGCCAACACTCTTCACAGAGAATGAGATATACTTCCTGCTGCTATGAATATCTATAGAATTTTGAATTTGCTTTTCCTTTCCTATTGGTAGTACAAAGTTAGGGTTTAACATCTTTGTGTATTATTCATCTGCTATCAAGGCTTTTGTCCTGACTTCTTTCACTCAGTGCACCCTTTTCTCTTGTAACCATTTCCCTAATTCCTGCTACCTTTGCAGAGGTACTTATGTGCTCTTAACACAGATAACCATTAATGCTAGATCATCCTCATATTTACTACAGAATTTTAATGCAGTTCAAGGGAAAAATGACTTAAGAGCATTAGGCATTTTGGGAATGTAGAAATAATTGCAGGATAAAATGACTTTAAAAATGGATTTGGAGCGCATATGTAATTAATACAAGTCTTTTTTTTAATCTTCTGGGAGAAGGATTGGTGCTGAGAATGCCATTGAAGTTTATGTATTAGTAAATTCCATTTTTATTCTAGCTGAGGGGAATCCTGTCTTTTCACAAAAATGATGAACAGTTAAATCAAGTAAAGAGATATGAAGATATTTCGACACTTGGTACATCTCTCCCTGTTATTCTTGGCAATAACTGCTTCTGTAATTAGTTGCTATATAAAGGAGCATAGGAACATTTTCTTCTTTTAGTTTCATGGCCCTTGGATACCATTGAAGGTTTGTTAATTCCTGGAAGTTTAAGAAAGACTAAAATTCTTTGAAAATACCAACACACAGGCCCATTTTTTTCTAATAATGTTGATGAGAGATTTTGTTCAACACCTTGAAATCCCAAGACCCTTGGAAGGTCTATGATTATCAACAAGCTGGCAGCATCCATTATTCTAAATGTATCTGTAAAACTAAAACTTCTGATATGAATTCCTCAGTTTTGAATCCATGTGACAGGATCCATTTAATCAATACAATTTATGCTTGAATTTAAGTTCACTTCAGAGTAAATTGTTCCACATAGACATTCATGAAGGAAGGGTGTGGATTACTTTGTTCTGTAATTACCTTGCAAGTTGTTTTTTTTTCACAGCTAGCTTGGTTATCATTACCTTCATGAAGTTCATCAGTATTTCTCATTTAAGTAGATTTGGTGTCTCATAATTTTGTGTTATTGTTTGCATTTTATTCTCAGGTGATTTAATCTAGTTTTTATAGAAGACAGAACCTTACCAAAAACCTATGTGTCTTCAGTGATTTTTGCCAGTTTAACTGGCAGGAAGTCTTTAGGAGATGAGGTTGTGGGGAGGGAACTGGCTTCTGCATTGCTGAATTGATCCTGAGACTTATTTAGGTCAGTTTGTTTTAAAATTTTAGTTGTTTAATCTTTTTCCAGCTATCAGTTTTTGTTCAGTCACAAATTAGGAATTGTTATTTTTACCAAACTACACAATGCCATGTAGGATCTGTGATACATTGGAACAAGAATAATTTCTCACTTATGTTTCACTGAAACCAGATAACAATTCGTAAATAAAATAACAAAAGCAAAGAAAAAAAAATAGCTTAAATGTTGCCAATGGTAATGGGTTTACATTATATGAAAACTATTTTCATTCTACCCACAAATAACAAATAGAAACACTTTGAAATGAGACACAAACCCATTATAAGATGTAATTTAAATTTTACTTATGAATTGTATCAGTTGCTCGAGGTAATAAAACAACAACACTAATACTAATAACAGTATTAATTCAGTTTTGTCTCATGTTTTAAATCTTTCAGAGCAAATAATTTAAGGAAAATTCCAATCTAAAACATATAACATAACCTAAAAAAAAGCTGCTCCACAAGTGGAACTGTGGCCTCAAGCATCTTTTACAACACATAGCTGGAGACGGCCAGGGCATCCAAGTTTGTACAGTGCAGATGAAGATTAGGCTGAGGCTTGTATGATAAAGCCTCTGATGTGGCCTATATGATCTATTGTATATATAGTATAGCCTATGATAAGCATATTTATCTACTTATATACCCCTGCAGAAATACATGACTGTAGCGTCACAACTTATTACCTTAAAGGTAAAAAGCAGAGAATGTAACAGTTCACATATGTGTGTTTAAAATCCACTCTTGGTTTTAAATGGACAATGATGTTAAAACCAACACGTGCTGCTGAGACATTAGGAGGGACTGGCATATATGTATGAATCAATGAAAGAATGGTCATGACCTTTTAGACTAACCAAGTTTAGAAGGGGTGGATGAATTACTGCTACATGCTCCTAGTGCACCTAAATGTTTCAAGCGTTATCATTCAAATATGAAGTTGTGCTTTTTCTCTTTTCTGACATTTATTTCAAGCATATGTGATTTGAGCTTTCTAAGTCATATCTACTGGTTATGTACTGCAGGCCTGGCTACTCTGGACATATGGATTAAATTACACATCCGTACACTGAGCAGATCTTAACTGTGATGTGATGGTCATCAGATGGGTTTTACCCTTCTTGAGCACAAAGGCCTGAAGTATACATTAAACCATTAAAATCCTGTTTAGAGTAGTGTTAAAGGTCTGGTATATTCCCAGCAGTATTCAAGAAGATGAAAGCTGAAGCTGTTCATAATCAGAAATTATTGTGAAAGTGGACTCCTTACTTTCCAAGAGCAGTATCGTAAAAGAAAATCTGACAAACTGACTGCTAAGAATGAACCTCATGAACTTCATGAACTTCATACATAAGCAGTTCCATGGAGATCAGGTACATATAATTTGTTTGCCATGTTGTGAAGTACTCCTGTGAACATTATTTTTAAATACTTAATTGTAACTATTTATAAGTTGATTTTATGTTTTATCAAAAGAGATTGTTTTATGAACAATTTTTGATTTTTTAAAAAAAATACATTTCCCCCCAAAAATTTGGTTGTTCTGTTTATTCTCACAGAAAGATACCATTAACCACACTGGAGTTAAAATGTATACTGAGGGGAAATAGTTTTTATTAGCCCCATGATATAGCTAGAAAAAACCAACCAAACAAACAAAATTTCAAATATATAATGCTATATAATT
>WUAM01000431.1:13651470-13665973 GCA_024336885.1 Actenoides hombroni
AGCGACAGAGCACGAGAGGCAGTACGTACGTAGGTCGGGGGCGGAGAAGAAGGGGGCGAGGGGGGGGGGGGGGGGGGGGGGGGGGGGGAAGAAACTGCTGGAAAACTTGCAGTAAGAAAGGAGTGGGATGGGAAGATGGGAAAGAAACAACTCTGCAGACGCCAAGGTCATTGAAGACAGAGAGGGAGGAGGTGCTCCAAGTGTCAGAGCAGAGATCTCCCTGTAGCCATGGTGAAGACCATGGTGAAGCAGGCTGTCCTCCTGAAGACCCATGTAGATCCACAGTGGAGTAAATATGTACCTGTAGCCCATGGAGGAGTCCACAACAGAGCCAGTGGATGTCTAAGGTGTCTGTGACCCCATGGGAAACCTGCACTGGAGCAGGGCCCTGGCAGGACCTATGAATCTGTGGAAAGGACCTGCTGGAGCAGTTCATGAAGGACTCTGTTCTGTGGGAGGGACACCACAATGAATCAGGGGAAGAGAGTGAGAAGGAAGGAGGGGCAGAGATGTGTGATGAACTGACTGCAACTCCTACTCCCCATCCCCTGTGCCACTGAGGGAGAGAAGACAGAGAATTCAGAGTGAAGGGCAGGGTAGGGGGAAGGTGTTTTAAGATTTATTTTATTTCTCATAATCCTACTCTAACCTTTGATTGGCAATAATTTACATTCATTTCCCAAAGTTGAGTCTGTTTTGGCTGTGACACTAACTGGTGAAGAATCATGACTCACGAGCCTTTCATTACATTTTGTCTCCCCTGTCCAGCTGAAGAGGGGAATAAGAGAGTGGCTTGGTGGGCACCTGGCTTTCAGCCAAGGTCAGCTCACCATAAGCTGGCAATGTCTGATGCAGCATGGAAAACAAAATGTATCCTGGACTGCATCAAAAGAAGCATGGCCAGCAGGTCAAGGGAGATGATTCTTCCCCTCTGCTCCACTCTGGTGAGAACCCACCTGGAATACTGCATCCAGCTCTGGGGTCCCCAGAACAACAGACATAGCCCTGTTACAGTGGATCCAGAGGAGGGCCACAAAAATTAACAGAGGGCTAGAACACCCCTCCCTTAAGAAAGACTGACATAGTTGTGGTTGTTCCACCCGGAGAAGGTTCCAGGGAGGCCTTATTGCAGCCTTTCAATATATGAAGGGGGCTTACAAGAAAGGTAGAGACTTGTTACTAGGGTGTGTAGCAATAGGGTAAGGGCCAATGGTTTTAACTGAAAGAGGGTAGGTTTAGATTGGACTAGATATAAAGAAAAAAATTTTATGATGAGGGTGGTAAGACACTGGAACAAATTTCTGAGAGAATTTGTGGAGGCCCCATCTTTGGAAGTGTTCAAAGTCAGGTTGCATGGGGCTTTGAGCAACCCGATCTCTAGAAAGATGTCCCTATGTCAGGGCAGTCAGATTACATGATACTTAAAGATCCCTTCCAATCCAAACCACTCTATGGTTCTATGAAGTGGTGACTGTATCACCACCAGAAAACTAACAGAGCAGCCTGGCCCGTCTTTTGAGTTTTAGGAACACAATTTATTAGACTGATGCTGAGATTTAGACAGAAATTATGTCACACATCTATTTCATCATCTGTTTCTTGATAAAATGGCTTATTCTACTGTCCCATCTGCTAGACTTTTTACTTTAATCACCACCATTTGTAAATTGCAGTTCCTAGCTCTTCATATAAATTGGCTTGCTGTAACTAGCTTATAATAAAGAACCTTAGTTCCAACTTTCTTCACTGTAAATCTGTCACTTTTCTCAACACTAGCATGACAAAGTAGAGCCAGAAGCCCATGAATGAACACATTAATTCATAAAACCCAATCATGCTAATTATGAAGTATGAATTATGCAGCAAACAGTGTAGCCCAATTCCCTGTTGGTTATATGGAAACTCAATATACCTCTAGGATAAAATGCTTAAAATTAATTTCATATTTAAAGCATCATTTTAGATATTGAAAGATATGAATGAAGACTGACTGCCTTTTTTTTAAAAAAAATATTATACCATTATCATTATCTCAGTCTCTGGAGACATTCAAAACCAATCTCGACATGATCCTGTGCGATCTGCTTTAGGTGAACCTGCTCTGGCAGGGGGCTTGGACTAGATGATCTCTGGACGTCCCTTCCAACCCCTACCATTCTGTGATTCTGAATGATTCTGTGATCATGAACGAATTTCTTTCTGGCTTTAAAATTTTGTAATTTCTTGCTAAAATAATTAAAGCAATAA
The DNA here is from genome assembly GCA_024336885.1 of Actenoides hombroni. NCBI lineage: Eukaryota > Metazoa > Chordata > Aves > Coraciiformes > Alcedinidae > Actenoides > Actenoides hombroni. The sequence goes on from WUAM01000431.1 coordinate 13,653,718, forward strand.
AGTAAAAATAAAGAACTCATGCTGTTTTGAATATTTTCAGTTTCTTACTAGGATGGAATGACATCTTGGTTAAATGACACTTTTGAATTAACATAATTCATCAGAAATGGAACCATAAGGAGCATGGGCTGGATTTTTAACATAGTTTTTAGTAAGGACTGATTTTTCTCAAGTAAAAAGAAGTAGCATTTTTGTTTAGCTTCTTGCAGGTGTAATCATTGAAAATATGAAGTTTTTAAGTTTTATATGGTTGTTTCACATTTTTGTGTTCTGCACAGGAATGTCAGAAAGTCTAGTTGTTGAATACTAATTTGCAATTTTTTGAAGTATGGCGTTTCAGGTAGAAAGAAAGGATAAGAATGGACTTGTTAACAGACTTCCTTGTTCTCGTTCTTTACATTAAATATATAAGATATGTTTAAAAAGCAGGAAAAAAATGTTTAATATAATGATTATCCTGTAACGTGATTATGGTGGGTTGACCTTGAGTAGCTGTCAGACACTCACTCAGCTGCTCTCCTACTACTGTTCCTTGACAGGACAGGGAAGTAAATAAGATGAAAAAAGCTGTGGGTGGAGATAAAGACAAGGAGATCACTCATCAATTAGTGTCACAATCAAAGCAGACTTGACAAAAATATATTTAATTTATTGTAAATTAGAAGTTGAACTGGATGATAAGAAACAAAGGCGAAAACTAAACAATCTTTGTCCTAGCCACCTTTTCTCGCAAACTCAACTTCATTCCCTCATTTCTGACCCCTTGACCTCCTCCTTCACCACGTGGTGCAGGGGGGATGGGGAATGGGGGGATTGTGGTCATAATGGGTCATTTCTGATGCTCCTTCCTCCTCATACATTTCCCCTGTTCCAGCACAGATCGTCTCCATAGGCTTCAGTCCTTCAGGGTAAACTTGGCACTGGTTCCTCCATGGGCTGCAGTGTGAACATCTGCTCCAGCATAGTCTCTTACACAGGCTACAGTGGAATCTGTTTCAATTCCCGGAGCTCCTGTTCCCCTTCTTCTCTGACTTTGCTGTTTGCAGGATTATTTCTCATGCTTTTTTTAATTCAATGCTGACTGCTGTGCAGTGTTTTGCTCTTCCTTAAATAGGCTTTCACAGAGGCACCACCAGCTTGGCTAATGGGTTCAGATGTGTAGTCTGGTACATCCATTGAGGAGCCATCTGGAAATAACTGTTCAGCATGGGGCAGGCTCTGGTCTCTTCTCAGAGAGGCCACCCTTGTAGCTTCCCTCCCACTACCAAAGCCTTGCAACCTACACCAAATATACACTAACTTTGGAAGAATGCCTTGACATCTCCTATTTAAAACATGTACAAATGCCCTATTTCTGTTGTAATTTAGTGTGACTCCTATTATATGACAGATTATTGAAATCAAAGTGCTGTCTCACAGAAATATTTGTTACTCTATTGTGGGACCAGGTGGATTTAGGTTTCTGTAGATGAACAGGTGGTGCACTTTTTTTTTTGTTCCACAACCACAGCAGTTACTCAAGTATTAGCTCAGCTGAAGAAGCCTGAAACACATTTCCACCTTTCTTGGTGGGGAGCACAGATAAGGAATATCACATGGTCTGAACTGCTGTAGGACAGGGAGTCCCCATGCCTCTCATGGAAAACGTACCACTTCCCAAAGAAGACATCAGTTATCAACAAGAGAACTAGAACAAAATAACTTAGCCTGGTATTAGGACATTCCTTCTAGACAATGGCACCCTTGCATTCTCACCTGCTCTCCTCGATATGCATATTGTTCCAAATGGAAGACTTTTCTCTTGAATGCCCAGTTCAGAGACTTGATGACCTTGTTATTTCTTCAGCCTCAAAATCATGAATGCTTTTATACAGAAAAGCCACAGAAGAAAAGGTGATTTCTGCCCATTCTAAGCTGTATGATACAAATCTTTTTTTTGGGAAGAATATGGGTTTTGATATTAGTAATCAAAATTCCTGACACAAAAAACATACTGTGTTCAGCATTGGTTACTGGTGAGCTCAGATATCTATCTACATCTCCGAATTTCATATTGTGGTAGCTAACTCTCTCTGGACTTTGTGCATGAGGTGCCTAAAATTCAGTTGTTGCAACTCAGCCTCACAGGGGTGCTTGAAGGTAAAAAAACCTAAAACTATTCTTCTGCCACGTTGGAGGCAGAGACTTGAATCCACGTTGTTTAAATACTGAAAGACCACTTCAGTCACTAACCTACTAGATGTTCTCTGTTTTCTCCTGGATCTGTAGTTTTGTATAAATTATGAATGGTTAATTGCAGCAGAAAGTTTTATCTGTCTCTCCTAAATTCTAAAGAAATGCCCTTGTCACTTAACTATAGCACTTAAAACTCCATGATTTCCCTTTTGGCTACAGGAAAACTTAATTCAGCTATACAGAAAATTCAATAACAGATATTGATTGTCTTGAATATCCAGCATTTAATATACAAGTATGCTGGCCTAAGCAGCTCTCAAATAAGACAAATTAAAAAACTATTGTTTTAAGAAACTTCCTAGAATAAAGGCAACCAAATTTGGGAAATCTTAGAAGAAAGGAAATTTTGTGAAATTCTGCTGTCACGAAGATAGGTCTGTATAGGATTGGTAATATCTACCAATGATTAATGTGTCTCAAGAAACCAAAATGTTCTAGATGCCAAAGTTGGAAGTTGAATAACTAAGGCATTTTCTGACTCTAGTCTTTGTCAAAGCATATACTTTGGTATAAAACTTCATAAAGTGTGTAAAATTTATCTACTGCTGCCACAAGAGATTATTAATTTAGTGACATTTTAGAACTTTTTATCAGGGCATATACTTGTAATGCTTCTAAATAAATAGCTATATTACAACTTTTTTTCTGATAAAAGAAATCTCATATTAAATAGATTTTCTCAAGACTACAGACAACAGTTGGATTTGAACTTTTAAGAATATGCACATGGGAAGCCTCATTGCCTCCCTCAGCACTGTAAGTAAGCAAGATAATGAAACACATTTGAATGTCTATTTTCTATATGCTCTACAGGATCTGATTTTTGTAGAGCTAATTGCTTTAGTACTGGGCACTGAACTGACACTGAGGAGATGGTATATCTTTGTCTAACAAACTGCCCCACACTTCATCTGTATGGTTATTATAAGGAACTCAGAATTCTTCAAGTCCGAGTAATCTGACCAAAGATCTGCAGTTACAGACATTTGCACATCTACACCTGAGACTTCCTTTGGAGTCAGGGAAAGGAACAGGCATTCAGCAGATGGTTCAGCTGACTTATTTTCAGTGTCTCCTTTAGGAAGAGATGATTTGTACCTTCGAAATATTTATTTCCAGTGACTATGGAGAAAACAAGAAGTGAGCGGTGGAAAAATGGGCATCTGTATTAAACAGAAGAGTAAATGAATATCACTCTTCCTTGGATAGATTTTCACATTGTATATAATGTAATTTTTCACTAAATTCAAGAGGCCTTGATGTCCGCAGTTTTGCCACAAATATCTGAGGTAAAATCCTGGTCTCATTTGAGCTGAATAACAACAATCCCTCAGTGTGAACAAGAGAAACATTTTTTTCTTAGTTCATATGGGGATTGGAGCTCTAGAAAGTAATGTCTGAAATGTATATTTAGTGCATGAAATGGACAGTTTGGAAAGAAATAAGAAAGTAGAGAAAATAACTTTTTCCACTGTGTAGAAAATACATGCAATGAAGAATCTCTAAGATACACAGAAGTACTGTGAAACACAGTAAAGCCCTAGCTTCTTTTCCAGCTCCCATGATATTATCTCCAAAAGTATGTCTGCATGCAGCCAGCTTCTATATTACATTTATTACTCTTATACTGGGGATAAATCCCACATGGGCTACTATACCCTGCTTCTCAAAACACAAAGACTTTGAAGATCATCAGGTGTAAGTCCCCTGGTAATTATGATTGTCTGATGTTTATTATGTACATGAAGAATGGTGAAAAGATCTTGCAAGGTGTGAAGAAGTACAAATCAGAAATATTATTGAATGTTTCTGAACAATCTGAAAAATGTTACTGGTAAGGTTCTTAAAAATTCTACTTAGAATTGGCATAGCTGGTTTGAAACTATCCAGCACAGAAACCTCCAGATCAGGGATAATGTTGGCAATGACAAGAAGTGGCTACAATGCATAGCTTATTTTTTTCTTACTGATACACACTATATCCATTAGTGGAAATATTTTGTTCAGATTGGAAAATCTTATCCAATTACATTAGTGAGAAAAGTGATTATATGCAAATACTAATTTGTCTTTCAGTAAAATTGAGGACAGAGGACCAGAGAAAACTGAATTAAGCTTCCTCATTTGAGTAGTTCTGGGGACAAATCTGGGCTCTAGCACAGTCTGGAACAAGCCCTTAATGAAGGGGTGTGTATGGTGCCTCTGTGATGTGGTCTTTAAATGTATTACACAACGATTACCGTCCCCCTGATTTTTCTTCTAATACAAAATATGTGAATCTTTTATATATTAGCAGCAGGCTAAGCAAAACTATATTCTCCTGGTAAACCTCATGCAGAAGTCCTCCAAAAGGAGGAAACTTGTTCTCTTCTGTACAGAACAACAAATTTATATCAGAATATTATTCTCCATCAAAGTAATAATCTAAGAATAAATGCACAGAATACTGGTCTTTCTTGAACTAAACAGTTCTCAGTTACCTGGGTTCAAATCCAACTAATTTCATTGTAAGCTTTTTTTCTAAAGTAAAATAAAACGGATTTCTAAAATACCTATACCTTACTTCAAATCCAATTCTCATTGATAAATGCTATGAGAAGTGTAAAATGGTAAAATTAATACAAATTCAAAGAAATACACCAATAAATGTAAGGATTGCAGCAAATAAATCAGATAAAATCCATCTTTGTGTCATTTCTGCAGATTCTTCCCATGATACAGAAATTTTAAACAGATTTGTAGATAATAACATTACTTCATTTTTCAATGTAAGTTTTCTGCACAGGAATTCTTACTTCTATTATGTTTTATACGTGCCAGATTATGCGGCAACAAGAGGCCCTGCAGCATGTAACTCTGCACAGGTCACAGGGCTGGTCCACAGAAAGACTGGGACTCAACAGTTGGTGTTCTGAATCATCAGGTGTGCTGAAAATCAAAGCACAACATGCATGTTGTTCTAGAGCTACATTAACAAAATCTTGCACTTCATTGTTACCTGCACCTTTCTACCATGAGATTTACTTTGACTTTTCTTTTTATAAATCTGGTTAAATATACTGTTTAATGTATTTAATTATCATTTGCAAGGTTTTATCTTTACCTTATAATTCTACCTCTACTCCTCTACCTCTACTACCTCTACCTCTATCACCAAATAAAATCAATCCTTTTTTTTTACTTTTTACCAATTTCTCCTTTAATATCCACTACAATTTTGAAGATAGTCTTACTTAAGTCCTGGGATGTTGCTTGCAACCTTTTCTTCTTCGCTTAGCCTGCAAATTCCGGAGTTTGCTCTTTGAATTAATATGCATGGCTCTTCTATATTAAAGTCCTTAAACTCTAAATCCAGTCATTTTCTCTAATTGGTTTTTGTAATTTCTCAAACTTTGCCCTTTCAAAGTGGAAATACTTACTTACAGACATACTTTCGTTTATCCTACTGTTTCATTTTAATTGGATCAGTTAGGGACCATTAGATTCAAGGTTTTCTGTAGAAGGCTCTTTTATAATGTGGTTCGTATGCTGTTATGTGCTTCATATTACATCCATGTCTTATAATGTCTATTAAAAAGTAGGTATTTGAGATACAAGACAACTATTGTATGCCATAAAGCCCCATCTAAAACCAATGGTATTAAAATCACAAGTTCAGGCATTCCAAAACAGGAATTACAATGCAAAACTGAAATAATCCTGACAATTAATTGTGCCCATTTTACATGTACATCATGTCAAGCTTTTCAGTTATGTTACCATATCTCACATTTTGGAGAAGATTTCTCCCCCAGCTGGAGCACAAAAAGCATGAAGATGAAGATGTCTTCTTCTATTTGAAGTTTATACACCCCAGTTTTGAAAGAGCTGAATCCTTCACCCAAATCTTTATACAAATTTATCACAAGAAGGCAGAAATACTGTATTCCTAGAGACTGATTCACTTCTCAAATTCAGTCATAACAGTGCACATCTTTGTCACATCAAGACTGAATTCTCACGGGTTTAGTAGGAAGCAACATCCAAAGTATAGCTAATTAAATATCTCCATTTTGGTGCAGCAAAGGAGCATGGAAACACCATTCCAATATTTGGCAAAGTAGACACATAAGTGTCTAACTCAGAATTCTAGCCTCACAGACAATCAGGAGCTACACTGGTAGATGTTTCTCATGACAACTAAGGATCATTTAGACCATTACAGCTAAAGTTTCTATGTATTTAGGATGGTCTCCCTACAGTTCCTTTAATCTTATAAAGAAAACATATTCCAAATACACTGAATGTGACTCTTGAAGACTTTATTCAACAGTCACAAAATGGTACCATTATTTAGCAGTTGCATAGATTTTTCATCTGTCCATTTCCAAGAGGTTTTTGGAGATAGGAAGACAGGCTATATAAAATAAAATGTTATGGCTGCATGTGTAGTAAATACACTACTCCAAGTTGATTCCTTTAAAATAAAAATCTTTCCTCAGATAGAAGAAGAGAAGCAATTTTTTTTTTTTTTTTATTTTATTGCCTGATCCTACCACTCACTTTCACAAGGACAAGACTGAATTAGGTCATATGGGTCAATTTGCTCAATTCTGAGAAAAGAATCCTTAGTAAAATCATTAGGCTTTTAGGATGCTTAAGGTCTTCTGAACTGTTATGCAGTGCTTTACTGCAATGTCATTTGTTACTAGGAAATGACCTTGCTTCCTCCAAGTCATGAAATTTTATTTTAGAAAAGTGGACATTCTCACCCTTGTGATGATGGGACAGTAAGGAAGGTGCGTAAACTCCATAATTAAAGAGCTCACAAAACCTATAATGTTCATGAAAGGGTTTACTGCTGTTAAAACACAAAGGTTGAATTTAGTTGTTTTTATTTTGTCAGGAATGCCTGAGGCTAGGAGGACTGAAATGAAAAAGAAGACTTGATGGCATTTCTAATAAACAGAAAATAATTTTTTTATTATTATTTTCAAGTATCTTTCTTTGTATTCTGCCTTACAAAGCAACAAATAAACTACAATATTTTTTCATTATTTTATTTCTAATGGCCATGAAACACTATATTTTAAAAAAAACCCACAATCTGCTTTTTCTCCCCCCCCCCCTTTTTTTTAATTTTTCACAGTTACCATGACAATCACAGAATTTTGGTAGGGATAAAAAAATTTGACAAAAAATTTGACGATGTTTTCTTCTTTTAAAGTTTTTGTGGCAATATAGATGATCAGACAGGCATTATTAAACAAGTCTGAGTATTATACAAGTGTGAAAGCTACAAAAATGACTTGAGGAAGTCAAGAAAAATGGTATCTTCCATCGAGAGCATGATATAAAACAACAAAGGAATTAGTTGTTGCAGTAGCAAACATTAAAACTGTGATTTGCTTATTTTTTGGGATGGGGGGAAGGATATTTTCACCTAGGGTGAATGGACTTGATAAAAGTAGGAAAAGGTGTACAAAGTACAGCCCAACATCAAGACCTTGTCAACTAAGTCAAGACTCTTGTTGAGTTTGCAGATGACTTCAAACTGGGGAGAAGAGCAAACATGCTGGAAGTCAGGGCTGCCATTAAAAGGGACCCAGGAAAGCTGGAGGAAAGGGACCAACAGGAACCTCAGGAAATACAGCAAAAACTTCACCTGAAAATGAAGAATCTCAGACATCAATACTTGCTGAGGACAGATCAACTGACACAGTTCACTGAAGTATTTTGTTATAAAGAAAGGTAGATACTAGTACCGATAGCCCCATTTGTGTTTTCCATCGTTCATATCCTCCTAAGCTTTGATACTGCAGGGAGTGTTATAACTGTCACCAGTCCCTCTGCTTCTGGGCAGCACAAGGAACAGAACGATTCTGAAGTTTATTGCCAAGTTAAAAGAGGCAAACAAAACAACTAGCCTGGGGTCATTCACTACTCTCACAAGTTTCCATACATGTGTCTGTCTGGACATGCAAAAGCACAGGTATATACTGAACCATTTTTAGTAAAATTAATAAAAGATTTGAGATAAAGGCAAATACATTGCTATGGATTTTCATTTCATTCATTTCAAAATTAATTAACCTTGAAGAGAGAATTGTGGACGACAGAAGTCTGAATTATCTTGTATTTTAAATCTTAACATTTGCAACACAGAGAAGGAAAATCCATAAAAAATAAATTTGCAGGTTCAGCGTCTTCATAATTGTTGTCATTTTTCATTCTATCACTTTCGGTGTTATTTTAGGTTGAAGGACACAGTTCACAAACAACAACCTCTCAAGCACAACAAAAGGATTCAGCTTTATTCAAGAGAATGAAGAATGTTTTTATATACCATGCCTTACCTTTAACTATTTTTTTGTACAAACAATGTTACTGTAGACATTGAACAGGAATTTTAAGACTTCATAGCTATTAGCTATATATGTTTATAAAGGATCAATTAATTATGTTGTAGTTTTGTTATATTGAATGCTGTTCTCTTGAATATTTTGCAAATAAATCTTAAAATAAAATCTTGATAACTATACCATCTCCAAAGCTAATCATAAATGGAAAATCCTAGCAAAATTTAATGAGTTCAGAGATGCCTTTTCTTGACTCATTGTTATTTATTTTGTGTACTGCTAATCTAGAAACAAATAAAAAAATCACTTCTTATGAAGTTTCAGTATGATGTAATTATTAACTTAGGTTATTAATAATAAATAGAGAATTCTGATTCACTCCATAATCTGAATTCATTTTTAAACATCATGCATTTTAGTCCTGACATATGCAAGATTGTACATCTAGGAACACAGAAAGTAGGTCACACTCACATGACACAAAAATATTTCTTGGAAAGCCTGCATCTATGAAAGCCTTTGGGGCCTGGTGAGTAACCAACTGAACATGAGCTCCCATTGTAATACAGTGACTAAGAAAAATGTAGCTATTGACTATATAAGGTGAAAACAAATAAAACAGACAACAGATATCATATTACATCTGTATGGTATTATTGACACCATTACTAGAATATTGTGTCCAAGCCTAAGGCATATACCTCAGTGCAGGAAAATTTCTGAAAAAAACAGGTGTACAAAATCTATAATACAGAAAACTTCACAAAAGAATCTCAGGCTGGTTAATTTATAAAAGAAGTTAATCACAGTCTGCAAGTAACCTCCCCTTATATCTCAGATTTATCTTCAGATGGATCTCAATCTATCTTCAGGTGGATTTCAACATGAAAGGCTGTCTTCATCCATCCAAAAGGTGGAAAAGAGTTCAATGTCTAAACATTAATAAACACTGCAGTTAGGCTAGAAATGAGGTACGCATTCTTAAAGTAAGACAACCACAGAAGGACTTCCCCACAGATGTATTGATTTCTACATTGCTTTCTCTCCTGATAAAAAGAGTGAGTGCCTGTTTAAAAACATCTCTAGTTCAATCTGAAGATAAATATGGGATATACAAAACAAAAGACAAAGAATGATGGTCTGTTTGAAACAAGCAATCATACCAAATGACAGGAGTGATGAGATGCAGCTGGGAACATGCCAGTAAGATATATTTTTATTGAAAAAGTTATTTTAGCAAACTAGTTGAAGACACAGATTTGGAGCGAGTGTGGCCTTGGCTTTGCCTTATTCTACGTGACCCCTAAGAAGATGAGAGTGCCTGGGAGGAAAGAAGTGCATTCATTCAGCTAATAGTATTGTTTGCCTCTAACGTTTCTTTATTGGTGTCTCAAGTTCAATATGTTCATAATTTGTCTTGCTTTGTCTCCTTTCTTTAGTGTTGTGGACAAAACCTAATTCAGGAGTATCATTTGGACACCATCTTTGATTCTAACTGTTTGATCTCCACATCTTGAAGATCAGAGTTTGTTTAAATTTGCATTCTTTGTCACAATGTCTCTAATATTCAGTCCTTTCTATCCATTCATGCAGCTAAGCTCTTATCATTTTACATTCTAAAAACTATGATTTATTTTGTCTGCTCTTGATATAATAGCAAATTTTCATTTGTCAACAGCAGAGCAAAAGGTTCTTTCACAGTCTTCTCTTTTAGCCATCTTTTCTCTCTTTGTATATCTGGATTTGCTTCTCTTCCACACTATATTAAGACACAGAACATTAAGTTCTAGTTCAACACTGAAAAACCCAATCCTTCTTATGGTCAAATGATGATTTCAGCATTTATTTTTCACCTTACATTTTAAAATAAGTGCTTTCATGCTTTCCGTTATGTATCTTCTTACATTTATGAAGAGCTCTCAGTGAATCTCTCAAAAGCTTTTCCATCATTTTGCTTCAAATCCCTCCTCTGACCTCACTGCTGTTTTGTTTCTTACACATGCAAAGAGGCCTAACACGTAGCTCAAAATTACCTAATTGGTTTCTTCCATTTTCCAGAAACCTTCACATAGGCACCTGTTGTCTCTTGCTTTACACATAGATGATGAGAGTTTTGGAACAGTGAACCATTATTTCATCCTGCCTTCTGCTGTGACTGCTAACTGCACTACTAATATTCCTACTCCTACTCCTACTGATTTCCCTTGTACAAGAGAAAACAGTGATTCAGAAAATTCCTGTTGATTTGCTTCTGGAAGAAAGTATTATTATAAGGACTGCAATTCTACACCTACAAATGAAAAATATCAGCTATATGAAATGTAGAGATATATCACTGGATTTTACTTATGGTCTTGAGTCACGACTATGCAAAATCCTATTCCTCAAAATGAGTTTGAAAAAGTCATTAACTTCGGGGATCCTCTGCGGAAGGAATGCTATAGACCACCTATATGAGCCTGGGGAAAAAAAAAAAAAAAAAAAGAGTGACTATGCACCCTTACCACAGGAACAGAGTTTTATTTGGTACTTGAAGGATTGTTCAAAGGTGTAAGAAAGTCTATTTCATCCTGCCATTCACAGGCATGTGGGTTTGTTCACAGGTGACATAATTTCTGGCACAAACTAATTCTTCATTATATGTCAGTTCTGGCTTCCATTGTTTTGCTTGCAGAAAGAAAGAAGCAACTTTCAAAATCACTTCATTTTCCACAGTAAATGCTTTCAGCTTCTCTTGAGCAGCAGCAGCAGCAAACTACAGCAGATACAGGCTGGATTCAAAGCTCAGAGAGAGAAAATTAAAGACCAGTATCTATCAGAGTTCTAGTTACTGCACTTTCTTTGGTGAACTTCTGCTAACAAGAAATCACAATCAAGAAATCACAGGTAAGTCAGACATCTCACAAACCTTCCTAAGTCAATATATAATATATATAAAGTAGATAAAATAGATTAAAAATATATCTAATATTACATCTAAAATATTGTATATATCATGCATATCACCTTCCTCATGTACGTCCTGAATAACAGTGAACTAAACAAGCAGTGTAGGTAGGACATGTAATAATTTCTTTAATCCCTGCAATTAACTCACTACCAAAACAATTAAACTACTGCTCTTCAAAAAGCCCATAGAGTTCAAATATAAATGGCACTGCTGAATTAAATAAATGCTTCTGAAAAAATACTTGCAGACTTCAGTGAAGACTATGACAAGCAATTAGTTTTCAAGGTAAACAGGTAAGTTAATGATTTTCTATTTAGCTTTCTTTTTTATTTGGTAAATAAACTCGAAAACACATTTTGTTGTTCATATTATTGTATTGTTTAAATCACAGAATGGTTAAGTTTGGAAGGGACCTTTGGAGGTCATCTGATCTAGCCCCTCTGATCAAGCAGGGACACCTACAGCCAGCTGCACAGGACCAGGTCCAGACAGCTTTGGAGTATCTCCAAGGCAGAAGACTCCACAACCTTGCTGCACAACCTGTACCAGTGCTTGGTCACAATCACAGAAAAAAAAAAAATAAATTTTGTGATGCTCAAGAGGGAATCTTTTTTTCTGGTTGTGACCCTTGCCTCTGGTTCTGTGATTGGGCAATGCTGAAAAGAGCCTGGCTCCAGCTTCTTTGCACCTACTCTTTGGGTATTTACATACATTAATGTGATCCCTTCTCAGC
>WUAM01000431.1:13673605-13694557 GCA_024336885.1 Actenoides hombroni
CCCGTTCGCGGGGGGGCGCGGAAGGAGAGGAGCCATTAAAATAGTTCCTTATCTTGGGGGGGGATTAGTACTTTTTCTTTTTTTTTTTTTTTTTTTTTTTTTTTTAATATATTTTTGTATTGCCTTGTCAGGCGGTTGTAACTTAACTCGGTTTACAGTGTCAGTGGCTAAAGAGGCCGTTTAGAGCAAGCCAATTCCCGGTGAAAGGCTTTTTTTTTTTTTTTGGCAAGATTTCTGACGTAAAACTGCTGACAGAATGCACATTGCCGAACAGTAGTGATTACATTTTAATTAGCCAGGGTGAAATAAGCTGCGAATTACTTCGGACTTGATAACTGGATGGTAATGGCTTTTTTTTTCTAATCAGTTGAAAATCTCGGAGTTTTAACCCCAGCCTGCTAAAGCACACGGTAATTTATCTAAATTACCGGGATTAAACTGCTAGACCTCAAACGACCGTAATGTTTGGAAGATAAAGTGTTCGCGTTTATAAAAGTTAAGCTTTCCATTGTCTTTTATTGAGGGAAAGGAGGAGAGTTTGTACCCAGCAGGCGTTCAGTGTTCTCAGAGGAGACTGATAATACACTGTGGACTGTAGGATATACAGGTCTGAGCCGTATTATTCCATGAGGGCTAAAGGACACTACGTGCCTTTCATCCCTCGCTCTTCTGCCTCCTTCTAACCTCCCCCCCGGCTTTTTCATCTCAACTGGTAGCAATTTCTGGAGTTCTTTTCATTTCAGAGATGCCCACTTATCTTGTAATCTGATTCAACCTTTGAAGCGAACTAAACACTACCCATCATCCCAAATGGAGTAGGAAGGAACTCCAGTGTCTCCCAGTTAGGACAAGAATTGAAAGAAGGCTGACCCACTCATTTCTCAGCCCTGCTTTAGATACAGCCTCAGTAGTGGGGATTGCAGAAACAGCAGCTGGCTGCTTCATGGAAGTTTCAGAAAGACTTCAGTTCATGTAGCTCTTGGTGCTGAACCGCATCACTAATAACTTTTTAGAGGGAATGAGGCAGTATGAACAGGAAATTAGGATTCTATATGTACTGGCTCCCTTGTTTGAATGCCTACTAGTATTTTTTTCAAATTTCTGAAATGCTGACAAGATATTTTCATTTGTTTTCCCCCACAGACAATTTTCACCCATTTTTTGTTTACTGTCCCTATTTGTGAAAGGGTCAAGAGAGTTTTCTTAAAAAAAAATAAATAAAAAAATTTATTTGTTAATTTGTATTTGGGAAGCAGTTCTAAGCCTATTTAAAAGGTGCATTCTCAGTAGAAAACTATAACTGATGCAGAAGTCAAGTAATTTACTTTTTTTTTTTGCTCTATAGACAATTGCTAGAAGAAGAATTAGTCACCTAAATCAAAAGTCTATGATCTTCAGAACGCCTGCTGAAGAGGCAGAGATGCCTGCTTTTTTCTATAAAATGCCCATGGTCCAGGGGAATTTCCAGTTTTGGGGGTGTTGGGGAATTCTGGGTAGAGATTGCATCAAAGGGCATTTGGCATTAATGTGAGTTACTGGACCACGTGGGTCTTATAGCCCAATGAAATATATATGTTTTATTTCCATCTACGGCCTATCTACAGGACCTTAAGTCTCACACAGGATGGAAAGTTTCACACAGAATGTGCTGGCACAAAGTCCTTTCATAAAAAAGCAAATAAGCAAAAAAATGTAAGCAGAATTCATCACAATGGCTTCTTCCTTTATATAACAGCATTTTAATCACATATCCACAGTAGAGAATGATGCTAAATCAATAAATAGACTCCAGCATATCTCTTCTTTCTTCCCGGAGTGTGTGTGGCATTGAACTTTAGCTGCTTTGGACTTTTTCAGATTAGAGAAAGTGTTTTTGTCCCAACAGTGTAACTTGGGCCACAGAACAGCACTGAATGAAGCTTTCATTACCCTGTGATCAGAAGTAGGCAAAGATAACACATCTCTCTAGCCTGATGTTTAGGGTACTCACTTCTAGCTGTTTTGAGTGTTGAGGTGGGGGTTTTACAATGACCTATGTGTAATGTGTGGGGGAGTAAGTGGAGCATTCACTGGAACCTGTCCATTCTCCTGGGTCACTGCATTGGCAGTGAGCTGAGTTCCTACTGCCGTGCTTTGTTTCTGGCAAAATTCTCTATCAATCACCTGAACAGGGGGGGATGGTGAGAGTGTTCTTCCAGCAACCAAGAGCATGACAGTCAAGTGGCCTGCCTACAGTGAAGAAGATGTAGATTTGAACGTGACAGTCCTGTATCGTGATCAGTGTTGTACCCATTTGGCTGTTGTCCAAAAGAGCATTCCTGTGTGCTGGTAAGCCGCCCCTATAAGATGGGAAAGGCGATTCCTCCTCTAGTTTGGAATGAAAGGTGGGGCTAAGGTGCCTGGCTCCACAAGAAACATCAAGATTGTGATTCCTGTGTGGAAGAAGGCATGCTGTTTTAGGTACCAAGGTTGTAAAGAAGAGCGATGTCTTTGCATACATTCTTTCCCTCAACATTGTCTTATTAAGGCAGTTCCCTTCTCAATGTTTTAGCTGACGTACAGAAGAATGTTAGGAATTCTAACTTGATGTATGCAGTTTATTTGTGAATCCAGTTTTATAGTAGCCTAGTACAGTAGGTAAAATCCTTATGAAGATGAGGTCACAGTTACTGCACAAGTTTTTGTATTCCTGAAAAGGGTATAGGTATAAATAGGTACTTTGTATAGCTGGCTGGAAAAGAGGTTTGAATACTTAGATTAGTTTAGTCAGAGCTTTTCTGTATAACCTGCCTGTTTTAGTGGAGTGAGACTAAATTCCTTAACATCTCTGTCAATGGGTGTAGCCTTTCCCATCTGTGATATTACTTGTGGATGAGCTCCTTCCATTTTTGGGGGAGCAGGCATGGCAGCATCTTAGCGTTCTGTTTTCAAGTTGAGTGAAAACACAGTTTGGATTTTAACATCTGCTGCCAGCCATCTGAGCTGTGTTCAGAAAGCATGATTAAAAGTTTTCTTTGTGAATAAGTGCTTGAACATCAGTAAGCACACAGGTTAAAGGTACAGAAGAAAAATGTTATGGAAAGCAAACAGTGTTTGCTTGGGCCTGTGAACTCATGGATCTTTTGTCTTAGTTGCCATCTGTTACAGACCTCTCAAGTGTCTTCCTGCTTAATATGAGAAACTTGACAAGTTTGCTAAGATAGAGGAGGTGTCAATCTTATTTACTGGGTCAGAAGCTGAGAGGGTGGTAGATCATGTCACAGAATGGAAGAATGGCAGCGGCAAAGAATGTGGAGGTAGTTGCCTATCAAATTGACCGGCTGTGTTTGTGGTATTGAGTCACAGGGACAGAGAGAGGCCAGAGCCACATGCTCACGGAGTGACAGAGTAGTTTAGGCTGGACAGCACCTCTTGGCAACCTGTTCTAACATTCAACCATCCTTACAGTAAAAAAAAAAAAGTTTTCTTATGTTCAGGCGGAATTTACTGTGTTTAATTTTTTGCTCATTGCCTCTTGTCCTGCTGTTACTGAGTACCACCGAGAATAGTCTGCCTCTGTCTTCTTTACTCCCTCCCACCAGGTATTTGCAAATGTTAATGAGAACCCCTTGAGCCTTTTCTATTCCAGGCTAAACAATCTCATTTCTTTTGACCTCTTCTAATGTGAGAGATGCTACAATCCTTTTTCTGCAGTTGCTCCACTAGATCCATGTCTCTCTGTGTAGATGGGGAGCCCAACACTGGACCTAGCATTCCAGATGTGAAGGAATGAATAGAATAGAGAATAAAAGTAATTGCATTTTAAAGATGTAATGCCTGCTAAAGATTGGTACACACTTCTAAATAAATTGTCACTTTTTACATTTTCTTATATTAGTTTATATATGACCCTTTGTGATTGTCAGTGCATTTAAAACAAGTTGATAACATTAAATCAAATTGGAGTTTCTTTTTCCCATGTTTTTTAGATATTGGTACATCTCACTGTACTTTTAGGGGTTTTTTTTGGGGTAGTCTTCAGTAGTAAATTGAATCTTAGCAAATTTATTTCATTATCCTTAAGAGGCAAGTCTAGGTACATTGAGATGTATGCATGTGGTGTGGCCCAGGATTGTGATTGCTGCTTGAATAGGCTCATGAGAGATTGTCTAAACTTGTTAAGATGGGCACTGTTTAACAACAATACCAGCCACAGTGTGGATGAGGTTGGTCACATTGGAGTTCTTTATTCATACCTAAGCTAACTTGTTTCAATAGTGGATGAGTTACAGTTGAAACTTTTGATGTAACATAGACATCCTTCAAGTGGTAAGCCAGTTTCATGATACGTGAAGGGAAATTGAGAGATTTCCCCTTGTAAGTGTGATTTAGTATGAATCTAATAGTAATGTACTAAGAATTAGTACTCAGGAATCATTAGTAAGCTAGATCAGCTAAGGGTAACTCAAAAGTGGTTTTGGAAGGATGGAAAAACATTGTTTTAAGCTGATAGATCTATATGTTGCATAATGTTTAACAGCTGTCAGAGGAATTAATAAGGCTTTAAAAGTTTGTTATATATGTTGTATATGACTGATAACAATATGGTCGTAGGAGGTTGCTTTCACTGTTACAGATGCCTGTCAGGACAACTGAAATTTTTTTGGAAAAACAGGCAATTCTTTTAAAAAAATAGTGAAAGGTTCTCAGATTTTATATCTTCAGGCAAATAGTGTGCAAGTGATTACCTCTGGATACCCAATACCAGATTTTACCTACAAGTCAGGCAGCTAGTTGTCTAAATGCCAGCACTTCTACCTTCAAATTGCTTGTAACTCCAATGTGACTGCACCTGCAAAAATCTGCAATTGATTCCAGATGGGCAAGCGGTAGGGCAGGCTGAAAGTCTAGGTTGCGTGTGCCTCTTTGTGCTCTGCTGTACGGAAGGTGGGGATTGTGAAGGAGACCATTTATTGTAACTGTCTTGAATAATCCTGAAACAGTAAATTTCTTTTCATTAAACCTTCTGAAAAGATACATAGTACTCTTGTAATGAGTTGTAGTAGATAGGCTCTGTGTTATTCCTGGAATGTTTTAGTTCCAAGGGATAGGCTGCCCAGGTACTGAGTTTGCTTATGTCTTTTGGGACGTGTTCACAATCTTTTCTACATGTTACTACTTAGGAAATGTGTGCCATCTGCTTGTCTTGCCATTTCAGTACTCCTCTCCTTTCCAGAAATAGTTCTTGTGTTAAATAATTCTGACTGTCATATGTCTCATAAAGCACACTGCTATCAATTTCTTTCCACAGACAAATTTAAACATTTGTCATTACTTTATGATTTTCTCAAAACTTGTTAAAACTCCCAATCATTCTTCTGCCTTTATTGTTCATATGGTATATGGTATGGATAATTATACTGGCATTTGGTGTACTCTTATTATTGAGATCTGCTGTCGTAAACAAGAGTGGCACAGATCTTCTAACATGATCTTGATTTCAGTGGGAGTTATGTACACTTTTTTGTAACCAAACTCAAATCTCTTTGGTATCAATGAAGGCTTGCAGTTGATATGAGTGCAGGAGTTGCAGTGCCTGGTGATTTTTTTCTAGTGGTTTTGATTACTCACATTTGGGACCTTAACCTAGACTATCGCTTTCCCAAGTTAGAACGTTTGGCTGTGCAAGTGTAAGTTTTAGATAGAAATGAAATGAACAGTATAAAACCATAGGCGAATGGTGAACAACTGTATTGAAGAGGAAGAGTTGCCAAGATGCTTTTCTGGCATTTTACTTGTGAATGCTTACATATTAGAAAAAAATTTGTTATGCTATCTTGCTCTTGTTCGTGAAATTCATGTTAATTGGGTAAATGTGCCTGATACCAAATGCAATAAAACCAATAGGAGTATTACTAATATGTTTTGAGGCAGATGTTTTATATATTTTATAGTAAATATTGGCAAAGCATAGCTGTAATGTCTTGGGCATGTGTTGGGGAGGGGAAGGAGATGGTGCTTTTGGAAAGCATTAGAAAATTTTTGAAAGAAAAACACTGGGAGTTCTAGAATGTAAATCGTTTTTCCATTCAAACACATATCCACTTCTTACATAGTGAAAGGTTATAAGCTAGGTAGTGTTCATATTAAAACTGTTATTAAAACATTTTTCATTGATTGCGTATGGGTTGTGTCTGTAATTAACTACTGCTCTGAATTGTATTTAAATATGTTTAGTTTAGTAAGTGTCCTATTAGGAAAAAAAGCCCAGCAATACATTTCTGAGGCAGCTTGAAAACTGGATTGATTTCCCAGATGCTGAACATTTGTCATTTTGCAAAGGGCAAACTTCTTAAGACTAAGTGCTGAATTTATGTGTTTCTACAAATGGAGGTTATTACTCACAATCTGGTCTACATCTCCATTGGCTATTCTGCGTGAATTTTTGCTTTCTGTGATTATCTGGATTCAAGTACATATCCAACTTCTGTAACAGAAAGTGCTGTTATTTAGAATCCATATTTTTAAAGATTGAAAATACAATTAATGACCAAGTATCAGGAATATGATACAGAAAAAAAGACAAATGCAAACATTGCACTTGCCTAGGAGTTTACACCAAGAATCTTAATTTCTGACCTTTCCCACAGCTGAGCCTTGTATCTCAAAAACCTTTGAAGTCCATGAAAAGCCTTCTGTTGATTACAGCTGGATCAGGTCCATGTATGAATACTCGGTCCACACAGCCTTTGTCAACAAAGAAGGGTGCTGTGAGCTTGGTATCCCAACTCTAGTTGAATTCCTTTTTATAGTCTTTTAATGTCCAAGAGATCATAGGACACGGAGATGGAGAACTGGAGGTGTTGCAAGGTAAGTGGACCCTTTAAAGCTGAAAGTAGAGTACTGTTCCTTTCATCTCTGATTAGAAAGAATCACACATTAATTTCCATCCACTGAAAAGAATAAAATATTTCCAGATTTGAAGAACAACCCCAGCCCAAAGTTTTTATCAAATTTTCACTGACTTCTGTGAACCGTATTTTTGCCAATATCTCTCTAGACTGTCAAAGAGGTATCAAAGTTATGTAAAAATATAATAGAGGAAAATACATGCATCTTTCACCAGAAAAAAAAATCCCTATGGCTTATTATACCTTTATGGACACTGCATGTTTGTCTTTCTTTTTTCTTAGTCTGTATGTTATGTTATGTTCCTTTAAAACAGAAGTGACTTGACTCAAACTTGCAAAGGGGGTGACTCCTCTGGTAAGCAGCTGAGATTCCCAAGGAAGGCATGGCTCCAGAACTTGAAGGAGAAGCAAAAGAAGAGATAGGGAGTCTCAGAAGGGAGGAAGCTGGAAGTGAGTTACTTTCAGCACACGCAGAATGCTGGGAGGAGAAATTTTGTGGGAGCAGAGAAGACTGTAAATTTTATTGTACAGAATTAATTGAAACTAGGGCTGGAAGCAGAGAACAGACACAATGGGTGTAGGAAGAGTTGTTTGTAAATATTTTATATTTCTATTCTTTCTCAGATGCGTGGAGTCTTACTTAGTTTAAAAAGATTAATTTTTCTTGTTTGCAGTTTAGTAAAAATGTGGTTTGAATCCTTTTGTCTCATTGGAAAGTCCGGTTACAGGTAAAACATCCAAGAAAATTCACCACAGATTTCTAGCTAATTTGTGGTCCTGTTATGTGTACCAATGCAGGCAAATAAACATCGTTTGTTCTGGACCAGGGGTGCTGAAGTGAGAAGCTTGTCCAGGTAATGCTGCTGGCCTGTGGCTGGCTTCTTTACAGCTTGTTTTCATTAATTTCTTTCCTAAAATTAACTTGGGAGTCTGGAGGCAGTTTATGGGTTGAGTGCGTCCCGGTGGTGGCAGCTTGCTCCTCATTTCTGTCTTTCCTAAAGAGTTTAACCACATGTTAAATTGTGAGAAAAGAGGAACGAAGGAACAGGATACTTTGGGTTTTTGAAAAATTCCTGCTCTCCAGACGTTATGAACTTACTCTCTGGAGAGTTTTCAACCAGAAATATGCTCTGGTGATGGCAGCCTGCTCTCTTGAGTCAATACTGTGGTTTGTGTACATGTATTCTGAATGAAAGAGGAATCCAGATTTTTCAGGAAAAGCTTAGAATTTTCTTACGCACGTGTTCTGTGCATTTTCAGAAATGCTGGAGTTAATGCGTTGCACATATCTTGTAAAGTTCAGTCATGTCATGAGATAAGAGCTGTACATATGTTTTATTCCTGTACAGTAGAGAAAGCAAAGTGGCCTCCCCAGGCAGTACATTTGGCACTATCTACTACAAGGATGTTGTGTTTCAAGTCAGAAGTTTGAAAAACTGCTACCACTGTAATTTCTTAAGTGGTCACAACTCAAATTGCAAACCTAGCCAAGGTAGTGAATAACTTTTTTTTTTTTTCTACCTGTGAGGGTTGCAATCCAGTTGCCGTGGATCCTGTAATAAGATAATATGAGGGAAATAATAGGATTGCTTGAGAACAAATGTCTTCTGTTCAGAGAGTCAGAGACTGAGGTTAATGGTGAAGAAGTGGGTGAGAATGATGTGCTTGCTTAATCCAGTGCATAGTTCAACCTTTCTTGCCATTCTTACAAGAATTTATAAGCATAGTTCTGTGGTTTGGTGTTGTTTTTTTTTTATGGGTCACACTTCAAGGGAATTATTTTCACATTAACATATTAAAAAAGAGAACTCAAATACATGAACATGGTTTCTCATCTTGTGATTTAGGCCATAGATCTGGGGCTATCAATCATTTGTAGTTAATTGATAATGTTTTTTAACTGTTAATTATTTCTTTATACTATTGGAGCATTCCAGTCAGTCCTGGAGGTATTTTTGGACCTAGGCACTATGAATTCATTTAATAGTTGAACACTGAAGAAGAGGTAATAATAATATAAATAATAATAATAATTTGTCATAATACAGTGACTGCTTGTCAATTTATTTATTTTTTTTCAGAATTTGTCCCTACATAGAAACTAATTCAACGGTGTGGGGTTGTTTTTTTTTTCAAATTAGGTGATGGTTATAGCTCCAATGGAATCACATTACTGTGTAACTACAGCTAGACAATAATGAATCACATTTTTACCTGACCCCATTTTTATTAGTCACAAAGAATGTATAATATTTTGACATTTCATTCATAACTAATAATTTTGAGAAGGGAACTGAAACTAGGAGAGCTTGCTGCTTTCTCCTGTTTTAAGATTTCTTTCTATGCAGCTATGAACTGAGAGATCATGAATTAGCCAAGTGTTAGTCTGGATCTGCAGCAGGAGGAAGGAACATTTGGGGTTAGTCAAACTGGTGCAGAAAGGTAAAAATTGTCCAATTAACAAGGCGTGTGTCACTCTTCATATAGTACTTAGTAGCAGCTATGGGACATGTGTGTCAGAATAAATAAGGAAAGAAGATGTAGATTTCTGGAGGTAGTAGTTTATTGTTAGATTTTTTCTTCGAGTTAAAAAAATTGAATGAACAGTGTGAAAGGCAGTGGGCTTTTGAGAAATTTCATGCATTTTCTATGCAATGGCTCTTTACTGACCACGTGGAGTAGGAATGCATTTGAAGCTGCACATGCAGGATATTAGCTTATCTTGTAAAAGATTTAGTTTAACTGCAGAATCACACATTTGAGCACTGGACAGCACCAAAGTGGTGATAAATATGCAACAGCAAATAGTAATTATTTCAAGCCTTCTTGGAGAGTTCAAAACCTTCCTTTTCTTCATTAGAAAAAAAAAGAGCAGTGATGTGGACTAACCTTGAAAGTTAGACTTAACCTCAGCCATTTTCCAAGTTGTAGAAGGGAGTGATCATTTAGAGTTTCCTAAAGAATATATTGACTTTGGTTTGGTAGAGAAAACATGAAACACAGGTAGTTTTAAAGACTGAAAAGCTTTACACATGAATGTAGGTAAGATCATGCTTTTTTTAGCTGGAGATCTTTCAGTCTTCTCACTGATTCTTACCGATTCTTCCATTTATATGATTAATAGTTTAATACAGGATTTTTCTGGAGCTTTTATTGCTGACCTGAGTCTTATATCCCTACAGCTGGTAGTAATGTATCCAGTGGTGTCAATAGAAACAACCTTAGGCCAGTGCAAATGTTCTGGAAATATCTGTTCAGAATTTACAGATAAAACCAAGAAAATTCCCAGTATGATGTTTTAAGACAATTGATTTGAATTTGTTAAATACCATCTTGCTGCACCTTGACTTCCTCCAGAGTGATAGTAAATGATACTATGCTACTAGGACAAAGTAAAACTGAATTGCCAGTTATTTGCCAGATGCAAAGCACCTTGACTTCAAAGTAAGATATTTTTAGAAGAGATTCTTTAAGATGGTAAGAGAAGGTAGAAGCAGTTTTTGATGTAATCAGCGTTGAGTACCACTAAAGACAGTAAATAAATATATATATTTAAAATGAGATCTTGTCCAGTTACTGGTTGTTACTCTATGTATCCAGGTGCCCTCAGGGATTCCAAAGCATCCCTGTAAGTTTCTTCAACAGGCATGGCTTATCCTCTTAATAATAGTAGCAGATGTCAAATTTTCGTGCCCCTAAGATGCTTACTCATACCTAGTAGATCCATCTGGTATGAATCGAGCCTCAGTCAAATTGTTCTCATCCATGACCTTCCCACTGAGAAAGCAAATCAAGCAGAGATACTCAGTCCAATGAAAAAGAAACTTGAATATTATCAACATATTTGTAGTACCACAACCCACTTCACTTCACTGTCTTTCTTAATTGCTTTACACAGGTGAGAAGGCTGGTAAAATGAAAGGAAACATTATAATTGGGATAGAATTCCTGGAGCATGCCACCCATATCTGAGACTTTCCAAAGGTGGAACAACTAAAATACCTGTCGGTTCTGCAAAAATAGATGACTTAAGAAAGAGAAACAAAATTTTAATATAAAAAGCTTCCTGATAATACAAGATGTTGACAATTGTTTTTAACCTGAGTTGTCCACATTTTATGAGCTTAAGGATATATATTATAATGTTCTTCTTTTGTGGCTGTTAATTTAGATCAAACATGTAAAAGAAAATGCTAGAATTCAGAACCAATGAGATCCTTGAAGTGGAATTCTATAGGAATTCCATATTCAATTGTTTATTTTAACAGAAGGCTTTAAAATACTGTGGCTTCAGTAGGGACTTAGGTTGAGCTTTGACATCTCTCATGTTACAAGCCTTTCAATAACTTCAACACAAATTAAACCTGTCTTAATTTTTAAGTCTTTCACCTGATGCCAGAAAGGTCTGAAACATGATGGGCCTGTCAGGAAATGGTTGCTCTGCATAGCAGCTGTATCTGGTAACCAGACGTGTTAATGACAAATGCTTCAGTGCTGCCTTGAAGAGAGATTTATTTTCTTTTTATAGTATGTCTTCATTAGCTAGTTATCAGACTGTATTCTAGAAAACTGGCACATGAAAGACATTTTATGTTTGTGGTAATTTTTATGACAATATGATGAGGCAACGTAAGTCTTCCACTGAAGGCTGTTACTGTAGAAATATCCAGTTAATATCCCTGTAGCTCTATCTGTATAAGTAGTTTTAGTATGTTATATCTTTCCCATATAACAGAATTATATGTTGATTTCCTCTCCCTCTCATCTGTCTTTTCACAGTCAGCTTTGTTTCAGGGTGTTCTAGAAGACTGTACTGCAGCAATTGTCCTGTGTTATACGTGTTTTTTGTGGAATACAGGTCTTAGATTGGAAACAGCTCCTAAGAGCTCTAAGAACTGTGTTGATTTTGACACTTATTACTTTTGAGAGCTTTGCTATTCACTTCAGTAATTCTAAAATAGGATTTTTGTATAAAAAACTTTATTTATAAATATAAATGGGTCTGTGGAACTACAAATATATAATTATAGTAAAATTTTACACAGCATATTTCATCTGCAGGATCATTATTTTTGCTTCTTTTTACTTTTGAGATTACACTGTTCTACATACTTTTACAATACTAGACAAACTTGGAGTAGTGAAACAGAATATTTATATTGGCAATGATATTTATTGAGCTTGTTGCCTTTCACAGATCAAAGAGGAGAAATTTTGTAGTAATATATCAAGACAATTGGAATAAGATAGGGTATATTTATCACAAATGTATCCTGTTGAGAAAAGTACTGCATGGAATTAATTTATTTGTTTGTTTGCTTTGCTTTTAAAGGGAAATGAAATTATATGTATCCATCAGCTTGTGGTGGATATGGCTGCTACTACTGCTTGAACTATTTATCGTCTTGTACACTAGTAACAAAGAGAAAGGAAATACATTCCTGAAATTTATCATGTGAATTTCCTGGAATTATATTGGAAATAATTAGTATGTTAAGTACAAGAGTGTAAGCATAAAATTTGATGGTGCCTGATATTCAGTCATAATAATGTGTATATTGAAGAGCTGTTAAGTTTTAAAGGTGTGTATATATATTCCTGCCAAAGATACAGGTATAGTATGTGATGATGTCCCTTTCATACATACTGGAACAGAATAAGAGAAATTACAGTAAAACATCCCATGGCCAGTATGAAGTACAATGCATTTAGCACTTTTGTAATCAGAAATGACTCCATAACAACGCAATCTGCATGGAGTATCCTGTGTTCATATAGTTTATAGTTAGACTATTCATAATGAATATTTTAGATGATCTAAAAATGTGCAATTGCTATTCTCTTTTTTTTTTATGCATAGTTTCTTCAGGAGATGAGACACCAGAACCCAAAGCATTTTCCAATTCCAGAAAGAAATGGTGTCCTGAATGGCCCTGAAGCAGTGTGGCTTCTGAAGAAAAATCTAGTCTAGTAGGAAGCACTGCGTTACTTCTCTTTTTGCATTTGTGGGAGATGTTAGAAGTGTCTGAGGTGCATCTGTGCATCAGTGTTTTAACATGGATCAGAGTTTGCTTTTGGAGTGAGTCTCCTGAGCATCATGATTATCTTTTGTTTCAAATCTTGGACCAGTCTCGGAGTTCATGCAGTAGATTTCCAGTTATGTTCATCCAGGAGAAAAGGTGATCCAAGGTGACCTAATGTGCCTTAGTGACTAATGGGTGTTGTGTCCGTGGGACCGGACTAGAACTATTTGAAAGAAAAAAGAAAGGGGAAGTTGGCATATGTGTAGCGCAGACATCAAGTCCACCAACACCAGTTGTTTTGCTCAACAGATGTGTTCTTGTGCTTCACATGACTTCCTAGTGTGGAGACACCGTGGGCTGTTTGTAGTTGGTTCTGGAATGATCAGCTGGTAAGCAGCACAGGCAAGTGCAGGCAAATGCAGCCTGTGGTAAATGTACCACATCACATGCTGTTGAGAATCACCCAACTAACCAATAATCTTATAATTATGCAGAATAATAATATGGACCTTAATTTTCAGTCATAAAATCAAATCAGCATTAAAAGCAGCATGCGTGCATTTCTGAAAGCTGGAATATTAGCGTTTTTTAGTAAATCAGTTGTGTTTTTTTCAAGTATACTAAAGTAGGTCATGTATGTCTATATTTATATGGTATTTTGCCTAAGTAAACATTACATTTTTAGAATGTATTTTGTTCTCCTAGGTGTTAATTTCCCATTGAGCTATAATTCTGTCACATCCTTGAGCCAGCATATACTTTTAACTGTCTCATTGTTTCATTTGTATAGCGTATTTACTTCATGATATGACAAAAAAGACACATTAGCATTTTGGAAGGCTTAGGGTTTTGAAATAGTTGACGAGCTATCTTTTGCTTTCCATACTAATGCTATTAGATTAGTTTCTGTTCACTTAAACTGGATTACTTAACCCCAAGAAACACATGCAGGATTTGTCCCAAAGCATATGCCGTAGTGTGAGATTCCATATTCAATTTTAGTATCTTCTAGTTAGTGTCAGTGTATTTAATTCCTCCTGTTGCTTAGTGAAGTTTATTTCATCTGGATTCTTTTACAGATTGATAGAAACTTCTGCTGAGTAGAATAAGACCTCAGTTGAGATCAGTCTTAGATGTGGTAAGAGTGAAGTCTGTGAAACCACAAGAAGGCAGTCATAACTCACAAGTGCGATGGAGACACAAGGATTCCTGTGGCTCATTTGTTTTTACAGCTTGTGTTTATCTAGTAGTTTTGCTATGCATTTGAGAAGACAATGCTGTGAAAAGAGAAAAGGTGTTCCATACTTGAGATACAAGTTTAATCTAAGCAATACATAGTCTGTATTTTCAAAAGTACTGATCTCTTGTTGTTTCATTGGTAATGACCTTCGGATCTTGATGACTGTCTTTCTAGGAACCTACTAATGATGACAGCCAGAGAACAAATACTGTTGGCATCTCACAGTTTAGGTGACGGTTACTGATTTTACTTAATTTCTTTTGTAATTACTCCAGTCTTAATGTTTTTTCCTGTGTTTTCATTTTGGTGCTGGTTAAGTTGTGGCTTTAAATATTTCAGTGTAAGTTCTAATGAAAGCAACCTGTAATAGAAACCAAAGTTGAAGATGACTTTAAATGAATATTTAGGAAATAGAAATGCAAGATTTAGATCAATACAGTTCTATTTGTACCTGTTAATCTACAGGAGGACTCACCATGTCATTGCTATAGGAGTTAGCACAGTACAGGTGATGGTAGCATTAGTGTAAATCCAAAAGAAAACTTGACTAAGAGTTTCTAAAACTTATTTGTGATATCCATGATAAATCCTGGTATTAAATCCAGATGTTTAAAATTAGACTGCAATTATTCAAGCTGTTACCCAGGATAATTTAATTTTGATTTATATTTACTAACTTCAGTTATGTCACCAGAATGAATTGTTAGGCTAGGCTGATCACTTTTGTAACTATTTCTTACATTCAGTCACCTCTTTAACTTAATGACTTTGGGTTAACTAGTAACCGACAGTTACTTTTCTACAATTTAAATATCTGTGTTATGGAGGATGTACAGTTGATTTATCTGTGAGGGATCACAGTGGCAAGTTATAGTAGTAGAACTCCAGGCATGGGTTCCAGAATGTGTTCTTGCCTTCATCTTCCTTTTCAGAATACTGTTACTCGGGTTTTTTGTTTTTTTTTTGTTTTTTTGGTGGTTTTTTTTGTTTTTGTTTTTGTTTGTTTGTTTTGTTTTTTTTCCTTTTTTTTTCTTTTTTTTTCTTTTTTCTTTTTTTTTTTTTTCTAATAGAGCCGTATATACTTGTAAGATGGCAAAAGATGCTGTACTTCTACAGTTTTTATATGACATGTTCATCATAAACTTATCCAAATGACATATGGTAATACATTAAACAATGTGACTAATATCCTCTAAGTACTGTTTGTTCTCTTTTCTCATGGTAGAGTTCTATGCAGTGGTTTTTTTTCATTTATTCTGGTAGGTTTTATGTATTTTATTTTGCCTGGCTTAGGTGATCTTTATTCGTTTTTGTTGTTGAAATTTTGCTGTGTGCTTTTATTAACTAGAGCATAATCTAAGGACTTATTTTATACATCAGTAAAAAATTAAGATGTTCTTGTATACCCCAAAGCAGAGTCTCCTGCTGTCAGACTCAGAGAGGGCTGGCTGCTCCCAGGGGATGGGAAGCTGGGGGCTGAGGGTGACCCTATCGCAGGCCATGGCCTCTCCGAGGGGAGCAGCCCCATGGGCTGAATGTGCGTAAATAGGTGATACTCTTGCCTGGCCGTG
The DNA here is from genome assembly GCA_024336885.1 of Actenoides hombroni. Lineage (NCBI taxonomy): Eukaryota > Metazoa > Chordata > Aves > Coraciiformes > Alcedinidae > Actenoides > Actenoides hombroni. The sequence continues at coordinate 13,689,330 of WUAM01000431.1, forward strand.
CCCTGCTTCTGACCAGTGCAATCTGTCCTATCTTATCAAATTCCACTTCTAACTCTTTTCCTGTCTGAAGAACATCTGGTCTCTGCGTGTGTGTATGGGGGCTTGAGTGCCAGCAACCAGAGTCAGACCCCAGGGCGGAGGCCCCTGTGTCCAATGGTACCAGCAACTGGAGCTGAGCAAGTGTCTGGGTGCTGGAGGCTGGGCTGGGCTGGTGGCTGGAGGGTCTAGAGCTGGTGAAACCAAGTGCCAGGCCCTGGTGTGGCACTGTAAGTCACAGGGCCTTGTGTGTCTGTGGTGCCAGGAGCTGGACCGAGTGTGGGCGGGTATGTGAGCACTAGTGAAGAGCCAGCTGGCCAAGCTTATGGGTAGGTGAGGTGTCCTGGGAATTGGGTATGAGTGTGTGCCTCCAAGAGTGAGAGGACAGCAGGTTGGCTACTGCAGGGCCATGGGTGTCCTGAACAGCGCTGGGTGTGTCTGGGTCTGAGGACAAGACAACAGGGGGCTTGGCTACTGAAGTCCCAATCTGCTCTGTCAGTGTCTGTGACACAGGCTGTACCAGCAGCTGCAATGAGGACATGTTCTTTGTATCCAGGTGCCAGGTTTATATTATCTGGAACTTGCTGGTAGAAATTAGGGTTGTCACATGGTTTAATAGAGCTTAGAGGTGATGAAAGCATAACTAACCAAGGTCTGATCATTTTCCATTAGGATGGGATAAATATTCTAATTAAATGTTTTTAGTGGAAACTGCTGCTATACGTGCAAACACCATTCCTTTTTATCTAAGTATCAGAAATGGTCCTGCTCAGTAACATTCAGTGTATGATTTGTTGATGCTTGCTTTATTCCATTTCATTCCTTATTAGAACCACTGTAAGGCACCAGAAATCCCTTACTAAAGAATTATTTCCTTAGGGCATAATTTACAATGAAACAAGAAACTTCATAAAAGGCCCAAAATGTATGTATTTCAGTTGTTTGTATGTCCTTCCTGTCTTCTCTGGATGGAAGCCAAGGAAATAGACCATTTCTAGGATTCTGTTTTATTTTAGGAGTGGTTTCAACTCATACTCTTCTATCCATGGCTTCTCCAGTGAACGGTCTTTAAACTTGCTCTATGTTGGACAAGCACACAGAACTCAGCACTGGTGAGGCCTCACCTTGAGTACTGTGCAGTTCTGGGCCCCTCACTTCAAGAAGGATACTGAGGTGCTGGAGCGGGTCCTGAGGAGAGCAACGAGGCTGGTGAAGGGACTAGAAGGAAAGTCTTATGAGGAGAGGCTGAGGGAGATGGGGTTGTTTAGCCTGGAGAAGAAGAGACTCAGGGGGGACCTTGTCGCTCTCTACAACTACCTGAAGGGAGGTTGTAGTCAGGTGGGGGTCGGGCTCTTTTCCCAGGCAAGTAGTGACAGGACAAGAGGGCATGGCCTGAAGCTGCGCCAGAGAAGATTTAGGTTGGATATCAGGAAGCACTTCCTGACAGAGAGGGTGATCAGACATTGGAATGGACTGCCCAGGGAGGTGGAGGAGTCACCGTCCCTGGATGTGTTTAAAGAAAGGCTGGATGTGACACTTAGTGCCATGGTCTAGCCGATGTGGTGGTGTTGGGGCATAGGCTGGACGTGATGATCTCAGAGGTCTTTTCCAGCCTCAGTGATTTCTGTGATTCTGTAATTGAAGATGCTAAAAATATGTTCGCTTAAATTGTCCTTGAAGGAGCTGTCTTGTTTCCTGGAGGTGGACCTTGTCATTGGGTTTTATTACCTTGCTCATTCTCCATCTCTAACTCCATGTATCTCCTGTTTATTTTTACAGAGTGGTTCGATTTTGCTGGCCAGATTTCAGTCTTCACTCTAGCCTGTGGCTAAGAGTCATTTCAAAGTGTGTAAGGGCTTAAATTTGCTCTAGCTTGGTGAAGGAGTCCTGGGCAAGTGTTCAAGCCGTTGTATAAAAAAGTATCCCCTTTTCATTTGTCTCTTATATTTTCAAAGAAAAATGTGTTCTGGTTATTTGTATGTAAGAGTATAAGTAAATACCAGAGCCCGGGAGAGGTGGGACTGTGGTTCCCCTTCCATACATCTACTACAAGCTCATTTTTAATCTTAAGAGAAGGGCTTTGAGAAATAAATTTTTCTTTGGCATTTGCTATCTGTTGGATTTGGTATCTCTCCCCACTAAGTGTACAGTCTTTTCTGAAATTCATTCCTAGGTACATACTTGGGTATTTGGGAACTGGAAAGCCTAGTTTGAATTTGTTGATTCCATTCTGCACGTCCACACTTTAGAACTGGGCCTGGGAACAAATAGCACTGCCATAGATAAGTCCTTTTATTAATTTGTGTCATAGTGAGCATGCAGTCAGGAATTGTATGTCAGGTACAGTAAAAACTGTATTTTACCATTACATATAATTTCATGCTGTTGGGATTTTTGAAAGGTTAAGGAAGATGTTTAGAACCTGTCCCTTTAAATTCACCATTGGAATAGCTATTGATTTGTCTACTCACATGCTCTGTTTCACATCAGTGGGTACTGTTATTTGAAGAGCTTATTTCTATGCTTTTTTGTCATTTTGCTGAGGTTGTCAGAGAGGCCACTTCTGAGAGATAGTGGTTTCACTCAAATGTGGATTGAAATTGGGCAGAGGAGAAAAGACTTCCAAAACTGGTAATAGATGTACAGGTACTATCATCGCAGATTAAGTGGCTAAGTCATTTTTCACAGCCCATCTCTGGCATTTGAAAAGAAGGGTTATATCTCCTACCACAATTATCGACAGAGATGCTAATGAAGAAAATTTATCTTTTTTTTTTCCTTTTTCTTTTCTTTTTTTTTTTTTTTTCTTTTTCCATTGCTCCAATGAAAGGTCAGATTTTATTTGCTTGTGTGGGTTATTTATATTTTTCTTTCCCTGGGGTACACTGTAGATAGGCAGATTGATTCTTCATTACCTCTCTACATGCATGTTTTTTCCTGCAAGAGATGCTGTCCAGCTTATCCTTTTTCAAGGCATAAGAGCTGACAGAACACAGATATTTCTATCTTAACTGTTTAGGCCTAAAGACATTTGTAATTTACCAGAGGAAAGGAAGCATGCACATATACATGCTGGAATGAAGCCCAGTAGGACTGATTAGAGATGCCAGTTTATCAATTTCACTGAAAATACTTGTGGCTTGTACTTTCATGAAAAATGTGAATGATAAATTTTGTAGTATTTGGTATTTGTGTTGTTTTGTTTTCTGGTGGTTTTTGTTATTGTTGTTGTCATTGATTTTCCTCTCTCCTGTCTTTGCTTTTGTAAACGTGTCAAACAGTCCTGGTCTTTGAAGGTCTAATTCTCTTTGTCTACCATTTCCTTTCTGGTAGACTGAAAGTGTGTTGGGCTCAGGCAATGGCCTGAGTTCCTTTTGTCTCCATCTATTATGTGATGTTGGAGACTGTTTTAATCTCATCTGCCTGACATCTTTCATGTGACGTGTCAGTACTGGAAAGGTAGAATGTTCAGAGTTTTCCCCATTGAACACAGTTTCTTCTCTTCAGTATACAGATTAAGGTACTTTAAGGTTGCCCTGAAGGTACACTGGTGGAAAGTTTATAGATGGGCAGAAACAGCGGTATTTTAACTCTTCCTTGAGGCTATTTCTGCACAGCAGAGTCAAGCCACCACGAAAGACTAAGTCAAAACTCTCATTGGCATGTCAGGTCAGTATTTGATCTGAAGAAAAACAGTCATGAAGGAACTGAGAATGTAATCTGGGAGCATGTAAAATGCCACAGAAACCCCACTAATTTCTGATAGTTTGAAATGACAGTTTCAGCCAGGTACACTAGACTAAAAGTGGAAAAAAAAAATCACAGCGGAATGCTTGTGTAACTTAAATTTATTTGCTAACATACAGAGTGGAGAAGAGCATTCATTTAGCATTCCTGCTTCCCCTGTTGTTCAAAGGAAGGTTGTAGAATTTACTCTTTCACTTTGTACAATGAAAGATCATTCACATCATGTTAAGTTTGCATGAAGTTGAAGTTGCTAAACAATACTTTCATGTTTTGCTAAACTTTTTTATTCAAGTGGTAATAATTTTCAGTAGAAAAATGAAAACAGTTGTAGACATTGAAATTATAAAGTAGGGGAGCCACACATCTGGACATTTATGGCGTTATTGTCTCAGGTAACAGATATAATTCAAAAGCAGGAGTGCTTTTTCTAGTTCAGTGGAAAGCAGCAGCATAACTGGAACAAAGTGGTGAGCTGCTGCTAATCTGTTATTGCAATCAGCTACCTCTGTCACATTTTATATGAAGAAGAAAGGGGGGATAAATTGAAAGTAGCACATAAAATATTGTTTTAACATCACTGCTGGCTAGATCTGTAAATGGAAATAATAAATCCTCATATAGCATTGAGAGTAATACTAAAGTATTCCCACTAGCATGTGTTATTTACAACCATTTTGAAGTTTTATTTCTTCTCTTTATGCCTCTCACTTTTTGAAGGGGTTGGACTTGTCATAGTGCACATAGCTACTCTTACACTACCGAATTTCAGTTTTAGCTAAATTTTACAGTAACAACACATAAAAATGGTATTATACGATCAAATAATGATTGCATTGTAATCTGCTGGGAAGATAAAATAAATTTTCTTAAAATATTGAATATAAATTGTATGAACTAGATATTTTTTTTTAATTGCTCCTTAATAAGCATATGAATGGGAAGGAGTAGATATGTTTTTATAGTTATCATCCTGAGAGCTCCTTAGGTAGTCGGATTTTTTATCATTATAGCTCATATGGAAAAAATGGCATATATAAACATTTCTGAAGTTCACATTAAAAGTTGAGGTGAAAACATAAGTAAAATTTGTATTAGCTTGGCTCTTAAGGTGCAAGAGTAACATTCAAGTTCAATGCTTTAGTTTCAGTTCCTGAGCTTACCAATGTGTCTGATCTAAATCTGTGTTACTGACTTGTCTTTGCATTGTATCAGATTCAAAATATGCTTAGTGCTCAAAATTAAGAAGGCAGCAATTTATCTTGCATGGTTGAAACACCCAAGTTCATAGACTGATCGCCTTATCCTCCATCTTTTTGTCTTTCCTGCTAACAGAAACTTAAGAAAAATTTGGAAGGTGATTGTGAATTGTCCTTTGAAGTGACTTGCCATTGGTATTTTTACAGAACCATCTAAGTGAGCTGTGCTCATCTCTAAGTATGGAAAGG
>WUAM01000431.1:13695923-13744172 GCA_024336885.1 Actenoides hombroni
GCTGAGAAGGGATCACATTAATGTATGTAAATACCCAAAGAGTAGGTGCAAAGAAGCTGGAGCCAGGCTCTTTTCAGTGTTGCGCAATCACAGGATCAGAGGCAAGGGTCACAACCAGAAACTAGGGAGAATCCCTCTTGAGCATCACAAAATACTAAATTTTTTCCTGTGATTGTGATTGAACAGTGGTACAGGTTGTGCAGCAAGGTTGTGGAGTCTTCTGCCTTGGAGGTACTCCAAAGCTGTCTGGACCTGGTCTTGGGCAACAGGCTGTAGATGTCCCTTCCAACCCAAATCATTCTGTGAGTGTGTGATTTGAAGTCTTTGTAGTTATAGAATCGCAGAATCATAGAATGGTTTTGGCTCAGAGGGACCTTGAAAGGTCATCTAGTCCACCCCTGCCCTAGGAAGGGACATTTTCACATGATCAGGTTGCTTAAAGCCCTTGTCCAACTCAACTTTGAATGCTTCCATTGATGGGGTATTAACCACTTCTCTGTGCAACTTTTTGCAGTGTCTCACTGTGCTTATTATAAACAATTTCTTCCTTATGTCCAATCTGTAGCTACTTACCTTCAGTTTAAAACTGTTGCCGCTTGTTCTGTCACAGCAGGTCTTGGTAAACAGTCCGTCTCTGTCTTTCTTACTTATTGAAAAGTCACAATAAAGTCTCCCTTTTCTTCTCCAGCTGAACAACCACAACTGTCTCAGCCTTTCTTCAGAGGGGAGGTGTTGCAGCCCTCTGATGATATTGTGGACCTGCTTCAACAGGTCCATAGTTTTCTTGTACTGAGGACCCCAGGGCCACGTGCGATACTCCAGGTTGGTCTCACAAGGACAGAATAGAGGGGAATTATCCTTTCCCTTGGCCTGCTGGCCACATCTTGGGAGTTTATGTGAAGGTGTGATGACATACTTCTGTGAAGACATGCAGAAACATGACCTCCTGAAACATTCACTGAGAGATCCAGCTTCAAAACACAGGTTTTGTAGTTGTGATAACAAGTCACTATATTCAAGCTTACAAGCTTTGCTGAGATCCAAATAGAGTACTGCTGTTTTGAGAAACTGGTCTAGTTGGCTTGGTTACAATGCATGCTACCATATCTATTTCTGCTTCTAAATTGTTGTGGTAGTACATCCAGAGAATAATCTTGGCTTTGTGTGATTTTTATACATAAAAAGTTAGGTATATATATTATTCCGTTATTTGCATTTCCCCTTATTAAAACAAAACCATTTTTTTTTCATTCTGGCTTACCTGAACTCCTCTTCCTTGGAGACTGATTTCCCAATTTATAGTCAGTGTCAAAGGTGAAGGTGCAAGTACAATCACATTAACTCATCCCTGTGGAAATACCTTGCCTAATTCATATGAAAGGATGCCCTATTACTTCCTCATAGAGCATTGTAACCATTGTAGTCAAATTCTGAACAACAAATTTATCAGAATCTTCATCTGTTCTGTTTCTAGAGTATAAGCTTGTAAATTATAGACTAAATATATGCATATAAATTCCTAAGTACATGAACACGCCCTCTGTGTTGCAGAGTTTGTACCTCATCTCTCGTGTTTGGTCCACAGTCACTCAGGTCTTCCTGATGTTGTTTTGATCTTCCACTATACAGAAAGTGAATCAATATTTTGTTTCATCTCTTAACCCCACAAACAGTTCTCTTCCTGAGCTGTGTTTTTTTAAGCAGGAAATACTGTTTCCAAAATTGACCCCTCAGAAGCCCTCTAGTAGAACAGCATATTGCTGTTTGTCCCTGTGCCAGTTTCATGTGTTCATCATGTTCTCTTTTTCTTTAGCTTAAATTCCTATTTTGTATGTGGTACTGTATTGGTTGTTCTACTGAAGTCAAGGTAAATGAGAGATATGGTGTTTTCTGATCTGGGAAATGCACTTGATTCTCAAAAACGTAAAATAAAACTGACAAAACTGACTTTTGGTAAACTCATGTCACATTTAGTTAAATTTTCCATTTACTTCAAGGCCGTTCATTATCTTTCTTTGTTAATTTATTTTAAGTGTTGTGCAATATTGAAATATGACTAATGGTCTTTCTGTTAATGAATCACTACCCGTTCATACCAATTTCTTAAATACAAGTGTTACCTTTTGTTTGCTTCCTAGCAAGTGTAGATAGTAAGTGTTTACAGAGATGGACTAAAAGGTGCTTCAATCATTTTTCCACCAGCCTTTCCTGATTAAATGCTTACCTAACTTTTCTCTGGTCGCCTCACACTTGCCTGAGACTTTTACTCAACACAAAGGAATTGGAGTCTGGATAGGTACAAGTGTTGTGACATAGCATCATTCTCTAAGCAGAACTGGATGGTGAATTCTGTTTAAATATATTAGGATGGTCATGTCTATTTTTAAGGAAATATTAATATTCATGTACTTTGTCTTTCAGAACAATGGGTCACTTGCTTGGTGCCAGAATCATAAACAGTGTTCAAAGGTATGCCCTTTTTTTTCTTTCTTATTTGAGTTACCTACTTGCTTTCAATCTCTTGCCTGTAGTTTAAGTGCTTTTCATATTAGCATGTTTTCAGAAGCATCTGTTTGTATTTTATTTGTAAACCTCATCCTATAATAAAATACCCCAAATTAAAACTGAGTGATTTGCTCTTTCAGGACAAAGGAATCATGTTTGAGGATACACATCAAGCTTAGTTAAGCCAGCATAATTCTGCGGATATCAACAAACTTTACCCTGGCTAAAATCTGATGTATCATTTGTGTTTTTTCAACATTTTTGGTCATAAGAGAGTAGAATTGTCAATCACTTTAAAATCTTCCTCCAACAATACCAAGTTATGTTAACATTCAACACTTCATTGAGTTTAGGTGTTTTTACGCCCAGATCTATAGCCTGACACTGAATTTCTTTGAAAAAAATTCTTGCTAGAAATGTCAGTAGCTCTGACTGATGCCCTGTCCTACCCTAGTACTTTAACTCTGAAAGCCCAGAGAGTAGGTGAGCTAATTGTCAACTGATTCTCCTGTGCAAGGGTCTTTCTGTGGTTCCTGGATAGAAGCAAGAACGATTTGGGAACTTTGGTGGGTTAAAGTGAAATTACACACTCTGGTGATGACTGTTTGTAAATGTCATGGAAGGTGCATCCATTGGAAATGTATCTGAAAATGCTGAAGGTAGTGGTTTTATCTAGTCTTCCTGAAAATGTATTTCTACAATAACTTAGGCTTTTTAACTTCAATATTTGTTCTGTGAAGGTTGTATAGCAAATGGGATTAAATCCAAGGAACATTGTTCTGTATTGTTTTAATAATGTAATCTATGTAAATGCTGGTGCTAACTCTTGATCTTAATACATGACAATTTCTTCTCTACGTTTAAAGAGTGAAGTTACTGGTTCATTGATCTAACTTCCATTGAAAAGAATGGGATTGGAAATGGACCAATTTGTTATTGACTGTTCCATCTTAGGAAAATAAACCAGGGTTGATCACTTTTGTCAGTAGTAAAACCAAGGTATAACAGTGTCAGTAGAAGAGAATAATTTAATATTTCCTATTAGCTGTGCCACACTGCTGAGGGTTGCACTTTTGCAGAGAAATCTCATCATTCTTAAAAAAACACAAACAAACAGAGGTGCAGAGAATCTGTTTAATCATAATTGAATTTCCTTTAAGGAAAGCTTGGGGATTTTGTATCACAGTGATCTTAGTCATCCTGATGTAATTTTCCTTTTTATTCAGTTATGAATTATCAGCAGAATAATTATTTTAGTTATAAAATCAGAAAGGTTTTCTAGTGGTTTGTGTCTGCCTAACAAAGAAGGAATCATACAAGAGAAGTTGTACAGCTTTTAAAGCAGGACAGAGGTTATAGGAACATCTCTCTGGGTCACTCTGAAGTTTGTAGAACTCACATAAGGTGTATATAAGATACTATGAATTTCAGGTGTACCTTAAGGTTGTATTAGTCTCTTAAAATTAGTGTAACAATGTTATACATTAATATTATATTATAATACAAAGTGCAACAGCAGTGTAAGTTTTCAATTACTTAACATGTACTTTGCAATCATGTTACCTTACATTTTCATTCTTTCTTAGGAAGGTAATACATTTTCCTTAAGAAAGGAGCCTTGCCTTATTTAGAAAAAGACGTAAACATAAATTGGGTCAAATTGTTAGCAGACCTGAACATTAACAGAAAGTTTCCATTTCGGGGAAGCTTTGGTTTTCTGTGTTTTGCAAGGCAAAGTCGAAGAATTGCATTACCCAACTGAAACTTTCAAAGTGATGCAGGAGATTGAATTAACCTTTTAAAAATGGAAATTCCTTTCACTGTTTCTCAGCACCTCAGTGGAGGAGGTTTATATGAGTGTGATTCTGCTAAGTATCTCAGACATTTTTTCTAAAGGATGCTTGAAGCGTCCACCTTTATTTTGTGGTCGTAGTGTTTGTGACACAGCTTTGTGAGGTGATTTGTGGGAAAGTGCATATGACAATAAACATCCACCTACTTTGTTCGCAGGAGGACTTTGAAGCACAAAACCACTTTTTGTTTCCACAAGTATTTTCATCTGATACATAGTGGAGAAATCAATATATCAGACAGCAGCTGATGCAGTAATAGAAGATGATATAGTTAATTTAGTAACTTTTCTAATATTTTACTTTTTCATAGAGCATTTTATAAGATGAAAAAGGTACAGTGTAGTCCATCTTCTTGTAACATACCAACCCCAATTTTATTTTAGAAGCATTTTTTTCATTTTCTTTAGAAGGAGAGACAGTAGCCTGTAAAGGTTGAAGTTCTGGATGGGAAATGGAGCTATGGTGAAGAATAAGTCATCATAAAGCATCCAAAAGAGGACTTTGCATGTATTTTCTCCTCACTGCACCTTTGATCTAGGTGGTCCTGCTCAGGCAGGGGGATTGGACTAGATGATCTTTCGAGGTCCTTCCCAATCTCTAACATTCTGTGGTTCTGTGATTCTGTTATGTCTGTTTTGCCTTCAATTTGCCTAGACCTGAACTGGCAAAAAGCTGTTCTAAAATCTCTGTCCATTGTTCTCTAAGAGTAAGATCACTCTGGCATAAAACTCTGTGGAAATTTTATGGCCACAATTTTGTACATAGAATAACTGGGAAAAATATCTTAATGCTTGCTTACAATGAAAATAATTTTTTTCCTTATGGAATTGTGTGGTCTTTAAGAATACTTCTGTAATTGAAGACAGCTATTGATAAAATATTGATAAAGGTCATTTGTTCAGTGAAGCACCTCTAAAGTTCATTCCAGCTATTATACCATTGCCCTCTAATACAAGTGTAGACAACAACTGTTAGTTTGAAGATGAATACCTTTGAGAACTATTAATTTTTCAAAGAGGTGTACATCTAATGAAGTAAAATGGTTTTAGCTGTCACAGAAACAGTTGTAGATTGCTACTTACTTTGCAAACAGCTGTTTATTTTTGTCATTTTAATGGAACAAGTCACAAAAGCATGACCGTGAGCAGCAAAATATGCACCAATGATTTTATATGTAATTTAATTTAATAAGATTTCTCCAGAGGTCTATTTTGCAAGATAACACACAAGAGAGCTCTTGAATGCTTGCCCTGTTTAGACATGAGGTGGGTAATTTCACTATGTTAAAAGTATTCTATTACAATTAGGGCGACTACAGGATCATTTAATAAATTGCCATTTTTGGTTGCGGTAGTTATTTATTCACTGTCACTGTGCACTCCTACTTGTCTGCTTGTACAGAGTTAAAGCAAACTAGTTATATTGTTTTGTTTGAGCTTATGAACTTCATATTATTTTACAGCTTTGTCTTGCTTTTCTCTTATGTTTTGCTCTTTTCTACTGTGTTCATTTTTCTCACTAATACTTCATGATGAGTACTTGGTTTTCTTTTTTTCATAAATCTCATTTTGGAAGAATATTTTAGTATTTGAAAGGAACAATTTGGGTTTTTGTAGCTCTCTAAGTATAGTAGATATCTGTTGTGATTTAATTTTGTAGTCTCTCAAAAATGTACTTTGGCATTGAAATTCGTTTTCAGATTAAGACATTTTTCTACAATTTATCATGGAGAAAAGTATTTGGTAGTGTTGATTAGAATTAAAACAATACTTGAGAAGTAATGTACACAGAAACTAATGTCATCTTATGTGACAAGATCTATATGTTTATGCATTGATAAAAACAATGATTATTAATCCAGTCACTATTTGGTCTAGAAATTGGTTCTTTTAATCTTTAAGATACTATGCATGAAACATACTCTTGAAAAGTTGATGTTTTTTTCTTTGGAAATAGGAATAGAACATAATCATAGAATCAGACCAACTCTCTAGGGTTTGACCACCCTCTCAGTAAAGAAATGCTTCCTAATTGTCCAGTCTAAACCTCCCCTGGTGCAGCTTTGAGCCATTCCCACAACTCCTATCACAGGAGCCCAGGGAGAAGAGATCAGACCTCCTTCTCCAATTCCTCTCCTCAGGAAGCCGTAGAGAGCAGTGAGGTCACTTCCCAGCCTCCTTCTCTCCGAACTAGACAAGCCTCAAGTCCTCAGCTGCTCCTCAGAGGACATTCCTTCCAGCCCTTTCACCAGCTTTGTTGCCCTTCTCTGGATATCTTCAAGGACCTGCACATTCTTCTTAAATTGTGGGGCCCAGAACTGCACCCAGTACTCAAGGTGAGGCTGCACCAACACTGAATACTGCAGCATAATCACCTCTTTTGACTGGCTGCTTATGCAGTGTTGGATGCACCCCAGGATGTGGTTTGTCCTCTTGGCACCAGGCACACTGTTGACTCCTATTAAACCTGCTGTCGACCAGCACTCCCAGGTCTCTTTCTGCAGGGCTACTCTCCAGACACTCCTCTCCGTTTTTATACTTGTGTCTGTCATTACTCTGTCCTAGGTACGCAATCTGGTATTTCAACTTGGAAAATTTCATCCCATTGGTAAGTGCCCAATGCTTCAATCTATTCTGATCCCTCTGCAAGACCTCTTGTCTGTCAAGAGAGTCAACAGCTCCTCCCAGTTTGGTATCATCAGTAAACTTGCTAATGGTGCATTCAACTCCTGCATCCAGATTGTTGATAAATGTATTGAAGTGGCCCTAGAATTGAATCCTGAGGAACACCCCTGATGATCAGTCACCAGCCAGATGTAGCCCCACTCAGTACAACCCTTTGAGCTCTGCTATTGAGCCAGTTCTTCACACAGCACATCATGAATCTTCTCATCCCACATCTGGACATCTTGTCCAGAAGGATGCTGTGAGGGATAGTGTCAAAAGCTTTACTAAAATGAAAGAAAACGACATCTTCCACCCTCCATTTGCTGGGCAAGTGACCTTATCATAGAAGGATAGTATAACAGTTAAAGAGGATTTTCCCTTTGTGAACTTATGTTGACTGTACCTGGAGATTGCATTATTCTTTAAATGCCTTTCAATAGTACCCAGTATAATCTCCACATTTTTTGCAGGAACTGAGGTTAGGCTGGTCTGTAGTTCCCTGGGTCTTCCCTCGCACCCTTTTTGTAGATTGGAATAACATTGTCTAGCTGCCAGTCATCAGGAATCTCCTCAGGCCCCCAAGACCTTTGGTAGATGATTGAATGGTATTCTGCTATACCATTTGGTAGCTCCTTCAGAACTCTGGGATGAATCCCATCAGGCATCGTGGACTTGTGAACATACAACTGATACAGCTGATACCTTGCAGTGTCAGTGTCCACAAATGGAAAGTCACTATTTCCACACTTGTGGTCCTCCTTTACTCATGGTACCAGGCAGACCAAGGTTTATCAGTGTTGTTAAAGACTGAGGCAAAAAAACCCCATCAAATGTCTCCATCGTTTCTTCATCCGTATTTGTCAGGTGACTATCTTCAACAAGTATCTGTCCAGTGTTTTTTTTTTTTTTTAGACCTCCTCGTGCTTTTAACATACTTTAAAAAGATATTCTCGGTATCTGACACAGTACTGGCCACTTTCCACTGTAATTGAGCTTTGGCCTTTTCTGTCTTGTCCCTGCACATATGAACCACAGCTCTGTAACCTTCCTGTGAAGCCTGACCTTGCTTCCAGAGATCATACAATTTTTTTTCCTCTTGAGCTCCATGAGGAGTTCCCTGTTCAGCTGAGCTGGTCTTCTGCCCTGCTTGCTTGACTTATGACACAGTGCAATTGCTCCTGCGCTTCTAAAAGGTAGTTTTTAAAAACTGACCAACACTTGTGGACTCCTAAGCCCTCAACAGCAGATTCCCAGGGTACTCTGCTGACTAGCTCCCTGAATAGCTTAAAGTTTGCTCTCTTTAAAGCCAAGGTAGCAACTCTGCTGTCCTGTTTTCTCATTACACTGAACATTTTAAACTCAACCACTGTGGCCAAGACAGCCACTGACCAACACATCCTGCAAACAGCAAGTCACAAACAGCAAGTCTAGGAGGGCATCTTTCCTAGTTGGCTTGCTTAGTTGGCTAGTTAATGGTCAGCCAGAGACTCTCAAGCACATTGTTGCTAACTGTAAGGGCTGTACAATCATACCTCTCCCTTATGTATAGTGTGACACCTCTGCCTCCCCTGCCCTTCCTATCCCTCCTGAACAGCCTACAGCCCTTCATCCCAGCATTCTAACTGTGGGACTCATTCCACCAGGTCTCACTGATACCAATTTTATCAGAGTTTCAGGAATTAAACAATGCTTCCAGTTCATCCTGCTTGTTTCTCAGACTGCATGCATTGGTGCACAAGCGTTTTAGGCATGCTCTTGAGCCCTCCATGCTCCCAGTAGCAGCATGTACGTTCCCACTAGCATTGCCAACCTCATTAGGTTTGATACTACGTGATATAGAACTTTATATTCTGAGGTTTCATTCAGATTTGGTCTAGATAATGAAAGCTAAAGTTTAGCATTTTTTTTTTAATTTTTTTTTTACTGGTAGATTGCTGGCAGCCTGTCAGACTTGCTGGGTAATGAGAAGGTGAGCTCATAAACTACAACATGAGAAAGTGGAGCTGCAAAGTGGAGAGACTGCGAGAAAGCAAAATGGGCTAGGCTCAGTATTTCTTGACACACGGTCATTGGACCAGCACCCGAATGTCAGTCATCTCTACTCATTCCTGAACGCCATATGGGTCAAAAGCCATGGGGAGAGAACCAGACAAATTAACACTCTGTTCTTTTCTTCCACATACATGACTACATAAAACCACAGCACCTGTTACCAACAGCTGGCCCAATGGAAAAATTCAAAATAGAATATCTACAGAGTGTATTATCTGGTTGGAGGAAGACAGATAAAACTGTTATCTCATAGATCCATTATAAAAGTTGGACTTTAGTCTTGCATCATAGCAAAGTGTTTGGCTTTCATATCACAATTAAAAATATTTTCATGCCTATCATCTGTAGGCTGTCTTTAAAACCATAAACAAATAGTATTTTGACATGAGTTTCATATGTACATATGCAAATAAAATCTGCTTTGGTGTTATTCCTCCTTTTCTCCTCTAATTAGTAATTTTTCTATGAAACCTCATACTCAGAGTTACCTAAGTAATTATTTTAGAGCATTATGAGATACAGGTTATATACATGATGAAGTAGCATCTGTAATATATTGATCTCATCTAATATATAACAATCTGTAGTTTCAGTTTAAAGAATTCAGCCTGTGTCCAACACATAGTCAGCTTTGATACATGTTTGTAATTCTCATTAATACTGGAAAAGTTCCCTGTAAATGGAAACATGTAGAAAAAAAGTTCATGTTTTTTATTTTTGGATGCAATGGCTTCTGCTGTGGAAGGAAGGGTAGGATATGTCAGCGTTCAAAATACCCTTGGCTGAATGTATGGTGCCTAAGCCAGAATGTCTAGTGCTGCTCTTGAGAAATATTCGTGGCAGTTTTTGTTAGAGATTTGTGTATTATTTGTTGAAGTGATAGGTCTCATAACATTTTTTTTTGTTTTCTAAGAGAGATTTTGTAAATAAAAGTCACATAATGAAATCTGTATGGATTCTGGCTATTTCTGCAAGCGTAATTCTCACTGACATTAATGAGAAATTATGAGTAGAGAGATGTGTGTTCAGTGTTGAGAGAAGAATTTTGCCCAGATATGGTTATTATTAGATTTGTGTTTACAGGGCTGATCTTATATGTCTTTACTTGCAATTCTCAATGTTCATGAGGGTAGAAAATAGCATTCTTGTTTTTATCCTTTGTACAGATGTTATTATCTGGCAGTTTCATTACATTGCTTCTCAAAATGAAATACAGTTTACTTAGTGGGTTCGGGAGAAAAGCAGAAAACACAAACCCATTTTCACAACTGTGTTTTTTTTTCTTCTGCATAGTAACCCGCTGACTATATACATACACTGACTTTACACAAGTGAAACTTGTTTAACTGTTTCACTCCTCTTGTTTACTTTGATCACTAACTTCCCCTTTATGTAATGCACTTAGAATCATAGAATAGTTTAGGTTGGAAGAGACCTTTAAAAGTCCTCTACTCCAACACTCCTGCAATGGGCAGAGAATTGTCAACTAGATCAGGTTACTCAGAGCCTGGTCGAACCTGACATTGAATGTTTCCAGGGATGAGGGCATCTACCACCTGTCTGGGCAACCTGTTCCAGTGTTTCACCACTCTCATTATAAAAAAAATTCTTCCTTATATCTAGTCTAAATCTACCCACTTTTTGTTTAAAAGCATTACCCCTTGTCCTGTCACAACAGGTCCTGCTAAAAAGACTACCCAATCTTATAGCTCCCATTTAAGTACTGAAAGGATGCAATAAGGTCTCCCAAGAGCTTTCTCTTCTGCAGGCTAAAAAACCCCAATTCTCTCAGCCTTTCTTCATAGCAGAGGTGTTCCAGCCCTCTGATCATTTTTGTGGCCTCTTCTGGATCCACTCCAACAGGCGCATGTCTTTCTTGTGTGGAGGATTCCAGAGTTATACACAGTACTCCAGCTGGGGTCTCACCAGAATGGAGTAGAAGGGGAGAGTCACCTCCTGTGGTCTACTGGCCACTCTTCTTTTGATGCAGCACAGGGTATGGTTGGCCTTCTAGGCTGTGAGCACACATTGGTGGCTCATGTCCACCAACACCCCCAAATCCTTGTCTGCAGGGCTGCTCTCAATCCCTTCATACCCCAGCCTGTATTGATATTAGAGGTTGCCCTGACTCAGATGCAGGACCTTGCACTTGGCCTTGTTAACCTCATGAGGTTCACATGGTCTCACTTCTGACATTTATCCAGGTCCCTCTGGATTGCATCCTGTCCCTGAAGCATGTCAGCTGCACCACTCATCTTGGTTTCATCTGCAGACTTCTTGAGGGTGCCTTCAATCCTGCTGTGTCATTGATGAATATATTAAACAACACTGGTCCCAGTACAGACCCCTGAGGGACATTACTTTTCACTCATCTTCATCTGGACTTCAAGCTGTTGACCACTACTTTCTAGATGCAACCATCCAACCAATTCCTCATCCACCAAACAGTCCACCTGTCAACTCCATGTCTTCAATTCAGAAAGAAGGATGTTGTGGGAGACCCATGTCAAAGGCTTTACAGAAGTGCAGATAGATGACATCAGATGACATCAGTAGCTCTTCCCTTGTCCACTGGTGTAGTCACTTCATCATAGAAGGCCACTAGGTTGGTCAGGCAGATTTGTCCTTGGTGAAACCATGGTGGCTGTCTCAGGTAACCTCCCTGTCCCCCATGTGCCTCAGCATGCCTTCTAGGAGGCTCAGTCTCATTATCTTCCTAGGTACAGAGGTGAGGCTGACAGGGTCCTCCTTTCTGCTCTTTTTAAAAATCGATGCAATGTTTCCCTTTCCCCAGTCACTAGGGACTTCATTTGACTGCCATGACTTTTCAAATATCGCAAAGAGTGCCTTGGCAGCTACATCAGCCAATTTCCTCAGAACTCTGGGGTGCACCTTGTAGGTCCCATAGACTTACATATATTCAGGTTCTTCAGGTGGTCACGAACATGATCTTTTCTTACCGTGAGAAGGACTTTCCTCCCCTAGTTCCTGCCTTGAGGTCCATCCCCTCAAGAAGTGTGGGAAAAGAGATTACCAGCGAAGACAGAGGCAAAAAAGTTGTTGATTAACTCAGCCTCTTCCTCATCCATTGTTACCATGTTTACCTGTCATGTTCATTGGAGGGGTACACTTTCTTTGACCTGCCTTTTCTGGTTGGCATACCTGTAGAAGCTCTTCTAGTTAATATTTGCATCCCTTGTCACGTTCAGCTCCAGCTGTGCTCTGTCCTTCCTGACCTCATCCCTACACAACCAGACACTGTCCCTCTACTCATCCCAGGATATGTGTCCCTACTTCTACTGCCCATGCCTTTTCTTCTTTCCCCTTAGTTTGACCAACAGGTCTCAACTCATCCAGGCTGGTCTCTTGTCTTCCTTTCCCAGGGATCCCTACTGACTAAGTCCTTGAAAAGCTGGAATTTTGCTTTCCTAAAATTCAGGGTCCTGACTTAACTCTTTGTTTGACCCATATCTCTCAGGACTGTGAACTCTACCAGTGCATGATCATTGCATCCCAGGCTGCCTTCAATCTTGTCATCACCAATTAGCTCATTTGAAGTAAAACATTACAATAGCCTTCAAATTTGTTGATCAACCTCTCACTGACAGCTATGTGTGGATTAAGGTACTACCTGATATATGAATATGGCCCAATAAACTAGTCTGCAAGGATGACTCAAGTACTTCAAGGATAACAATGTCGCACTGGAGGTTTGTTCTTTTGTACAATGGTAATAAACTGCTTTGAGTTATGTTTTGAATTCCACCACTGACTTTGCCTTTAGTATTGGATTAAACTTCCAAACCTTTATATAATTCTTGTTTAAAACTTTGCTTCTCCTTAACTTATCCTCAGAAAACCTTTATGTAGTATTTTGCCTCTTTCTTTCTATTAATGTCACTATTCTGTGTGCCCATCCACCTGTTTCTTTCATGTCGATAAGTACACAGAATTTCTTTCTGCTGAAAAATCACTGAATTGTTTTGGTTGGAAGGAACATCTTCAGATCTTCTAGTGCAACCCCCCTACTCAAGCAGGGTCAACTAGAGCAGGTTGTCCAGAACCATGTCCAGTTGGGTTTTGAGTATGTCCATAGATGAAGACCACAAGCTCCCTCTCTGTGCAGCCTGTTCTGGTGTTTGACCACCAGCACAGTAATAAAGGGTTTATATTTCCTGGTTTTTAATTTCTGGCGTTGCCTCTTGTCTGGTCCATGAGCATGACTTGAGAAGAGCCTGAATCCCTCTTCTTCATTGCTTCCCATCAAGTATTTATAAACATGGGTAAGATCCTCCCAAACCTTATTCTCTGCAGGCTGAACAGTCCCAGCTCTCTGAACTTGTCTCTTTATGGCTGATGCTCCAGTCCCTTAATGGTACTTGTGGCCTTATGTTTTCTTCTCTTCTGCTTATGCTTTCTAAGCTCAAAATGACTCCTGCCTACTGTCATTCACAAAGCTCCTGTCCTTAAAATCCTACTGCCTTCTGTCATCTTATTAACAGTGAGTCCTGCTAAAGACATAGCTGCTGTTCATGCTCCATTTTGCCAGTTTGCTTTTAACAGTGTGAGCTCCATAATGCTGAGGCCATTCTTCTCAAGTATCTGGAAGTGCTGAGCACATAACAGGTGCTTCCCTATAAAAACAACAGTAAAAGTCCAATGCTAGTGAGTGTAACTTGAAATGACAGAGTGCCCTACATTGATGCTGGTTTAGTGAAAAATGTATTTTAGCCCAGGGCGGGGGGGGCAGAATGACTGGGAAAAGCATTTCAAGAGAGTTTGTGAAGTAGAGATAATTTTTTTTTTTTACAGCTCCTTACACAAGTTTTTCTTTTGGTAAGCAACTGAAAGTCAAAAGACCAGCAGGGGTAATTGAGAGCTGCATGTGCAGTGGCATTTACAAGGACTGGAGATAAATGGGGATCATCATAATGTACTGTGAATTGCAATACAACTTTCTTGTTCCCAGCAGCCAAAGCAGAGGTCCCTGATTGATTGGTTCCGCAGAAAGGCTGAAAGGCTATTTTTTGAGTTTTCAGAACTGAGAGGAAAATGTGAAAATAAGATAAATAAGTTTACCAATACTGCAGCCAAATAAACAGAGTGTTTCAAAAAGACAACACAAATTTCTTTTTAGGATAATACACACTCCTGAATTTAGTCTGTGAGCAATTGTTTCGGGCTTCCAGCTGAGCTCTTTCCAAAGATAATGCAGGTGGAAAGATGAGTTAATGGCTTAAACAATTAGAGATTTGATGCACTCTTCCATCTGTCAAAGCCCACTGAAATGAAAGCTCACAGTTTTAATTTGTGCCTCCAGCATCTAACTCAGTCTGAAATGGTGTCAGTGATTTGCCCTGCCCACAGTACTGTCATTCTTATGGTAAGCATTCTGTGCACACATGCTGGGAGACTTTTATCAAACATATTAGTGTGCATTTGAGAGATCATTAGCCTGGAGTAGTTGGAACATTCCAGGTTTCTTAGCCTGGAAACTCACATCTCTGCAGGAAAGTATGTTGGGCCACTGTTATTTACACAAGAAGCTACAGCAGGATAGGGATAACTTTGTAAAATTTAAGAGGAATGGAGGTTCTTGGTATTGTCAATTTATCGTCATTGAAGTACCACTCATGAGAGAGGGAGATAATGGATGTTTTGATTTTTGGCTAAAAAGAAAATGAATAAATATTTATTTCTTGATCTGCTAGACAAGAGTGTTTTTCTTTCATCTAGTAAAAGATAAGGTAAAACCAGATCAGAGTTCATAAGAAATTATCAAATTATTGGTGTGCTAGATAGATAATATAATCCTGCTCATATAAGAAATAGGAAGGCAGGTATAATAGTAATTGCTTGCATTCTTGTGGATTATCTGATTTTTGAAATTAAATTAATGTATAAAAAGTTGTGGGGGGGTATTCATTTATAAAAAAGAAGGTGCTGAGAGAACCATAGTGGTTAGATGATTAAAGCTGAACTAGTTGAGAAATAGGTTGGCTGAAGTTTCTGGATATTTATGTTTGGGGAAATAGAAGAAAGAGCTTTGTGATTCAGTGTTTATATTTATACAAAAGCATTAGTGTATAAATGTGCTGTGATGACAGGAATCTCTTTGTTCTCTAAGGGCCTTGAGAACTGACAAACAGACAGAGTTAAAATCCAAACAATGTTTACAGTACTTTGTAATACTCTGATGCATTGCTCTATATTTGTAAATATCACATTTTATTTTTCCAGTGTGAAAAACCCCTGCAATTGTATTAGAACATGGGACATTGAAACAAGTGGAAATGAAGAAAGTTCATATTCTTCACAGTTGCCATGTTGGATCACATCAATCATCCTTTTAGTGTAATATTGTGTTACCAGCTGGATTCTCCATAGCTAAGTAAATCTGCACATTTGGAATAACCTGCTGCTAGAAAAGAATTAAGGCCTAGTACTTGTTTTTGTGTGGTAATGTGAAACATAAAGGGTATGTTCTTTTCCAGACACTAGTTTTGGTTTCTCAGCTCTTACTGTTTGCTGCTACGTTTAACTATAATGTTTTTGTCTTGAAGAGCAAACCTCAGGGCTTGACAGAAATTGTTTTGCTTGACCTTCACTCTGAATGATGCTGCTAATAACTTTCTGTCTCTAGGACAAATTATTAAAATCAAGTTATTTTTATTTTTTCATACAATCATAGAATAGTTTGTATGGAAGGGACCTTTAAAAGTCATCTACCTCAAACCCCCCCTGTAATAAGCAGAGACTTCTTCAACTAGATCAGTTTGCTGAGCCTGTTCCAACTTGACTTTGGAAGTTTCCGTGCTTCTACCACCTCTCTGGGCAACCTGTTCCAATGTTTCACCACTGTCACTGTAAAAAATTTCATCCTTGTATCTACTCTGAAGCTACTGTCTTTTAAAATGAAAACCATTACCCTTTATCCTGTCACAACAGGCCGTACTAAAACATCTGTCCCCATCTTTCTTATAGTCCCCCTTTAAGTACTGAAAGGCTGCAGTAAGGTCTCCCCAAAGCCTTCTCTTCTCCAGGCTGAACAAACCCAACTCTCTCAGCCTTTTCTCATAGGAGAGGTATTCCAGCCATCTGATTATTGTTGTGGCCATTTTGTGTGATCATTTTTCTACTGCTAAAAGATTATCACCAATAGTAGAGCCTTTACTATGGGTAAGGAGGAAAGTATCATACTGGTTGCCTGTCTCTGTGGTTTGGGTTTTCATTGATGCATTGATCATCAAGGGTATATCGAAAAAGTTGGCTCTTTAGGAGCTTGCTTTTCTAGCCAGTTTTATCTGGTCCACTTGCTAATAGAGGTAAGCAAATCTGATCACTGTGCTGTTTGAAATTTGAACTACTGAATACTGAGCAAACTGAATGAATGCTGAACATAACCAGCCAAAGATTAAGTAGCCCTCTTTGACTAAGAAAGGATACAAAATTGTCATTAGTGACTGAACTGTGCCAACACTTGCTTTGAGGATAATAGCACAGCAGTCTTAACTCTAGTTTCAAAAATACAAATGCTGGCTTTAGACCTTAAGCCTGCATACTCTGCACTATATAGAGACATACACTGTGGCTAAAGGGAGAAGTGTGTGCATGGGCGTGCGCGCACACATACACACATACCCAACAGATATTTATTGAAGCTGGCAGGCTGAAGCACTAAATGCTTCTGTAATGTAGCTTTATGTGCTTCAGTGAACACTGTTCAGAATCCAGGAATATTCAGACTGCAGAACCCTTTATTTAGAGGTATTTGAGCACAAAAATAATCCCTTCCTAGAAACTTTGAAATAGAAACGGAGCTATGCAGCCTAATCAACTGTAAATTTTTGTCATCTAGAAAGCAGTTAAGTAAGTAACATCTGGCAGAAGGCAAATCATCTCTGCAGCAACACTGGTCAGACAGTAAAGACAGACAGTACTACTAAGGAAAATTAGCTGTAAATCTGCTTTAAAGTAAGCAACAGTATTATACTCTTACATCTTTAGAGTTTTCCCAGGTCTCTCACCACTCAGTTTGCTCAAACCTTGTATGTGGTTTTTTTCTGTTGTTTGGTTGTTTTTTTTCTTATCTTTCAGTAACTTTACACTCAATGTTCAGAAGGAAATATGTAACATGGAAGTGTATTTGAGATCTTGATTTCCCAAATACAATCTGAGTTCTCTAAGCTCAGCTCTATGAATTAATGTTCAGGAATTTTAATAGCTCACATAAGTCAGAGATTCTGTACAAAATTTATAACTTTGCAGTTGAGATCAGAATCGTAATTTTATCTTATTAAATGACATTTCATTAACCTAATTAATTCTTGGTGCAAACCAATCTGTAATTGTCTGTTTAAATGTATGGTCCTTTTCTCCTCTTGTGAGAGACAACTGCAGAGTTAGATCAAATATAGCTCTAGTTAAATGACAAAGACAAGACGTACTTGCATTGACCTTTAATGTAGTACTAAAATATATTCAAGCCATTGTAAGGGGACAGAGTCTGAAAACCAGGTGTATGATTGTATCTTAGCCTTGACTTGAAAAATTCTGCTTGACTGGACTCAGGGTGTTATTCAAAACCCGCTGAAGTAAGGAATACTGACTTTAAACAAGCTTTATATCCATCTGTAAGGCAAGATTGTTCTTTTTCAAGTGACCTACCTTGGAGTTTCTCCATTACCATAATATTGAAGGAGATATAAAAATATGCTTAGGTAGATGAAGGTACTGTTCTGAGAGGAAGGCAGCTCTTTTTGAGGCACACACACAATGGGTGTAAGCACCCTTTCCTCCACACACTCGCTGAGTTGAAAGGAAAACATTGAGCTGCAAGTGGAAGCTCTGACTGTTTTCCAGTTTTGAGTGCATGCAAAGAACTGGGAAGCTAGCTAAGCACAGAAGCATGGTCTGCCCTAAAACATAAATTGGGGGGTTTGTTTTGTAACACTGTGATATTTAATCAGACATTAAAGAGGTAATTACCTTTTAGCACTGTCTGTATATTAGAATAACGTTCCATACACAAGAGACATAAATGTTTCTGAAGAGATGCAGTGTTAAAGATCTTTGTTTGTGCCATGGATTTTAAGCAGTTCTCCTTGAGTTTCCTTAGAAAGTTCTGCTTAAACTCAGTTTTGGTTATAGTCTCACGGTAGCAGGTCAAAAAGGTAACTGGTTTTGAGAGTTCTTCCATAATAATGGCACCTACTATATGCATTACAAACATGCATTCTGATTTTAGACAAGTCAGATTTTTTTTAGCTAAGTCAATGGCCTGAAGAATTTAAACACACAGAGGCAGCGTAGAACTATACAGATACAAATCCTCAAAGATGAGATAGTGACAGGAAAACACTGAGTCCTGTTTTCCAATTCCATAACCTTTCTGAATTCATTTATGTATCTGCAATTGGGTCTAAAGGCTACTTTCTGCAGTCTAATTTAAAATTGGTTTGCATCCTTATTTTATACAAGTGAACAATTACATAGGTTTTAAATTGAAGGGGAAAATCATAGCCATATTTTGTGAATGCTGACATATATTTAATATGTATGGGAAATGTGAAGAGGTATTTTCGGTTGACATTCAACTTAAGGAGTTCCCTGTTGCAGGAATACCAGCAGGATCCACTACACAGAAATGAAAGAAGACAAAGGTTAACTTCAGCACTGTACTGTTCTGATGCTGGTGCATGTATGCATAAAAGGGATTTCCATTTTCAGGGAGGTGTTTTTATCTTATACATTTAGGATTGAACGGATTGTCATAATCCTGGAAAGGGATTTTTCCTTTAAAGGGAGTGTGAAATAGGAGACTGAGTTATGAACAAGGATCTTTACCCCAGCATATCTAATGTTGTGCTTGCTTTAAGATATAAAACCTGTGGATTTTGACAAATGTCTGACTTTGGGTAAAGAAAACAGGTGCCATGTTTTTTTTCTCACATAAATGATATTGTTATACCCAAAATATATTAAATCTAAATATCCACAGTAACTTAAGGCAAGCAAAAAAAGAATATTCAGTTTTGATATTTGAAGACGGTAGAAACTTTCCAGAGTTAGGAATGCAGAATCACTTTTTAAAGCAGTATCATATTAGGAATGAAATATCTCAAATTTTATGATTTATGTAAAACTAGCAATATTGTAATTGAATTTTGAACTCCTTCAGAAGGAAAAAGACTTATTTTTGTTTTATATAAATAGAAACACCCTGATAGCCCTAGTAAATAGTGAAGAAATTGGTTAAAGAGTAGTTGCCACTTTATCATTGTTTTCAACTTACGTCCGCTTGAATCGGGCTTTAGCGTCACATAGATTCTGATGTTTGGAATTCTTTCTGCTTGGCCTGACAATACAGTACACAGACCTGAACATGTCCCAGGCCTGGGCCATGCAGCTGTTGTTAGAAGGAGAACTAACCATGCTTCTGGGTGTCAGGAGTGCTCATTGGAGTCTGACACGGAAGGCACGAGATTAGTGTGGCTATATTTGTCAATTTTTCATTGTATCTGGACCATATTGTTGATTGATACTTAAGGGTATCATTGTTCACTCATGGGGTAGCAGGTGTAAGGCTCCTAAAGGGCTACGAGCAAGGGAGGGAATTGGGAGTTTTTTTGTGAGAATTTGGTAAGGTTAGGAGTTGTAGCTGTAAAGAAGTACCAAGACAATGAGAACTGATGAGTAACTTTTTAAATCAATGAAAACATTTACCAGACCTGCCACCTTAGAAGATCATTGACTCAGCAAATACTTCTTAAGGAACCGTTGGTGTCTCAGAGAAGAACACTAACAACTATCTACAGATCTGTTCTGCCCACATATTATTTAGGGTTCTATTTTCCTACCGTTACTTATCAGTGAAGGTATCTGCATCACAGAAGTATTGTGTTTCTTCAAAGTTCAGCTGTTCAGCTGCACAATTTCCTCATCCAAAGTCATCTTTCCCTTTGCGTCATCATACACAACTCCTGTGATAAATGTGACCTATGTTTTTTGGTGGGGTCATTATACAAAAAATAATTGCCTTTTAATCACTCATTTTCTTCAAAAGATGAATTAAATCCTTTGGTTTCATAACTGAATATTTTAAAATCAATCTATAGTTACATAATACATTTGAATAACAAATCAGTGCTATAAAAAAATAAGAGGTTTGGTTGGTACTTTTCGTGCCTTGTTTTTTGCTTTTACTTTCTACCTCTACCATTAAAAAAATTGAAACTAGGAGAACTAAAATAATGTAGCTTTATTGTGTGGAAATACATTTTTTGTTAAAGGATAATAGTGGTGAATAAAATCACTATATGTACTTCATTCAAAGTAACATATGGCTGTAGTAGAAATAACCTTATTTTCATGTTTCTTAGGTTTAATAGGAGTTTGAAAATATTGTAGAAAGAAGAATTTAATTCCTTAAATGGCAAGAAAATAGGTCATCATCTTCTTCAGGGAAAGGCTTATTTGTCCTCATTATTCCTGGGTCCAACATTATGCAAATTCATTTTATAATAAATTAGGAAGTAGTTACTGTAAGGAAGTGGGTGTATCTATACACTATTCTTTAAAGATGTTATTTTAATGTTTTTTCAAGACAACATCAACAGCAAAAGAGAATTGCAAACACTATTCATATACATGAATGTTTTTAATCGCTAGTTCAGGAAGATTTAATTAACCAGAAATTCATCTCTTCTTCACCCCTTTTTACTGGTTCAGTGGTAAAAAGATTGCCAGATGTAATACTGATTTAAAAGTGTTTGTGAGGTGTCTGACACTCTTAATACCTATTTAAACTCCTACTTTTGGCAGATCATATCAAAATGTTAAAGACATCCATGGTATTCTGTAAAATAAATAGTAAAAGGACAGCATGGTGATGAAGGATCAATGAACAGGTAGTGCAGTAGTGTAGGCAGATCACATACCCACATCTTTGCTGAAAAATTACGGGAAACATTCCTGCCCTGCCAGCAGGATCCTTCTAGTGGAGACTTGTTGCACCTCTGCTGTTTGCCTACAAAATGTTCCCTTTACTGGGTGTTGTGGTTTCAGCCCAGCCGGTAACAAAGCACCCCATGGCTACTCACTCCCTTCTTTCTCATGGTGGGATGGGGATGAGAAAATATAGTCAAAGGCTCATGGATCTAGACAAGGACAGGGAGGGATCACTCATCAATTATGGTCATGAGCAAATCAGACTTGACTTGCGGAAAAAAAAATCAATTTAATTGGTTACCAATCAGATCAGAGTAGGCAAATAAATAAACCCAGATCTTAAAAAACACCTTCCCCACCCTCCTCCCTGCTTCCCAGGCTTAACCACTCCCAATTTCTCTACCTCCTCCCTCCCAGATGCACAGGGGGATGGGGAATGGGGCTTGTAGTAAGTTCATCAGATGTTTTCTCTGCCACTCCTTTCTCCTCACACTCTTCCCCTATTCCAGCATGAGGTCCCTCCCACAGGAGGCAGTTCTCCATGAACTTCTTCAATGTCAGTCCTTCCCACAGGTCTGCAGCTCTTCATTAACTGCTGCTGCAGCATGGATCCCTTTCACAGGGTATAGTCCTTTCAGAAACAGACTGCTCTAGTGTGGACTTCCCACAGAGTCATGACCTTCTTTGGGTGCAGCCAACTGCTCCATCGTGAGGTTCTCCATGGGTTGTATGTGGGCATCTGCTCCAGTGTTAACCTTTATGGACTGCAAGGGGACTATCATCCTTACTGTGGTCTTTGCCATGGATTGCATGGAAATCTCTGGTCCGGCACCTGGAGCACCTCCTCCCCCTCCTTCTTCACTGACCTTGGTGTCTGCAGAGTTGTTTCTGTCACATCCCTTTCCTCTCTCCACTGCAGGTTTTCCAGCAGTTTCTTTTTTCCCCCTCTTAAACATGTTATTAGAGGCGCTACCACTGTCACTGATGGGTTTGGCCTTGGCCAGCGTCAGGTCCATCTTGGAGCTGGATGGCACTGGCTCTGTTGAACACAGGGGAAGCTTCTAGCAGCTTCTCACAGAAGCGACCCCTGTAGTCCCCCCCAAGCTACCAAAACCTTGCCATGCAAACCCAGTACATTACGAAATGAGCTGTAAAGAAGTTGTTTACATGGAATTGAAAAAAGAAGAGCACGTATTATAATAATTTGTTGTTTTCCCTTGAGTTGTGACAATTTACTGGGCATATCACTGCAATCCAAATATGTGTGTGGCAAGTGTGTATTGTTTTTTCAGAAAAACTCACTTGACTGATCTGTAAGTTCAGAGTAATATTTTATGTAAGTCCGATACATTTTGGGTTTTGCTTTTTCTTCTGGGAAAAGGCTGAAATACAGTTGTACTTTTTTATTGTAGTTTTATCAAATACTGAATTTAGGGAAAAGCTCTTGAGTATGTTTTATAGTGCTGTCACGGAAAGCTAGTGCATCTTTTCTTTATTACTAACATTTGTTGGGTGATGACAGGTTATCAAACAGTACTGAGCTGTTTAACACCTTGGAAGAAGACAATAAAGAAATTTATGACTCTTGCTTAACAAGAAGCACAGTGTGTTTTGGAAAATCTGTCAGTGAGAAGACAAGCCTGTAAAGATGTCAGGCCTGTTTTGACCCTTCTGCCCCTTGTTTGTATTCTACCGTTTCAGCTTTACAAATGAGTCCACATTTGGTACTTAGATTGAAAGTAGACCTCATACTGGAAAGGATATCAGTGGGTCTTGGAAATGTTTTATCATGCAATAGAAAAAAAAAACCCAGTTTTTGTAATGTTTGCAATTGCGCTCCAAAAAAATGCTTACACTTTCTGTTCATGGCTCCAAAATATTATTAAAGGAAGTAAAAATATTTTCTGATTTAAATTATATATGTTTTTATTTTGGGGTGGTCTGTGAAAGTAGTAAATGTTTCATCAAATTCAAGTGCTACTGATGCATTGTACTGTATGCCTACAGTAATCTGAGCTCTTCTGTAATCATGTATGACATTCACTTTGCATGCTCTGTGCTATATTTTATCCATTATTTGGATAACATGATATTCTGACCTTGTCTGATTGGTGATCTCATTTACTGTGAATGTTGCAAGAACAGTAAACAAAGCCTGGAAGAATTGTCAAGCTGCCAAGTTGTATTGTTCTGTATCTTTTCAAGACAATGCCACAGAAATTTATCTGTCTTGACACCTTTGTCTCTTGTATTAAGAAAGCCTTAACTAATTTCTCTTCAGTTCTATGGTCTACTATCTAAAAATGCCACATCTTATAAAGAGAACAGGTGGAAAGGCTTTTGAGAAGCAGCCTGAGGGAGAATTACGGAATTAGGAAAAAATAACAGCAGCTAAATTGTCTAAGGGATTCCAAGATTGACAAGAGTGAATCATAAGAAAAGCGTATGTAGCATTTAAATAACGCTTCTGTATTATACTTTATAAATAACTTCTGATTAAAGTAGTGTGCAAATATTTGTAAAAAAATGGGGGGATTGCATGAATCCCCCAGCTATTTACAAGAATCAGTGATTGCAGGAATTCTGAAGCAGTTTAGTTTTCTTTTGTTTCCCTTTCACCTTTCTCTCTCACTCGCTCAATAAACCCATAAAAGAGAAATATTCCACTCTATTCAAACCTTATAGGCATTTTGCACCTAACTCCTTTAGGCTTTCTGGAAAATCTGAACTTAAATTTGTATATAACTTACTTTCAGTTGAATATTGAGTTTATTTTATTTGGATTATTTAAATTTTACGTGTGAAAGATAAACACTGGGATATAAAATCACATCTTGATAATATGGTTGTACTTGTAATTGCTTAAACTACTTTTGATTTTAATGGGAAGTTCCTATGAACAGTACATATCTTCAGTAGTTATTTATAAACAATGGGAACTTGAAAAGTGAAGAAAGTATGTAACAAAGTGGCAGCCTGAGTGGAAAGTGTTGTTATTATAGCATACTTTTACTGGGATTTAGGTGTAAGATCTTTGTTTATTAGAAAGTTAATCATCTTCTAGTTGAACAGTTAAATACTGAGAACATCTCTTTTTTGAGTTGTTTTATGCTACAGCCAATTGACATAAGATAAGCTTCTGTACCCATCCCTCCCAGCACTTTCAAAGCGCAGTGGAGCTTATTATAAATGAATGACTCATACATAGGGTGGAACAAATGCACCATTGGTAGCCTACAGAGATAATAACACTGACCCCCGGTCATTTTACAAGAGAACTCTCCCGTGTAGGTCGACTTCCCACTGCTTTAAACCCAACCTAAATAGACTATTCATAGGGAACTGGATTGACAGATTAGCGATTTATATGCACAAATATAGGCAATAGCAGCATGGTCTCTGTACTTCAAGACACAAGAGTTAGTTTAAATATCTGACCACTAAAACCAGACTGACATTTTTCTGTAAAGAATTGGATTTGTAAACTTCCTTGAAACTTACTGAAATATGTAGGGTTTTCATAAAAGTCCAAATCTGCAGTCTATGTTTATGCAAGACTTCCAATTACATTAAATTGTTAGGAAATAAGGGTTATGAGAGCACTGCCACTTCATAAGTGAATTGGAGTAGGTGAAAAGAAGACAAGATTTTAGGTTCTAAGTCAACATATGCTTAAAAATGTGGTTTTAGCTTTCTCTTTTTAAATATATATGTACACACAAAATAAGTGAGCAAGAATTTAGAAAAGTACAAAGTTTAACATTTACCAAATGATAGCCGTTTTAGGAGGATCCATTGTCAAATGATAACCATTTTAGGAGATAGTAAATTTAAGCTTTAGAATATGAAAATGATAATATGGACTAGTTCACATTTTTGCAGCACAGAGTATGATTTAACTGTGTCAAATTTCTTCATCTTCCAACTACAAGTATTAATGTTCATGTAATGCAATTTTTCAGTAGAACTTGTCCACCCAGTGTGTACGAGGAAGAAATTTAATTTATGCCTTTCTGGAGAAAGAGCTGTGTTCTTCTGCTTGATTTTAACAAAAGGTTTTATTGAAAGGAATGATTTCAAAGCAGATGACAAATTACTGAAAAGACATATATAATAACATAATAACATTGTCCCACAGAGTAAAGTAAAAGCAAGCAAAAGAGAGATGGGGGTAGCAGAGAAACTTCCCCCCACAACATTCCCTAACACTAATTTAAGGAAAAGCACATGAAGAAACAGCCTTCTGTTGTTTTCTTCTTTTGCTGTGTCTTTTATTTCTTTTAAAGTATGTCAATCTTAACAAGTTTCTTAACAGATTCTTTCCTTTTTCCTGGGCCTTTTAATGCAGAACATTATGACATGCAGTCAGATCTCTCAAAAAAGGTTGCTTTTAAAAAATACTATTCTAGTTATATTCTACCTGCAGAATATATGCCAAGTGATATGGCGTCAGTGATACATCATTTATAGAAAGGGAAATATTAAAATTGTGTTGGAAATTTGAATGAAAGAAAATTGTAGAACTATGAATGGGAGTTTCAATCCAAATGTATATATGCCAGCCTACCTGGCTTAGTCAGCCTTTATGTGGGATATAAGAATTTTCAACTAAATCTTATGATGTAAGCTTCTGTGATATATTTTCAAGGTGTCGATTATCTGAATCTGTTTTGATACCATAGTTTTCTTAGTGAAAGCACTGAAACTGTTTCTTGGGTTTTACCTGTGCTCTGAACCTGTTCATTTAACCCCATAGAAAATCATTCTTGTTGAGCAGTAATACAGTATGTGTCTATATATCTATATATATTTGAAAATAAATAGTTTTTATTCTCACTGAAGCAGATTAATTGATATTGGTAATTCAGTTACCTCGCTCACAAGGCTTTTTTTGAGACCTGTATCCAGTGATCTTTACTTGGTCACACCTCTGAGAGGACAAATCCAGCACAGCATTTTCCTGGGGCTTTCCTTACTTAGTACCCAGGCAATATTCCTGTGAAAGTAAAGACACTGCTGTAATACAGAGACTTCTTCCAGCAGTAACTCCTTCAAGATGAAGATTTTGCAACTGGGCTCCAAACTCGCAATGATTTTCTGTTTGGAGGTTGCAGGAGACAGCTGCAAACACACACACATACTCATTCTTTGTGACTGGTTAATGATGGATGTTTTTACTAAAGCACCTTGGGCAGGGAAATGTCAGTTTTTATACAGAATTCTTATTTCAAATCTAGTTGTCTTTTACCATTTCAGGGCTCTTAAAAAATAACATGAAGTAGAAACTGATGTCTAGGAGAGATGGAACATTTCTACTTGTTATTTCTGCTGCATTATCTATCTAAACCAGCAGAAATGTACAATTCTCAAACATGCTTATTTCTCCTGCTTTTTAAATTTTGCTTGCTTAAATTCTATTTTTAATTTGCCAAGTGCTTGGAGAGCCTTTTAATTCTTCAAATATGTGGATTAGGCTTGACCTTTGTTGTGATTTTAGCTAGCATTTACAAGGATGTGCCTTTGATTGTTAGACGGACCTGCCATGGAAAGGCAGAAAAGCAGCACAAACATTTGTCATTTTTTGCTTCCAGCTGTCCTACACATCATCCCACCTTATCTTTCAGTCTCCATCCTGAAACATCATTTCCCTGGGAAACCTTAATAGCCTTTCGCTGGGTTCAGTAGGCCATTCAGATTAATTGAGGTATCCTCTCTCCATAGGGGAAGAATTTGGAAAGAAGTTTTGCTTGAAAGCTCTAAGTTTTAGTTGAATCTAAGTGTAGATTTTAAATTTTATATTGATACCTATTTTTGTTTTTGCTGCTTCACAGAATGTTACTTTTACACTAACACGGAACATAGTCTATGCTACACTGAGAAAATTGTGGCTTGACACAGATGCTGAAACATATTTGGGACTGCTGCTGCTTTTTGAGCTGCTGAAATGGTGAAAATGAGCTGTTGATCATGGTGAACACTTTAGTTCCTGTGAGGTTTTTTTCTGTTGGTTTCTTTAACATTACACAGTTTTTTAAAACTTTTTATTTTCTTCTGCTTGAAATGCATTTTGAGTCATCCTTATATTCATTTTTGGTTTACAGTGTATATTATTATAAAGTATGGCCACTTGAGCTTGTGTTCAAAATGGCCATGTTTGCTCTTTAATATAACCAGGCTTCCAAGATAATAACAGCCATCAGGATACATTGAAAGATAATTTATTTTAAGCATTTAAAAAGAGACTTGTGCACTGAGGGGTTCCAGTGGAAAGCTAGAAATATGTTAAAGGAGATTTATGATCGCCCATCAGAAATTTCCCCACTTGGGCCCCAATTTAGAGACACTTGTATATGCTTTCACTTTTAAGTTTTTCAGGTAAAATCCAGTGCACAAGGAAGTAATTGTAATTTTCTCTGAAAGTGTCAGTGTGGTAAAGAACAGCACTGAGGTTCATTGAACTTGGAGTACCATCACTGCAGACAGTGTAATTCTGAAGCTAAACAGTGATGATAGTTCATACAACTTCAGGATTTGCTTTTCCTTGTTGGTGCAGTAATCTTTACAGATGATTACAGCCCGAGCTTCTAGAACCTATAGAGTGCTATTTGTAAGAACGTTTAGATAAAATGTCTATTTGTATCTACTGTAAACTGTATCTTACTGAAGGTTTATCTCTGTCTAAAATACTAAACTTCATGTCACTCTTTATAAAACAGATTAAATCTCTGTTAGTGACCGATATGTCTAGTTAGGCTGAATTTACAAGAAAAAATTACTAACCCTCTGATACATCTTTAGTTATCTTTTTGTCCAGTAGCTAGTTCATGTCTGAAAGTGCATCCTCAAGTAGTGCCTGTGCCCAAGCATATCCACGCAGAAGCATATCCACATGTGCACTTGACCAGCCCTTGAAATGCAGCAGTTATGTAGTTTGTTATGACATTTTCAGTTAATTTATCTCTAGCATTGTTTCTGTTCATAAGGTTATGGTGAAATAGATATCCAGAGAAGGCTGAGCATATTGGTAATTGCAGTTACTTTATTTTGTGGTGCAGTCATTTGTTGTTTGTTTTTTGTTTTGTTTTTTTTTTTTTTGTATGGGAAACATGTCAGGCCGTGACATTATTTCTTACAGAGCTTTTGTGTATATAGTTATATAGGATCCTAGTGTCACCAGAGCATGAGCCTGCTGCTGTAGTATAAAAGCATATATCATAATGGCACCCTTTCCTCTCTGTATTGGGCAACCTGCTTTAGTGGACTCTGAGTAGAGAGAGTTGGACTAGATGATCTCCAGAGGTCACTTCTGACTTTAACCATTCTGTGATATAGATACAGGTATCATCATAAAGTAATACACCAAGAAAGTATTAGACCCTTTCATTGTTTGTAATATGGGCTTCTTTGGACAATGCATTTCTTAACAGATGAACAAGGTGTTTTAAGATGCATGATTGAAAAGAGGAGATATGAAACATGAAACACAGAAAGAATAGTTGGCAGATAGTGTCTTCATTATCCAACATAAAATTCTCTGCTTCCTTTGAAATGCAGATTTTGTTTAAAAGAGGAAAGAGAAGAGAAGTAGCATTTAATTTATAGTCAGATTGCTGTGAATTTTTTTAAAGGAACAGATAAAATGCATTAGAGGAGGGGCATGTGCTATTTTTAGACTTGCACATGCTGTCTCTTGAGCTGCAAGGAAGTATCATTGCTTTATCTTTAGCAGTCTTCATCACTGAGGATTATTGCAGCTAGGACCAATGGTAATTTGGTCACTTCGTATTTGCAGATAACTTTATTCACAAGAGGGATGTTGCTTACTGTGTAATTCACAATTATAAGAGAAATACCAAAAAAATATACATGATTCTAAACTGAGTTTTGATATGATCATAATGTCATTAGAATATGCTAGTTTTTAATATGGGACACGAGCTAACTAGCTAAATACTTTCCTTTTTGTCTTCTTTTTTTTTTTTTAATTTACATTCACTCTTATTGTTGATGAGAATGGGAAATCAGGCTGCTGTAAGTGGATGATAAGTTTTGGATCTTGTAATTTACCTTCAATCTCTCTGCTCTTCCTGTTCCTTAAGTTTTGTTGGTTGGACTTTCTCATTGTAAGCTCTTATTTAGTGATTGTTCAGAGTTCAGGTTAGTGCAGTGCTAACTAGACAAATTCTCCAACTAGCACAAATATTTCCTTCAAGCTGGGCTGCAGATTCTGGTTTGTGTTTTAAGTTTTTTTGGTTCCTATAGTACCACCGAAGACACTATTGTCCCCAGCTGTTTATCACTTCTTCCCACTCCACAGTATCCCTGTGATTGCTGGTTCTCCACTCTGATACTCCAGTGAGCACATCCTAACCTGCTTCAGTCAAAACAAGTTAAGCTGGACAAATTTACAGTTTTTGCTAACCAGCCTCATTTTGACTGGAAAAAGTCACAGACTCACCTGCCTGAGGAAATCTCAGGGTGCAGTATTCTCTGCTGTGAAGGGAACATAACAGAGGTGGGATATGGGGATCGTCACAGCCAAATCTGAACATAGGACTTAACACTTTGGCATATCTATGCTGTCATCCAGGGACAGAAAGTGATTTTAAATGGTGAATTGCTTATAGATGACAGTAGCTCAGGTAGGAGCAAGATTCTTTTGATTTAGCTGGAGATGAGAGATGCATGTTTTTATCGCTGATAATGCTTTAAGTAGTCTTGGCAAATTCTGTGCTCTCTTTCTTCTCTAACTTCCCCATTTGTAAAATGGAATGGTATTTACCTCCCATAGACTTTGTTTGAAATGTTGCTTTGGTGTTAATAAAGTACATAGGTACCTCTACATCTACTGAAAAATAATTCTGTTCCGTAAGTTTGGCATTACATATATGGGTTTATCTAGAAACTGAAATTTTTGTTAAGAAGAAAGCTTCAGTAGTGTTTGAAATAAAAAACTAGTTGTCTCCTACGGCTGCCTTTGTGGAATGAAGTATTACAGTGAATATAGGAAACATTTGCTGTCCCATGTCTTTGCTAGGTGTCTGCACAAACTCAAATCTAAGTGTTATGATTTAATGTAAATCAGTGATGAAGGATGGGGAGAAAGAAATATGAGCACATGACCTTAACAGAATAGCAACCGAGGGCAACTCTGTTTGAGGCAGGAGGCTTGCTTTCTTGTGAAATTTTAGTTCTAGTTTTATATTGCTTTTTTTTTTTTTTTTTTTTTTTTCTCCAGTTAAGAACAAGAAAGGGAGGTTATTTTTAGGATACACATGCAGACATGTAGGATGTCTGGTCACTAGTGTCTGCTTCGATAGTGCCACTGAATTCTATAATAATTTTTCATGACATCTGATCTCAGTACTACAAAGAGTAGCGAATGACTCCACAATGAAAAGGACCCATTATATTCTCTACCAAGAAAATCATGAACCCTTTTCACACATTCTTCTAGTTATAACTGTGTGTTGATTACATTTCTTTGTGTGAAGTGGGGAGAGCATTATACTGTATGAGTATAAATGGCTTTGCAAAAGTGGAAGTTTTGATGCGATATTTATGGAATAATCAATGTTTCACAATGTAATATATGTTCTCTTTGGCTAGACTTACATTTTGAAATAATTCTGATCTTTTTAATTTATTTTGGATGATGACTGACACAATGATAAATGGGTAGGTGTGACATACTTCTGAAATACTTTGGCTCCGTTTCCAGCAGCGCAAATAGATAAAAAGCTTGGTTCTTCTTACACATCAGAAACTACTCTAAATAGATTGTTTTAAATTAGTGTTCTCTAAAGATAATAGTGATTGGTGGAATATTTTAACATTATTAATATATACTAGTCTGTAGTGAACATTTACTGTATTGATTGTAGTAAACTCCTACATGGCATAAACTCTTAGCAGTGTAGTGGTGTGTCTTGTGATAACAGTTGATGTAATGGAATAGGGAAATTATGAGTAAACAGGTGGACTGCATAGTATTTTCCCTACGTCTTGCACCTCCATTTAACATTTTGCTATCCTACTTGGCACTGTTTGGTCTTTCCAAAACATTCAGAAGTGATTACACAGAGTTAAGCACAAGATCTATTATATATATATTAACTTTTGAAGTCAGAATAACTTAAAAGTTTCTTGTTAAAGCAAGTATGGTATGCAGAGCTAACATAAAATGTAGTAAAAGGTATTTGCAATGCTATGGGGGAATTCAGAACTGAAATTAAATCTATTGCCAATCTGTAATTAGAAATCCGTATTTTGTTATATACATATCTTGTTACAGACATTTGCAAATCTAAATTTGCATGTAAACATTACACTTTGGTACTTTAATATAAATCAGGTAGATGCTGATGAGATTTCAGAGTTAGCATTAGCATAGCCCAGATGGGTTATGGTGCAGCATATCAATGTTAGTCCCAAAGACAGGAAGAAAGAAGAAAGGAGAGGAGACATGAATTCTGTTTTCCTCTTCTGTGTCAACAGAATTCATAAACTTTAATGCTGGTAAATATTAAGATGGAGGTTTGTTAAGTAAGGAAGATGAGCACTGAACATGTGCCATCTTTTAGTGTCTCTTTTGAGGAGCAGGTAGCCAGTGTGAGGGAGGTAAAACAACTAAAACCTTCATCAGCTCTCAATTTGCTGCTTCTAACCCAAAACCATTTGTGATCTGACCATCAAAGCAGCATAGCCACAAATAAACCTCTCAAGAGAGCTTCAGAAACAACAAGCTAATATATTTATCTATCTATCACCCCAGTGTTTCTCCATGTTTATATGCAGAATTAAAACTAAGAAGTCATGTCTCATCCCCTCCTCTACCTGCTTAATCTCTCCCTTTCTTTAGCTAAAGCTTTCACATGCTTTATAAATCATCTCAGTCTTTTTAGTGATGGTTGTTGAAGTTTGATGACAGAAATGTGAAATGTTATGAAAGTGTAATATTTATTTCCTATATTGTGACTCAGAAGTAGGAAATCACAGAATCACACAGAATTACTGGGGTTGGAAAAGACCTCTGAGATCATCTAGTCCAGCCTATGACCCAACACTGCCACATCAGCTAGACCATGGCACTAAGTACCACATCCAGCCTTTCTTTAAACACATCCAGGGACGGTGACTCCTCCACCTCCCTGGGCAGTCCATTCCAATGTCTGTTCACCCTCTCTGTCAGGAAGTGTCAGAAACCTCCTCTGGCGCAGCTTCAGGCCATGCCCTCTCATCCTGTCAGTAGTTGCCTGGGAGAAGAGCCTGACTCTCACCTGACTACAACCTCCCTTCAGGTAGTTGTAGAGAGTGACAAGGTCCCCCCTGAGTCTCTTCTTCTCCAGGCTAAACAACCCCAGCTCCCTCAGCCTCTGCTCATAAGACTTTCCTTCTAGTCCCTTCACCAGCCTCGTTGCTCTCCTCAGGACCCGCTCCAGCACCTCAGTATCCTTCTTGAAGTGAGGGGCAGAACTGTACCCAGTACTCAAGGGTGCTCAGTACAGGGGGAGAATCACATCCCTAGTCCTACTGGCCACACTATTCCTCATACAATCCAGGATGCCAGTCAAATGTTTTACCTTCTCTTATTCCATGAAACGAAAACTTTTATAGTGTTTCTTTTTTTGTTTCTTTTTTTTTTTTTTTTTTAGCTTCAGTAAAAAAATGGATTTTGTTTTCTTATTTAAGTCATATGTGAGAGACAAAAGAGTAACAGGGTGAGTGTGAGACAAATTTGATTTTACGTCCTGATTGAATAATTTCATACTGAAGCCTCTACTATGTCAGCTGAGTGTGGGAAACAGTCACAGCTAACCTTTTTGTATGTGTGGGATGTGGGGATGGAGAAAGCATTTGGATAAACCCATAATGATCTTACTTCTAATTTTATTTGAAAGTAATACATGTCTGGCTGGACATTCTTTAAGCTGTTAATCATTGTAATGTGCCTTACAACTAAAATGAGGACAAAATTGCCTTCAGAAGCCATCTGTAGAACTCTTTCACTTTTGGTGTTAGTATAGAAGGATGGTTGTATAATGAAATAATGTACAAAGTTGTCTGCCAAGTCTTTGATCTGTGGATCTTGCTTTTTCCTAGATGGCATGTCTCCTAAAATCATGACAATATGCAAAACATATTGTATGGCTCAGAAAAGAAGAAGTGAAGTTGGTATAAATATTGTTGTTTTGGTCTCAGAGAATTTTTTCTAAAATTGACTTCAAAATTCCTTTACATGTTTTCCCATGTTTTTTCACTCAAGAGGCTGAATTATCACAACACTGGTGGCCTATGTAACAAAAATAGGTGAGATGACAGACAAACATGAAATAAAAGTAGAGAAACCTGTGTACCCCTTGATGCAGAAAACACCTGCTGTATCTGTGATGAAGTATAGTTACAGCTTTAAGGTTTCAGGGAGAAGTTCTTTCTCTGCCTTAAGTCCCAGTGGACTAGGATGTTACATTAATTTGTTCTCATGGCTGAGATAATACTTGAATCTGTTTCAACGTGGTCAGGAACTTATTTGGAACACTTCTACTCTTCAGGGTAAATATCTGGGAAGCACACAGAAGTCATTCTTCCTCCAGTCTTCTGGAGTCTTGTTCCCTGTGTGGTATCAGTGAGCTTCTCTAAGAACAGAGTCTTTTTGTGGACACACATAAGCATGTCTGATTCTAGGCATACATTTCCCTTCTTGCAGTGTGGTTCTATTGCCTTAAAATGTTATATACCCAGACACACATGAGTCTTGTTAGCAAGCTTGTCCAACCGGCCCGATACAGTTGCAGAAGTTACAGGTAGCAGCACTGTGCTGCAGATGTGTAAGGTCAAGCTAGAGGAGTGGGTCTGAGGGGAAAGAGGAGTCAGGGAGGATTTAAGGTGAAAGCTAAAATGGTGCATGTCTTTTTTGTTACAGGCGACTTGGCAGGTCTGTTTTTTTGTTCTTCTCTGTTCCTCTTCTCCAGCGCAAATAAAGCGAAGGCATATATTACCCAAATCATGAAAAGACATCAAATGGGAAATCACATTTTAAATTCTGTGAGAACTATTTCAGAAGTTTCTTTAGCACTCTTATAAAAGTATGATGCAGTGCAGGAATGCAGTGATACCACATACTGCTTCCATCGTATCATGTCTGCTTATTTCAGACTTCCAAAAACAACCAAATATGTGAAATAATGACCTGTTGTGTGGATGATTTTCTATTTTTGTAATAGGAAAGTACTGTTCAGGATTTTTTAAATCTCATGATTATGTGCCTTAAATTCTCATAAAAATGTAATTGCATTTAATTTTTGCACATTCAGTAGTAGACGTTGCACACAACTTTGCTATATAATTAATCAATGAATCAGCCTGATTTTTTCTGCATCTGTTACTGGAGTAAACATATTGTAGCAGCTATACTTATAAGCTGTACATATGTACAAACATTTTGAATAGGAGGCTGGTGTGTTTCAAATTTACATAAGAGATTATTTTTCTCAACATCTTTTCCTGTTTATTAAAACATAAGGACATTGCATCATTTGGAGTCAAAGTAAAGAACTGTTGTAAATATAGATTAAGATTTCATCAGATATTAGCAGTAAACCTAGTCTAAATTGAATGTCTGGGAATAGTTCCAGTTTTTATCAAATCATGCACCCATTTTGTAATGTTTCACTGAAAAATAACAGGAAACAAGGAAATGTACACTCATAAGTTAAGTTTTCAACACGTCTTAGAATTTTTGAGTGCCGAACATGTTTTGCATGCTCAAAAACTATTGACCAAAATCCTTTTTGAATTACAAATTATTTTCAGCTTGAAAGCCTGTTGTTAGGGAAATGCAGGCTGTGAATGCTAATTTGAATCTGCTTTAGCAATTAGGAACTGTAGTTTGAGCTGGACACATTTTCTTTGAACAATTCCTTATTATAAATGTGTGAATGCAACACCTATGAGCTATGCTAATGAAGTTACTATCAAGTTTAACAGACAAGGTTAGTAATTAGACACAATATTTTTAAATGTGATAAAAAGCTCTAGAAAACTGGTACAGTTGCAAGGTTGTATAGAAATTAAAGTCTGGTTTGTAGAAAAGCTTCAGGAGATTTTTGCTGTAAAATCCTGTGGAATAATTTGGCTGCTTTTGCAAAGTGATAGACAATAACTACTAAAACAGATTACTAAAATCACCACTTTATAGACATTTTTTCAGTAAAATGTAAACATTTGCACACAATGTTTATTACTATAAAATTGCTGAAGCTCAGTAAACAAAGTTTCAAATTTTTCATGTTTTGACATTGCACTGAAAATGTGTTCAACTGTGGAAACAATGATCTAATTTTTCATTGATAAAATGAAATATGAGTTACACTGGAAGGAAATGGTGGGACAGAACTGCAACTTCTTTTCAAAAGACAAGCTGCTTCACACCTTGAGTAAACAGAAATACATAAAGGTGTTTGAACAATGTAAACCTTTTAGTTTAGAAATTAATGGTGAAAAAAATACAAGCTTGAATAAATATTTACAAAAAATACATTCATTCAAACTACAGAGGTGGTAAACAAGTGGACAAAAAAAGGCCTTTTGTGAGTACCATTATCAGTTTTCAACTATCTGTTATTATAACATACATGATATGATCACAGTTTATCTTTCAAGACTCAATTAAAGCAATTATAGTCCTATTGAAAACCTGTTGAAATAAATGG
Organism: Actenoides hombroni; assembly: GCA_024336885.1. Taxonomy (NCBI): domain Eukaryota; kingdom Metazoa; phylum Chordata; class Aves; order Coraciiformes; family Alcedinidae; genus Actenoides; species Actenoides hombroni. The sequence continues at coordinate 13,731,660 of WUAM01000431.1, forward strand.
AAAGGTATCACTGGATTCAGCTGACTTTGATTTGAAGCCTTATTGCCTATTTGTGATTATTGTTTTCAGTTTTAAAAATCTTATTTCTTATGACAGAATTTTCAGAATGCAATTCCTTGCCCTTCTTCTGATCATTTTTCTTAATTAATTTAGACAGTATTATATTTTAATTTCTTCCATTTGAAGCTTTTCGGGGTTCAATAAGAATCTATTCATTTGCGTTTTTGCTATCTACTAAAATATAATTTTCAGGAAAGGTAAGAAATACTCATCTCTCTCCTCCAGCCTGGATTCTTCATGTTGCTGAGAAGCACTTGAGAATCCCCTGAGCTTTTTTGGGAGAATTTCTCCAGATTAGGCACTGCAAAAACTTTCATTCACCCAAGACTCTTGTGGAGATCCAGAGCAAAGGATTTGTACTTGGGATAGAAAGTGAGATACTCTAGAGTGGGAAAAGACAAGGGCAGTTCACAGCTCTGCTGAGATTTGGGAATGCCTGCTGCAGGCAGCTGGGAGCCCAGAACTGAAACCTGGTAAATTCTTCAACTCCCAAAACCCAGTTCTTAAAAATAAAAAGGCTTTGTGATGCTCCTTAACACCTTCGCCAGTTTGGCAGTGAAGTAAGATCAGAGTATGTGATTGCAAATAGTATAATCCTTCCTAAAAGTACATAAGCTTTCTGCCTGAACTAGTAGCAAATTATGTCTATTAAAAACGATTTAATGACCAGATTTTAATTTCAATTTGAGAATTTGGTCACTGGTCCAGTCATAGAGCAGCATGGTGATATAACTGTCTTCTCTGTGAGTATGTTTTGTAATACTCAGGTTGCTCAAATTTATATCTCTGTATGAGACCTTGAACAGAAATAAGGGAATATTTTAGAATGCAATAGTCCTTTCTTTGAGGATCATGGGAACAGTTCACATCTTCTAAATGCATAAAGAGAAGAAAAAAAAAAGTAACCATCCTGTTTTGTTTTTTTTTTTTTTCTTTGGTGATCACTTTAAAATCACTACGTTGTTTCAGTTTAGTAAAAGGATGAGGAAACAGGAAATTTTCAAAACAGAATACATTTTGGGGTGGGCTGGCCATAAGGCTTTTATAAATTATTTGACATGGCAAAGGACAGTACTCTCTGTCAGGTCAGCTCACATGTCAGGCCAAAAACTTTTCAGGGTGAAGGAGATGAGCAAAGGGAGAGTTTTCAGCCTTGTCAGCCTAAAAGTGTGTTCGCTTTTTCAGTTGAAGTACAAAAGCGAACACAATGGAGAGCCCAGAGAGAGCGGGAGGGCAGAACCAGGACATCTGCCTGTACGTGATTTGGTTTATGCTGTTCTTGGAGCTTCACTTGCTCATCTCTGCTAAGTGCTCGCTCACTTTCATTATAAAGGGCAATGGGACTTGAGTCTCCTCTCACTTATACTGTTTAACTTAATAGCTGTGGGGGAGGACACTGTTGCTTGACTACCTCTTGACTAATACTTTTGTATGCCTCTCACTTAACCTTCACCGATTGCTTTGCAAAGACACCATCTCTAATTTCCAAACTGGATTCAATGAGTTGGAAAACAGCATTGTTCTGTTTTTGTATCACTTGATTTGTGCTTGGTTTGAATGGCTCTACAAGAAGCAATGCACTGGAAGGTAAAGCCCACTACAGGTCCTGTATTGTGTATAATCTGCATAAAGTTGAATAAACCTTTTGAAAGGCAGTAGCATAACTCAGGGTGGAGGGGGTGGGGGGGGTAGAACAAAGCATGAAAACACTCTGAAAAGCTTTAGCATATATAGATCCTCAAGCATATTTATGTGTATGGAGATGGTGGTATTTTGGACTGATGAAGTGTTCCTTGTGTGCTTGTGTAAACTTGGTAAGTAGGTGCCACTGTTAAGTCTGCTTCTGCTTTCTTACATTTTGAACTCACTGTTTCAAACATCAAATGTCCCTGTCTTCTATACTGTATACTGTGTTATAGTAGTAAAAGCTATCCTCTTAAAGCTATGTTTCTACTTCTTTAAAAGCAAACCTGACTGTAAGTTGGAATGTCATTTAGAAAAATCAGTAAAATTTTTTGATGGAGGAAGTATCTTCTGGAGACTCATATAGCAAATGTGATTGATTGTCCTTCTTGGGTGTAACTGGAGCAGTTGGGATTTTTTATGTGGCAAATAACAAACTTCAGAGTTCTTCTGCGATATTACACGAAGGTTTGCAGAGTAGATGAAATCTAGTCCTACTTTTGCAGTGGGAAATGGCAAAGTGTGCCAAAACAATCCATGAAGCAAATAAAATAAAGCTCTTAAATGAAAGCTTTAGCTTGTAGTATTTGCAGGGCAAGGCAGTTACTTGAGAACAGTTAGTGGCAATAAATTAGTTTAAAATGCATTACAGATGGGGCTGGCATGTTTTTTCTCTTCAACTTCTTGGATTGGCTTTGTGCCTAAAGAGATATGTTGACATTTTTCAAGAATTAAGTTTTAATGATTTTTGACTAAAAGTATTTTTCTATTTAAAAAAATAAAAAACCACATTAGCTGCCTTAACACCATACCTTTGTTATGCTGTTGTCAGATCCAGGAGATGAGAAAAATACAAAACTATATCAGCAGCTCTTATGTAGTGTAGATTGGAGTAGTAGAGCTTTTTGAATCTTCTATGAAATTACATATAGGGATGCAATTTTAGTGGCATAAGAGGACTTTCATAGGCACAAAATATTTCGACTTGACTGTTTCTTTAAGAGCACATTATATGATACTGAAAGCTTCACCTAAATTAGAATCGTTTTGTATGTATCATGAGTCTTAGTAACCAAAGTAAAGCCTGAGATAGGCTCAAGAAGTGTAGATTTTCTAACATCAATGAAGTCCATCTTTGCCTACAGTGATGTTTCTTTTCTGGAAAGGCTGTTAAATCTAAAATATCTTGATGTAGTCATCTCTGTTGGTCATCTTCTGGCCTAGAAAAGATTTCAGTAGTTACACTGAACAAGAAAAGGATGCATGAAAGGACTGGGGAAGAAGTAAAACAACTGTAGTGGTCACAATTTAGAATAATATAATTTTCAAGCTACATTTTAGTGTCTGAAGGAAAATTTTATTTTTAGAAGAACTAAAAAAACCATAATTTGAAATTAGTTTATTAAAAATGAAGGTGCAGGTTAGTCTAAGAGGTTAAAATTAAAAAGAGAAAGATGTATTTGGACATCAAGCTGTGACAGCTGTTGCCTTTTTTAAAAATATGGACAGAAAGATTGTTTATGTAAGTGGCTTGGCCTAAATGATGTTCCAGAATTTGTGCCAAATATATAACTTATTCTTAAGATACTTTGGGCCAAATTCTAGCTTCATGGTTGCCTGGGTGGCTTCTTTTTATTTTAATGCACATTGCATATGTTAATTCAAGCACAAAATTGGCCCTATGATACTGAGTTACTGAGGTTAAACTATAAAACAGGTCATTTCTGTATGAATGTGTAAGCATATTTTAGGATACTTGAAGAATACATTTGTCAGATGCATGAAGACTTTTATGGCCATTCCATTAGGCAATTGTAAAATGCAGGAGAGAGGTATTACATTTCTCCACAGTCAGACGTTATTAAGATGTTTTTAATAGCCATACTCTGAAATATTCTTCATTGTGTTGTGTATAAAGAAATTTTTGCAGTGTTCCTGAAAAAGGGTAGCTTTTGTGTTTTGATTTGTAACAATTGGCATTTACAATAAAGACTATATGTCTATTTTGTGTTACAAGTAATTCTGTAAACAGTTTCAGTGTACTAGCAGTTTTGCTGCTGGGCAGTGGCAATTTTACATGGTGGTATAAAAATTTTATCTAACTGTCTTGTGGAGATTAGGGAAAAGAGAGAGTTGTTTGGTGGGTTTTTTTTTATTTTATGTCATCAGCTGATGCATTTGTTCAGACAAATATAGGATGATTACCCTAAGGTGCTTGCTTGTTAATCTCTAGCCACTTGCCCAAAGAAACACTGTTGAAAGTATAAAATTACTAAGACAGTTCGTTTGAATAAGGAAAAATAGTGCCTTAATGGGTTCATACATAGACCTAAACATATTTTAAATGATACAGCAATTAAAAATTACAGAAATTCAAATTGGGTTAAGAAAGTAAAAATTAATAAAATAATGTAAAAACTGTGACTGGCAATGAAACAAATGAGATTATATTTTGTATCTTGTTCAGAAGTCTCTTCATGAGTAGTTTTCTATCTACTTTTATGACTGAATGTTCTTACATTTAAGAAACAGAATACAGCCACAAGATCATAAATGTCTGCCTGAAATGCTTGTTACAGAAGCATTTTATTTCCAGGAATGTACTGGAATATTACAGTTGTTGGGTAAGAAATGGTTACTTAATACGATCATCCCACCATGCTAATCAAATTAACAATACTTTGACCAGAGGTGGGACTTAACTTGAGATTTAGACACCTGAATTTTTGATTCTATATAATGAATACATCATGGAGATATGCAGGTTCCCTCTGTTGTCAGTAGGGATCAAGTTAGTACAGTCAGTAACCTCCAGAGAGCTACTTATCTCACCTTGTAGGAGACACCTGCATTTGATTGACTGAGCAGCTTTATACATGCCATTGACTGTATTGGTTAGATCTCCATCAGCTAATAGGAGGTTGAGTCCTTGTAGACATGCAGCTTAGATGTCTGAGGCTGAATGCCACAGGTCTGTATTGTTCATTTACATATGAGCGCCTAGTGCCATGTGAGCTTCTGTAGAGTCCTGGAGGCACCTGTGTGGGGCTGGCATGTGGGACAGATACCGAAGAAAAAGGTGCTTGCCTTTCAGGAGTGACAGCTGGAGGCTAGTTGCCGTACTGTGCTTTATATTTGATATAGGTACCTGTGAATGGACAACTGTCTTAAGTACTTTCTTTCCTGATGTTTGGTTTTGAAATGAGAGTTTAACTCTTAAAAGAAAATCCCTAAAACATTTCTTTACAAGAGGTAGCTACATAGACAACAGAAAACTTGCAAGTTTCCAGTCTGAATGAAAAGTTGCAGTATTTGATTACACATTAATATACCCTCAAGGATGTACTGCAGTCCTTACAGATGACTTCACATGGAAAACTTTGCAGGATTATTTGTTCCCCATATCCCCCTTTTCTATTTCCCTCATCCAGTGACATTGTTTTTCTTCTACCTTTTGCATGGAGTCCTCCAACCGTCTTACCACTTACCACCTAAACCTGTTTGTGTTGAGATGGGTGGTAAAAAATGACATCCAGTTAGAGCTGCTGCAACTCCAGAGCACTCAGTGAAGATTTTTCAGGATTGTCAAGTTTTGCAGTTTAGAGTGATAGTGGCTATGGAGCAGCTCACAGGTACATGCTTTCTGTACAAAATCAAGCACTCTGGTGCTCTTATCTAAACATCCATTACCATGAGATTTAGGATGCCTCTGAGCAGTCATGGGAAGTCAGTTCCTGAGATTGGTGTGCACCTGCAGTCTGTGCTGATTTAACCTAGAATTATGACTTCTGGTTGTGACCCTTTGGCTATACTTCATTAACTAGTGTGCATTTCCTTGCATATATTTGCATAAAAAGGCAAGCTATCCAGTTTCATCTGTCAGCATACAGAGTTCTATGAAAAGAGCTGCTTTTCAGACTGTTGTTCTCTGGGGACTTAATGCCAACATGCTCCATAATCATACTCTGATTCCTCTAAGAGCTTGCTCAGGAGTCCCATTAAGATGAATGGTAGAAGAGCAGATGAAGCATTACATATCCGAAATTTCCACTTTACATTTTTTTCTGTGCTATAGCAACACCTTTATCACAATTATATTCCATTTCATAGAATCATTTAGATTGGGAAGGACCTTTAATGTCATTGAGTCCAACTGTTAAAGATCATTTCATCATCTTTAACATCTGCATACTATGATAGGTCATTTTAGGGTGACTAGAAGTATATTACTATCAGTCTTTCCTTTTATGTATAGTAGTCCATGACTGTCAGGATCAGTATGTTTTAATAATGTTAGAAATGGCTAATTCATCAAGATACTCAGCTTCCAAGCTACAGTTAAAAAAATAAAAAAAAAAAAAAGAAAAGAAAGCTACACATTCAATCACAATTCTAGAATTCTTCTAGGAACAATATTTTCTAGCTAAATTTAATATTTAAGAAGAATTTTGCTTGCCCAATCAACAATCTAAGTTTATACAGTGAAGTAATACAATGATCTGTGTTTGAGCTGCAGAAGTGTACTACCACATTTCTGAAAACAGAAAGAAAAATGTGTACTTGGGGCATAGTCTATGACAGCCAAATCACCTTCCCTTCTGTCCTGGAAGTAGAAATGGCCAATGGTGTGGCCCAAGCTATTGCCAGGAAATATGTATCCAGCTCAATTCTTCCAGCACAAGGCTGAGGTTTGATATAACAGTTCATTATGATCTGTGATAGTTTAATCAGAACTATGTATTTATTAACTCAGCTGCCAGTTTGTCCCGCTTAATTCTCAACACCATAATGTTAACCTTTATGACTCAGCCTTGGAGGGGAAGTAAGGTATTAGTTGTTTTTCAGACTGTGGTTTTATGACTGGCTTAAGCTGTTGTAAGTGCAGGCTCTCAATTAAAGAGGTGTTTACAGACTCCTCTCTCCTTCCCTTTTGTGCACGTCCTCAACCCAACTAGCTAGTTTTAATGAGACTACTGAATGAGCTAAATGGGGAAGTTTGCCTGGCTAAGAATTGGTCATTTTTTCATCTAGAGCAACTGTTCCAACTCATTTACAAACATAGGAATATCAGTCTCAGTTCAGGACTTCCCCTCTTTTGGTGGAGTTATGATTGCAGATTTTCTTATGCCCATCATGCAACCATACCCTAAAAAAATATAACAATTAAAGATACTTATCAAGAATTTTATCATGTAAATGTAGTCTATCATGTTCATGTGTAGCATGAATTGAAAAATAAGAGGGAAGTAATTTATTTAATAACCTTTGAAAGAATTCTTGTGAAACAAGATAGCTATTTTAGGTTACTTTATTTTAATTTTCTAAGGTATTATGGCACTTTATTATTTAAATCACGATTTTTTTTCAAATAATATGTGTAACTATCTAACTTTTAAAGTATTACCCAGAAGTCTTTATTCTATAAAATGTCATGTAAACTGGTAAAATTTTACTCATTTTGGTGTTTCAGTAGACTGTGTTAAGATACATCAAGAGATTATTGTGAAAAAGAATCACATTATCTCTTTTTACGAAAGATTCCATGGGTACAATAGAGTTCCTAAACATGGGACAGAAAAACATTATTTGTGTAGTGGGAATATATTCGGAAAAAGCTAGGATAAGTGTAGAAGACTTGACAATGTTTCCTGTTATTTTTTCTTTTTGTTCCTGTTATACTTGGGATTAATGGTATTTTAACTTCTATTTTTATAGAATGAAGCAATACTTGTATTACATGCAATCTTGATACTTTTTAGAAACACCATATTTCTTCTTTGTTATTTCTGATCATAACTTTTTTTTGTGAATTTGTTTACTCTGATGTTAATAAAAATGCAATTTTAGTTTCTTTAGATTTTTTTTTTTCTTCCTCCTACCTGCATAAATTTTTATCATCAGTCTACTTTAGGTCAATATATTTTCCACTAAAGCAACAAGTGTAATTCTGAGTACACTGAAAACTTTCTAGATGTGCTATTATTAGATTGATTGGTGTTTCAATGAGGTGGACAACAGTTATATTTAAAAATATTTAGGCCAAGCAATGGAATGGTAAATTTTTTTTCTGTTCTTTCTCCTCCCCCCCTTTGCGATAACTCCACCAAGAGGCATGCACAGATGCCTGCTGCCAGAGTGTGATACTTAACCTGACCGTCAAACAAGCCTCACAAAGGAAGGCTTTTCAGGTCCCCCAGTGAAACAACCACTGCATTTTATTATGGCGTGAAATTAGAAGTGAAAAGCCCTATGGCTCTTGCTGTTTAGAAATGCGGAATATGTCGTTTCTGATGGTGATGGTAGTGCTGGGAGGGAAATAGAAAGCCAGGGAAGAGAAACAAAGTAACAATTTAGACAAAGATGGCCCCCTTTTTTTTCATCGTCTCTGATTGTTAGGTGGTCTATAAAACCATAGTGCTGTGGTGGATACAAGCAAAAAGAACATTTAGTTGCGGCTCTTTGATTCAGAAATGTATGTGTGAATTTGCAGGGTGATGTATAAGGAGAGTCATCTGTTATCAGAAAAGTTCACTAGTTTAACTCATTTATAAAACAGCCACAAAAAAGTTGACTTTGCTTGGCAAGAGCAGCACTTCTCTGACAGACACTTTAAGTTGCATAGCAAGATGGTGTTTATAACAAGACTGTGTGTGGTTATCTGAAGCTGCCTTTTAACAGATTGGAAGGGGAAAGTGCCAGCTTGAAGAAGTTTTTCCTTGTCTGTTTGAGATTAAAAGAATCATGTTTTCTCAAGGAAAATTCTGTGCATATATAAAATGTCAAAATATTTATGTTAATCTTTACATTAAAAGTATTATGTAATCACTAAAGCAAATAGTCAACAATTAGGAAATGAGAAAACAGTTTTTGAGAGAGACATTTTAGACTGTAAGATGGGCTTCTTTTCATAGAATCATAGAAACACAGAATCACTCAGGTTGGAAAAGACTTTTAAGATCATCAACTCCAACGGTAAAGTTATCGATCACTATTGCTACTGCTGGAAACAAATGGTAAAAGCCCATTTGCAGTTCTAATATCTGGAAGGGAAGAGCTGTTACATTTTGTAGACCCATATTGTTAGCAGTAAACATTACTGTTATTTTTACTAGATTACCTGCTTTGGACCCTATCTGAGTGGAAAGGGTGGCAGAGAATAGTAATCTAGAAAGAGCAGGGATGTACAAGTGGAAAGTTTCTGCCATGTTGCTTACTCTGTAGGTTATAGATGCAATTTTGGAGAAGCTTTAAAAGCAGAAAGAGTTGACATGACTGATCTATGATAGATTGGTGCAACAGATGCAAACATGACAAATCACTTTATTGATAAGATGCACAGTGGGACTGCAGCCTGAAGGAAAAAGGTTTAGGCAGAGAAGCAAAGCTGTTACTGTTTTTTAATTCAGGTGGTCTATTTCATTATTTGTTAATATGGCAGCTACACTACCAAAGAATTCCATACATAAGCTATAGCACAGAAGGAAGCAGGAAGGCACTAAGCAATTAAATTATTATCATTATCAGGAAAAAGTCTGTTAGAGAAGAGCTTCTTAGGCTTTTTGGACTGTATCACTCTTCATTTGATTTAAAATAATTTATGCACTTTGCCACAGTATTTATCTTGTGTGCACACTAGTGCTCAGGCTTGTCTTGATGCTTGGTAGCATTTTGCCAGCACTGCACCTTATGTCTGGACAGGTGAAATCTCAGAATGCAGAGATATAGAATAAGGGCTAGGAAGAGGTTTTTTTTCAAAAAGAGAGCTAATTGGCACTTGATGCAGTACATAAAAGCAAGCTAATAGAAGAAGAGGAAAATGATCTTTGAGGCAACAGATTGAATAGGGATAATTGGAACAACAATTTTAAGGCCAGAGTAGGTTGGTAAAGGAAACAAAGATGAAAAAAGGAGAGTGTGAAATAATACTATCCCTATAGGAAAGAAGTGATGGTGGAATAGCTGCTGCAGTGAGACATAACCAAAGTATTTATACCTATTACAAGCATTTCAAAAGAAATTCAGGAGGATCAGAAAGTGCTGCTGGGGCATGACTCTTCGAAGTAAGAGGTTCACATTTAAGGCTCTCCTCTAGAGAAGAACGCATTGCTTATACGAGACTAAATAACTTCAACAGGAGAGAGAAGGCACCATAAAATACTTTATCTTTAGGGGATTCATCTTGACTGTAGGAGGTTAAGTTCAATTCCATGTTTTGAAATCTGTAAACAAAGTTTTAAAAGAGCTGGTCTGGAATGAACAAACGTTTGGGAGCCAATTTTCTGTTGACATCGATGGCCATGATTTTGATTTGGTAACAAATAATAGAAAGATGAAAAGCATCCTTAGATTGTTCTTCTGTCCTTTCAAATAAACACTTCTGCTGGTAAAGTTTGACATGCCAGACAACTAAGTCATACAGATAGATATCAAGCTGTCAGTGTTGAAAGTTATTTTTCCTCTAAAAGTTCTAGAGTTTAAACTGCTCTTTTTCTGCTACAATGTGATGACTTCTCTCTTTTGTTGTTTTTTTTTTTTCTAAATAGTAACTTCCATTGCAAATATTTTATGTCAAAATGATTCCTTTCAGCACCTTCAGTGATTCTCATCTTCAGTACATGCACAATTTATCTGGTAGCCTTCACTTTCTGTTTAATACTGGGAATTTACAGCAAAGGCTACATGGATGTCCAGAAAATTTGACCTGAAATTCTTGTCAAGGATCTTAGTCTTTCTGGTGCTCTAATGCAGGCTGTTGGAGTATATGGAGATTTGAAATGGTGGATTTTCAGAGACCAGTGCAGTCAGAACAGCTTTTTATCCAAATTTTTGAAACAGAGCCTCCATTTTAGCAACAAAGCCTGCATTGCAACTCTGTGTATGCAAAGGTCTGGACAGACTTAACCAATATACTGTGACTAGCCCTTTCCCTATCTCTGTTCCAGGAAATACTGATCCTAAGGCATAAGGCTTCCTTTATTTGCTTAGGGTATTGAAGACATTTGGCAAATCAAATTGCTAACACTTAAAATGGTGGTATTGACATCCCTGATGTCTAGTGAAATGAACTGGACAATTAAGAAAAGGAAATCATTATTTTAAAGATCATGTTTTTGTTAGCTATCCAACAGTTCCACTTCTGAAAATTTCTTTTACTGTAAGTCCTGATTTGATATTGGCACGTTTGCATAGCTGTGGAGAGCAGTATTACCTGTACATGTATGTACTTTTAGTCCCTCCACACCCAAGTAAAATACACAATGAATGCAGCTATTTGCTATAGTAGTTTAAACTATGCTGCTCAACTTTGCAGCCAGTAAAGCTTCTCAGAAATGTTCCATTTCTAGCCTGAAATAACCATTTGAATGACCAGACCGCTCTCCAAAGCACTGGTAACAGATAAAAGACAGTTTCATCTGAAACTGCTGTAGTTTGTTTCAGTAACTGTACATCTAAGCCTTGTAAGAGGTTGAGTAAACAGACATGAAATCAAGGATTTGTCACCTCTCTGCTCAAGTAGCAAATTAGAGCTTCAAAAAACCGTGTCACTATGCTTTCCTTTGCTTACGTATTTGAATATTATTTCAAATAATTTATTTTTTTTTCTGTGTCCTTCAGTATTTGTAATTGGAAGATACTGTAGCTATTTTCTGTCTGGTTTGTTAAAGTGAAAGTTTTAGTGGTCTGTTATGAGACATTGACAGTTCTATCTGCAGAAAAAAAAAACCCCAACATTTATTGAGAGCACACTGCTTGGGTTTTTGCTGGTTTTGAAATAAAATTTTAAAAAGTGTTTCAGTATTAACACCATTTTGAGGTGAATAAGGGTTGTTCACATCTTTCAAGACTTTAGTTCAAGGTGCCAGATAGGAAAGATCTCAGTCTGTAGGTTTATATTTGGCATCTATTTGGAAGACATGATTTGCCATCTTAAAATATAAAAGGAGTGAGAAAAATAGAAAGAATCTAGTTCCTGGAAAATGATATAAACCAAGTGATGTGTCAAAAGTTCTTTATTTCACCTGCAGGTTGTATACATCATCCTACTTAGATAATAATTATTAAAAATAAATCTTAGTTGCATATGTAATGATGTACAGCTGTTATACAGCTTTTGCTAGTCTTTTCATAAGGGATATACCAAAGTCTGCCAGGAAATATGGCTTTCATTCCTGTTGACTAAGAACACTGTTTCAAGGCTTATATTCCCTCTTACTTTCTGATGGTAGAACTCAACAGAAAATGCTGTATTCTTGTAATGTAATACTTAAATGACAGATTGCTCTGTATGAGGTCATATGTGAATTAACCAGAAAAAGTTTGTTAGTGTGTTAGTCTCAGATTAACCTTAACCACTGAAGGTACACCCTTGTATGATGTGATATGATATGATATAATATAATGGGATGGTGGCCGTGTGGTTGCTGTTTCTTATCCCTGTCTGTCCCTGCTTGCCCCTGTTGGATCCTGGAGGTTTGTGCTGCACTGTTTTACCTTACAATTGAAGAGAACTCAGAATAGTTAAGTTAGCTGTAACTACATCTCCAATAGAGATACTGTTCCCTTAGTTTAAGTTCCACCTCCAGGTGTTTTGTTGTTACTTCTTTATAAGTGTTTGATTCCTGAAAAATAAAAAGCAAGTCATCTATCCTAAAACATAAGGATGCACTATGTGAATGTTGATTAACAATGAAGGATTTTTATATATATATATATATATACACACACATTTATTAATTGGAATAAATTAGTACTTGCAGATGATAATAAATT
>WUAM01000431.1:13749996-13802925 GCA_024336885.1 Actenoides hombroni
AATTTTAAAAAGTTTGTTCTATTGTATTATATTGTTAGTTCTTTTCTGTTGTTTCTTTTTAAGGAGTAAGGCTTAATCTATCAATACATTCTTTATTTAACCCTCTAAGTATATAAAGAAATCAAACACCTTGAAATCAATTTCAGTTATTTTTCACTTCAGAGAGAAGAGATTTTGTTAACTTTAGGGGTTTTTACGGCACATTTTTGGAAAAACTTGACATAACTAACCATTTGACTAATTTGCATTGGTTAATATAAAAACTGTGGAAACTAAAATACTAGTTAGCCTGATTAGCTGTAATGTAGTGTCCTAAGTGGTTATGTCAAGTTTCTCACACTACTGTTTTTTAAGGTTTAACCAGCTGAGCAGGACCTGCTGCGCTATCCCATAATGGATATGATGTAGTGGTTAGAGAAATGCTAGGATAAAGGTTGGACTTGATGACCCTGAAAGTCCCTTCCAACCATAATGATTCTGTGTGATAAGGACACTGCATATCTTGTGAACAAACTTACCATTCTGTTTGGTGCTAATGCTTTCTAAAAATAACAGTATTACTGTTTACATTGGAAACTTAGATATTTAATTGTATTAAGCTAATTAATGAAGTTCAAATATGCGAGGTCAGTTATTTTCAGACAGAACAGATTTGTGTTATGTGAATGGATATCAAGTATGTGAGTGTGTGCACATTATACAGACACATACATGTATACATATGGGAAGACAACAATGAAGTTTACTTTTTAGTTTATTCCTTTATTAAAACAAATAAGGGGCAGCATTTACTGCTACCTTGATTGTGGCAGACCTTAGCAGTTCAGCTTGGAATTTCCTAAACTCTGTGGACAGACAATCTTTTTTAAAACTTAAGAGTTTCTGAGATACCTAAACTTCTGGTTCTGAGTATCACAAAAATTTTCACAGCCCTTGACAGTGAGAAGTCCCCGATAGAGCTAACCAGCAGTCTTGTACACTAAAGGTTTCTTTCTCCATCTCCCAGGAGGGGTTTGGTTTGTTAGAGTGCCCATCTCGTGGGAGACTGCATTTACACAAAATAAAGGTCTGCTATCCTTTGACAGAGTAGTGGATGCAGCTCTATCAGGCTTTGTCTGTATCAGAGGAAACATAAACTCAGCTTCTCTTATACCTTGGATGGTATCCCTTCAATCTCTGAAGTGCAAATTCTTTTATCACTGTGTGTTGTTTCAAAAGAAGGTGTAGAGCTATGAACTCAGCAGGGTAAGGCTGTCCTCTCTGATTTCCATTAAACCTTTGCACTCCAGAAAGGAATCTAGGATTGATAGTGTGATAGAAAGGGAATGAACACTTCGCAACAGTCCATTAATTGCTGTAATCCTTGGGCAGGGGAGAGTCCTATGTACCAGTCTTTGCTGCAAAAACCTTTCTTACACCAATTTTTACAGATATATATGACAGAAAAAAATCTTTGGAGTTGTGCCACAAGAATCCCATCTGAATGGCCTAACTGCTGTTCTGCTGGGTCATGTATTCTCTTTCTTCTCCCTCCCCATCCTAACTAATCCCACCTTTCCATTACAAGTTGTTGTAACTTTCAGCCTTACTTTCTCCAAGGAGCAGTTTTACCTGTGAATGTAGAACATGTTCTAATTCAAAATAACATGCAACATCCAAGATGCTAGGGAATATTTTCTCCCAACCTCTCAGACAAAGGATGGGATTGAAGATAGGTCATGCTCTCTCTCGGTAAGTACTTTAATCATTAGTCAGTTGTATGAGCATCAGGGGGAGATTCCTCTAGGCATTTTGAAGAGAATCACAGATAATCCCCTTTTGAAAGACAGGATGAGGGGACTACTTTCAGGAGAGGGCTTGGGTCTTAAGCAGTTACAGGCTTCTGGGAGAGGAGTAGAACTGTCAGTTTGTCCTAAATGTGGCAGCTCTGAGCAAATCTCAGCCAAATTCTCACCTGAAAGCCCAAACACTTTCTTCTTTCTGGCCATTGGAGGTGGCCTATTTTCATCCTGAAAGGCACTCTCGAGGAATGTCAAGATATTCTCTGTATTTTCCAGATTATGTCGTTTCAATTATGTGCTGCTCTTACATAAAGTTACATACTTCCCCTTGACTTCATTGAAATTTGAATGGTGCTGAAAGTGGACATGTTGGCCAGTGATTTTGTCTGAGGACTCATTCGTTGTTTTATTCAAAATGAAATGCCTGTTAGGATTGAGGGTTAGCTTCAAAACATTCCTCCTTTAAATAAATGGGCAATGCATAGCCAAAATACATAGTAATTATGATCTGAAGGGTTATCTTTTTGTTTTGTCTTTTATTTATAATTCTTACAAAAAAAAATGCTACCATTCTAAGAAATCAATAAAATTCTTGTTTAATTTCTCTCATATTCAGGCAGAATTGTAGGTCTGTGATGAAATGTAACCATTGCTTATTTAATACCACTCAAGCATTAGTTATTTAATACCATGCAGCATACCATGTAGAGGGCTTACATTAATATAAGGCAGATACTGAAAAGACTCAGTATTATAATCTCAGCTCCAAAAATACTAAAGTGGTGAGAACTAACTAAACAAAAAATTAAATTTACCATTAAGGTAGTATAAGATACCTCAGTAGTATTTATTTCTTTCTTGAAATTTATTAAATCTATGTAAAGAAGTGCCAAAATAGTTTGTACTCTAATGCAGGAGTCACAGATAGACCTCCTGCATGCCACTGAGTTTAACAACTTTGCCAGCAAAATGAATGATGAAAGTAATAGGCTGAAGGCTTGTTCATAAATTAAAATAATTTTGGTGATATGGACTGACAGACTATTTGATCTTACAGTGTTTCACAGTTGCCACAGAAAACTGACACAACTGAAATCCTTTCTTTTAATCAGTCCTAGCAGAAGAGCTGAGGTGATGCAAATGACAAACAGTATTTCTTAGCTGAGGAATTTGGGGTCAAGTCTGTTCAGATTATGCTTGCCTTGTAAATAAATTCAGCAAATCTATTTTTAAAAAGCCACAGTGTTATAACTAGTTAATTATAATTAGATATTGGTCTAGATCCTGATTTCAGTTGCACCAGTAGCCTGAATATTTCCTTGGGTTTTTTTCTGTTAATATAGAGATAGTTTATATTACTCTGGTTCACTGTCATGTCTTATCTGTATAAGTTCTCGAGTATGTGAGCCTGCATACTAGAAAAGAAATAGCACATTTGAGTGCTTGGTAAAATGAAAATAATAGTAAAAGTTAGTCCAGGCAAGCTTTTTTTTTTTTTTTCCCTAGAAAAACCCCTTCATTGGATGACATAATTCACTCTACAGGAACATAAAAACTAAAAAAAATGAAAGAAGATGAATCGGACAGTGAAAGTGACAGGACTTAAAACTGCTTAAGCTAAAAAGACAAATGTAGCAGTCTGAATGGAGAAGGACTCTTGTAGCAGCTATATGTGAGGAGCTTGAAGTCTGCAACACCAATCTGAGAGCAGTTAGTAGTGCAGTTTAGAAAGGCTCTCTTTCCTTTACGTGCATACACAAAAAAGATACCTGTTTCCCTGAATTTTGCTTGTCACCAAAGGAAGGGGTTAAGTGCACGGTAACACTTACAAAGTTTATTTGTCAGGGCTCTAAAAATACCCTTGCTGAAGAGATGCATCAGCTTCCTCAAATTCTGGCTGGGTTCAGTCTGCAGCTGCTACCTTCTTGCACAAACTGGAAAGGGAGCAAAAAGCAGAAGTTATACTGTCCCTTTTTGGGGAATTACTTGGTGACATTACGAGTAATGTTGAATCCTATAGAGGGAATGTGACTTTTTGAAGTTAGAAAACAGAGCTTGTAAAAATAAATTGATGTCACTACATTTTTAATGAGCTTGCATATTTGGTCAGAAATGATAATTAGTAATGACTGCATAGTATATTTAAACATATACAGGACATTTGGTTCAGGTTCATGTGTTATTTTGATTAAAGACTTAAATTAAAATGCAGTAAACATCGCATCCTAAAATAAATTGAAAACTTGATAATTGAGAAGTAATTGCAAAAGTAAAATCTGCAACAAGTGGATGAGTTTCTGATGAATTCTGCAAAAATGCCATATCTTCAGTACTTGGTGGGGATTCAGTGATTACTATGAGACTATATTCTGTTTCTACCATAGGAAAAATAAGAAACAGTGCAGTTTAAAGGGGCAAAAAAAAGATAGAGGAAAACAGGGCTTAGAATAAGAGTGTGCAAAGTACCTCCTACTGAATGTGTTCAGAGTGCCTCCATGCTTATACCATATTTCAGCAGTTAAAGCACTTCCCACAGAAGTTAGAAAATTAACTCATGACACTAGCAGTCTCAGTGGGTGTTGTTGAAGAATAGGTGATCTATGGCCCGAGAAAATCTTCAGGGAAGAGTTAATGCCATGAGTGTCTTTTTGACATAAGTGCCAAAGATCTGAAGAAGGCTTACATTCATTACCTGAGGGTTTTGTGTTTCCTATGAACCAGAAAAGGTGGCTTCTCACAGCACTGGACGTCATGAAGCCATGTTTGACCCCTAATTCTCTGAGAACTGAGAATTAGAGAAATCAGTCCTGTGACCTGGGGCAATGAGTTTCCTGAAACATCAACACCTGAACAGCTAGGACCTGTATGTTGGTGAAGGTTTTGATAAGTGGAAAACTACTTTTGTGTATTTAACACTTCACCAGTTTTCTAAAGGTTACTTTTTCCAGAAGAAACCTGTAATGCACTGTGAAATTGGGTGGTTATATGATTTTGTTCACAGCTGTAAAAGCTTTTCAGTGCAGAATGATGCTCGGAGTGAGGTGAGGTGGTGGCATACACCCTGCTGACACTGTTGCATATTCAGTCTCACTAACCAGTGTTGCATGGGATGAGAGCACAACTAGCCATGTCAGAACAATGAATGCATGTGTGACATTTTCCCCACCAGACTACAGATGAGCGGGTTCGGCTGCCGGACATCCGAGCGAGCAGGTGGTACCAGTTCCGCGTGGCAGCTGTAAATGTGCACGGGACAAGAGGCTTCACAGCACCCAGCAAGCACTTCCGATCCTCGAAAGGTTAGTTTACGATTGCTATGTCTGGTTCTTAGTTTCCACTCACTCACACGTGGAGCGCAACCCAATCTGGTTACTTTGTGGCAGAAGATTTTTAACAGGTGAGGTTTTTGGTAATTTTGCCACCGGCTTTAAAAACGGTGTGAGATTTATTTGAAGGCAGCAAGGGAATTAAAGGTTAAAGATGTTGTTTTTATCAGTAAGGGGTCTCAATGAATAAACCTCCTTTTAAACATTTTCCGCACAGTTGGTATCAAACAACATGACCCTGATCATGAAACATGAAGGAACTGGGGTTGCAGTGTGTTACTCTGAGAGGTTTCTCTTATTTTTCTTTTTAGTTATGAGAAGTATGTTGCTGCCATATGTTTAGCAGAGTATTGAAATATTTTGTTGCCTCAATAGTTGTAGCAGAAGTGTTTTGATGGAACCGTGGGCTCTCTCAATGTTATTTTCCCCTTGCTAGCACTAATTGTAAGGGCTTAAGAATAAAAAGGGTGTAAATGCTAAGTAGCATGCCTCTGCTCATTTGGAAGGCATGCTGGACAATCCAGAAGTATTGTAGGAATTTTTGTTGCCATTTCTGGTTTTGCAAGAGTTTGGGTAATAAAATAACTTTGCAAATTATTTCTTCACCAGTAAATGGTACTTGGGGGGATGGAGAAGATAGAAATGGATCTTCCATCTTATGAAGTTTCTGGCATTGTCCCTGGTGTGCCTTTGACCCACACAAAGCAAAAGTTTCCTGGATAACTCATGTAACACAGTATAGGAGTGAGGACAGGCCAGAAACTACTCCCAAAAGACAGATGGTCTGCATGTGGTCACCCTCTCTCAAAGGCAGTCGATAATGCGGGCAAAGCCAGACAGTCCTAGTTGACTTCAGTGCCAAAGAATGAGATCTAGCACTCCTCGCTCTACTAAAAGAGGCAGTTTTATTTAATAGACAGACTTTGTTTTAGTAGTGACAGAACCTTTACAAATGTATAACACATACTTTGAGGAATGCATTTCCTCCTCTTTCTGCAGACAGAATTATCTTACAATAAAGGCAGTTGCCATTTTTGGGTTCCCATGTTAGCTTTCAGCTTGCTGTTTGGCTGTAGTCAGTCTTAGAAAAAAATTTTATTGTAGATGCAGCTATAGAGGCATGCAAGTGCTTTTGCTGGTATGGATGGTTTAATTACTTACTGAATAATTATGCATTAGATTTTATAATCTTTTGATCCTATAACCACAATGGTGGAAGGAAGGTTGTCTGGCATAGCTGTCCCATTACTGCTGTGATCACAAACTGTTTCAAGTATAAAAGAAGTACAATTTTAAGAGTTTATTATACTTAAGTAGTGTACCATTTCAGACCCATAAAAAATACAGTACCTTCAGTCTGTGTTGAACTTACTGCAAGGACTCAGCAGCAGCAGTAGCTTTTCTTCATGAGCAGCACATCAGCAGATACAGCACTTTGTTGCTGAATCTGGCACCAACTTCCTTAAAAGCTGAGATCATAGTCAGTTGTTTTACCAAGTTTGTAAGGATTTTCCAACTTTTTCTGCTTGGAACAACTATAATTGCAATTGCATAAAGGTATGTCATGATAACACTGAGGTTTTGGCTTGAATGTGACATTTTCAGGCAGGATTTGTATTTCCCAAAAATTTGTCCTCTACTGAGTGTGCTAGCCACAGGAATATATTGTTCGAAATACCTACATTGGTAATGAATATAAGAACATCCATGGTAAGTCATACAGAAGGTCTTTTTATCCCAGTGTCTGATCCCAGCCAAAATAGGCTTTTGGAGAAGAGTGTAAAAGCAGGATAAGCACATAGGGATATTTCTTCAGAATAGCCTTGCAGCTGGCAGTGATGTGTGTTTCAGGAGCTTGTGGTTTTGAAATGATTACATGTTAGATACCAGAGTCCTCTTTTTCTGTGATCTCTGCAGCTACCCTGGAAGCACTTGCTCTCCTGGGTGGTGCTCGTGGCCATCGGGTGGATATGGGGAGCACTTTTAGGACTCTGTGACAAGGACAGCAGGAGCCAGTAGTACCTCTGCATGTTCTTATCTAATAAACCAAAATGACAGGATCTTGGTAATGGCAGCAAGTATGTAGCCAAAGTTGTTCAGAGGCTTCTATAACCCTCAAAATAACAATTTTCAAATCTAAACTTCAGTCCTTGGCAGAGATTCGTTGAATTGTCAGACAAATATCAAGGAGCTCAGTTAGCTATGTGCTTCATAGCCAAAGTCATCCTACTCTGGCAGCTCATTTCACTATTTGAGAGGCTTTGGTATTGTCAGTGATTATTGTAAAGATACTATGTTCACCAGGTGAAACGTGTAGAAGCACTAGGTAATGCAGATGAAGATGCTGCTAGGCGATAACTGCAGGGAATGATACTGGGATGCTTTAATCAGTATCTCTTAGGCTCCATGTCCCTGAGTAGGTGCTCGTAGCAGTAACAGTTACAGTGCCATTCAATTACTGCCTTGGAGCTCAGTGGGAAGTGGCGGCCCCTGCCTGGCAGAGAGGCAAGAAACTGCTGCTTAGATGTGCCTAGTTTTTTGAGTGCCAGCATCTACTGGCCCCTGCTGAGCTCCTACAGGCACATTTAACCTCCAGTCTGGGAAAGAAAAGCAGACTTTGGCACATCACCTTTGGAAGGTTTCTGTCTGTTTGTGCTACATTTATGTAAAGTGTGGACAGAAATTCCTATTAATTCTGTACTGTTTCAGTTCACCCTGTTGTGCCAAGACCAAGCGAAGATTGTTATCTTTGTCAGACTTAACCAAAATTTTCTTCAAGAAGAAACCCTTTGATCAGAAAACATGACAGCAATTCCTAAGAGTTTCTCATACAAGATGCTGAACTTTTACCAATTGCTCATAAGTTATAATGAATAGCAAATTATTTGGGTTTGTTTTTTCTTTTAAGGAGGACAAACATGATATATAATCTGAATTTAGGGAGGAGTACGGCACCACAAAGTCTCTGTCACTAAATATTTTAAGCTGTTTAAAAGAACATTCAAAAACATTGGTGCTGTAATTACTTGAAGAGACTTTTTGTCTGGTTACCACAATGCTGGTTTATACTATTTTGTGTTTTTTTGCAAATATGAAACATGTGATCTCTAAGTAGACACAGCAAAGTAAGGTTTTGTTTTATTCAAAATAATGCTGAGCTTTCTGAGGTATGTCATTTCCATTAACTTTTCTATCACTAAATAAAGGTCCTTATTATCCAAATTAGTTTAATTTCCCAGTCATGAAAAAGACAAAACCAGGAAAACAAGAATATTTCATCAAGCATTTCATTCCACCATTCTTCATCCAGTTGTGTTTTGATGTTTTATCTACTGCAGCTTTTGATGCTTTTGTACTGTAAACATTTGAGGTGAGGGTTTGTTAGCTGTTTTACACTGCCTCATGTTCATTTATGGTATTCATCTGTAAATAATAAATAATCAGTGACAGATAAATTATTAAATACTCAGAGCTTACGCAGAGGGATTTTCTTATTCTGCTTATTTCTGGTTCATAAAGGAAATGAAGGGTTTCATGTGTTTGTCTGGCATGACCCTTCACAGGGAATAAAGTGATGCTTCATTTTGCCAAATGCAATTCCAAAATTACAAGAAACACAGATTGGACTATACCTAACTGTCTGGAGCAGAGTGGCTAGAAGATGAAGTGAATACTGTATCTAGGAGCGTGGATTCTTTCCTAGAAGTAGAAGTCTGCACATGGATTTTCAGATTCATACTGTCAGCTAAAATTGAGCGAAACTTTCTGCTATTTTGACTATAGTTTCCACTTCACTCTTCAGGGTTTTTAAATTGTGTGTGCTTTCCTTTTCATCTTCAACTGAGTGGGAACAATTTGGCATAACAAGAATAAATAAAGCCAACAAATGCCTGGCAGAACATTTTTCATCCCCAAAGGTACAAATATATTTCTCTTCGTATTTTGACTGGCTCTCTCCAAGCTGCTTCATTTTCTTTGGAAGCAGGAGAGGACTGTTCCTACTTCCTCCTTGAATAAAAAGCTACCTGTGTTTTTCTCCCATTAAACAGGCACTGAGTAGCTTAACCCAACTGGTCAGAAGCTGCTCGGCACTAGTAATAAAACTTTAAATTTGTTGCATTCAAGTAAGAGGTTTTAGGCTATTTTTTTCCTAGCTTTTTTATGATTTATGAGGAGAATGTACTCTTAGTAACAGAAACTTCAGTTAACTAGAAGGATCAGTGCTAGGTATTTCCATATAATATATTATCTCACTGGTCTATAGTTAGGTACTGTGCCATTTTCCAGGATTAAAAGAGGCTATAAGATGAACACAATGAGCCCAAACCATCCAATACTTCTACCTGTGCTACAGGTTTTTATCTTCAACATGAAGACAGTTGCAAGCGTACACAGGATAAATTGTCAAACAAAAGGAAGCAGACAACATTGTTTTCACAGTACATAAGTACCATGCTGGATGTGATTTCATGCATACATTACTGAGTGTTAGTAAAACCAGAACAGACACCCACTCCAAGCAGTGAAATTCTTTCTGTTGCTCCTTTGGGACCAATGATTTTTTTATACTCTTGCACAGCTGGTTTATGTGTGCCATTTCCATTGGGCAAAGCCAGTCCTTCTGCTTATGCCTTAGAATTGTTTAATGGTTGGAAACTTGTCTGTAGAGCAGCTTCAGCAGATTTTTAGAGTTGGAAGGTCTAATGTTTAGAAGATAGCAATTTTAAGTCAGAAAAAAAAGATCTATAAAAAGGGGTTTAAATTAGTCAAATTTGTTATCACTTTTCCAGCTCAGAATGAGAATTCCAGTTCCAATGTCCTTATTTTCTTCCTGACATATATTCCAAATCATTTACTATTTTCATTGCAGTTGCCACATTTAAAGCCTTAAGTGGATGAATTGCAGCAGTGTATGATGTGATTCTTATGTGTAGCTTACCCATATTGTTTTCTTAAGGTTGCAAAGTGCTTCCAGATCTTACTGATTGAAAGAATTTTGTAAAATACAGATTGACTATCACTATGTTTACAAATCTGAGTGTGGGAAGACATGCATTTTGAAATGGTGATAATGTGAGGATTTTCTTTTTTTTCTTTTATTTGCAGCAAGATATCCCCCTTTTGGGGAATGGAGACAGAATTTTGCTTGTGATGGCAAAGTAGCCAGCAAGACAATTTAAGTCCTTTGGGTATACTCCAGCCAGATACAATCCAGACAAATGCAGTATTTACTCCATGTGCTGGAACAGCAGCTTCAGCTTTGACCTAATGAAGCTATCATTTCTAGCAGCGAGAAGTGATGTCAGGCTGCTGAGACCAGAAATTTTTCGGATTTGAGGACAGCTGTCTGTGCCAATTTCTAGTATATATATAATGACTTTTATTTTATTTGAGTTGTAGTATAAACTGCAAAGGAAAAGCTGCAGCTAGCAGCACTCTTCCTGCAAACCAAAGAATTTGATTTAACATTCAGATAAATTAGTGTATATAAAATTTCAGAACTTTACATTTGAAAAACTGTCAGTAGTTTTCACTCCAGTCATTTAATGTTCATGTATCTGAATTATACGTGTGGGCAGTCAAAGGCATCACAGATCTCTACTAACAGTACAATGGCTGTTATGGCTGTTATCTTTATAGTCATCAGAATGCCAGTTTGGCTTCATTATCAGGTCAACACACACCTTATTTATTTAAGCTTTATAATCCAGTACCAGTTACTAGATCTTGAAGTATTTCATCACAAGTTGTACGTTGCTTTTAATGTCTGCATAGAAAGAAGCATAATAGAGCACCTTGTAGAAATACGACATTTCTATTAACTAATGCAATAGTGAAGGCTTAAAAAAATCAGAGAAAAAACTAATCTGTTACCTGGTAACTGGTAGGCATGCATTATGGAGGAACATGCTCTTACACTTTACAGCTTTGGGGGTTTAGGTATTTTTTTATCTGGTTTTTTTTTTTATTATTATTTTTTCAGTGGGGCTTTGTAGAGGTTTGAGGTTTTGTTGTTGTTATTGTTGGTTTTGAGGGTAGGTTTTGGGTTTTTTTTCCTGTTAATAACAGAGATCATATTATCTTGCCTTGCTGTTATTCCTTTTCACTTGGTTGTTTTGAAACAAACTGGTGAAACTCAGCCCTTTCAGATGAAAGAAAGGGTGCTGCGAGTGCTGAGGGAGCTGATGGAGGAACTTGCCAATCCTCTCTCCATCATTTATTAGCAGTCCTGGTTAATGGGGGAGGTTCTGGATGACTGGAGACTTGCCAATGTGACACCCACCTACCCAAAGGGAAGGAAGGAGGATCTGGGGAACTACAGGCCTGTCAGCCTGACCTCAGTACCAGGAAAGATTAGGGAACAGTTCATCTTCAGAGTGATCATGAGGCTAGTGCAGGACAACCAGGGGATCAGGCCCAGCCAACATGGGTTCATGAAGGGCAAGTCCTGTTTAACCAACGTCATCTGTTCAACCTATGATCAGGTGACCCGCCTAGTGGATGAGGGAAAAACAGTGGATGTTGTCTACCTGGACTTCTGTAAGGCATTTGACACCATTTCCCACAGCATTTTGCTGGAGAGGCTGGTGGCTCATGTCTTAGACAGATGGACTCTTCGTTGGGTTAAAAACTGACAGGATGACCGAGCCCAGAGAGTTGTGGTGAGTGGGATTAAATCCAGTTGGCAATCAGTCACAAGCAGTGTCCCTCAGGGCTCAGTTTTGGAACCAGTCTTGTTTAATATCTTTATCAATGACCTGGGTGAGGGGATCAAATGCACCCTCAGTAAATTTGCAGATGACACGAAACTAAGTGGGAATGTCGATCTGCTTGAGAGTAGGAAGGCTCTGCAGAGGGATTTGGACAGGCTGGAGTGATGGGCTGAGGTCAGTTGTATGAGGTTTAACAAGGCCAAGTGCTGGGTCATGCACTTTGGTCACAACAATCCCATTGAATGCTACAAGCTTGGAGAAGGGTGGCTGGAAAGCTGCTTGGTGGAAAAGGACCTGGGGGTGTTGGTTGACAGTCGACTGAACATGAGCCAACAGTGTGCCCAGGTGGCCAAGAAGGCCAACGGCATCCTGGCCTGTATCAAAACCGATGTGACCAGCAGGAGTAGGGAAGGTGATTATGCCCCTGTACTCAGCACTCGTGAGACTGCACCTTGAGTGCTATGTCCAATTTTGGGCACCACAGTATAAGAAGGACATTGAGGTGCTGGAACAAGTCCAGAGAAGGGAAATGAGACTGGTGAGAGGTCTGGAAAACATGTCTTACAAAGAGCAGATGAGAGAACTGTGGTTGTTTAGTCTAGAGAAGAGGAGACTGAGAGGAGACCTCATTGCTTTCTACAACTATCTAAAAGGAGGTTGTAGTGAGGCTGGTGCCAGTCTCTTCTCCCAAATTACTAATGATAGGGTGAGAGGGAATGGCCTGAAGTTGCATCAGGGGAGGTTTAGATTTATTCAATCTAGAAAGAAATTCTTTACTGAGAGAGTGGTTGGGCAATGGAACAGGCTGCCCAGGGAGGTGGTGAAGTCACCATCCCTGGAGGTGTTGGAAAAACAAGTAGACGTAGCACTTTAGGCTATGGTCTAGTGGTTAGGGAGGTGTTGGGATGAAGGTTGGACTTGATGATCCTAGAGGTCCTTTCCAATCATAATAATTCTATGATTCTATGAAAAGGTTAATATTCTTGAGGTTTTGGCTTACAAATTATAGTTCTGTTAGTCAGAATAGTGATGAGTGCCACAGAAATAGATAGAAATAGATTAATCGATTATATAGTTGTATTGAAATACTTAATATGGAACGGATCTTCAGATGGTGGCTTCATATTTCAGGTCATACACCCCAAATCCAAGAAATCTTTTACTGTTGTCTCTCTACAATCAAACAGGTTTTTTTCAGATTATTAAATGCGAAACTGTAATAAATTAAAGTTTGTTCATCTTTGACATCTTACATCCTTCTAGTTTATTACTCTCTCCAGCTAAATCTACTAGGTTTAAAAAAGCTTTTCTAGAAAATGCAGCACTTGAAAATGTCTTGCCTTTTCATGTCTGTCAACTGCATATCTCCTTTCTTTCTGTCTTCTGCTACTACTACCACCATTTTTTGTGGATGACATTTGTGAGACTTGCAAAAGAGAGATTTTGAAGAAAGGGGTCACTCGGGAAAATGTTTTTCTATTGCTGTGTTATTTCACAGGTATAGTGTCATTAAGAGGACATTCTTTTTTTCCTAACTGTAGTTACCCAATGTTTTTTAATACAACGTTTACATTCTCCCATAACGAAGGAGAAAGACTACTAGGTTTTCTTTTAAATATGGATCAGCGTTTTGTCTGCTGACTGGACTCATTCTACTGAACACAGAAGAAATGCTACTGATAAAGTAATGTTTTCAATAAACTGTGCAGTTATAAAAAGTACAGGGTGAAATGCTGGTGCTATAGAAGTTAGAAGAAAGGATCTATTGGTTTCAATATGCACATAGTTCTTCCTTAATGTTATATTTTTCTTTTTATGTTACTGGGAAAAATAGAGATGTTTGAAGTTACCTGTTATTCTGAGACATATAAATGCTATGTTCTGTTCAGTCATTATGTTTATACAAGAAAAGTTACACACTATCTTTCATTCTTATGGGGACAGAAACATTTAAAAAGGAAGAATGTAATTTCAGTTGTTTGCTTCTACCGCTGTGAGAAATTGATGAATATAACTTTAAAATATTTTTAATTATGCAGTACACATTGTCCAGAAGACCTATTTCATTTAACTTTTAGAAATTTTTTTAATAAATCTTGGATTCTTTTATAGATACAGAATGAAGACAAGCATATTTTATGGTTAGAATTGCTTTTGCTTATATCTGACCATCTGTGAAGACATTCTCTGAAACATTTTAACTCTATCCAGTATGTTATATATACATAATACATGATGTGTAGTACTTTGGGGAGATAACCTGAATAATTCACCTACAGTAATATGATCATGTTGCACTTCAGGTTATAAATGTTTTATTGACATAATACATTGTCATATAACATAAAAAACCCCTAACACTTTAAATCAATGAAGGTGAATGATTTTGGACTTATAAATCATGATTCTGCTTATATTTATCATACTTACATTTCAGTTTATAGATATACTTATAGATATACTTATTTTATTAAACTATAGAAGTAAATGTAGAGTTGTGTTAGAGAACACTACAAACCATTTGACTAAATTAATCTCTTAAATTTCTGCCCTCCAATATAAACAGCTTTGTATACTTTAAGATGGAATTGTTGTCTACTTTACAGGTAAGGAAATAAGTGTAAGGACAGTGCTTCTCCAAAGCCAGGAAAAAAATAAGGGGAACTAGCTTGCAAGCTGATAAAAAAATGAGTGAGAAAAAGTAGGAATTCTCATTATTTTGAAAATTAAGTTAAAATTTCAGGATTCTTAAATTCAAGTATACTTTTTAATTTTTTTAGCCAAAAGTTAGATTGTGTTATATGTGTGAGGAAAGAGGGACATCCATTACTATTTAACTAAAATGGCAAGTGTGAGGAAACAGGAGCATCCATTGTTATTTAACAAAGAGTCCTGTTAAATAGCAGGAATAAACCATTATTTCACATCTGCTGATCTTTAAAAAGGAAATGCTGTCTTTTTAAATTCTGAATATGTCAGTTTGCATGACCTAAATGATGGAATTTTTCAGTGAGACCATTTGTCATAGGGATTATCTGATGAACTTTGTATGCCTGGAAAGTTTATTTAACAGCTCATTTGCCATTATAAAAACATGCAGGTAAACCCTGTGGAAAATGAATGCCTGGTGTCCCCTGTGCACACCTCCAGTTTTATTTCTGACAAAGAAATGGTGGCCTGTTCGAATAAAAGTTTTTACGGAAATCATAGAATCATAAAATGGTTTGGGTTGGAAGAGACATTAAGACCATCGAGTTCCAATGCCCCTGTCACGGGCACCGTTTTGTTCAGATTGTTTTTTCTTGGCTGCAGGTTCATAACGTGCCTTCATTACTATGAATTTCCTTTATTCTGCCTAATATAGCTTTAATTTTTTTTTTGTCACGCTCTTTACTTTTACTTACATTTTGGTTTTGTAGTTCCCTTATATTTTGTCACTGTTTGGTACCACAGGCATTTAAAAAAAAAAATAGGAGTTAAAAAGTAGGATTAAAAAGTAGGAGTTAGTAAATAGTGAATTGGACTTACAGAAGCTCAGCTGCAAAATTCCCGTTGATTCACATTATTCAGAGCCAAGATATTATATAGTAGGCCTGAAAGGAGGATGTAACATTCAATATTGGAAAAGATTCGGTATTGGAACTTCTTCCTGTAAGGTGTCCTTCTTGACTCTAGGGTCAGCATAGAGACAACTGAAGGAATAGTATCTCAGTTGATATTGACAATAAGTTAAACCAGAATAGGGAAATAAATCACAGGGGTAGCTAATTGTTTTTTTGTAGTTCTAAAAAAACCCGTGTAGACTTCTATGACATCATAATATATCACTGCATCTTATATGTAATCAACATTTATTCTAAAAAACTGTTCATGTCCTGTAGTGGTAGATATCAATACTAGAATTTTGAAGAAACATGTAGAAACGGTTTTTATCATCTGAGAATTGTCTGGTAACACTGAAAAAATATTTAGTGTTTCCACCATACAATTCTGTGATGATTATACAAAGCCAGTTGTAGAACATAAAAGTTTTACACTCACTATGTATTTAAAGTCGTGAATGAAAGAAGTAAAACTGACAGTCTAGTACATTTTTATAAAGCTTCATAATAATTGTGAACTATCAACAACACAGAATAATGGCAAAACTAGATGCTAAACCATAATTTTTATTTCAGTAGAGCATGAATTTCTAAAATTAACAAGGAGCCATATAACTTACGGGAAATTTTTGCCTGAATTTTCTTCAATGTATTGAGAGTGTTTAATCCAGCTCATGTATGCCTGATAAATATATAAGATGAAGATGATCTTTACTTTAGAATCTTTGTTTTAAATTCCAGATCCATCTGCTCCACCAGCTCCATCTAATATCAGAATTGCCAATATCAGTGCAAACAATGATGGGAGTGTAAATGTAATGATTACTTGGGATCTTCCAGAAGAACCTGATATCCCAGTGCACCACTACAAAGTCTTCTGGAGCTGGACATATAGCAAATATGTAATCCCAGCTAAAAAAAAGAGAAGGAAGATTACTGATGGGGTAAGAAAGAAAACAGTCAATGAGACAGAAATATGTCTTATTTCTGGCACAAAATAGAGTGCAAGTATAAAATATGTGAGGTATTGAAGTGATTTCAGCAGCTGGTAAAGTAATGGTCTTAATTTTTAATATCACCAAACCCATAGGTAATTTTGATCTCTCAATCTCTATCTTTCACTGAACTCAGGGAGTGAGTAGACTTCTGCCTTAAAATGCAGGTAAATACTGTAAGATTTTTCAGGAGAGGTGAATAGAAAGTTAAATATCGTTTGTCCTCTAAATTCAGGCTTATTTTATTAGTGCTTCTTAAAGATACAGTGCTTGTTTTATTTAAAAAGCCTAACATCATCTGTCACATTGTTCTTTCACTGTGCAAACAGAAGTTGTGACAGTATTATATAGAATAACCATTAAATAGTCAGTATAGGTCCAAGGAAAAAACAAAGCCAAAACTCTTTAGATAACCTGCTGTACCAAAGGTCTGATGTATTTCCATACCAGCAACTTCCTGCGAGTTTCTTGAATGATGTATCAAATACTGCTTTACTGGAAAACTATCTGTTGTGATACCCTTAAGCATATTGCATATTAATTGAAAGTAGTTAATAGAAATAGGAATCAATTACAGATAACAGACTGAAGTTAATTCTCACTGTTCTTAAATACATCATGAGAATTTGGTCACATGTCTGTGTTAACATTGTGTTTTGTCCATTTGCACTGTGACAAATGACAGCTAGAGGGCTATAGTTCCCTCCCTGTCCCTCAGTCACCAAACCCTGAGAGAAATACAGGCAATGAAGGCTGTGTGCTGAGTTCAGCTCCAGCAGGCTGGACACAGCAGAGCTGCCACTGTGGGAGGACTGTCTGGAGTCATGCCTCCTCATGGGACCTGATGAGTGATGATGATCTGGAGTCTGCAGAGTCACCACCACCAGCTTTATGCTGTGCAGGCAGGAAAAGGAAATTTCCAAACAATATGGAGTAATTTCAAGAGCTGAGATACCTTGGTTCTTTGTTTCAACTTCAGTAAATATGCATAGAAAAGAAAGTTCCTTCTTGTACCCTTAAGAAATCACTTTGTCAAGATAGGAGTAGGCTTGGACTGTGCTGGATAGAAAAGTTTGTGTTTCTCAGGAAAGCTGCCATTGGCTAGAGATCTTGGCAGAGGCTACAGCCTAAAGATTTAGGGGAGCTTTCACTCCACAAGATGGTCCTTAAATCACAAAACCTAGAGAATTTTAAATTTAAGCTGGGTCCTTAATGTTATGTTGACACTTTGCGTATAGTACCTCCTATATATAAATATGTTAAAACAGATCCAATACACAACATAATAGTAGTTGGGACCAAGTTTAGTCCTTGAATATAGGGAAATGAAGAAGAGCTAAGGCATATTTTAGGGAAAAGGCAGGCTCTTAGAATATCTTTCATATTACTCCTGGCTCATTGTACTTTTTCTTCTGCAACATGTCATGAAACTGTATGGTGATGCCAACGAGATTCAGACTTACTCCACAGGACTTTTCTGAGGTTATTGCTAATCAATGGTCCTTTGAATATTATAGAAACTCTTCTGTCTAAAAACTGAAATTGTGGGGAAAAAAAAATTAAATTAGAGTTGGAAAAATCTTACATTTAAAAAATCATTGAAGATATTTTTTATGCAGTTTTTCCATTTAGATGTAACCTAGTCCAAATAATTGTATAATGATTTCCATATGAAATCATACCAGGTAGATGTTCAAATAATTTGACTACAATATTAGCAGTTAGTTGAGTGTTATAGTCAATGTTATAAATATCTCACACAAAAGTAACAAAGGTAATTTTACTTTTAATAATCCCTAAAGTGCTAAATATAGCAGTATATGGTTATCTTTTTCACTCTGGATTGACTGTTAAACTTCAGAGGAACTAATGAAAACATTGACTAATGTCTTCTGTCTGAGATGTGGGCTAGAAGGGCATTTTTATGAATACATTAAAAAAGTTTAGAAATGTAAGAATACTGAGAAGCATTGGCTCTTATTTGCAATATCATGGGACTTGACTTAATTTATGGATTTTTGACTGGAGAATGCTGTTTACCCATTTAAAATATTCTGTGACAATGTAAACTGTATTTTCTCTTTTCTGTTTTCTGTTCTAGAGAAGATAAGTGTTCTCACCTGTAAGGAAGTATTTTTGGTTGTAGGGTTTGAGGTTTTGGGGCTTTTTAAATTTTTGTTTTCAACAATTGAAACAAATAGAAACTATTGCAAATATAATGAATGTTGGATTTTAGCTGTCTTCAGACTGACTGTCACTAGAAAAAAATTCAAATTCTTTGCTAACACAGAAATTGGAGAATAAAAAGTTTAAATTTCTTTGGCTAAAATAGTTTTGGCAGAAGAAAAAAAAACTTGGTTTATTAAAAAAAAACCGAAACAACTTTCGTTTTGCCCTAGAAAAAATAATTGTATTTGGCAAGTAATTGCCAAAATTATGTAAACATCAAAAAGGTTAGTATTTTAGAATGACACAGAACAACAGAGTCCAGTAAAATATAATTTTTTAAAGAAAAGAAATTTTTCTTTCTTGATTGAAATTTATACACGAGTTTTCTTTTCTAATTTCAAAAGAGTAGTATGCCTAAGATAATAGGCCTGCTTTTAATAAAGATCTGTGTTTCAGTAATACTATAACTACTTTGTATATTTATTCTCCTCTATTATAGGCCCAAAATTATGTGATCCTGGAGGGACTCCAACCCAACAGCAACTACAATGTAGAACTGCAGGCAGTAACACGTTGGGGTCAGATACGCCTAAAAAGTGCTAAGGTTTCTCTCCATTTTAGCACAAGTCAGGACACCAGGAATAATAGTAAGTAATTGTATTCACACACCTAAGTGCTTTAACTCTTCTTTATCTGGAATTTGAATGTTTTATATAATGCTTTCTCAAATTAAAAAAACTAATTTTCTTAAAGCTTTCTGTGTCGTATCATAGTGGTGCTTTCTTGGTGAAGGTGAGTAACCTTTTAATATTATATTTCTTATCTAAAAATTGATGAAAGTTTTTGCCTAATTCTTTATCTTAGGTCCTACTCACATGAAATAAACAAATGCAGTGAAAATTTGCATGACTGTAGTGTTAATATTTTTTAAATGCAATACAGGTATAAATACTTGCTATTTGACAGGGGCTGGAAGAAAACCATTTCTTTGTCTTTGTCTTAACTGGACAGTTTTAGTTTGCTATGCTTTTTAAAACCCTGACTATTTTCAGTAGTCCATTAACTCAGGTTCTTGAAGCACACAAATATGTATCTACTATACACTGATATAAAACATCAGCTCTTCTATTAGGGAATCTAAAATGTTCCATGTCTGACAAGCAATTAATTCTCAAGAAATTATTCTACTCATAGGACCCACATTCAAATTAAAATCTTGAGATCTGTAGATGTCATGTTGCTTCTTGTTAAGAACTTCTTTAAAACCTCACATGCCAAGTAATATAATTGAAAAACATATCTGAATCTGAAAGTAAACCATAATTAGTCTTTGTTAAATGCTAATTTTATACTTGTATACTTTGTACAATACATTGCCAAGTTATTGCCCCAACTGCTGATGTGTCTTGGATTAACCAATTTTAACAAATTCTGATAATAAGATGTAAAGGAAAATAATTTGAAATAGCCTGTTCTGACTCTGTTTCATTTTCCATCCTTTTTTTTTTTAAAGTACACTGAAAGTTTAGATGTTATTTGTTGTCATTTTCATAACATAACTG
The DNA here is from genome assembly GCA_024336885.1 of Actenoides hombroni. NCBI lineage: Eukaryota > Metazoa > Chordata > Aves > Coraciiformes > Alcedinidae > Actenoides > Actenoides hombroni. The sequence goes on from WUAM01000431.1 coordinate 13,770,145, forward strand.
TAATTCCTCTCACCCTAAGTAATCAATCGCCATTGTTGCTGGACCATTCTGCAAGCATATAGAGTTTGGATATACATAAAATATTTTGAAGTAGTTGTTAGTTCTGACAGACCTCCATATCTGCAATTGCTTCCCATTTTAATGTACCAAGAAGATAAAATAGACCTAAAGATCCTTCTTTTTCCCACATTAAGCTCATTTCTACTACCTTTTTGGTTCACCTGAAAAGACAGCAGAGGTCCAGGTCTTCATCTCTTCAGTAAACCTAGTCTTTGCTTGAAATCCATACCAGAATATGAGTTTGAATCTCCACAGTGTGTAGATACAGCAAGTTTTGGTTAAATTCTCACTGAAGCCCAATTTAGAGTTCTGCCCTTTCCATAGTGGCTCTTCTAGATGATGCCTGTGCTTTCTGCCATCCCCTAGAAAAGTGATCTAGTTGACAGGATTGTGCATGATATTAAAATCTCCTTTGAGTTACCACATTTGATTTTCCTTTCTTTTCTATATGTACAGAGGAGATATAATAGAAGAAAAACTACAGTGGGTGTTGTGTGTTTAATTCTAGTAAACTCAACCACTGAGTTCAATTATTATTGATGTCTATGAGAGATGTTGTCAGGTTTTTTTTTTAATGCGAAGCACATTTTGGTAGATACACAAACAAATATTTCCTATTTTTTTTACACCCCAACCCTTAGTCTTCTTATCTCCTCTGATTAGAAGTTTCTGTGAAGTTCTGGATCTTAGTGGTAAACTTTAAGGTGGTCAGTTTTCAGTCCAGTCATCTTGACTGTCATTTCACCACATTATGTCATGACTCTGAGAAAGAACGTGTAACTGAGTTTACTTCAGGTCACAGGAGAAGGCAGGTGCCTGGATTTCATTTGAGGCTGAAGTTGAGCTGTGTCCTGGTAGTTTGGATGAAATTCTAGGTGCCATTAGACACACCCAGCAAAAGTGACATTGGGCAAGCTGTTCAATTTCTCTCTCTCATTTTACTGTGAGATGAGCTTTATAAACTTTCCCCTCTTGAGAGCAGGGATGATTAATCAACTGATGTTTGTCAGGCTTTATTGCTAGTCCTGACATTAGGTGAGATCATCATAGTCTTTAAACATGACAGTAAGTAAAGACTTTCTATATAATAAACCCCCTCTAAACTGAAGCTGAGTAATTGAGATTGGACTGTGTCATTTTGGTACCAATCTGTATAATTACTATGAGAAGCACTTTTGCTGGTAGTGCTGTATCAGCTCTCCATGGTCTCAATGGTCTGTCTCTCATGATCTATATCACTAGTGGGTTTGTGTTGACAAAGGAAGATTTTGTTTTGCTTTTCCCTGTCCAAAACACAGTGTTTTTCAGAATCTGGTGCAGATCACATCTGATTTATTACTTACAAATCCTCTATCAAATGGAGCTCATTTATGTTATACCTCAACTGTGACTTTGGTGGTTTCATAATTTTCTGTCTAGTCCAGTGGTGGATCTGTTCTATCATTATCACAGCTAGATTTAAATTCCTTCCACAGTTTTGCTTGGATAACCTGAACTGTACTTTATTGTTTTACTTCAGAAAAATCTATCAGTAGTTTCTGTGAAAATCTGCTCTCTTCTAATGTCTAATCCATATAGACTTTCTAATGCCTTATGCTTTTTTTCCCTTTATTATGGTGACCTTTTTGAACTAAAAGGTTCATTGATTGTTGTATTGTTTTTTAAACCAGAGTAATGCTATACCAAGAGCAATATTTTTGTTTTCTCATATGCTTCAAGTATTTGACTCTTATGTCCACGCTATGAACATCCATTTAGTTAATGAGCAGTATTTTCTTTTTAACTGAAATCAGTGCCTGTGAGAATGGAAACACTTGTTTTACAGTAGAGTACTTCAATAATAAGTTTATAGACAAATATGAATATCCTTTATGTTAAGGCCATGAAATAAAAGATTCAAGATTCTTTGAGTCTAAACCACTGATATCACACATTTTAGTGAAGAGAGCACTCTTCTGAGAAGTGTATTTAGACCTTCCTGAACATTAAAAAAAAAAAGACTAAATTATAGCTTACACAGAAAAGCAAACAAAAACTATTCCCAAAGGAGATGCAAATTCATCTTCTGAATCTCACTGAAGTTAGTTAGGTACAGAGCCAGTCCTGCTTGAGGTACTTTTGAGAATACTCAGAAGCAGATGGAAAAAATATTTAAAAAACAAAAAAAAATATTGCCTGAAATATTATCTAGGACATGACCTTCACACCCCCTCTTTATTTGGGGACTTCCATGGCCTTTGGGAAGTAGTTCCAGAAGCAACAATCCAATTTTGCTGAAGTACCACTGCCAGCTTCTCTGCACTCTGTGGAATTAAGCTCTGGTTTTTTAGGTGTCTGTTCCTATTGTCAGAATAGAGAGAAGTCCATAACCTGCTGAAGTAATTTAGTCCTACAGACCTCTGTGAGCTTTGACCCTGGCCCTCTGGCATTATATTTCCCCACACTCAGAAATTTGTTGCCTCACTATATTTGTGTGCTTCACTTCTGGGAAATGCAGCAAGAGTCTCAATCTTTATATAGAAATATTCTAAATTAGTGTCCTGGTTTTTCTGGAAGTGGAGCAGACAGAGCAAAGCAGAGATTTAGTAAAACTAAAATACTTTGAGGTATACTTAATGGATTTAAATTTGTAATTCTATCACTTTTCTCCAGTCACTATCACTTTTTTATTTCCTATTAGGTAGTATAAACATTATGGTTACATTGAGAAAGAATTTGTTTTAGTTTGATAGTTTTACTTCTATTTAAAACAAGCGTAGAAAGTGTAAAATTGAATCAGATTAAGGATTGACAAGTAATATTTGGCCAAAAAGCAAGTGGGTTTCAGCTCAAGTTAGATGTATGACCGTGTTCAAGTTTACATGTTACTCTTGGTAGTTGTTGAAGCCCGAGTCTTTCCCTCTTTCTCGCAAATAAATTTGTCACTTTCTAATTATTAGAATCTTTTCTTTCAGGTGTATTATTGAATTACCTACAGCTTATTTTTTGTTAATCTGGTGCAAATACTGTCCTCTTAATCAGAACTGATGTATTTTCAAGTGAGCAAGGAAAATGCAGTTTAAATCAGCGTTGCTGCCTTTTCAACTGAAAATATCTAGAAATACTGTCAACCCTGCTAAATGTTGATGTACTTTTGCCAAACAAAATGCTTGGTGAAGGACATCCCGTTACCATTGCTTGTTGGAAACTAGGCTCATCACACCAAGGGAATTGCTCAAAGTTAATTCTGCTCTTACAATGTTTTCCTAAGCATTCACTGTTCACTGCTGGAAACAGGAAAGTGGGCAAGAAAGATCTTTAATCTGACCAGAGTGTTCTTATATAGCATACCAAAGGACTGTATTTACTTTGATGTAATAACCACATGTGGCACTCTGTGGATTGCACTCAATGCCATTCTTGGGTTTTGTGTGTATTCAAACACTGCACAAATATAAAGACCAAGAATGATTATGCAGAACTACTCCTAAGTACTATGACTGTTTAAAATGTCAATGTGTTAACATTTCTTGTTCTTGGGAATATAAAAACACTCCCTTTCTTTGTTATTCTTTTGAAAATTTACAGAGTATTTTTATATTAGAATATATGTATCTTTTTCTATATTTGCCAAAAATATATTTTTTTTTATACTGCGTTTCAATCAAATTCTGTTCTTTTCAACCATTATGGGCAGTTAGTTCTTTATATGAAATTTATTTAGTTTAGATTCTGAAATAAGATAATTTGGATTAAAAATAGTATTATTTGCTGAATTTCAGCACTGTTAACATAGTCATTATACAGCACTGTACTTAAATAACTAATTCATGAATGTTCTGCATATTGCAGAGGAACAGATGTCTGCTGGAAAACTGCAGAAAGGAATGGTAGATTCTTACCCAACATTTCAAAGAAGAAAAACCACTCGTTTTCTTAAAATTGGAACTCCCTTCTATCAGGACAATCAACTTCAGGTCAAAGTCTACTGGAAGAAGACAGGTTTGTCAAATTTTTATTTTGCTATTTTTTCAACGGAATGATTCTCACAACTGCCTAACAATTGTAGAACATTGGTGTAATATAATGAACTTCGTACAACCATTCAAAGTTAAATCATACACCCATCCTTTCTTTCATTCACCTTCACATTAGAGTGAAACATTGCCTCTCCTCTTTGTGTTATGGATATGCAAATGTCTGGCAGAGGGACATGACATGAATCAGCTCTCCAAAAATTGCAGTCAGTCATCTTGGGACACTGAATTTTCCCAGAGCTGTGATAATTTTTAGTTTGGTGGAAATTGTTTCTGTAAAGTTTTAAACAGGGAAGCAGAATTTGGCCTTATGTTCAGCAGAGCTTTTGTGGGTATGAATGTTGACTCCCTGGAGTATGACTTGTGGGTCTCAATCACATACAGTTCCTGGGCAGATTTTCTGCTGATGCCACTGCAGCATCACTTGTTGGATTTTGTCAGTTGAGAAATGAGTCAGGAAATGAATGTATATGGAAATCATACAGTGATGTCACAATAACTAAACTGTAATTTGAAGTAGTACATGTATAAAATCCATTCAGCTTCTGTGTTTGAAATAAAGGGCTACAAAATGCATAATCACATTTTCTTCTGGAATTTTTAAAATAATTGTAGAAATACTTAAGTTCTTGAGAGTTTAAGTCTATGCAGCACCAACCCAAATGAGGAAAGCCTGTATAACCAATCAGTTACGCTGTGTAACGTAAGAATGTCACGCTGGATGGTGTGGGTTGTGAGAGGTATATTTTCCTTCTTAAAAAGTGCTTGCCTGTTTGAATGGTTGCCTTTCTAGCCCTGCTATATCAAATACTTCCAATTCAAGTGCTTATTCCTCCTAAAATCTGCAAGCTTTGGCTCAGCCCAACTACATACACATTTTAAATGCCCCTATCTTGGCTATGCTAGTTTTCTTCTTTCTATCCTCTCATTATATTTCATTTTTGCCTAATGTCATGGAAAGCTGGAATAATTTAAAGTTTAAATAAAAGTTGAGGCATTTTTAATTGTGAGTTCTACATTTACTAAGAATATGCTTTTGGTTATTCAAAGTGAGATTTATGTATTCTAAGCTTGGTACTGATCACCTTAAGCTTCAGCTTTCTGGAACTGAGAGGTCCACTCATTCCTCAAGCTCCTTTTATAGTCAAAAAAGAAAAGCAGGTGACTTCTGAAGCAATTCATCTCACACAGCAGCTGAATCATTCTCTGGAGATGCCTCTCTTCCATAATACAGAAGAGAGCCTAGACAACTTACTTGTAGACAGCTAGATTTGTAGACAGGTCCCTCATATCTCTCTGTGTGCTAAGGTTCAGTTCTGAACAGTTTGAACTGAAACAATTGAGGGACCAGATCCAAAGATGAGAAGACTGTGATGTCTCCTACAGATATAAGGCCAGGTTGTGCAACTCACAGTCTGCAGGCAAGATTCAACCCAGTGGAACAATTGATCCAGCTGCAGCCATTTTCCTGACAGGCTATTTCCAGAAAAAAGATTGTATGACAAATATGCCAGCACCTCTAGTGAAATTCACATGACAAGTTGTTTTCCAAATTCATTGTTATAGTTAATGGAGGAAAAGTCATGACCATGACTTGTTCCGAAGTAAATACCTTGAACTAGGTGTCCACTAATCATAATGGTAGCTCGAACATCAATCTTATAATTAGATGTTATGCCATAGTTATTTAAATCTTGACATCTAACTCCAGAGCTGGATATCACTGTGTTAAATACCTGGAAGTAATATTTGTAGTATAAGTTATAAATGCCTGTAAAAAGAAATAAGGCAGTCAGGATACTCATAGTGGCTGAGATGAGAGCTAATTAAGACTAAATGAAGTCAGGAAATATTTTATAGATTGGAAATAACAGTGTTTGAAAGTGGTGTAGTCTCCACATTTGAAGATCTTCAAAGACAGATATGGCACAGATCTGTTAGAAATGACATGGAAATTCCACTTTGTGCCAGGGATGGACCAACTGGGTTCCTGAGTTGCTGACTGTACAGATGACTCGTCATGGGGCATCATGTGCACATCCAGTTAAACAAGGGGGACACCCAGAGGCCCACTTTGGTCATGTGGTGGGAGCAAGCTCTGTCACAGGCTCTGGAGTGTTTAGGTACATGCCTCAGCCATGCAGTAGAAGTTGCCTTCATTTTTCTCACGTAACAAACAGTGATAGCAAAGGCCTGTGAAGAAGGGCAAAATAAGGCAGTTTATCACACTTACTTTGTTCTTTTCTTTTTTCTTTTTTTAAAGAAAATATCTGTGTTGTGAGTAACAGCATAAGCAGTAACTCAGCAGGAGCCATTGCCTCATGTGGAACTGAAATATAGCCAGTTACCTGCTGCTGAGAAGCTAGCAGCTTCTGTAAGCTCTTACAGGAGTTTGGAAGTTATGTAGTGCATGAATGAGGTACTGACTGTAAATTTACTAGTGACAATTTACTGCAGAGCAGGTCTTTTTCACCATGCAAGGAACACAGCAGGAGAAGCATATTGTGTGTTTCTTGTCTTTATGAAAGACACCAGCTACTGGAGCCAGCAGCACTGGGAACTGCACCCACATGTCTTTCTCCTTATGAATGTCTCAATTTGTGTTTAGGGAGTTGTAGGAGGTGTAAGAGTGCAACAAGTATAATAGAAAATGCTGAGAGAGAATTTTCCTCACCCTATTCTATGGCCTAGCATCTAGGCTATTTTCATTGCAGATAGGCGGCAATCAGAATTCAAACCTTCCTGACAGGAACTGATCTCTTTGTCTTCTTTGCGGTAGGTGAAAACAGGAGTCCCTGTTGATTGCTCTAATGTTCTCAGTTCTCATTACTTTACAGTTTCCTATTAAAAGCAACACTTTCTGATATAGGTACGGAGCCATTCTATAGCCCTAAATTTGGATGTGTGACAGAATTAGTTCTGTTCTCACTCAAACCAGGACAATATCATCCCTCTGGATAGAGTTCATCAGACTGCTGTCTTGTGCAACTTCAGTGGAGGGAGTGTTGCAAACTATTACTGAACTGGCTTTATTTACAGCAAAGAAGTGATTGCTTATCAGTACTCAGAAACTGAACACAATATTTGAGTTCAAGTCTGAGTAAGTGTGTTCAAGATCCTATTTCCATATATATGCATCATAATGTGCCACAGTTTGGTACCAGGAAAGACTTATTTAGGCCTGTTCTTCAAGTGTCATTGAAGTCCCATTAGCTTCAGTAAGCATGAGTCATGAATGAAATTTAGGATCTGGACTTTACATTAAAATACATCATCTTACTGAAATAATCTTTTGGTATTAGTGCTTCGGTATGATGGCAATAATCACTTCAGGACATATGCTACCAAAAATAACTCCTGCTTGAAGCAGTACAAGGTGCTTAGCAAATGCACTTAATTTTGCTAGACAGAGTCATCACAAAAGTGTATTGTAATTATATGAATACAATAGCTTCTTTCTGAAAGAAGAAAATGTCTTTCAATTGCTGCCTCTGACTTAGACCTGGGATTAGAGAAACACAGTACATTCCTTAAACATGATGAATCCCACTTTTGTAAATGAAAAGAAGAACTTGGTCGTGGCCAGATTTTTTTTTTGCCTTCTCAACTGTGTAAAATTAGAAATTATCTGCTATATATAGTGGAATCAACTTAAATCACTTTAACTCCTTGGTGCTGGAGTCACAGAGTACCATCCTTTACCAAGAATGGATGAACTCTGAACACCCTACTTAAAAGGATTAGCTACTTAGAATAATTAAAATCCTCAGTATCTTGTGCAGTAATCAAGATTCAAAGTGTGAAAATAAAAAGATCCTCTATTCCTCAGTGATTTGGCAACTAGAAAGCTGAGGTTGTGGACTTCAGCTGAAAAGCCTTCAAGTTGCCACAAATTTGTGTATCTTTAGGGTATGAAAATACCTGAAGATGTTTTCCCTAGATAGAAGGAAAAAAAGTATTCTTTATGAGCTAACTGCATCAATTCTCACAACTTGCTGCAGTAATTGTAATGCAGTAAAATATTAGAATATAATTCTTTACAAAGCAACATGTCACAATAGTATTTTCTAGCCCATTACTCTGCCTTCACTACTGTTTTCTTAGTGCTTGTTATTTGAATATAATGTAACTCTCCTTAGGTAAAGCTTTAGTTTACTGCACTTTTGTCTGAATGAAGTCTATGAGCATTTACAACTCCTGTTTGAATGAAACATTTAAAGTACTTCTAGATATTTAAAATCAATATATCTGCCCCTTGGTTTTACTTAAAAAGACAAATATTTAAAATGCATTAAGACTTGGCTTCAGGCTTCTTTCTTTTGTGTTTCTGGTAAATGCTAAAGCAGAAAAAAAAAAAAAGAACACTTAAGGCAGGGAGAGGCAAAGAATCCTCCATTGTCTGATAAATCAACAAAACAAATACAATGAATTAAATTACAGGGAAGAATAAAATGCAAGGCAAGGCAAAGCAAACAGAAAGCTGCCACAAATGCTTTTAAAACTAGATCTTAGGAAAACAAAATTAACTTTCACTTAGTTCAGGGAGATAAATGAAGTGACTGTATGTGCTGACTTGTTGTTTGCAATAAGGTATTTCATATGGCAGGTTTTAAAATGATTGAAAGCTTTCCCCATGTTATCCTATGGTCCTTTCTCACAGAACCAGTGCTATTGAAGCTAATGAAACCCTGCAATGCCAGCTGGAGTTTGTAGTTGTTATTGTAAAGAATTCAGCAGTAGTTGCTTAACACTAAGGAATTATTTAGTTTAGTACTAACTGTTGCACTAGGAAGATCAGTGTTTGAGCAGCTGGCCATTTTTTAATTATAGATATTTAAGCAGTAAAATATTTGTACTTGAAGGTATTGCTGTGGTCCAGATGGTTCTTTCAACAAGTTGCTGTTAATTAAAACAAAGTATACACCAATATATTTCCCCATATTTTTATGCGAATAAGAAACATAGGCTCGGCAGAGGCTGATTGTGTGTGTACATATAATGTTCATTTGTATTTAGGGTTTTTATTAATAAAACTCTCCCCAAGCACAGGAATCTTTGACTAGATCAACTATTTAGAAATTCACCAGTAAACTTTGCATAATTTTGCTTTTCCACATGTGCTTCATCTGACTCAGATGCTTGTATCCTATGGGCTTTCCTCAGCATCCTGCCTGGGGTGATAGGAAATGCTGTCAGCCTTAACTGTTGTGGGAAATTATTCCTGTGTGATTCCCACTCCTCCCTAACTTTGTCTTACATAGACCTAATGTAGTTCCAGGAATAAAATTTTTGTTACACTGCTGCTGTTTTTAAAGCCTCTTTGCCTTTTTTGCTGCCTGGAGAGACTGAAAAGGGTAGCACCTGACCATCTCCAATTGTATTTTGTAAAGTGACTACAGGACTTGGACTATTTGCTTTATGTCCAAATGTGACATGCTAACAGTTCTTAAAATGTTGCTGGTGGGAGTCATGAAAAACACCAAAAGTAATAGAAGTTGGTAGAGCAGACAGTGTAGTGTGCAACTTCTCAAATAGTATGCAATTGATTAGTGGGACAAATAGTAAAGTCTTAAAATCACATTTACAATAGGGGCAACCTCAGCAGCATCTCCCCTGCAAATGGGACAATACTGGGAACTCTTTTCAAGGCCACAGTGTACTGCATTTCTTCATGTTTCCACAGAAACAAGAGAAAACCATTACTGAATGCCTTTCATTCGCTTCCAAACCTCTGTACCTTTCAGGGTAGGTGGTTAAAGCTCTCGGTATGAGAGACTTAGGGGCTAGTCTGTCCAATGATTAGTCCCAGGAATGTAGTTGGAACTGATTCAAAGTCAGCCAGGAAATCAAATATCAGAAACCAAATGAGAACTACCCACTGTCGTCCCAGAGCTCAGACAGCACAGAAGACTGATTTTGCTTTGCAGGCACCCACTGATGTCTGCTGAAGGCAGATTGTGGCTGTACTGGACTGGTTTGGTCATTCATCAGACTAGTTCTAACACTTCATTTGGTTGATTCACTTATTGTAAATTTAAAATTTACATAGATTATGCTGTTCACAAGCCCTCAGTATTATCTGAATCATACCCTAGAACACCTTTAAAAAGTGAGTCTTTTTAATTTGACTTAGTTTATGCATTTAAAAGAAGTCTTCTTTTTATTCTTAAACATAATATCTGAATACAAATTTAAGCTTGATTTCTTTTGAATTTTAAAAGATCAGGTAGAAGTCTATTTGCAAATTACCTCATCCATAAGTGCAGTCCAAAGATAGACCATAACTATGTGGGATGCGTACCTGCAGTCAGGCTGCAGATACACATTCAATATTGTGAAATCATTTGTCTTAATGATAAGACTTAAAGAGTTAACTAACTTCAAGGCACTGAAAAAATTAACTGGCCAACTAATATATAAACTTCTACCTGATTTTTAATTCTTCAGGAAAAAATGTTTTCAAAACTTGCATCTTTATGTTCCTTCAATAATATCTGTCTACCCAGTACACAGTTTTCTACATTTCTTATTACTTATTGAGTAATTACTTGCTGAGTATTACCACAACCTATAAAGTTATTTTAACAAGAAATAGAGAAATTTATATATATGCATGAATAGTGTCATTAAGATTGTCAATGACAATGTCTGTTTTTATATAGTCTGAATAAGTGAGAGATAAAATTACAAGCTTTTTACTGCCCAGTTCTTCCCCTTCTTTCCCCAAACTGCATCACTGCATCACATTCAGTCAAAGCTTTGTCTTCTGTACTTACACTGTCATACCTGGAGCAGTCCTACCATTCCTATTGTGAGTAAAAAGATACTGAGTACTGCAGTTTAGCAAGATACCTTTCATCAGCTATGGGGTAATAACTGCTCATGAGTGCTCTCTTAGCCTGCCTCACCTCTGAAGTAAAATATTTAGCTTATGATCCAGGGAAGGTTAAACTATCAGTAGTGAGTCATCATACTCATGGTGAAGGTGGTTTAAACTAACAAGTGTCCTCTTGTAAATTGGATCGATTTCCTCAACACACTTCTTTTTAACCTCTATTGTTTAATTCACCTAGTTTATAAGGCAGCCACAAAACCAGTTACATAAACACTACAGTCAGGACAGGAAACCGGACTATTTGAATGAGTAGCTAGAGTTCGAAGGAAAGACACCAAAAACTGGTCTCCGGCACTGAAATTTTGATCTAAGTTTAAAGATGTCACATATATGCAGCTGATGAATAGTGCATTCTTAAACACCAGTTTCTTTTACTCCTGTAACCATAAACTGAATATAAAAAGATCCATAGTAGTCTAGATCGAAGGTCCATCGCAACAAGTGTTCTGTTCTTGTCAGTGGCCAAAAGCAACCAAAGGAACATAAGAATAGGGCAAGCCTGTAATGATACTTCTGCAGATTATTGTCCCAGCCTCAGACTACTTCTAGTTCATGTGATTTCCTGACACCAGTGTGATTTCATTGTATTTTTTCACTGGAGGATAATATCCAATATCCCATCACATTCACATAATTTTAGGCATCTGAAACATCCTACATTATGGAGTTCCAGTGTTTTCAGTGCTTGTTTTATGAAGAACCTCATTTTTTAATTTCTATTGAAGCCACTTTTTGTAACTTTATTTGAATACTTATTCTTGCATTGGAGACACAGAAATTAGTCAAGCTCTGTTCACCCTGTCTGTACACACATGATTTTATAGATATTTAACCTGGTTTGGTTCTGTTCTTTTTCCCATAGACTCAATAGTCAAACTGCAGATTTAGAAACTGCATAATAATGCCATTAACTTTATGAATAAGTTCAGCAAAGTAACATCCCCGTATGGCATGCCACTGTGGAGTTAGGGGTAAGTTGGGTCTGTACCTTCCCACCTAAATTAATGTCCAGATTTGTCAAAGTTACACAGAAGGATTCAGGTAATGACCTAGTGACATTTTCAAAAGATACTTAGCTGTAGCAAGCCTTGAACTTCTTTGTTTGTTTGTTTTCTTTTTCATTAAATTCAGTTTTAAAATGAAAATATGGCTATGAGGGAGCAATGTAGAAACCTTCTATTCAGGCTACAAGCAGCTATTGTGAGACTTGGAGCTTACAAGAGTCACATTTCCTTGTAATAGAAAACCAGAATAAGATACTGTTGAACTCACTTTATATAGGATGTTGTGTGTGGGAAAAGAAGTGAGGGTAGAGGTAATCCAGCTTGGAGATGATCCCAAATTTAAATCCCTCAATATAAACATCTTTAAACCTTGAGGCTTCCTAGGTCTAGATACAGACACCAATACTGTGGCTTAGGCCTGTCTTTAAATTACACACTAATTGTTAATATAATTTTTGGAAAGGCTTATTATTGTATTATACAAAGAATGTGTTCTATCTATAGAAAGAAAGTTTGTTTTAAATGGCATAATGTGAGAAACAAAATCTTTGTGATTTAAGCAATATGCTTATATTCCATGTAAGAGTAGGAAACAGTATAGTTTGCCTTGTTAGGAAGTGTTTATTGAATGAAGTTTAAATATCAACTGAGAGTTTTGGTGTTTGTTTTAATCATACAGCTTGAATAGGTGATTATGAAAAAGTTCTTTTTCTCAGTGGTGTCATGAATACCATGTATTTCATCATCAAATATTTGACACTTTGGATTTTTGTTTTCCTTTTTTATACCATCAGGTGAATCAATGCAGAGGTATCTATAGAGACAGAGCTGTTTTAATTTCATTTTTTTTAGGAGAACTTAAATAAAATGCCTGAGACAGAACACATTGAAAACACAGGGAAAAGAGCACAGATAGGCTCTCAATGCATTAGCTCATCAATGCAGCATTTTATCATTTGTTGAAGGCAAGTTCTGTTTAGCTATGTAGCCTAAGACTGACAACTCACTTTGCATTTGCTAAGCTACCATAGGTAAAGTAACACTTGTTATCCTACTGTTATTTCTTGTCCTGTCATTAGCTTCAGATTTCAAATGTTGGCAAGAAATGCCATGATTCAGAGAGGCATAGAATGGCTTGTGAACCATTATGGGAAGAAATAAAGAAGTGTCATGATCAAGTACTTACTGAGATGCTGTTTTGCTTCTGTGCAGTATGAAGTATTTCTTCCCAAAGAGTTCTTCAGTCATGCTGTTATTACAATGCCATAAATGTCATGTATATATACTAATCGTGTCTTCAAAACCGAAGCAACTACTAGTAAATAACAATGCTTCATTTATTCACTTGGATTTTGCCCGTATTTAAGCCTTCCCTGAATATTTTTCAAGACCTCTCCAGCAACTGCATTTTAGTAGAAAAAGTGTTTATGGACACTTGCATATTGTAGAACTCTGTGTTGACATGGAGAAGAATGGTGTCCTGATAGATGACTGTATGCCTGAGACATCCGAAGATGCTTGGTTATATTCTCTCAACCATTTGCCTAATAGTTCTTGGTGTGGACATAAAGGCAGGTTATGCTGTAGAGCAGCCCCTGCTGCTCATTCTTCTGCCAGATTGGTGGGTTTGCAGCAGTTGTATTAGATCCACAGTTATAATAGTGTATCAGGGGTTGCATACTGGGAGAAGATAAGGCAGGAACATTTCTTCAGGAAGCCTTTGATTTGTACACTTCAGAGATGATAAAATGTTTTTCTTTATACAAGGCTTCATAAATTTCACCATTACCATTGCTTCTTTTGCATTCACCATAGCACAGCTTCGCCATTCAGTACAATGAGAGAAAGCACTTTTGTCCTGGATAGTGCGTTGTTTGACACAGGATTTATACAGAGCTCCCCAAAAACATACTATAACTTTGTCACAGAAACAATTACTCAAGCTAGTATTTACTGAGATAGGCACTTCATGGGCCCTAAGCAGATTCTGCCCTGTGCTGTGATACTAAATATAAAATCTTTACCCCTTTCTATAACCTAATTTTACAGCAGTAATACTTGAAGACACATGATCCAGAAAGAAAATTACTCAGTTTTGCTCTACTTCCTTCTTCCTGTTAGGCTAAGACAATCAAAGACATGATCAAGATTATCTTTTAACTATACTTTGTATGATCAGTAATGTCTTCGTCTTGGTGGGTACTAAATTTTCTGGCCTGATCCATTAGCTATTCTTAACTATTGAAGGCAACACGGCTGTTCATATGCTTAAGTGCCTTGTTGAATCAGGGCCAGAGTGCTCAGAAGCTTGTAAGATCAATCCCCCAGTATGAGAAGAAAAACAAAAACCATGTGGCCAGTCACAAGTAATCATTGCAGTTTGCTGTATGAAATATCAGATTTAACAATATATAATAAATCCAGAAGTTTAGCGACATGCAGAACAAATTGCTTCAGTAATTTTCTTATTGAATAGCTTTACAGAAAATTCAGTCTCCTTATGGTGTTATATTTGAAGAAAGGCTAGATTTGAATGCAGTCAGTTTACATATGCCTAAGTATCTTCTGAACTTTGATAACAACTCTTTTTGACATACAGTTAGCATATTTATTAAATGTCTATCTTTTGTAGGGAATCAGTTTGCTGAGGTAACTTGATGAAAAATATAGAACATAATTTCCTTTTTTACTGAAATACTCATTTGATATATGCTTGTTATTTATATTAAAAATATTTTTATGTTGTGAGGTAAAGGTTTTCATATAAGTATGTCTTATTTTAACTTTTTTTACTATATTTTAGTCTAATGGGAAAATCTATCAGACACTGCTTGTTAATTACTTCAAATCTTGTCACAAGAAATTAGCTTGATGTTACTGTGTTTATTGATGTTAGACATTTTTATTGTAGTTAAACCCTAATTTGAGTTGCTGTTGTTGAACATGTCTACTCTGAAATCTTGTTTTCCAGCAAATCCCATTTGATTTTTCTTTCTAATAAGTTTTTCTAATTTGATTGTCTGCATAATAGTGCTGTCACAGCTGGCATTAATTGGCATTTTATACAAAATTGTACAGACCCATCATCCAACAACCACCCGTCAGACAGAATAATATACAACTCTGTAGCTGAAATACGTCTACTGCAGAGACTGAAATACTTCTACAGCAGAGACCATTATCACCACTTGACAGGAATGGAAGAGGGGTGAGGAGCCATGAAATGCTTTGCCTAAAGAGGTCTGGCAAACCAGCAGCAGAACTAGCCCCAGTTCCCAAAACAGTCTGCTGCAATTTTCTTACTGTAGATCACAGGAATACAAAGAAATACATACATCGTAAATCTGTTTACCTGATCCTCTGGAGTGACAGTAGGTTGAGTTTGTATTGGTGGTGCTGGGTTGTGTGAACAAACTTCACTGCTCTCCTTCAGTTCTCATTGTCAAGTTGGCACCTTTCTGCAACAATAAATGTAATATAAAGCAGAAAAATGTACTCGAGGCAAAGACAGGAGTTGACTGAAGTAACATGGTAGAAAAAAAGAAACCACATTAGATGAAATTATTCACATGGCTGTAAGTAATGGAAATGTACAGCAGAACAGAAATGTGGATAACATTGGCAAAGATGAGGAGAAGGGATCACTTTTTAAATTTAGTTTATTTTCAATAAACTGGAACTGTTTAAACTAGAAATTTGAGCTAGGAAAAGTTGCCGAGTTACCTGGCATTTGTGTTGGATGATTTTTCTTAATGGGTTTCAAAGCAAGTGTGGAATGTAGGCCTAGATTATTCCCACTGACCATCATGCAGCTGTGGTTTAGGATATGTTGCAGTACCTTAAGCAAAACTTTCCAATCTTGAATGCTTTCATTGTGCATATGAACCCGAACTTTTCAAAGTGGCAAACAGATGCATTTGGCATTGGCATTAATAGGATTTTGAGCTGCTTTTAGAGCTTGAAGCTGCAGAATAAATGAGTATTTCCCCACCCTCCACACCCGCTGAAAAACATGAAATATATTTATTTATTTTTATTAAAATGAAGTTAAAGAGTTTAGGTTGGCGAAGGGGAAGAACAAAGATAAATCTGATGGAGAACATCTAACGAAACACAATCAATAGAAAGATAACTTTGTGAAGATATTCATGTGAAATTAAAGACGTGAAACATAAGACAGAGGAAATTAAAACAAGTATCTTTTCAACATGCTTTAGAGCATATCCTGATCAATAAATTTCTAGTAAGAGATTTAAGATTTTTGTCCAACAAAGTTAGCTGCATTACCTTGTTCAGCAAAAGACTTAAGCATATGTGGAATTTTAAGAATATGCTCATGTGATGTCTGTATAGGAATGTTTTCTTAAGTCTAAGAACTCATTTTATACTTCAGAAAATTTGCTTTAAAAATCATAGCCAAAGTAACATCAGTATTAGTTTATTTGAAAATATTAGTTATGTGCAACTGTCTGAAAGATCTAAAAATCTTTAGCTTGGGCAGCTGGAGTTCATTTCCATGTCAGTATCTTAGAGATTTTTAAAGTAATTTTCTTGGTATGTTTTGTTTTTTGTTTTTGTTTTTGTTTTTTTTTAATTATTATTCTTTTTTATTATTATCATTAAATAAACTTGAAAATAAAAGTAATTATTTGAATAAGCTATCTTCTGTAACAGTTCTTTGAGGAGTTCTTACTTAAGTGACTGTTCTGTTGACTAATTTCACAAGCTTATAGCTTCTCAAATGAGTGCTAGCACTTAGTATGTCCTTCAAGTTCAGTGTTTCTATACAAATATTTTGTATTCTGGGAAATATAAATGCTTGCTGTTTGCACAAACATCAGTCTTTTTAGTCGCAAATGGTATACATTCTACCCATGAAAACAATGAAGTTACAGTTCTTTATAAAGACTCCTAATAGGAAGTACAGAATCAGGAAAACTCCAAACTGTTAAGGAGGGGATTGATTATATAAAAAAAAAAGGCTTCATACTGTGACATCTGAAATATCAGGGAATATCTGAAATACAAAGAAGTAGTGTGGCCATTTCTTTTCAGTGTTATGTACATATTCTAGAAAGGATAAAACTGTCTAAAGTCAGTCCCATTAGATACTGGATATTGTGTTAATATTAACTATGCAAATGACTGTTCAGAGAAAGATGTGGCTGCGGGTTACAATGTATTAACCTTAGCTGAGCTTAATTGAAAACCATTAGCTTTGGTGATAGTGGCTGACATTCAGCTAGAATGCAGCTTGGACAGCTTGTCCAGTACCCACCACTGAGTTTGTAATGGACAGCTGAAAACAAAAATCTAAATAAAATTATAGTAGTGATCTCACTAGGAGATTGTATATTGCTGAAAGGAAGGCTGAGAGAAGCTTTTCTTTTGCATGTGATGTAAACAGATGTATCGTTAATGGGTAAAAGTCAAAATCTAGAGCCATGAGCTTTATGAGCAAATTTTTATAAATGCCTATTTTCATCATTTTTTAAGTCTCTTCTGTGACTTCTTAGATCATTCCATACATCTTGTTTCCTTTTGCTTTTAAAAATTTTGAAGATAATTTTTAAACCAGTCTTGTTATTTAATATACATACTTCAAGCATGTACATACCCTTGAGTTTTTCATGCATATATGTATGCATGCATGTATATATGTATTCATATGTATGAAATAACTTGAAATAACATACTCACTGAAAAGAAAGAAAATAATTTCTTTTCAATAGAGGTTGCTATTAGAATACCAGATGTGAGCATTACCAAATATGATTCATTTGTTAATTTTGTTTAAATAAAAATATGTGAAATTATGTTTATTAATAACCTGATTCCTACATTTACAGTCCAAGTTGATAGGAAATGAAATAACAATTTTTTAACCTCTTTTTGATTTTCTTGATCAATTAGAGAGGTTATCAGAAACTGCAGCTGTTTACAAATGGGTTACTAAGTGTTTGCTAATACAGGAGAGGAGAAGTAGGAGAGAAGAAAAGAACTGCCTGAGAGGAGAAGCTCATGTAAGAAATGGAGGTGGAGCTGCAATAAAATCCAAACATAATTCTGATGTGCCAGGAGCTGGAAATACCAAATATCTTGTGTTACAGCCTGTTTAATCACATTTCTGAACAGTGGCTTAGTAAAATTCTACACTGATGTATCTGGATGCTGAGCTGTTGAAAGCTCTTAATGCTTGGAATTTATCTTTCCCCAGTTGTCCATGCAGTAATATTCAATGACCTACCTGAGGTATGTGTCTTTCCAGTTCTTGATGGCTGCATAATGGCAAGGCTTAATTCACTTGGATAATCTCTACCAAAGAGAGAGGGATTTATTTATGGATCTTAAGTGAATAATAAGTGAAAATAGCCATTTTGTAGCTTTAAATAGAGCAGTCCACCTTACATGCAGATAGTTTTAAATAATAAGCTGTGATTATCAGGTAATATGTAATCAATAACAGATTCACCGTGGTTAATTAGCACAGAGTATACATTATTAATATAGTATGATTAATATAGCAGCACAAAGTTTCCAGGTTCTGAGAAGCTAGGTGCTTTGTTTGTTTGTCCCAGGAGAGGGGTGCAAGAAGGTGATAGGAAATAATTGAATGAACTGGAAGTGATGAAATCAGATTAAACCTGCTTACAAATGCATGGTGAGTTTGTTCCTTCATCTGATAGGCGCATCAAGTGGGAAAGCCCAGCAACTAAGAGGCAAGGGAAAGCACAACAATTTATTTATTTTTAAATGAGAGGGAACAATCACAAGGCAATAAATTATTTCTTTATAAATTTATTTTTGAAAAAAATGTTGGGTTTCCAAAGAAATCAAATAGTTCACATACATGTGTTATGAAGGTAGCTGCTGCAGAAATGCATTTCAAGCAGCTTTTAATCAGTCTTTTTATCAGAATACCATTTAAGCTATTTTCAGACACTGCTAATTTTCTGTTTAGTTTGCAGTCACTCCCTTCTGCATCCAAACTGCTCATAGAAGTCTAATGCCAGATCAACCCTTAAGGCAGCAAAGATATTTGTTTTCCCTTCTGAAACCTACAATCAGCCTCTTGGCATTAGCGGCTATGTCATACCAAACTAATTAATAATAACAGACATAATTTTGCATCCCCTGTATAACAATAGAGGAGAACTAAATCCAGAAACATGACAGGATGTATTTGCACTACCTGATGAGTTTTTCTTTTGTCTAATCCTTTACTGCCCTTTGTTTTGCTTCCTTATGCAATCAGTATTAGACAGGAAGCTAGGAGAGCTGGAAATAGGTTGAAAGCTTATACTATTGGCAGTGTGGCAATTTTTTGTCATTGATTTGACAAAAAGCAAGCTCAAACCTGTAGTATTACTCCTAAGAGTCAAGACTAGAATTTTATTTGGAAAGATACTGAAAACGTCTTATGATATATTCTGAACAGTGAAAGCTCAGGGATTTACAGACATTTTTCACGTATCTTCAGCACAGATTTCTCCAGCAGTGCCAGGCAGCTGCATTGCAATGCTCTGACAGTATAGCATAGGGAGTTGACACAAAGTCTTTTCCATAACTTGCAGAATGTTTAGAAGCAGCAGCATTGAGATTTCTTTTTTAATGCTTAATTTAAATGCTTGATTTTTTTAAAGAAATGTAAGCAGTATATGCTTACATATCTGAAAATGCCAATTCACTATTGTTAAAGTCTCCATTAGCTCATATAATTATGGTTTAAATTACATAACTGTTCAGTGTTTTCTTCATTTGGCTGAAGGATGCTTGGGAACACATGAAGAAGTACCAGCTCAACAATTCTTAAAACTCCCTCTTTTTTTTCCAGATAATCCAGAAAATTTGCAATGGTGAAAGTATAATTATAATATATCTCTTTTCCTTTCTTTTTGTTTCATTTAGATATTAGCATGAATCAATTCCAAGTCCACTGGTTACTGGAGTCCTGCATACACAATGACACCAAAGGACTTGGGAAAGTAACTGAGCTGACTTATGTAAGTCTCCATTCAGCCTTCTGCTTGACTCTGAGTAGCTTCTAAGCAGCAAGAGAAAGGATAGTACTGTAGCATAACACAGTATGCTTTATACAATGATTCATAGATAAGTAAGAATGTTTCTTTTTTATGTTCCTTTTGGGCAAAAGATAGAAATGATGCATGTGGACTTTTTGGGGTTTTAGTTGTTTGGGTTTTTTTAAATTCATGCTAGGGTAAATTTGTTTGTTTGTTTGTTTTTTTGGTTTTTTGTCAGTGTCATTCAGAAAACAAGAACAAAGGCAAACAAACTTCTTAACTAAGTACTCATGTATTTCTACAGCATATAGAACATGGAGTTATCTATAATTAGTACTGAAAGACTCTAGCACAGTGCAAATACTGAACAGTAATACTAATAATTAATAAACAAGGTTTTTCTTTAGACATGCAGGTGGGTTTCACAACCCTGAGGAGAATAATAAAATAAGAAAAAAGGAGCATAGGTGAAAATTGCTAGACATTAAATCTGGAAGTCATACAGATATCAGATAAGGAGAAAAGCTCTGTGTAAGTACGCATCAGCCCAAAAATATATTGCAGTGGCAGTTCTTCATACTCAATTTCTTAGCAATCTAATATCATCTGTCTCTGTAACGCATTATTTGAACAACACAATAATGTGATTGGTGCATCACAGTTGATCTAGTGGCTTGTCGAGAATGGAAGAAATCACAATTCACCTTTCCTTCTTACCTTGACCTATACTACTGGGTCAATTCAGTGGAGTTAATGACATGTAAAAGTAGAGTAAATCAAAAGACATAATTTGTCATTCAGGAGGCTGTTAGCTTGTACGATTCACTGCTTAATGGGGTCAGCAAAACAAATAGTGGAGGTGGATTAAAAAAATGATTGTGACATAATATTATGATCAGTCCCAGTATTTCAAGTTATGCCCACTGAAGACAGGAGAAAGTTAACCTTCTAGAAGTTTATTTCCACTAGAGGTCAGGAAAGACTCTTTGTACATCCACCCAAATGTATTTTGGGATTAGTTAATTTGTTTCCTCAATCATCTTATAGTAATTGGTCCAGTCTACTTTAGGAAACTCTTGTGTTTCTTTTGAGGAAGTAAAGAATTGCAAGCAAACAGAAGAAGGTGGATGCTTACAGTTGAAACACCCAAGTTCATAGACTGATCGCCTTATCCTCTATCTTTTTGTCTTTCCTGCTAACAGAAACTTAAGAAAAATTTGGAAGGTGATTGTGAATTATCCTTTGAAGTGACTTGCCATTGGTATTTTTACAGAACCATCTAAGTGAGCTGTGCTCATCTCTAAGTATGGAAAGGATATGCCCTCAGATGACTGATCTGACCAAAAATTTATTTCTTCTATTGATCTTTGAGTAGATGTGTGGTGTTTCAGTAGTTCAATTGATCCATCAGTGTACAGAGGAGTACACTTAGCTGTTGATATTGTTACAGTTTTGATACTGCCTATGACAGGTGAAAGAGGATAAAGACCGTACAATTCCAGTGTTGAGCATTTAGGCCCTGTCACAATAAATAAAAACAGTCCTGTCACAATTTTAAGGAGGTGTGAAGCTTGTTGGAGCACTGTCCCATCAGGTGGAAGGCAAGGAGTCAAGTCCATTCTCATCCCAATCTCTATGTCCCATTGAAAATGACCTTCCAAGTGAGTATTAGACTAATCCAATTTGGGACTGAAAAAAAAATGGAATTATGCAAAACAACACTGGTAATTAGTGACTCTGAAGGGAAGTAAAGATCTAAAAGGCAGTGAAAGACTTTTGACCTTAGCCAGTAAGGTATTATTGGACTTTTCCCAGAAAAAAATGAAAAACAAACATTTTTTCTGGTTTATGATTTGTGCTAAAAGCTTTCAGGCTGTGATTTTCAAAAGTGCTTTAGACAACAGTAAGAATTTAGCAGGATGTTTGCACTTTGTGTAAGGTTTTCTTCCCCAGTCATTGTCTTTAAACAGAGACTTGTGCTTTGTAGTTCAGCTGTGGAGCTTTTCTTCATGATAAGAAGGTAGAATTAGTTAATGTAATAAAGTGGAAAAAAATGGATCCTTAATGCCATGCTGGGCTTTGAATGCACTTTTAAATAGTTAAATGTAGAAAAAGCCTATCATTTACAGCAGCAGCTTAACTCAGCTTTCTTACATTTATTTAATTCCATTAGCATTTACATCCTCACTTTGTTACTCCCGCTGCCATCATGTCAGAGAGACTGTTCTAAATGTTAGAAGCCAGTTGCTTTGATGCAGCATGGCAAAGGAATTGTTTAGAATTGAAGGACATATCCAAATACCATGCTAATATATTTCGCTACTGAAAATATTCAATATAGGCAATGTTTGCTTTGTTCTCTGAATAAAAGCTGTCGGCATGTGTTAAGCATATTAGGAAAATATTTTATTGG
Organism: Actenoides hombroni; assembly: GCA_024336885.1. NCBI lineage: Eukaryota > Metazoa > Chordata > Aves > Coraciiformes > Alcedinidae > Actenoides > Actenoides hombroni. The sequence goes on from WUAM01000431.1 coordinate 13,792,554, forward strand.
AGAAAAGGAAAACTTTTCATCCTCTGCCAAACTTATTTTTCGATTTCTTTTTTTGTTTGGAGGTCTGTTTGCAGCATGTGATCTTTTTGTTTGTCTTGTTGTAGGAAAATTACATGATTCTGAAGGACCTGTCATTTTCATGCAAATATAAAGTGACAGTTTTGCCTGCAAAATCTAAAGGTCGTTTTAAGGCTGAGAGTGTTTCCTTTGTTACCCCACCTTGCTCTGCATTTAAAGAAAAAAAACACAAGCACATTAATTGTCCTGCTGAAGGAGGTAAGGCATAATATGGAGAAACAGTCAAATAGTTTAAAATACATTTATAATCCCCCACCCAAGTCTTTCAAAGCGCTTCTAAAATAACAAATAAAAGATTCAGAACAAATAAAAATATGACTAACACTTATGTGAAAAATGAACTAAAATACAGAGTAGTATAGATTTTGGCTAGCATATTACTGTTTTGTCAATTAGGTGATAATTTTAGTGGACTGTTTAGAAACATACGATGTTTGCTGTTACACAGTTTTTGTTTTTGTAAGGAGGGACAGTTTCCCAGTTATATTAATTATTTTGATGGTTGATAACTGTGAACATAATTATGCTGACATGATCCATCTTTTGAATATTTTGCTACTGATGGAAGCTGCTTTTTCAGTTTGATTTTGTTTAGGTTAATTCTGTTCTCAAAAAAGCAAATAAAGGCACTCATGCCTTTTGCAGCATTGCCACAATGATAGATGTAGCTAGGAGGTTATGGAAATTACAGAATTATGGAGATATTGCTTGGAACGGACCTCTGGGGTTAGCTAGTCCAGCCACCTGCTCGAAGCAGGACTGTTGCCAGCACCAGGTCAGGTCAACCATGGCTTTGCACAGCCAAGTCTTGAAACCTCTCTCTTCAGTTAGAGACTGGCTCTCTCACTTTGTGCCCCTACTGTCCCCAAGGGTATTCCCATGCTTTGTGGGTCACCTCATAGTCCTACTGGTCACCAATTCCATTTCCCCACCACCTTTCCTGAGTTTCCAGCATTGCAGCCTTCCTAGGCAACTGCAACTCAGGCGTATGTTTCCCACAATCAGTGCCCCTATTAACTTGTACTACAATTTTAGAGCATAAAATTTACTTTTTGCCTGCATCATGGAGTTCTGTACTCTCCTGTGGGTTTTCTTATGGTCCCAAAACTGAGAGTTGGAGCTCAGGTATTTTGAAATACAGAGGAGCAGGAGGATGGCTGCCTATGAATGAAGCACTTAAATCTTTACATGCCATAAGCTTTCCTTTCTGTCACCTGCAGCTTACAGCCCTTGATCTGAAGTTTGAATTTGGCCCAGAATGCCAAGTATCAAAGATAGGCTTTGGTTGACACTAAAAATGTGATGCCAGAAAGCCAGAAAGACCCTGGGTAACATGAGAAAGAGAGCACTTTTGGACCTTGATTTGTGAAATTAAATGAACATTATTGAACATTATCTCTCAAAGTTTAGATTATCTTTCTGCTTTCCAAATTTATAGCGCCAGTTCTACCCAAAGTGTTGGCCAAACCCGAGAATCTATCTGCGTCTTTCATTGTTCAGGAAGGTAACATCACTGGTCATTTTTCCTGGAAGATATCTAAGGCAGACCTTCACCAGCCCATGACAGGGTTTCAAGTCACTTGGGCAGAAGTAACCACAGAAAGCCGGCAGAACAGCTTACCCAACAGCATCATTTCGCAGTCACAGATACTGCCATCAGTAAGTTGATTGTTATTTTCCTTTGCTAGTGGCTTCATAAGTGTGTATGTATGTGGCCTATTTTTAATGTTTAATGGTGATGCAGATGTCACACATAACGTCCTCCGTCTCTGCGGGCAAGTTGGAGCATGAAGTGCTTAATTTTTGCTCCTTGCTGGAGGTACAAAGCACAGCTACTCTTCTTGATGACATGTCAAACATTTTCATGTGCACAATTGTCAAATTAGCAACTGCTGTCTGAGAAATGCCTGAAGGGAGGAAAAGATCATCTGTGTGACAATATATAGGGTTTATTTTCTTTTGATGATCAGGCTGTTCAACTTGTCAGTTACTGTAGTTTTACTAATTATTTGGTGTCTAACTGAATGGATTTAAGAGAATTTTCTCTTTGAGTCACTCATTGCTCTAAGAAAAATAAAAATTACTTCTCCCTCTGCCAATATGCAGCATTGTCTGATGGACAAATAATTTAAAGGAGAAATAGATTTCACTGTTCATTGAAAGTGAGAGAATTAACAATTTTAATTCTTCCTCCTATTTGTTTTAAGATGGCCTTCTCAATTTCAGTTTCTTCTCTAGCAGAGGCAGGTGAAGAGCACTTCGTTCAGACTCTGCTGCCAGATTCTCCACAATTAAAAAAGGGCTTAAGCAGCTGGCTTTGATCCAAAGTCTGTTAACAACCTTGGGAGTCTTTCCATTCACTTCAGGGAAGTGGATCAAGGCGATTGCGTCTAGAACAGAAGTGCCTGAAAATGTTTTCACATTTCTTCCATCAAAGAATGCATAAAATGCTTTGTTGGACACATCTTACATTCAGTGCATTTTCCACAAACCAAAGACAAGGTTCTTGCCTTTCTGTCTTCATTCTGAGCAGACTACCCGCGGAGGCTAGGGCACCCATGTTCCAAAGCCTCTTGTCGTGGGGGAGAGCAACAAAGTTGACAGCAGATGCTCTAAAACCACGGGGCAAGCTACCACACAGTGTGCAGAGCTGTTTTGTTACAGCTTAGTCCAGACTTGGTGTGATTCACACCAATTCACTCAAAGATCAATCTCCTGTCCAGAGCAGAAGCCTAGTGCAGATACAGCCTTGGTCTCTTCATCAAGGATGACCTTGAAGTGATTACTCAGCCACAGACCCTTGGCTGCAAACAGACACTTCAACACAACAATAAGCAAAGTTACAGATCATGAGGTGTTAATCTGCACTTTGATTTTCATCTATGTTTTTTTAGGAACAGGTATTTGTTTTATTCAGAATTTCTATTCCTTTTTTTTATGCTCTTGGTCCAGTTAGGTCTGAAATGCATGAAAAGTTTTATTTAAAACACTCCTTTGCATTGTGTTATACTTTAATTTTTTATCTTTTTCTTTTCCTCTGATTTCACGACTGTAGAGCCTGGAAATTCCTTTTATTTAATTGTCTGTATCACTGTATGTATCTGTCTTTTTATGGTACCTAGTTAACTTGAAGAAAACTGATCTGAATTGAAACAGTATCTCCTACCTCTCAGAAACCAACAGAATGTAGAGTATTTTATGGTGAGGATCATTCACTCATTCTTGTTGATAGACTCTAACTAATAAAAATTTGATATTCACACAACCAGGGCTGAAGCACACATGTCCCAGCTGCTGGAGGAGCACCTGAATGAGCAGAGTGAGCATATGAGTGCAATGTATGCATTCCTCTCTCTCTCCTACCCATTCGGTATTTTATATGAGGTGGAACAGCTTCAGCAAGGTTTGTTAAGAGCAAACCTATCTCAGAATACATGCTACTTTGGCAGTAGAACTACACATTTCTCCCCACCTTTTCTCGCTCTCCTTTCCCCTTCGCTTTCTGCTCTGGCAGTGACAGCAAGTTATCAGTTATTCCCACAGCTCACTTAGGTCCCCCTGCATGGTACGCTGGGTGCAGTGCTAGCCAGAAGAACTTGCATGAAAATTTCTGGCCAGCCCAGCTTGGCTAGTTGCAGGAGCAGACCATTCTCACACTGTCTGGTGTCACTGCCCTGATATCTCATTCCTGAAACATCATTATTGGAATAAGATGAGTAAAGACTTCTGCTTCCTTAATACCCTTTAGTCTTTAGCCAGATGTATTCCCATTTGGGAGTATTTCTAAACTTATTCTGACATTATTTTGTACCAGTGTAAGTGACCACGACATGTATGAAACGTGTCTGTCATGCCAGAAATGAGATTAAGAACAAAGACAAATTCTTATGGTGTAATCAGGACAAATCTGCTGAAATCAGTGTAGCCACACTTAACTTTCACTAGCTGCAGAAAGGGCCCCAGGCCTGTCATTAATTAATTTAGCAATTAGTAAAATTCACAGGCAGATCCAAAATAAAAACAGGTTTATATAATGAACATGTTCATTAAAAGCAATTATTAGGAAATTACAGATTTTTTACTTTTTTTTTTAGTGATGAGCAAATTATCCATTTTTCAGAACACTACGAAACAACGTGGACCTCTTACACATGAAGCTATAACATTATGGTAATCAAGTCTGCTCAAAGGGATTGGCAAACAAACAATTCAAAGCAAACCCTCTCAATAATGTGATGCACACATTAAATCCTTTTAACAGAATTCTAATAAAGTGATTTGTGGATGCTGACAGAACCTGTTTAAACCAGTGATTTGTGTGAGTAGAGCAACTGTGTTTTATTTTTAGATGCTCTGAGAATTAATGTGATTTATTTACTTTTAGGATCATTATGTACTTACTGTGCCCAATCTGAGGCCATCGATGCTGTACCGCTTGGAAGTTCAAGTGCTGACAACTGGTGGGGAAGGGCCAGCTACAATAAAATCATTCCGAACACCCGACCTTCCTCCATTTTTGCCACACAGTAAGTACTACACCATTTTGCCATGCAATTACATATTACAACACTTCAGCCCTCCACATGTAAATAGTTTGCTTGAGAGCGTCTTTATTGGTTCCAGTCACATTCCATAAACTTCAGATGTGTGAAAATATTCTTTCCCTCCCATTAATGTCCATCAGCCATGATGGAAGCAAATGCAGTCTTTCAGGTTCTTTGGTCTGACATTTGCCATTCTTTCACCGCACTTCCTTTGTCTTGTTCCTATGGCACTTGGGTTTCAAAGTTGCTCTGTCCTCCAGGTACTACCTAGGCCTGGGATTCATTAGCTTTCAAGGTGAGATTTTTCTGCTTGAATTCAGTCCAGCATGCTAGAGGCTGATTGTATTTCTAAATCAGTGTAAAACTCTTAATGACCACTTCCAGTATTTTATGTTTCTGAAAAGTACAGCTCAGAATTGTGAAGCCCAGTAAAAAAATATAATTAACTTTTCCAAGATTCATCTGCTTGAAACTTTTTGTCCTTTCACAGTCTCACTAAAGTTGTCTGGACTGACCATGCATATAGTTGTTGTCACAGGCAGTTCACGTACAAGCTGAAGGATTGCAAGCTGAAGGCCTTACGAAGCTTTTTTAGTATGAATAAACATTGGTGTTATATATTCAGGGTTTGATGTGTGCGTATTTTCCTATTCTTTTGTTTAGGACCTCATCTGAAGCAACATCATCCACATCACTACAAACCACCCCCAGAGAAATATTAGACTGTTTCAGATGATTACACAAATAACTGAAAAGAAAAACTGAGCTCCCAAATGAGGGATGGGACAAGGCACATCTGTAGGAGGAATGAACTCAGTTTTCCAGTGAAAGTTACCATCCTGTATGGTCTGTATCTACTACTCTGTAGTTTAGCCATGAAGAATTGTATTTGCAAAAAGACCAGGATGAAACATACAACAAGTATCATTAGAGTACCACCACTATTCAACAAACTGAAGATCGCATCAGAAGTGTATTCATTATAATTTGTATTTCTATGTTTAATGTAGATTGAAATGGTGCAGTGTATACAGCTTTTTCTCTTAGTGACTTCAATGTTAATATTTGCAAGGTTGTCCTGTGATGTAGACATACTTTTGAACATTGGAGGCCATGTTCTCATCAGTGTGTTTAAATAATCTATTTTACTTTAAGCTCTGCCTGTCACCAGTTTAAGCCCTAGTGTATTTTACTATTAAGGACCTCCATATGTCTGAAATAAGGACATAATTAAAATAAATACTGGTAGCAGAAACCCCAAAATAGTCAATATTTAATAATTGCAGTATCACCACAGGGGAGGAGGATGATGCATTTGTATCACCCATCTGTTCTGAATAGGTAAAGTTTTAGCATGTACATCTTCCATTAATGTACTTAATAGCTAAAAAATATACAGGGTAGATGTACCATTGTTAAGAAACAAATGGCAATTAATAGAATTGTTGAAAATTAATGGCAATTAATACGATTAATTGGTAGGTCCTGGAAAAATTACTTTTACAATCCCACTTATAATTTTTTGGTATATAATATTTCAAGGTTTAATAACATCTTGAAAAGAAACACCATTTTTCTAGTTAAAAATCTGAATAGTTAACCTTAACATTTTAGAAACTGAATTTTAGAGGCGCATTTGTTATTCAAATAGCCGTAGAGCTGTTTTTTGGGTTTGGATTTTGATGTGCATATTTCTTTTCCCCATGGATTTTTTGAACAGAAGGACAGATGTATTTGCTCTATTCTGCTGTTCTGCTTACAGAAAGAATTATGTGACAATATTCTGGCATCTGGAAAACATTGGCGTAAAGTTTATTTGAATGCATTTTTCAAATTTAGACAGAAGGGTGCCCTTTTTAACCACAAGGGAATTTATATTGCCTTATTGTGCAATATAAACTGTCTAGAATAATTTGCCACACAGAGAGACATACCTTGATAGTAAACAGAAACTGCTTGGATTTATTATCGAAAAGATGGAAAGTATCGTCCAATAAATGTCCATACAAATAGCTTATAATCAGCTTCTAATCTTTAAGAAGTTCAAAGTGTTCCTGCATTCCTTGGCACTGTTTCTGGTACTCCCTGAATCATCATATGTGGCTAACGTATCTCAAACACTGAGGAGACAAACTTGACAAGATAGCCACTTTTTCTAACAGCAGATGCTACAGACTCATTTGTACTTCATATTTGCCTGAGGTATTCAGTGAGAGGAGCTCAGGCAGTAGTGGTTAATATACTTTCCTTCTCCTCATGACAAGCTGTTCTGTGGAAAAGCAAATATGAAGAAAAGAAATATATACCTGAAATTTCTGATTCCAGAAACATTAGAGTCATGTTTATCGTAGTAAAGTATTAAAAAAATATTCAAATACAGTTTGTCTATATTGAAGTCTATAGCTTTTTGTTTCATATGAGTTAATACCACAGAGGGTGAAGGAAACTGAGTTAATTTCTTGCTTATTCCACTTTTTCCACATTTTTACTTTTGCTTTGAATGGGCTCTTTTTTTTCCATTCTCTTTCTTCTTTGCTTGTTGTCTTTTGTGATATGCAGTCAGTGGCCAAGAACTTTTCCAGACATTTTTTATTGCTTCATGGCTTGGGCCTTTAACAGTAGTTTTGAAAATATTAAAGGCTATGGTGCTTTCAATTTATTCTTCTATCATTCTGTCATCTCCCTTTTCCCAAAATACATTAGCGACTAAACAGATGAAATCTTCTTCATAAAATCTGTAGTATAATGGTTTATTTTCAATTTTGGCAAAAGGCCAGAGTTGCAGAGATTTTTGTCAGGATGGAAATGTTTTGTGTATACAAGTCTTTTCAAAGAAAACATAATTTGAATTGGACCAGTGTGCTTCAACATTTAGCTTGCACAGGGCATAAGTAAGGCTGGAAGTGACCTCCATGGTGTTTTCTGGGAGCAGGAGTCAGTGGGATCAGAGAAAGTGATTACCTCAGGCTTCTCTGAAAAATTCTGTCCAACCTTTCAATCACAGTCTATTCTAGTTATGCTGGAGCAAATTTGCAGTGACTCGATTAATGTTAATGAAATAATGTTTCTTTCATAGTGACATGGTAAAGCATAGATCATGGATGTTGGCCTGTATTAGAAGGATGCTAAATCTGGCTTGGAGATAAACTGGAAGTTAGCAGCCCTGAGTGATCATACCCTTAGTCTTGGTTGCTGAGGAAAAGCCTCATTCTTCTGAAAGGAATCAAAATGGTTACTGTTTGCTGATACCAGTCTCTTTGAAGCATTTGACTTTTAAAAGTAATAATATGTTTTTGAAGGACACGCAGAGGTTTTCGCTTTTAAAGTAGATTCTGGAAATAAATAAATAAATAAGTTAATGAAGTATAATTGTATTGGACAATACAGAGTCCACTAAGATGTAATTTACTTTTTTCCTTCTACAAATCAGCTTATCAATTCACCTTTCAAGTCATCCTCCGAATCAAAAATGAAAAATGCAAGGTCAACAAAACTTATTCATGGATGTTAAATTCCCAACTACATGTGTTTTCCTGATGATTCTTTGAATTTAGCAGTACAGATTTGAAGTTGTTAGTGCCTAATTCATAAAGCCTTGTTTGCTGAATTGTACAGGGTATTGTCCTAATTTACTAGCTTAAGTCACATTAAACATTTAGTTCGGCAATAACATTGTAATTCACTACTTGATTGCTAGTTAAAGATTTGTTTTCTCTAATGATGTTGTGTAATACAGAGTTAATACAGGTATTGGGATGCTTTTAGATACTCTGCACCTTTACACTAATGTATAATTTGCTATGTATGATTCTGATGGATTTGTCAGTTGACTACAGGATGTGTTTTGTTTATCTTTATTTCTTAAACAAGAATTATACTGTTATGCCATTTTTGCTAACTGCTTTGTGAAGTGGATTTTTTTGTTGTTCACTGGTGGTTTTTGTTTAAGAAGAGGATGATTTGTTCTTACTATATCTTTTTGGACCATTTTTGAATTATTGATCAGGAGAAATTCAAATAGTAACATCTGTGTGTATCATCTTGAATATTGATTAAGACTATATAGTACATCGATAAAAAATAAGGGGTCTGACTTCTGAAATGCTGAACATCCTCAACTTAGTGACTTCAGAAAGAGCTGAGGATGTGATTTGGCAATGTTAACATTGACATTAATGATGTTTGGCATGGTCACACGCAAAGTCAAAGAGATACTCAGTGCTAATGTGAACGGGAATTTTACCATTGGTATTAGCAGATCTGTATAGAAACATTAATACTAATACTGACTCAATTTATTCCATAATACTTCCATCTTCATGCTCCCCACTGGAGTCAGGGGGAGTTTCAGATAAGAAGGACCTTATTCAGGAAGGTATGCAGAAGAGAAAACTTCCATATGCACAAAAGAAGTCAGTGGAATGGAAGTAAACATGTGCGGTTAAGAATGAGCTTTAGTAATGCCTCATAAAGCATGGGTGTCAATATTTCCTTGAATACTGTCTTAAATAGTATAAGGCCCTTATAGAAAAAAGTGTGGGACCTAGACAGTTTTAAATTCTGTGTACAACACCATAAAAAAAAAAGAGTCTTGTGTATATGTAAATGTAGTTGTGATATTGACTTATTTATTAATTAATTTTCTTATACTATGTGCCAAGTATATTCCCACCCTTTTGATCAGTACCTGTGAACATCAATTACTAAAAATATTGTTATGCAAACTTGTGCATTGTAACCAGGAATATGATGCTAATAAGCTGTTGCATGTAGTTTTAAATAATTAAGAAAACCCTTTATTTAAAAAATGTAAATGAATACCTGCAAATGTTGATGACTATATATGGTTTTGCATGCCAAAACTCATTGTTCAGTTGTGGGCATGAAATGTAATGACTGTATTACCTCTACTGAATATATTAATAAGGTACAATTTACAAAGTAATTAACAGAGCTCTATATGTAAATTTTTTTCCTTTTTACTTAATTATATTGTAGTAGAGGTAACAGAACTGCTCTGTTACCCAGATCGGCTGTAGAAATTATGTTCCTATAACACTCATTTAAGTCAATATTTATTTATATATGTAATACAAAAAGATTGGTCTTATGTGTTTGTCCCGTTATTTAGAAAAAAAAACAACATTTCTTGTAAAGACAGTTTGTAAAAAAATATGTACATAGAGTATGATTTCTTTTACTCACTATTTTCATGTTTAGAATTTGTACATACTGTTTAGGTAATAAACTATCCTACATTGTAACCTTTCTACATTATCTCCTCCATACAGAATTTACAGTTTTGGTTTTCCTAATTTGAAGACAGAGTCATCAGTGTCACACCAAGTACATTTGCTACATATAAATTTCATTGTGTATAAATTCATACCATTTTATTCTCCATGTACTACAGCATCTTGTTTTCTTTAGAATGTGATCAAAATAATCTGAAAGTAAATGTAGATATCATTTAAGTCTTTTAAATTGAAAAGCAATCCATTAAGTAAAAAATCAGACTCAATAATTTGCCATCCCTTTCTCTCTTTTAGTTCACAGCGAAGATTTTTTCACCCTTTGTATTACTAACTTAAAATAATTAAAATGTGGCTGGATCTATGTCCATGGCCTGATCCTACAGTCAAGATTTTCATGATTGAAACTCATGGTGAAATCTATATATACACCAGATTTGGAGTATTTTATATTTTAAAGTGCAGTATCCCATGATTTAAATTATATATTTTTAATAA
>WUAM01000431.1:13803025-13824752 GCA_024336885.1 Actenoides hombroni
ATGATTTAAATTATATATTTTTAATAAATATAAATATCTGTCTTAATACAAACATTGAACTGTTTCAAATTGTCTTAGATGTGCTGTCATTCTCAGATGCAGTATTTTTAGTTTGGGGATGCATCTTTGGCTTACTCTTGACTTACCTAATAAACATTTAGATTTTGTTAACCTGCACATAAACTCTAAAATTTCCTGGTATTGCTTTCTCGTTATAATAACTGCTTAAATTTTGTGGTTTGGTTTTCCATTTACATAAATGGATAATATTTAGAAAAACCCATATAGTTAAATTTCTCTGCAAGCTGGACTATTTCAATGATATTTGCCATTCTGATTCAGTAAACCCAGACAAGAATGATACATCACTGTGGATAGGTAAGTTGTCATAATAAATAATTAAAGTGTTCTATACCCTCTAATTCAAAAGAACCATTCATTCTTTCTTTCCGTAAGTTCAAATAAACATTTTATTCAACATTGAATTAAAAGGGACAGTGACTAGATAATGTGAATCATATTAAATAAAGAACATTTGCTATATATTGAACAGTATTGATCATTATGGTTTGGGGTTCTGTGGCTTTTGGTCCTGTACAACTTGGCTTTTGTGCATCTAAACCCGGAATGCACTCCAAAGATTCCATTTCATTAATAAAAAAAATAATACTGTGAAAGCTTTTTACAGTACAAAAAAAAAATAATAAATCCTCTTCTATAGTTCTGTTTTCTTATTACAGGTGTTGTATTGTCATTGTCTGGATATACGCCAGCCTCCTTGAGGAAGGCCTTGGGCCTAAACACTGGCTGTTAGCCCGTCAACGGCAATGCAGCACCTGTAAGGGTAAAGAAATCACTGGGGAGAACATTGAGAACGTAAGCTTTGAAATAGAGCCAATGTGAAAGACGACTGCAGATTTGAAGGCGATGCGGTTCAGCAGAAGCGAATTGCTCTGTCCCCTGTGGATTGTGCTTAATAGCCTGCCTGCTTCTACTCAAGGTGCTGGCAGGAGCAAAGATTAATATTTAATACATGCCTTGCTATAAGTGTTTACTGAGAGTGCTGTGTGCCACAGAAACTAAAGAATTTATGAATGCTTTCTATACCCAGTTCCTCACCTGTGATAGTGATTTATTCATGTTACTTAACAATAAGCTACATTCAGGAGGTCTGTTTCTTCTCAGTGGAAGATCAACTTCAGAAATAGTGGGTTGTCACTGATCAGGAGAGTTAAGCAAATATGCTACACACAAATATCCCTTCATATTTGTGTGCAAAAATATTTGCATACCAAATAGAGCTTGCTTGTCTTTTTCATAAGCTATCCAGTAACATATATATGTGCAATCAGTTCAAAATTGTCAGTATTTAGAAATAACTCTGGGTTTGCTGATTAGTACCAATTAGCCAACATATTTTTCATATTTTTATAATTTTATTTAGAAAATGTTGCCTGATATAAGTGTTTCAGACTTAATAGTTAGTAGTAGATGCAGAGTGATAGGTAGACTGTAATTTCCATACTGTCATTTGTATGTAAGTGAAAGGCAGAGGAGTCAAACTGGGGACAGAAGAGCCTAGGTGGAAGAAAAAGAAGCTAATCATCCAATGTGTTTGGTTTTTTGCAGACATCTAATTTCTAGTATTAGCATTTATCTGCAAACATTCAAATTAATATTTTACATTTCTTTTCTGACATGTGCTGCAATAATTGCTTGAAATATAAATGTTTCAGTCTTTCAGTGAACACACCTGAAGCCAAAATCATAAAAACTCATAAAAAGGAATATACAAGAAAAAAACAGGCTGGTGCATGGTAATGGTTCTCTCTGAGCACTTCTTTGCTTGGTGTTTACTGAACCATACTAAAGACAAAGAAGATCCATATGCATTTTTCTGGCCCTGAGTGAAATACCTCTTATCACAAAGGATCCCCTTCAATTGGCTATAGTTCATCATGAATGTCTGAGTTGCCAGAGGTATACAGTAGCTTAACGCTGTAATGACTCATTAGTAAATGAACCCTGTATTTTTTCATTTATCTCAAGATTGTATTAATTTGTCTCATCTTTTTGCCTGAACTTCAGTTTTGTTTTGTTTTCTAATGGATCACTGTTCATTGCCTTCGTTACACGTTCAGTGTGAGAACTTGTCTAATTTATTAATGTTAGTCATATATGACACAAAGCATGTTTCTCTTCACTGCTCATTGCTATAAAGATTTAGGTTTATGATAACTTTCCAGTAAAAAATAAAGTCATTAATTTATACACATTCATGTATCTAGAGCTGATTTCAATGAAGACCTCCTTGTCAACAAAATAATATTAGTCTTTAGATATAAAGAATATCTGCATCTGTATCTCATTTAAATTATTATGTACATGATATAGTGTTGGAGAATAAGAAACATTTCTACACTGTCTTTTTAAACAACAGCCGTGCTAGCCAAAGGAAATTGTAGCAAGCATACAGGAGCATATTAAGCTGATAGATATCACTCATATTTGCAGCTTGATAAATTCTGTTAAGACAGTAAATTATGTTTGGGTTAGCTAAATACATCACTTAGACTAAGCAAAACTGATCCCAGTTCATTTGTAAAACAGGAGATATGAATGGATACCGGAAGTCTAGAGACATATGTAGCAGGAACAATATAAACTCTGTGTCTGAATAATATCAAAAAAGAACAAAGCTGACACAGGTTAAATTATATGTTTTTCCTAGAGATAGAGAAAACTCAATACTTCAAGAAAGTCCTAAGATGATCCCACATTTATTTTGTGATTTATAGCTTTTGTAAGTAACTTTATAAATTATGTGGAACCCATAACAAGAAATTAATCATTTTATTCTATTAAATTTCATTTAAAAATATTTACCTAACATTGTTCTCAGAATCACTCAGCAAAAGAGCACATAGAGCGGTATAATTCCGTTGAGCGGACATTTGAGTTTGGGATTCTGTCCATGAAATGCAACTTTTGACTGAAAAAAATCTTATTTTTAAGAATGATATATGCAGTTACTGGGAAACTGAGTTGAATAATGTAATCAGTGTTTTTAGTAGCTGTTGTCAGACTTTATCTAGGAAACTTCTCTTAGCTAACCTCAAAGCTCTAGAATACTTTACTGCTTGTTATCATTCATGGATGACAGGTTGCTCAGGGCCTTGCCCTTTCATGTTTTGGAGGTAATCAAGGATGGGGATTCCACATCCTGTCTTACTAATCAGTTGTGAAACAACAGTAAGGCAAATAGTGACATCTTAACTATCAAGGAAATTGTACAGGAAAAACCATAAACAATTTCATTTGGGCCTGTCCTGTCAAATCAAGAAATTGAAAAATATTTTTTTGAAGTATAAGTTTATAGGTTCTTTTATTCTAAGTAGGCTTGTGACCCTTCTTACAGTAGCCCTGGGAATTCAAAGCTAACAGAAAAGGAAACTTGAAACTTCTGAATATATTTTTGTTTTGTCAGACATCAGTTACATCAAGCCTTGAGAAGTTGGAAGTTGATCAGTATTTCTAGAGAAATCATACTGGCTGCTTAGCTTGCAAAACTGAATGAATTAGGACTCACATGATAATTCATCATATTAACATACTGACATTCAACATATTATTCAATACTGAGTTGACAATGGCATTAGCCCATTTGTGTTCCCACTTTTGTACACCATGTGTTCTTGGATTGAGGAACTACAGCTACCTATCAGTCCTCCTTGGTCAGTTAACACATTATGTTTAGCAGGGTATGAGCTTCTGACATTACCACCAAGGGTTCTGGACAGCTGAGTTGAGCTGAGCAAGTTGGGTTATTGTGGCTTTGACAGAGTGCGGCTGGCACCCAGCTGGCTCTGCTGGTGTTGCAAATGTTGAAAACCCCATGCTTGGGGATGGCAGAGGGAGAGAGAAGCAGCTGCCTGGGAGTGGAAAAAAAGGAGTGTCTTCAGTGAAATTGTTGTGCAGTGTGCCTCTGTTCCACTGCAGTACTCTGGGGGAGTAGCGAAGATTCATCATGGGGGTGCTCACCCATTTGAGCTGTGAGAGTGTAACTGATTGCATGAGCATAACCTTGACAAAAGCAGAAGCTAGCAGGGCACAGAGAGCCATGACAGTCAGGGGGAGATGCCCTTGCTGTTTAAGCAGAATGGTCCTAGCTCCTGTGTCCACAGCAAAAGAAGAGAGGTGCACCTCATACCTTCAGTAGTGCTGAGTGGACTAGGTGAGGGTAGGGAGGGTGGACAAGATGCAAAGAAGACTGGCAAAAAGACTGTCATGTTGGAATCCACAGAGTCCTACTTCCATTGTACTTTGCTTTGCAGAAAACTCATGGAAATACCTCAATTTGCTGTTAGCCCAGAGGTCCACAGATGCAGAGCTGAAACTCTGGGATCTCAGTGCAAGTATCACCATGGATGGGATACTAGTTAGGACTGACACCGCCTGCTGCTCTGACAGAGTTTTGTGTCTACTGCGGGCACTATGGAGGGAGCTCAGCTCAGATCACAGAATCACAGAATGTTGAGGGTTGGAAGGGACCTCAAAAGATCATCTAGTGCAATCCCCCTGCCGGAGCAGGATCACCTAGATCAAGTCACATAGGAACAAGTCTGGGTGGGTTTTGAATGTCTCCAGAGAAAGAGATTTCACAACCTCCCTAGGCAGCCTGTTCCAGTGCTCTGTCACCCTCACCATGAAAGTTTCTCCTTACGTTTACATGGAACCTCCTGTGTTCCAACTTGTACCCGTTGCCCCTTGTCCTATCATTGGACGTCACTGAGAAGATCTTGACTCCATCCTCCTGACAATCACCTTTTACATATTTATAAACATTAATGAGGTCACCCTTCAATCTTCTCCAGGCTAAAGAGAACCAACTCCCTCAGCCTTTCCTCATAAGGGAGATGTTCCATGCCCTTAATCATCTTTGCGGCTTTGCGCTGGACTTTTTCAAGCAGTTTCCTGTCCTTCTTGAACTGCAGGGCCCAGAAGTAAACACAGTATTCCAGATGCGGCCTCACCAGGGCAGAGTAGAGGAGGAGAAGAACCTCTCTCGACCTACTAACCACACCCATTCTAATACACCCCAGGATGCCATTGGCCTTCTTGGCCACAAGGGCACATTGCTGGCTCATGATCATCCTGCTGTCCACCAGGACCCCCAGGTCCCTTTCCCCTACGCTGCTCTCCAGCAGGTCAGTACCCAACCTATACTGGTACCTGGCGTTGTTCTTTACCAGATGCAAGACTCTACACTTGCCCTTGTTATATTTCATTAAATTTCTGCCCACCCAACTCTCCAGCCTGTCCAGGTCTCTTTGGATGGCAGCACAGCCTTCAGGTGTGTCAGCCACTTCTCTCAGGTTTCTGTCAAACTTGTTGACTGTGCACTCTGTTCACTCATCCAGGTCATTGATTAATATACTGAATAGTACTGCTCCCAGTACTGACCCTTGAGGGACTCCACTAGACACAGGCCTCCAGCTAGACTCTGTACCATTGACCACAACTCTGTGGCTTATATCCTTCAACGGTCCACCTCACTATTCAATCATCCAGACCACACTTCCTCAGTTTACCTGCAAGGATGCTGTGGGGGATGGTGTCAAATGCTTTACTGAAATCAAGATAAACCACATTCACTGCTCTACCATCATCTATCCACCTGCTTATGTCCTCATAAAAGGCTATTGGGTTGGTCAAACATGAACTTCCCTTGGTAAAACCATGCTGACTGCTCCCAATAACTGTTATCTTTGATATGCTTAGAGACATCACCAAGGATGAGTTGTTCCATGACCTTTCCAGGGATGGAGGTGAAGCTGACCGGTCTATAGTTACCCAGGTCCTCCTTCTTGTCCTTTTTGAAGACCTGAGTGACATTTGCTTTCCTCCAGTCCTTAGGCACCTCTCCTGTTCCCCACAACTTATCAAAGATGATGAAGTAGCCTAGCAATGACTTCTGCCAGCTCACTCAGCACTCAGAGGCGCATCCCATCAGGACCCATGGATTTATGGATGTCCAGATTGCTTAATTGGTCACTAACCCAATCCTCAACAACCGAGGCAAACTCCTCCTCTATCCTGACTTCCTCTGGGCTCCTGAGGACAGCCTCCAGCAGCACAGACAGAAGCAAAGAAGACATTCAGCAACTCTGCCTTCTTTGTATCCTCTGTCACCAGGGTACCCACGTCATTCATTGGTGGGCCAACATTGCCTCTAGTGTTAGTTTTATCTGCAATGTATTTGAAGAAGCCCTTTCTGTTGTCCTTGACCTCTCTTGCAAGGTTTAACTCCAAGGAGACCTTAGCTTTCCTGGTTGCCTCCCTGCATCCTCTGACAACAGACTTATATTTTGCCCGAGTGGCCATCTCGTCCTTCCATCATCTGTAGACTCTTTTCTTCCACTATATGTGATGGACTTCCACTATATGTTATGGACTTTATGCTAATTCCTCAACTATCCTAACTGGGGGGGACTGTGATGCAAGGAATCATCATTTTCCAGTTTCACCTGTTGAACCAGTTAGTTTCAAAGCAGTTAGCTTCACATGAAAGAAAGGGTACTGCTCTGGTTTTTAGCAACTTATAGTAAGGCTTTAGCAACAGTTACCATGAAATATTCTGGTTTGGACTTCTGAAATCAATAGGTTTCCTTTGTATTTGAAAGATAGGTTTAAATGCATGACTTGCTGCATTACAATAGAAAGAAAGCCATTTCCAGGCATTACAAAGTGAATATTAGAATCATCTTCAATACAATAATATTGAAACACTTATATGTGGAGTGTATTTGAGCAAAATTTTGAGATGTGGGTTTTGGATCTGTGTAGGAGCACACTTCTGGGCTCCACTAGCCTTCACTCTTTCACCACTGTGGTGAATACATGCAATACTGCCCTTTCTTTTCCTTTTCCCCTTGAGTTGTGATATGCTCAGGGATATTCATACTGACATCTCCTATGTAGGTCTTCCCCTGCTCTTGGTCCTCACATCCATGGGCTTGTGGTCTACACCAGAGAGTTACTCAAATATCACCTAATGTCAGAGGGAGAGCTGTGTGAGTTTCTTCACTGTCAAACACTGTTGCTGAAAGAAGAGAGACTGTGTTGGGTCATGCACACACTCCAGTCCATATCTGGAGTATTGTGCCCAGTTCTGGCCTCCCTAGTTCAAGAGGAACAGGGAAATACTAGAGAGAATCCAACGGAGAGCTACAAGGATGATTAAGGGACTGGAACATCTCTCTTATGAGGAAAGTCTGAGAGACCTCGTCCTGTTTAGTCTGGAGAAGAGAAGACTGATCAGGGATCTTATTAATGTTTACAAATGTCTGAAGGGTGGGTGGCAAGTAGAATGGGCCAGTCTCTTTACAATGGTGTCCTGTGATAGGACAAGGGGCAATGCTCACAAACTGGAACACAGGAAGTTCCACCTCAACGTGAGGAGAAACTCCTTTACTGTGACGGTGACAGAGCACTGGAACAGGTTACGCAGAGAGGTTGTGGAGGATCCTTCTCTAGAGACTTTCAAAACCTGCTGGATATGTTTCTGTGTCACTTGCCCTAGGTGAATCTGCTCTGGCAGAGGGGTTGGACTTGATGACCTACAGAGGTGCCTCCTGAATCCTACCATTCTATGGTTCCTTGATTTTATAAGAAAAGCTGAGTAAATCAAGGCCCTGGTACTGCACGCAAAGAGGCTGTAGCTCTTACGCTGGGTAGAGGAAGGAAGCTACCAAGGAGCAAATCACGTGTTGTGTTGTTTCAGGAGTGACTGCAAATGAATGATCTCTGCTTTTATACACCATGAGAACACCTACAGTAATGAGGTCCTAAGCTGCCAAAATTAGGAGCTACAATGGGTGTCAGGTGAAACAAAAGAATGTTCCTCCTAAAGGCAGTGTTTGAGCTCATCATACATCACAGTTGAAATCCAGAGCCTCACATGCTCAGTCCTTCTGGCAAGATTAGGTCTCAAAGAAATTCATCTCCCTGCAGAAGTCCTGCTATAGGCAGAATAATAAGAGTCAAACATAAAAAATAAGAGGCAAGTTGCATGCAAGAGAAGACAGGCAATGAAGAGACTAGAGACTATGCTAACTCCTCAGCTATCCTAACTGGGGGGAACTGTGATGCAAGCAATCATCAGTCTCTAGTTTTACCTGTTGAACCAGTTAGCTTCACAGGAAAGAAAGGGATACTGCTCCAGTTATAGTAATGCTTTAGCAACAATTACTGTGAAATATTCTGAAGTTCGGACTTTTGAAATCAATAGGTTTGTTTTATATTTGAAAGACAAGTCTAAATGTATGACTTGCTGCATTACAATTTAAAGAAAGCTATTTCCAGACATTCTGAAGTGAATGTTACAATCATCTTCAATATGGAAATATAGAAACACTTATAGATCAAGTAAATGTTTCTATTCCTCCTTAGGTAGTTCATAATGACTCAGAAACAAGAAAAAGGATCGCCCTTTAAGTGAACACACAGCCACAGATAACAAAATAAAACTTACGGAATTTCTTAAGGACTTCTGAAGGAAAAGATGAAGATCAGCAAGTATAGCCCATCAGAGCTTTGGTGCCAGAAATAAAAGGAGGCCAGATGTGAGTATTGGTCTCCCCGCACAACTCTTTGCTGTGCATCTTGGCTGTTTGGTGGATCCAGGTATAGTTAATCTGTCAGAGAATTCTACAGCTATGCCACTGCCATGGAGCCAGCACACTGTAAAGAACAACAAAGCAAGCTTCTTCTGGTCACTGGTAGGCTGCTATCATTACCCTAGTAAACTTTCCCATGGCAGAAAAATACTTAGCTTTCCCTTAAATGAACAGATCCATAGCTTGAAAAAAGATAACTTGGTATGTCACTGTGGGAAGAAAATCATCAATAAAAACAGGTCTGAGAGGGGAATAAGAAAGATTTTAATGAGGTGAAGAATGAAAAAAATATTAATAAATGTGATTCAAAAATCCTCATTTTTCTTTCCAATGTCACCTATATATTCCTAGAAATTATAGAAAAATATAAAAGATGAAGTGACTAAATCAGTCAGAAATGGTGAGAAAGAACATTTCTGCAAATTCTATAACATCAGTCAGTGCAATATATTTCTAATGTGTCATGGGAATCAAAAGAAACCTGTGCAATGTTAGGAAGCCTTTACTTGCAACATTTCAGTGAGACTGGACAACTTGGA
This sequence comes from Actenoides hombroni, assembly GCA_024336885.1. NCBI lineage: Eukaryota > Metazoa > Chordata > Aves > Coraciiformes > Alcedinidae > Actenoides > Actenoides hombroni. The sequence goes on from WUAM01000431.1 coordinate 13,812,243, forward strand.
ATACTACAATTAATTATTAACATCATATTACTCTTAATATATGTTAATATCATTAGAAAATGTATGTGTGGCTTACCTAAGCGATGACTAGCAACAGCACTGTAAGGACACACCATGTTGCCAGTTTAATAATGACTGCTAGTCTGTTTTTGCCATGTTTAGTCTTCCTGCCGTATAAGCAGCAAGAATGGCAAAAATGCATAAACAAAAGGCATGAAATAAGGTCTCTTGTTTCAGTAAACTCTTCATTGATTTTAGGATATTATTACCAAATTTTGGACAAGCTTCTTCCAAATTATTTTAATCTCTTTCTCAATGACTGTGATTTAGTTAGGCATTTTAGTGTTTGGAATCCCTTTAATGCTGAGTTTGTTGAACACACATGCCTTCCCTGTGTTGCTAAGGTAGACTTTGCACTAAACAAGGCAACTTATATGTCCCCAGGGCTGTTGAGCACTCTCTGAAACAGCTCCATCTGGTTCCAAGGATCATCTCCTGTAAAGTCTCTTTACAAATCACAGTCACCTCTGCCCTTAAATCCATTTTAAATTTAATAGTAGTGCTGCCAGATTTGAGATTAACAAACCCAACCTGCTCATAGCTGTTTAATTTGAAAACAGGTCCTAGGTTACGTGAACCACTTATCCATGATTAGGTAATTTTTCTAATGCTTTCTTTTTGACAGACAATCCTCCTGACTTTTCCTTTACACATCCTGGATACAATTCTGTTCTTTGAGCCTCTCTCCTCTCTATTGTGTTCTGCCTTGTCCCTAACAGCTGTAATTCTTCCATGGGAAATCCACTCTTCTAAAAAGCATTTTTATGGGCTTCCTTGTTTCTCTAGGAATTTTGCCTTTGCTTGTTCTTGCCCATGTTCCCCCTAGTTTTTCATTTGATATCTTGAATTTTTCCTGAGTTAGACAGTGATACTTCCTTATCACTCATTTAAGAGGAAATTCAATTATTAGCTGCAAGATGTTTTTTAAAATTCCAATTGCTAAAACCTCTGTGTTCCACAGCCTCAAAATTGCACTTCTTGTTTATGCGTCAACTTCACAAAGTTTTTTTTTTTTTCCAGATCACTATGTTGTGGGAAAAGACCTGTTTAGGCATAATATACGTTTTAGATTGTTTACTTTTTTTTAAAGAATAACATCACCATTGATTTCTATAGAGATGATCTAGCAATATTACCTCATTTCCTTATTGCATACATTATGAGATGCTTTGTACTTCACAGATTTGCATAAATTTTCCTTTTTCCACTATTCAGTATCTTGTTCTTTCCTCCCAGATGATTCAATAAGTGAGCTATGAGAAACCTTTTAAAAGGCTAGCTTGCAGCTGATTGTTTTTCTTATAGTCTTCTTCAAAATGATTCTATTTCTCCCATATAGGATTTAAAAGTGACAAAATAAAGTATTTTTTTTATAATAGTGAACCATCTTTTTCTCCATTATGGGTCACTGGTTTCACCACAGAATATTTATACCTTTGGTTGCATTTCAGAGCTCTTCTCCAAAATTTTCTTATCCCCATCTGCTTTCTTAAAAATTTTTAAAAAGGGAAGGATGTAGCCTCATGGCAGCTAATCATTATGTCACAAGAAGATTGATTTGATATTTTATTAGGTGACCCTTAAAAAGTTTCAGAAGTATGACTTTGTCTATGGCATTGCATTCTGTATGGATTCATTGCACTGTAAACCTGAACTGTTTTGCAAAAGTATATTTCAGGCAGTATTTCAATAATGCAGTCAGAGGTTTAGCTCAGGCAAAAGTTTATTGCTAAAGACATTTATCTTCTCTTCAACCACTTACCCCTAAGGATGAATGAGTTTGTATTCTTTTATTTTACTGTAATTTTAATTGTGGTTGGCAAAATAATCCCTGGAATTACCAAATTCATATATACTTGAAAAAACATTGGCTTCTCTAAAAAGAAAAAAAAGAGATGTGGTTTGGTTTTGCTTTGTTCATTTTAATTTACCTTCTGGTTTCTTGCCAGTCAGTAATTCTGTTTTAGAGCTTTTCTCTGTAAATAGAAAAGTTACAATTTTACAGGAGTGACAGTAATGGAAGGCAAGAGGTTGGAAATGAAGAATATGAAATTCTTACAAAGTTAAGAATTTAAAGGATTAAGTTGCATAGGAAACACCAAGTAACACAATTTTTCTGATGAGATTATAAAATTTGACAATGACAGTGGTGAGGAGACTGACACTGGGACTCATCTGTTGACAAGACTTGATATTCTGGGACAACCCAAATCTTTGGTGTTATTGAAATGTCTCCAAGGCTCCTCCAACCCTCTGAACACCACCCTGTGCTTATGTTCCATGTGGGTGCTAATAACACTACTGGGAATGAGTTTATGCAGATTAAAAACTACTGTAAGGCTCTGGGAATGGTAAGGTGAAGGGGTCAGGAGCTCAGGTGGCTTTTTTTGTCAGTTCTGCTGATCAAAGGTCAAGACTTAGGGACAGATATGACATGGAGATAAATATGTGAGTGAGCAGATGGTGATGCCAGCAGAATGTCAGCTGCCTTGACCATGGAATAATGTTCTGAAAACCCTATGGCACAAGGAAAAATTATGCCATGATAATTTTCTGATTTATTGTAACAGGTTACAAAAAACATCAGATCAGTATGAACTATTCTGCCCTTAACAAAATTTTAAATACTGGTTAAGAAAAGAAGTAGTTAACATAAGGTCAGAAAGGAGGCAAAAAGGAGAATGGTGAGTTGGTCCATAAAATATATTAAATAATGTAGGGATTAGGTAGGAGGAATTAGATATTTTATTACATGGTCAATATTTTGCTGTAAATGACATTTGGTTGATTAAAAACTTGTTGGATGATTCAGATGTGTCACAGGATTAATACTGAAGGGTACAGCTTGCTCAGAAAAGGCACACATGAGACTAATGAAAAAGACAATAAAATATTCTTGAATGGGAAGGGTGCTTACATCCGCTCTGAGATCCAGATTACAGATAAGCATACGTTTCCTGTAGGTGCTCAGAGCCCTCTTTAAACATCTTGGAATTAAAGGGGAAAGAAGATGGACACTATCATGATGATGGTCCTGGAAATGAAAATCAGAAAAATCCAAGCATAAGACTTTGTAGTAATAACATACTTGGTAGTCACTGGTCACTGTTCAACCATAATCTACGGGAAAAAAATGCAGCAAGACTTAGAGGTAGGAAATCACCTCTCCTCTACAAAGACAAACTTCTGTATCTGTGCTGGCTACTCTCGAGTCAATAGAGGCCCTTAAAAGGTGATGAGATGTGAGTAACTGTGCATTAAAATTGTCTGGTTTTTATACATTGTCAAAAAGAACTTTGAATGAAAACCTAAGATTCAGATCTCTATGCAGAAGACAGCTAACATAGGATGATATGAATCCCATCTAAACAGTTCAACAAGTTTTTGGAACATGATAGTGTTACCACCAAATAGACTCAGGAGGCAAAACCCTGCACAGGAGGATGTTATAAAGAAACTGCAATCTGTTAAAGAAACAATATTAATCTGCACTTGCAACTTGTCTAGCATGCATATACCAGAAAGCACACTACCAGTGGACAGGTCAGTAAGGATGGATGTAGGAACAAAAATAAATAAGCAAAAGTATAAAGAAAGTTCACCTATCAAAGGATGGAAGAAAATAACAACACCCAACTTGTTAAAACTTGGGAGATAATATAGGCAACAAAATAATTGCCAACATGAATTTCTAAAGACCAAACAGTAACGGTAGCGTAATTTCTGCATATAACATAGCTATAAGCCTTCAAGATGGAAAAGACCATTTCTGTGTATCTTTAGGATCAAATTTGAAAAATGTTATTCAGATAAAAGCATCATAGTATACGCAAACTTTGTTCCTAAAAAAACTTTAAAGAGTAATTACTAACGGTACATGCAAATTTTGAAGACTGTATCCACTCATGTATTACAGAGATGCTTGCTCTGTCCTAGATTATGTACTGTTTTCATCAAGATTTTGGAGGATGGAATAAGGAGTTCTTACAAAATTTGTAGACTTGATAAAGACGTACATCTTAAAGATTAGAGTTTGTATGGTATTTTCTATTTTAAAGTGCTAAAGATAAGTAAAAAGTACTTTGCTAGAGCTAGAATAATCTGCTGGATGCTATAGGTTGGGAAACAATTAGCTAAGTAGTCATCTAATAGACAAGAATTCATGAGCTGAAGAAAAATTGTCCATAATCCAGAAATATCATATTGTTGCGAAAGAAAATAAGGCAAACTATACCAAATTATTCAGACAGGAATGTGACATTCAACATTAAAATGATTTTTCCTTCTACTTGGCACTACTATGGCTTCTGTGGGAGTATTATGCTGATAATGACCCTCACTTTAAGAAGGACTGTGGAAAAATTACAGAGTGAAGAGAATGATCAGAGTTCAGAAAAAATGGTCTGTGGTAAAAGAATAAAGGACTTCTGGAGTACGGTAATTTAGAGAATAGAAAGAGAAGTGTTATTTAACCCCATGTAGAAATGTGCTGCACTGAGAAGCAGGATGATGAATGGACTCAAATTTAGGTATTTGGAAAATATTTTGTTTTAGTGAGGACAATAAAGTACTAGAGAACCTTGTCTGAAGAGATTTTATGTGGCTTCCAGAGCTTAAGAGACAGTGAAATAAACTTCTGTCTTAAGTAAAATTTATTTTGCTTTCAGGCATGGATGTTAAATGGTCTCAGCCAGCTTTGAATAAGTAAGGACCAGGCTCCAAGTTCATTCCTGAAGGAGAAAGCTGTGCCTTCATGAGTACTAGATATCTGGGTAGCTGCAGCACCAGCAGAGTGGACAGTGAGAAAATCTCCAAGAGGTGCCACCAGGTACTCTGAGCTCAAGGGTGTGTACTGCCACTGGTTATACTGGAATGATGTTCCAAAGAAAGTTTTCTTTCCCCTCCCAGCTAAGCTGCTCAAGTGGTGATGGCAGAATCCATGTCAAGGAACAGGGATATGGACAGTCTCCCATTTTATGAACAATGCCCTGTAATGTCATTATGCAAAAAACTTTTAAAAAATACTGGTTCTTAGATTTTTTTTTCATCAATTTATTAGATTTTTAGAGGTTTTTACTTACCAGTGAGAGTCTTTGTAAGTTTATTTAATTCCCCTTGTTTAACTTCCTTTTAATTGTTTAAAGTTCATGCGGAGTTGTGACCATGGGCTTTTTTTGTGTTTCAAAAAGCTATGTCCTAATAACACTTCATAAAATGCTTTAAAACATTAAGTGTCCTTAAAATATTAAACGAAAGAGGAAAATGTATGTAAGAAAAAGCATGTTACTGCCAGTTTCAACAAAGGAAATTCAGATTTCACATTTTTCTATGTTTACAGCCGATGGATTCTTGGATGATGTATTTTTCTAATATAGTAGTAATTATATTTCAGTAAAAGTTTTGTTAAGACATTCCCTGACGTGTACGGTAATCATAGAATTATTAGCTGATACAGTATTTCATGAAATTAAGTCAATTTCTGTAAAAAAATACTACTGCAGTTACCATTTGATTTTCATTTAGTAAGCCTATGTGCAGTTTATCTTATTATACAGGACTAAGATAATTATCAAAAAGATCACAAAAGAAGAATGCGAGTGGTATCTCAGTAAGTGTGAATAGCCACGCTGGCAGTTTATGACAGCTTAATTAGTAAGGGTAATAGATGTTGAGAAAATACTGGAGGAAGAATACTGAAATGAGACAAGGCTTGGCTTGCGCAAACAGACAGAGTAACTAGCTTGGATGTAAAGTAATGGGAGGTAATCATTTCACCTCAATTCTTTTGTCAGTCTGTTACTGTTCTTCTAACATTCATGCAGTGGTCACTGTATATAGACATGCCAAAAATCTCCTGGCAAGATGAAAATTATAGAAAAACCTTTCTGCTTTATTCTTATTTTATTCTTATCTGGTTTTGCTTTACTCTTACTGCAGTGACTTTAATTTTACTTTAAGTTTTGATTTTCCTTGTGAAGCAGCAAAGTTATCAGTTGCACTCATTTTGCGTGATTGTAATGAATGCATGTTCTATATATTATCCATCACACACTGTTCTTCATTCAATCCTTGTCCTGCATGATTAAAACTTCAAGAAAAAATATTTTTCCCCTCTCAGTGTTAAAACTTAGTGTCTTTGAAGAGCATTCCTTGAACTGTTCTGGTTCCCGGATGAAGCCTGTGTGTCACCATTATGTATTGTAATTACTTTAGGATACTGGAGTTAGAGGAAAGTTTCTCTGTGAATTATCTATTTAAATGGCTACTGTGTCCTTAGAAGATCAGGTGGGTAAGCTCAACATATGTGGAGACAAGCTTCAGCAAATGCTTCGAAAACAGTTTTAGAGGAAGCTGTCACAGGGCAAGATGCCCCAGAGCAGTGCAGATGCTTTAGCCAGGGACACCAGCAACTGGTGTTTCAGGGCACTGAAGTGTCATTTCTCAATTCAGTACTCAAGCAAATCATCATGTCTGCTTCCCATAGGAAAGGAAATGAACACAGCTTAACACCCTGCCTGAAAGGAACTTTCCCAGTTCTTCTCATCGATTCTTGTATATCTTTTTTGCAATGTTTCAGCACAACCTTCAAGAAACTGGGATTTGGTTCATTGGTTCCCAAACGACCTGATAGGGAAATGGTGGCGTGGAAAGTGTGATTTGACAAATTTGGAGTAATAACAATCATTTAATGGAAAATATTAACAATTTATATTGAATGTACCATGAGCAGGACTAGACCATAATGTAAGATAATTTCTGAAAATTGTAATTTTACAGATGAATACCAAATGCTTTGGAACTGGCACTGGAAAAAAAATATACAACTCAAATGTATTTCTAAACTGGAGCAAAATAATGGCAGAATTAGCCCTGCTTTAAGAAGTTAAATCAATTATTCTCATCAATTTTCCAAATTATTTATTACTTTTTTACTGGGATGATAGTTAAACCAAAGAAGCTGTTACTGTTTAATAAAAATACTGACTTCCAATTTGAATTTCTTAAATTTTTGTTCTATATACAAATGAAATACCAGCTCTGGATCCACTATTACACTTCTCTGAAAAATATGTGAGACAGTATACAATTCAAACAATATTGTATCACTAATAAAGGAATGCTTCTAATTGCTTTTATAGTCATTTCTAAAAGGGCTGCTGTTAAAATTGAAATGGGTTAATAGTATCATAAAGAAATATGCTTACAAGAACATTTCCTTTGACTTCAGTGGATAGAACGTACTTATGTAAAAAGGGTTGGTAGCATGAAACGGAGAACTCAAGAAGAATCTGTCATACATATGTTAGATGTTTTAAATTGAGTTTTGTTTCCATTATTAATGCATTGATGTTATACAAGTGCAAGTACAAGACTACAGGCTTGCTTGGAATTTCTCCTAAGTTCCAAATATCATTTTTACATAATATAAATGTCTAGGCAAATTTCTTATATCCATGATTAATGCTATTAATAAATTAATAAATGCTATTTAAAAAATCAATAGTAAAACTAGTATAGATTAATGGCCACTGAACCAAAGACTCAAAATAAGGGAACAGTGACAGATATCGTCATCATTTATAAGAATCTTGTTGGAAAGAGACACATTAGTTGTCATCTGAAAGTTAAAAAAAAACCAAACAGACCATGTTTTTTTTTATATTTTAAGCATATAGGATTTCTTGTTACAGGATGTACATCTACTGTTGAGGAAAAAAACCCAACAAACCAATAGTATAGATCATTTCACTATTATTTCAATCATATAATCTATTACATCTCATTTCTGTCTCAATTGATGAGGTTTTTGACTGTTCTTTATGTCCAGAGCCTAAAGGTATCATTTGGTCCTTCTGCTTGCCTCTACAGCCTTAGATTACAGAAGACAGCCTGGACATGCAGGTCAGAGGGGAGCTGCAGAGTGCTATGAAAATGTTTCCAGTCTCCCTTCTGGAGGCCAGGACCATGAAAACACTACAGGACTTCACCCTTCATACAGTCTCAGCACAAGTGCTGAGTTTTCAAGTCATGCATCATCTACAGGCACACTCATATAGAGACAATAAACACTGCTTTCCTATATCATTTCCAATTTTAGAATGCCAGAAAAATATCTAGTTTTTTCTATTAAAAACCCCTTCCATTCAGTCAAAAACATGGATTGTAAAAATGGTGTGTTCACTGCTAATTTAACAGAATTAGTCATCTTACGCAGCAGACTTCTCCAGTAGTTCAAGAGTACTTTTGAGAATGTTTTTAGTTCACAAAATAAAAACTGCAGCATTAAACACATGCAGCTGGTGCAAATAGGTAATAAGACTTACTTGGACTTGTGGCCAAAATTGTCAGTAAACTTTTGTGTAATTAGGAAATGATTCAATGACAGTTCTGTTCTGCTGCTCTTAGTCATCTCGGAGTTATACCATAGTCTTCCAAGAATGCCATCAAAGCTGGTAATAGTATTCTGACTGGTTTTGAAGCACACTTTTGACTGAGAGATGAAAGGTACCAGGTGCTTGTCACCTCAGGATATAAAACTGCCATTGTAGAAGGTCACATACTAACATTTGCTTTAGATAAAAAATTTCTTGAAATTGCTAATAAAATAAGTAAAGCTTTGGGGAAAAAAAAAACTTAGACTGCTTTCATTTTGATATTTTTTAATAGACAAATAGAATAGAGGAAAAATAAATCTACTGGCTAAATAGACAAAAAACACATAGAAAGTCAAAGATTCAGAAAGGTATATATGCACTGTGTGTATATCTGCAATTATTCATCACCTAGAAATATTGCCCCTTAAGTAAAGGTCAGTATTGACTAGAAGTGTTTGCTATTACTGAATAATTCTCCACGTTTCATTGCTTCTGTTCAATTTATTTCTATCAGCTCTCTATATGACATTTGCCTTACTGTTTGGTGTATGCAGAAAGAGGAATGACCAAGTGTCTGTGCATTGCATTGTCTTTTAGTGTACACCCACAGAAGCGGATGTAGTCAAAGGAGCTTGAGTCCTGATATAGTCTGGTACAGTCTTATTACTGAGGTCTAAATAGAAATACTTCCACACACCTATCCTGTCAGCAAGGAAGTCTAACTTCTTTCTTGGGACTAGAAGACAGAAGAATTGGGGCTGAATTCAACATGTCACAATTTGTTGTACACTCTTTGGCAAATTACTGATTTTTTCTTTTTCCTGATTTTTTTTTGTCCCAATGAAACATAGATAACATCAATTTCTTGGTTATCTAGATAATAAATTCTTCTTTCAGTTTTATTTTTTACTTAACAGCCTGTAATGCACAGATAAATATATCCTCAAGTTTCTAGAAGTTCCTTTGGTACAAAATAAGTAAAGACAGGGAATATCAAAAGAAAAGTACTCACTCTGTATTCTAGAATTTCTGACATTATTGGATATTTAAAAAACCCAACTCAGTTTAATTAGTTTAATAAGGTAAGTAAGGTCTGCTGCTAGGACAAGTCATCTATATTGCAAGATAAATTATTCCCTTCTGGTGTTATTTTCTCTCTGTTCTGCTTGCTTCCTGCCCTTTCAACTTTCATTTGCCAATACTATTATGAATACAGTGCAGCTGATGTCCTCCCACAAATGCTACTATCCAGTTGTACTCCTACAGGGAGATATGCTGACAAAATTTTGAGCATATGAAGCTAATGCACAACCCTAAATTGCTTTCTCTGAACAGGCAAAAGGTGGAAATCAATACAGACAGAACATGGCATGTTTGAGGATGTTGGATTGACTAGATTTTTATGTAGCATAATTGTATTTGAAACAACAAAGCAAAAATGAAGGCAGCATTCATTATTCAGATCTTTAATAGACATATGACTAGCCTGCAAAATTTTAATTTGAGTCTTGTTTTAACTTTTGCATAATGTCACATATATTTGCAACTCTGCCAGTTCTGCTGCTCCATGTGAAAGTCCAACGTCTGGAATGCCAATGGTTTGATTAATCTCCTCACAGCTACTACAGTGTATCAGAATCTGTGCTGATCACATCCTTCTTTTAATAATGCCCAATACTTCCTTTCACCTACAGTACTGTTATTAAGATAGAATTGTGTTTTATATGAGAGATTTGCACAAACTGTACAACCAAAGAGGAATGCAAGTATGCCTGGGCTAAACATCTAAAACAATAGTGTTTATAGCAGCTAAATTGACTGCTAAAGGTAGAAAAGGGCACATCCTTCCTGCCAAGACCTGATCAGGAAAGAGTTAGTACTCTTGTTAGAAATAGAAAAGCCAAGAGTACTTAAGGGGGACAATGTCTTTCATGACCGTTATCCCTTGAGGTCAAGAGCAAATTAACAAGTTTCTCTTTCATTCCACAAGGCAGGAGCACTGAAGTCAAAATCCTTAAAACTGAGCTTGCAATCTGACAAAATACAGTGCAGTTTGCTTTCGGTCAGTACCATCAAAGATGCAATCAATAAATTCACCCTGTAGCAATGTCCCCATGCTGAGAAACTGTCTTTAGTGAATCATATTACTTCAGTCCTACATGATTCAAAGCTCCTCAAGCTGGAATTCTTTGAAGATAAAAGGCTACATTCTTAGTTACTATAAATCAACGCAGCTACGTTGACTTTAAGGTGCTACCAATTAAAGTGTATTTTTGCAAGATTCTATTATCTCTTTGCTCAGTAGTGACTTTAACAATGGTTTATTTAGTCTCTACTGGTTTATGTTATCTAGACACACCATAAACAGTGAGGCATTTCTTTTCCTCCCAGGTGTTACTTTCCTTGATGAAGGCCTTCAGCCACAAATTAATTTTATTGTAAGGCTGTCTTGTAGGAACTTATTCTCACAAATCCTTACTGGAATTGCACTGTTATGCTGCAGTTATATCATTTCAGTCTTAGCAGGGCTATTTTGCATTTGGCTTTGGCTTGAAGAATTACATTGCCTTAATTGGTAAGCATTCCTAGTTTTTTCTTTCCATGCTGAAAGAACTGGCATAGCACCACATTCCTCTCAAATTAAACTTTTCCACAGCAGGCAGTTTCTCTGAATATATTTTTAAAATCTTTTCTAAGACTAAAATCAACATAATGAGAAGGAATGTGTAGGAGGTTAATAAAGGTTCATTACACAAGAACCTTTGACTACTTCATGTTCTTCTTTCATTTCAGTTCTCTGTGTCCCAGGGTAGCTCAGTTTCATTAGAGCATACAGACAACTTAGCAGGTCAAAGAAAAAAAAAAAAAGTGAAAGCTGCTGACAGAGTGTTAGAACAAAAATAATAATTTATAGTTTCCCCATTTTTCTTCATAGTCAACGTACACATAGTGCAAAAGAATTAACTTCTAGCTTATTTTTGCAGAAGTCTGAATTATTTCCACATTACAGATTCAAAGGAAATGCCAGGGAGAAGGTGTCGGTCAGAGAGTTTACCTGGGGAATTTTTGCCAGGTCATGTGGAGTAACTTACTCCTATGAAAAATACCACAGGATACTTTAAATGTCTGTGAAGGTACAGCAAGCTAAAAAGGAGCCATCTGTATTTGTACATCTCTGTGCTCACACAAACACATCTCAAGCACATTCTTCTACACAGTCTGGACCACTCCACACAGAGCAAGCTTTTATTTAGATATATGAAAAAAATTATTGACCTGGACCTTTTGTGGGTACCAGAGCTGAATGTGATTATAAGGGGGAAACAAATGCATGAGCTAGAAATTAGCAAAACATAGTTAAGTTATTATGATAGCATCTTTTGGAATTAAAGACCCAATCATTACGGGCACAGTAGCATTGTACACGCACTGTAGGACTGTACCACGATAAAATCCTTTGGGGAAATTTAAATAATGGAACAAATTACTCTTAAGTTGAATGATACACTTTATAACCCACTTCTTATTTTAGAAACATTTAATAATATTAAATTACCTAAATGGCTAGGGAGGGCTATGCTTAGCATCTTACTAATTGCCAACAGAGTCATTCCAAAAATGGAAACCCCAGATGAGCCCACCCCAGTTCTGGCCCACTCACTAATAGTTTGTGACTGAGTTAAGACTGAAGAAGTTCACTTTCAAATACGTGAGAGCTGATAGCAATTGATATAACTTTTAGCTTGAACACCTGAGGTGACCTCCAAGCATCTCCCTCTCAGTGTTGTAAATGTAGTGAGATTAGGAAGCCAGACTCCTAAGCCTTCTCCGTTGCTGCTTCTTCCCATTTCTTCAGAAGAAACTCGAGTAGAAGTAAATCAGTTGTGGTGGGAGGCTGGGTTTTTTTTTGCATTTGCACAGGATGTAAACCAGTGATGGGATTAACACCAAATTCAGTCCAGTGACCTATCTGCTATTAATCATTTTTAGGCTGTTTGTATCCTAAAATTCATGTACCTACCTGCTTTTTCTTCAGTCTTCAGATGTCTTGTAATAAAAGTGTACTAGCATAGAC
>WUAM01000431.1:13825214-13863540 GCA_024336885.1 Actenoides hombroni
TCCCTGCCCAAGGCAGGGGGGTTGGAACTAGATGATCTTTAAGGTCCCTTCCAACCCTGACAATTCTATGATTCTAATAATCTAATGATTCTAGTATGTGTTATTGAAGATAATAGATATTCTAAGACATCAAATACTCCAATGCATTTACCAAATACATGGTAGAAATAATTTTCATTCATAAAATGATTATAAAATATAATCATAGTACAGAAGTCACTTTGCAACAAGAATTAAACAATTTCTAGTCTGAGTTTTACTAATGTAAATTCAAAGGCAATTGAACGAAATCAGAGAGCCTAAGCAGTGCTCTTCCAGAGTTCTATGTACATAATCATGACTAAAATCTGCTATGATGATAATGCTTTATTTGGCTGGGAGTTTTATTTGGGTTCATTTAATTGATTAGAACGGTATGCAAATAATAATAGCATTCCATGTAATCTTAGCATTATACATTTATCCCAAAGCTGCAACAGATTAACTTCTATATCAGATACTGCAGGTGATAACATGAAAGCCTAATTCAAAGCAAAATAAGGAGCTGTGAAGACCTTTTGTAGCTGTTGATCCTAAATATAATTTTCTCTGTCAGTTGATAAATACATATGCAAAAGTTGTTTAGCACCAATAACATACTTGGTTCTACACTTCTACACAAGACTAATTTACATTTCCCATGCTGCAAATTGGAGACCGAGGGGACGTAATCAACTCAGGTAATGTTTTCTTTTTCTTTGATAGCAAATTAACTTAGGAACACACCAATAAGCAGAGTTCTCCATCTGTAACCCATGTGAACATAGGTTTTTAAGTGAAATGTAAATGTGCAGCAAGCAGATGGCAACAGCAAACACATAGCAATAGTTGGAAAAAAGGGCTGAAAAAGGCAATAAATAGAGAGCTGGCACTGTTAACAGTGCAAACAGTTTGAAGGGGATGGTGATGTAGGGTATGGTAAGACAGAAGTCAGGGTAATGCTCAGCAAGCAAAACTAAACCAAAAAAATAGTATTAACTTCCAGTGGTTAGAAATTAGTTAGAGGAAGTAACTCTGAAATGAGCAATTGAGAAGAGACATAAAGGTAGCATGAGCAGGGACATGCATTTTAGGTAATGCAAAATGAAGGCAGATGGTTATGATGTACATGATTTATCTATGACAGAGTTCTCCCGTTACGTGTGATGTATGCAATTTCAAAATACATGTCAAGGTTATGTGAGAGACAAATTAAGCATCTTTATTGCCATGGCCTCAAGGTAGATGATATAATGGTATGAGAAGTGTCAATATTGTCATTTTACAGCAAAATAGCAAAGATGTGTCCAAAGAATAGATTTTTTTGTTCTCTTATCTTCAAAGAAATTGAAACCTTGCTCATTCAAAACAGCAGCAATGTGAAAGGAAAAGACTGTTTTTCACATAATGGCAAATATTCAAAAAGATGTGTAAAAAAAAAAAACCAAACCAACAAAAAGCTCTCACTGCTGTTGGTCTCACATTGCTGGGAAAGCAGTATTTTGATACTATCGCGAAATGAGAAGAGCAGGTGTGTAACTATGATCACATCCTATTTGTAACAAACAAAGGGTGGTAAAAGATGGGAACAGAGCAGCACCAAAAGAAGGACTGAGGAGGTAGGGGATTCAAACAGCAATAGGTAAATAAGATATTGAGAAGGGAGGGCAGAAAAAGAAACACAAACCATAAAGGCAGATAATTTAATCCCTACTGTATAAAAACTCTGCTTTTAAAATCCTTGAAACCAGTCTTCAGACTAATCAAGCAATGAGTGAATCTCTTTAAAAAATATTAAATTACTCCCCTAGTATACACATATGCATGGGTGAAGTAAATGCATGACTTTGACAGTCATAATACCTGTGTTATTACTACTGCCTCTAAGGTAGAACCTCCAAAAAGGCTTTTTTCCATCCAATCACCTACTAAAAAAGCAGATGCCAGGACCTTAGTGGCATTCCAACACTGACTTCACTGGGATGCAGAGAAAACTGTGAGCTGTTCCTACAGAGAGCTTCACTTCTTAGCACAATTATATAATGCATAGCTCTGGATTGTGTGTGTGTGTGTGTGTGAGAAGGAGAATTCAGAATGTTTGCAATCCTGCAAAACCAAAGATTTCCCAGAGTACAGTTAGACCTCCCAGGAATTTCCAGAAAAATTATCATTATCCCAAACTCCCCAGTAACTTCCTTTGACCCATTAACTTCCTTCATTTCTTAAATGCAACCCTTACTTCCCCAGCATATGTTTACACTATCCTATTGAGTTGCTCCTTTTTTCCTGTTGTACCCTTGTACAGTTGACAATTAGAACCTGGTCCTGCGTGCTTAAAAAATCTGGCCTAGGATTTTACTTATCACTAAAGAAAAAAAATTTCTTTTTTTCCCCAAGCACAGAAAGAGCTTTCATTGAGAGTTCTTTACTTGAATGTGTGAAATAGAGTGATCTATAGTAAGGGCAAACAGGGCCTTGGAATTTGAGAAACCCCAGTGATAATTTAATGCTTACGGAAAGACCAAAGAATTTGGCTCCCTTCTGATTTTCCATTCCAGGTGGAGGAAAAGTATCTATCTGAATGTCTACCCTTTGTAGGGATATAATTAATTAAGACAGTTAAATTGATTGATTTGTTACACATACCAATCTTTCTGAAAACCCAGTGAGCAAAACTTCTGCAACCACAGATGACTCCAGGCACCTCAGACTTCACTTGCAAATCATAGTATTAGTTTTAATTATCACATTAGTATTCCAGGGATTTCAAGGTGACTGCATATTGATCCCATTCCAACTAGAGGGGCTGATAGCCCTACAGGTATTACACATCAACTCTGTTGACATGTTGGATAAGGAGCTTCCCTGTCTCTACTAGGGCTTTTGAAGGGTTTCTTCTGAAATGTCGGTTTCATGATGCATGAGTTGCCATAGCTGAAACGAAAACCATCTGAGACCCCAAACACAAAAGTCTTTTAGTTCAAGATGACCTTGGCGGGTGTTCCCTTTTCCTTTACCTCTTGGTCTTTAACTGGCACCTCCATACCAGAGCCACAGTTCGGTATGGTTAGGATGTTTTCTACCTGTGACTGTGACTGGTGTATAAGAAGCATATGAGAATAAGTCTGTCTAAATCCATGATTTTCCTTTCCTCCTGAAGGAATGAAGATTATTTTTTACCCTGAAGGTTCTGCTATCAGCTTACATATAGTTTATATTTCACCAGTCTTCTATCTCACTTTCTTAGTTCCTTTATATTTGTCACTGAAACTCCCACAGATAACAAATTCAATTACCAGAAATGCCCTTCTTTCTGTTGTCCCTTCTTACAAACAGCTGAGGAGCCAAATGAGACACTGACAGTCTGCTAATGTTAATGGGAGCAACATGGGTCACTGCAGGTATGTCAGGTTCAAGAATAAAAGTTTTATAATTACCCACAAAGTCACTGTAGTCTAGAGCCATGGAACTGCTAAAATAAGACTTTTTTTTATCACTAGATCCCCATTCAGTTTTCTCCTCCTGTTTCCCATAACTCTTTCATTTGTCCTCCGAAAAATTTTGAGATTTAGTACCACTAGTGTTACTGAGCCTGTAAGTAAACTGTCTTCTACAGGTGGGGGAATGTCTTTTCTCATAAAAGATAAAGAGAAATATGAAGCATTTTTTTCATAGCAAAATAGGACCATAAAATCCTTCAATGTCTGTATCTAAGATAATTCTATGGAAGAATTAAGGAATTCTTCTGCTGAAGTGATTCTGGTATCTATAGTGTAAGGTAAGCCTAAAGCAACACATTCCTTGCAATTAATGAAAACATGAACAGAACATGCCTAGAGATATATTCATTTGCCTCTGGCTTTGAATGCAAGACTTTGCGTCTGCCAAACTCACCTCCACAGTCTTTAATGACAAAAAAATTACAGCTTTGATGTAAATGCTTTGAACTACTCCTATCTAAAGTAAGCTTCCAGGCACATGAGACTACCCCCCTGTTAAAGCTTTCTAAGCATGCATACTGAATGATTTTGGTGGACTAACGACTGACTGAATTTGCTTAAAAATACCAGTCACTGAATAAAAATGCTGTGTTCCTCGCAAGCAATAGGAAACACCTTCAGTAGGCAAATTAACCTTAGAAGTGGGAAACAGCCCCCTCTAGTTAAAGTTGTATTGTTAAATGTACATACAGCAAAAGCTAAGAAAAAGGAATGTGCTAGGTGCTAAAGGTGGGATCACTGATTAGGTCAAACTAATGAGGCTGGAAGTCAGTCTTACAATTATAAAAATGGTGTTCTGATGGGTGCAAAAATTGACATAAATGTTTGCAGAATTGCAGGTGCTACCTTTGAGCTGTATTAATACCACAAAACAGTATCTTAACAGTTAAAAATCATACTAGAATGACAAACATAGTATTGAGCGTAGTAGCATTTCAGTATGTTCCTACAGTATAACTAATTAAACACGTCTAAATGTTATGACTATACTTTATAACCTATTTTACAGGATATTACCTAAGTATGAGCAACTACACTCATTCCATAATGGATTCATATATTAATGATATACTGAAACATTTATGAAAATCGCTGCTTCTACTTCAGAAGAAATATGCAACAAAATTATTTCTAGGTGTTAAAAATGTGATGGTACTTCAGAGCTATTACACAGTCCATTTTCTGTTATAATTTGTTTAACCCAAGAGAGGGACAAAAGGAAAACAAACCAAGAAAGCACTAGTCAAATACTGTTCTCCCCTGAATCCTTGAAGCAGCCTCTAAATTGCCTAAGCCTGCAGTAGTATCCAGGGATTTTCTGATGCAAGGGAAAATTTTTTGAGTGATTTGGGAGCAAGACACGTCTTCTTCCTGAATATTTCCCAGGTTATTTATAAAGAGTTCTTTACACTAGAAAGACTGGTTAACAGTTTGCATACTCAGCTGAGTGGCTAATCAAGTTTTCCAGTTCAGCTTCACAAGGTGGTAAAATAGGCCTGTATAGCGGAGAGGATTTAATGTTCTGAATGGCCTTGAAGGAGCTTAAGAGTTCTAATAAAAAGTTGGTATTTCTCCACTACTGCATTAAAAAAAAAAAGAAATGAAAAAGAGCAGAAGTAACAAGATAATCTATTTGACTCTGAAGATAAAGCCTTACCTTTATGCTTCTAGGTTTTCGGCTTAAATGCCTAAGGAAAATAGACTAAGTTTCTGCCTAAGACCAATGAAAATTTTATCATGCTAAAGGTGGATGGCCAAATATGAAGAGCATGAAGACTCAACTAATAGATGAGGGTTATAGCAGAAGACTTTTATGGAGATTTGAGTTCATACCTGAAGAGAAAGCTAAGCCTTTCTGACATTCATAAAGTGCTCCCTGCATTACAAGGACCACATTACCAAATATGGTTCCATCAGATGTGAAATATTAAGGAGCTTTGAAAAGGCCACTGAGGGTCTTTTAACTCCAGGGTCACTTAATCTAGGAACAAATAAACAAGGATATTGCTTATGCTTCTATGTTCTTTTGAGGAGCATGTCTGTTGTGTTTTATAGTAAGAAAAGGATGTATCCAACTTCAGAGTAATAAAATAATGTAATGAGTTTGTGCACCAAACCACACACACACAAAAAATAAAAAAATAAAATTTAAAAAAAATCACTTAATAATAATAAACCCAGAAAAGTTACTTCTTCCTTATTATAAAATCTATGTTATATACTCAGCATCAGAGTTCATGTGATATGAATAAAAAATGTCCTGGAAATTTCTGTTTTTATGTATTTCTATCAAAAGAAAGACATTGGTAATGAAGAGACCCACAAGAACTTCACTACAAATCATGACCTCTGGGTTCAAACAGCAACATACTAATGTATTTACATTAATCAGCATAGTATAATTGCTGCACTGTACTTCGTAATTACTAAGGTTGCAGCTCTTGGTTGTTGGTGTTTCAGTAAAAAAGCTAAAATGGATAAAATGCATTAAAAAAGCTAAAAAGCATTAAATGTGAACACTTGGAGGGTGGATGTTAAGGTTTTTTGTCCAGCACAGAAAAATCAAGTAAACAGTAAAAGAAACTGCTTTGATTAGTATAGCCTCTCAAATGTCTACCTTTCCCTTCTCTTTTTTTCTTACATATTTATTTATTGATCCAAGGACTAGACATACAGTGCTTTGGAATACTTTTGGAAGAAATGGTTTGATCACATTATAGGACAATTCATCAACATCCATATCATACTATATTACATTATAGTTAATGGAAAACTATGATTTATTTCCTTTTTGGAAAGGCAACCAAGATTAAAGAAGTACTGAGTGATTTAGTTAATATTAATTCAAAAAAACAACATACGACGTGGTCTAGAGAAGAGATGGATATTTTTCCAAAGTTGGCACCTTCTTATCAGGTTGATAAATATTTGATTTGAAGAATGTTTTAGTCAGTTGTTACAATGCTACACTATGCCATATCTTCTATCTTGCTTTACATCTGAATTTTTTGGCATGGAAGTACTGTAGAGGTGAGAGTATTATCCTTTCTTCACCTCTTTCCCCCATTTAAATAGCTCTTTAGCTCTTATTTGGGAGTAATTGGCACATACATTTTATTCAGAAGTGGGTAGATTGACATAAAATCCCATAAACACCTGAGACTTTTCCTGTTCCACACTAAAATATGTGATGGATTTTTATTACTCATTTGTAAAACAGTAATCTTTATTCATGCCATGCATACTGTTTGCTACAGATGAGAAAGCTTTAACTACTAACTGTATTACTTTTCACAGACTCTGGTAGCTCTGATTTTATCAGCACTATAATGAAAGCAGAAAATATGTGTTTTCTGATATCTTTGAAATTCACTAGTGCAGCTGAGGCTTATGTTGATACTATTCTTAAAACATTGTTGGGACTATGTGCCTAATATCTTTTGTGACTAACCCAATAGCTGAAGGACTTACTACCCTTTATAATGCAATGAGTCAGGGCTTAGTGAATCGATGGGACCGGACTGGAGACGTTTCTACTAGCACAGCCAATATTCTATCACTTCTGGGCTTCATAACAGTCTAGCTCTGAGATAGTGAAGGCAAAAAAATAGAAAGTATTTTAAAAAACCCAAAACATCAAGATGAATGGACTATTGTACTGTGATATTATATAAAAAAAATAATTTTTGGAGGACCAGCACAACTGAAGGAGTAGAATACTGCTTCTCTGGATTTTAAAAATGGGCAAAAATAACTGTGACTGTACATTGATAAAATCAATGTCAATGTTTGTGTAAAGAACTGAACAGGGAGAAATATTTTCTTGTGATGCACTCCTAGCAGAAAAAGGAAAAGCTTTGAAACAGAAATTGTGATAACTTCCCAAAATATTTCTGATGTTTAAAAGTACATAGAAATGTAGATTCTGTCTTATTTAACAAACAAGCATACACACTATATCTAAAGAGAAATATGAATCTTTTTAATGATGATAATTAATTAGGTGCTTTTAGCCTTTCATTCTGTTACCAAGTTTGTGCTTTCTGTCACTAAAGCCAATATCTAAAACAAGAAGCTGGGACATCAAATGAAAGAAGAGATTATGTTTCTAAATATCTACAACTTATAATGACATAAGTACTGTTTTCATTTTAAATAATTAACAAAAAAAATAGACAGACTGTTCATATACTTTAATTACACTTCCCACTTAAATTTGTGTGTAACTTGTGAGGATTTCAGGACAGAAATAGAAATATTTTATTCTTTTCTCAAGCTGATAGGAAGAATAATGTTTTTTTTCATAATACAAAGTTTTAAAAAAAAAAACCTATCTCTAAACATCTTTTACAATGATAAAGCTCAGAATTCATAATGCCACTGGCTATGTTTAGAAAATTATTTTCTCCCTACTGCTGGCTGAACTATGCCTAACAAATACCACAAGGTTAAAAAATTACTCCATTCATGGGGAAAAATGCATGGAGAAAATGGTATTTTTTTTAAAGATGTAGTTAACCAAGGTCAAAAGGTCAAAAGAGGTCAGTAATCCTGCTGCATTAGTCATGCAATAAAACATTGGCAAGGACTGTTATAAGCCACTTCATCTTTCTTCTTGTGTTTTGGGAAGAATTTTATTTTTTACTTCAATTTAGCTAGTGAAGTGCAGCCCAAACTGAAGATCCCATAGGGAATACAATGTCTCTTTCTTTATCAAATTCTTTGCCTAAATATCATAAGGATTGTTCAGAGAACCACCATACTTTATTCTACATAGGAATAAATCTGGCCATAGAAAAACAGACATCCGGATCATAAAAAGTAAAACTTTATTGTTCAAATACTTACTTGCATTGGTGGAGACCCAGATGTCTGCTCTATGAGATAGTTCTTTGTGTTGTTTCTCCTCTTATTGGCAATTGCATTATGATTTTGATAATTTTTTCCTTCTAGATACATAGAAATGCAAAGCTGTTAATGCAAATATTTTCATTTAGATTAACTGGTATTTTCAGGTGCAGAAATGTTGGAAAAAATGTCCTGTTTAGGCAAAATATATTCTCTACTTCTCTCCTGAGAGTGGCTTGCTGAGATACAGGAGAATGAAAAATTACAATTAGAATAGAGTGGATATGGAGGTGTTTTGGGAGGCTTTGTTGTTCTGCTTTAGTTCTTTTTGTGCACTAGATGTTTGTATATAGATGAGAAACAACGAAAGCTAAGCCAAGCACAAGATTTTGTTGTACTCTGAAAAAGTCAATCTTTCAATCCAATTTGTTATAAAAATAAAAAGCCTAAAAGGTGCTCTAGTTGAAGTATAGTCTCTCCCTCTTATGAACATCACTATACTCTTTCTTGTTGACACAGCTGTTAAGGGATCCTAATGTCATAGACAGAACATTGGTTCACTTTAATGAACTGATGAAGAACTAAATTCTATTTTTCAAAGAAGGAATAGCTTATCTTGTGAGTCCTTACTGTGGTCAGTGCCCTATGCTATTGAGAGGGAGGGAACTGCTCCAGAGCTTCTGGATTTTAGATTTCTTCCAGGTACATACACACAACCATTCTTCTTTTGCTGTATTCATCTGCTCTGAACTTTCTCTTCTTACTTTTCTTTTTCCAGGCCTTAGGCCATAAGTCATTCACTGTTACTGAAGCAAACAAATATTTCTAGAGTACTTTCACTTGGAACCAGGACTTTTCTTCATGTATCTTGTTCTGTGGAAGAAAAAAACCATATTTCTCACTAGTGTCTCACACCAGAGCTTATCTGGCTTCCAATAGACAGGTCCTGGACCAGGAATGTACTCACTGGGAAAGATGATCTCCAGATTGCCTTGATCCTGAGCAGAGGTAGGGATGGCTGCAGAAAGTGGGGAGTACTGTTCAAGGGTCATAATGTCCTGACACAAGGAGAAAGCCAGCTTACAAAGGTGATCTGCTTGTAGCAATCTGTGCATCTAAACATACACACTGATGAATTTTGTAGCAGTGAATATTTAGCTTTGAGATTTCGTAACTTAATATCGAATCCATGATAACACAAGTAGCCTTGTGGCCTAAACTGTAACTGCTAATAGAGTTGCAATATTTTGTTCATTCCAGGTCAGAAATAAAAGTTGTGCTCCTGAATGCTTGGCAAATACACTTGTGTGTGTACCCTACAGCGTGTATGAGATCCAAAAGTGCTTTACGGTTTTGAGCCAATATAACACTCTGGGAAGGCCATTTGTCATCCTAAGTGGAACATGATAATTGAGAAAAGACAAATCTTTCAAAACTTTCCCACTTTTCCAGTTCTTATGTCTCTAGTTTTTTTTCCCCTTTTTACATAGGAAGGAAATTAAATTTTCTTAACCAAGGGGTACAAGTAGAATAAGGAATAAAAGAAATCTTCTGAGCCCTGATTCAGTGAAAAACCCTTTGTGGTCTGCTTGTTTAGAAATGTTTATAAATACTAGAATTATGAACATACATATACTCTCAAGTAATATTGAGATGCTGATGAATGTTGGAAAGGTAGACAGATTAGCCATAAAAAGCTAGTTATGCTGGCAGATTGAATAAATTTATAATTCATACATAATAATATACATTTCTTTAAAGTTTAATATCTGTTAATGATTTTAAAGTATACCCATATTTTTCTCATCAGTTATCATTCTTGTCATTTGTTGACTTCTATGCTTTTTGGATAAGGGCCTATAGCTACTCCTTTAATGAAATGGTAACGTGCTTACACCTCATTCTGAAGCCTTGACAGGAAGTTTTTTGATTAATGGCAGTATTTTGGCCATCATGATAATTTATCGCTTAGAAACTGAAATTTCTGTGGTTAGAAGTATTTTTAAATATCCGTATTTGCCATTTTACAAGTAATAAGACTGTAGTAGTATACTGTAAATTTCGCTAACAACTACTTCAATGTCTAAATGCTAATAGACACACAATTAATCCACCCTGGCACATCTAAAACATTCATTACCTAATGCTATTCACATGATGTGGGGTTAATTGAAAGAGGTCTTGACCTTCATGACCTATCAGTTTTGCCTCATCAGTCTGACCCAGGTCAGAGATTCTCTCTGATAACTTTTGCTTATCAATAAAACCTCACTATATCTAGAAACATCATGTGTATATATATGTGTAAGCATGAATATCATAAGGGCATACACATGTATTCACAATAGTAACTAAAGAATAGAAATAATAAATATTTATGCCACTGATTTTTTTTCTTTCATTTTTCTTTTCAAGGAAAATAAGATTTATATAATTTGAAAAGTGAAGACTATTTCTTTTCAGTTTATAGTGTAAAAGTTATACCAAAGCTGATTTTTCAAGTGAGACTAGAGTAAGTTTACTGTTGCTTATGTGATCACAAATGCTTTTGAGTAGAGAATTTGGCTGACACAAGATTTTCAAATGGTAATATATATTAAAATAAATACTCTTTAATGTAAGGTTATAATTAGAGTTCTTAGTGACTGATGCACCTAGTTCTGTTATGTGAGCACAAAAACTGAGATATTGTTTGAATTTTATGCTGTGCTATAGCTGGAGGGAAATGTGTATTCCATTAAGTCCCCCAAACTTATTAAACTATATTTAAATTGAAAAGTTGAGTACTTGAGAATTAGGAAATACCAGAGTTTGAATTACTTCTGTAGTTACAACACGAAGTCAATTGTTTTGTGTGAACTTCATGCTGTGTCTTTAATTCATTATCACAGAACTGATCACTGCCTCTGCTTCTCCCTTCCTAAACTTAAAACCACAGTAGGTGCAAATGTGTTGAAATATCTGAAGGGTGAGTGTAAAGAGGATAGAGCCAGGCTCTTTTCAGTGGTGCCCAGTGACAGATCAGAGGCAAACACTAAAACACAGGAGGTTCCCTCTGAACATCAGGAAACCCTTTTTCACTGTGAGGATGACTGAGCACCGTCACAAGTTGCCCAGGGAGATTATGGAGTCTCCATCCTTGGAGTTATTTAAAAGCTGTCTGGACATAGTCTGGGCAACTGGCTCTAGATGGTGCTATTTCAAGCAAAGGACTTGGACCAGATGACCTCCAGAGGCCTGTCCAACCTCAACCATCTTGTGATCCTATGATAGGTGGAGTTAGGAAACGCATCATAAATTCTCAGGCAGGATATGCTCAGTTTCTTTGTGTAATTAAGGGGTATGCACTGCCTCTGTGAGTCTGTGCAAAAGAGGTCTAGGTTGTGAGCTTCAGTACCAGATACCTAACCAGCCACATTGCTTAATGCTGGATTTGTTTTCTGCACAAGATGGAGTTGCTCTAACTACAAGGCCCAGGACAAAGTCCAGAGTTTCTATAAGTTTCTTTTGTCACTAATCTTCAGAGGCAGTGTGGAAAAGATGGATTCAGGGTATTCTATCACACCATTTAGGTCCCCCTACCTGATCATCCTATCATTCCTTCATGTGGCAGCTCAGGTGGTATTATTTATCCTCCAGTTTCATTCTATACTAAATTCATTCTAGTGGCTTACAGCACAATCCTGGTTGTTTTCTTTTTCCCAGAGAGCTTAATGCAAAAACCACATGGTAGTAATGATGATGCAGGAAGCAGGGAGAACAAGCAGGGAGAACAAGAGGTCCCTCAGCAGTGAGCCAGCCACCTGGGTCCTGGGCCCTGTGAAGAGCCGTGGTGCCCTCTGGTCCCATGAGTGGACAGTCATCACAGCTGATCAGTCACTTCCAGGCCATGTGGGACTGTATGTCTTATCACAGCCATAGAGTCCTCCATTAGCTTACCTGCGTCTAATTCTGTGTTAATCATACTTTAAAGATGAAGATTTCAATATGAAATGTACAATGCTTCTAAGAACTATAATGTAAACAGTGTTAATAATACATTTTAAGCAAAGATTTGCTAGTAGGTTACCCCGACTTCAGAGAAATAGAGCAGATCCAACAAGCTGACCCAGCAGAGACCCTGTGCATACTTAACCCTCAGTTCTTTATGCATCACACGCACTGTAATCTGGTTTTCTTTGACATTTCTCAGATGTACTAATCCTTTCATCCTGTGAGATCAAATCTGAACCTTCATTGATTTTATGGTAAGGTAACCCATGGGCCCCTAGATAGTAACTTCTGTACCCTGCCTATAGTAGGTCAGTTGTGTTTTCTGTCTATTGCCTCACTGTAAAGTACATTTTACTGGTTAGCTCACCTACTAAATCTAACTCAGACATGTTGATTTACATCTGTTTCAACCTATTGACCCGTGTGTAGTTATTTTGAATGTACATTAAACTAAATCATATAATTGAAGGGACATACTGTCTCCCATCAAAGTGTTGAAGGGAAGACCGTTGCCAATCCTGTCACTGGAGGATATATCCCCATAAATATTCTGTGAACTAGACAAGAGAACAAGAGATTGTTGTTGATAATGCTAGTGTGTTGTGGCTGTCCATCACCCATGAAGGCAAAGTATCCTCCAGGTTCAATAAGGGCTGAGATTCTTCATATGCAGAATGAGTTAAAAGCAAAAGACACTTTGTAGTCCACAGAAACATTCAAACTATTGGCAAGACACTACCAAAATCTTTCTAAACAATTACAACTGATACAGGCTTCAGTATTCTTTTTTCTTTGTATACAGTAATATTCCCCAGTTCATTCTGTTAATTAGGATGGAAGATTCAGAAGAAGGTAGACTTGGTGGCTGGTTTTCTGAAATGATTATTAGGGAATTTTAAGGAAGCACGTTCCTGACAGTAATACTTATTTATGAAAAGAATTGTTATGGAACTAATTCTGTTGAGTTTCCTGAAACTGTACAGCACTTAATCCTGTGAGTGGTCCCAGGATATTAGATTGTTCTTCTAAGACATCCTGGTTCTAATTTCTGACATGTATTCTTGGGCTGTGTGAATTTTATTTTATAATAACTGCATATCACATGTAATTTATAGAAATGGGATATTTTGTTACTGACGTGTGCTTGATATCTCCAGCTGCTCTGAATATTTGCTGCAGAAAACTATTCATTTATCTTTTGTTTGTCTTTTTTTTTTTCATCTTTCACTCCTCAGTTCACTACAGCCCTATCCTTTTCTTACTCACATGCTTTATCTCCATAGTTTTTGAACTATGATGCATTAGATATAAAAGTGATATGAAACTGTCATCAGTTGAAATAAAATATCTTACGAGTATCAGAATATGATGCTTGTTAGTGTAGATTTATACTCCCCACTTAGTCAATGAGATACATGCGTCTCTGGTGTTTGGGTACTTTCTGAACATGTAGTAACTATTATTCCTGGCACGTGTGTGACTGATTGTTTCCAGAATGAACAAAACATAAAGCAGCATCATTATGCCTGGTAGATGTAGGCCACACTCTAAACAGTGGTCTTGTTTTTATAAATTAGTTAAATGGTTTCCAGAGAATGATGTGCTGAACTATTTGGGCCACATTTCTTTTAAGCAAATGATGAAAGGATTTCCAAGTAATTCCAAATGGTCCATATTTGCTTTGTTTAACAGTCAGACATACTAGTCACCTGGAAAATATCTATGAAAGGTTGAGGCTGTGACAGAGTCGTTTACTTTTATTTAATCTTTACTTTGATTCTAAGCACTACATTGGTACTTAGGAGGACATTACCATATTAATGAGAAGTTAATATAAAATTGTGAACAGAATAATTTCATTTATGGCTTAAAACTGTGTGGAGTGTTTCTTTACATATATTTTAATTTTTAAAAACTACATCAACTAATGTTCACAGATAAAATTATTGCCTCTCTCTGACACAAAATACATGATATTTTTTGTAAAATGGTAAATCTCAGACTTAACTTCATCCTAGTAAAAAGTAAAGGTGTCTAAGGAATGTTAATTTTTTGGTGTAGTTAGGAGCTGACGGCATAAAGTAGCTAACAGAAGCTGATTGACTATGCAAAATCACTTCTACCAGCTTATAAAAGGAGTAAGAACAAAGTGGTTTAGAAATATTACAAAATTATCAAGGATCCCAAGATTGCCTAGGGCAACATATCAAATAGAGAAAAAACATAGCCCTTGTTTTCATCTTTCATTTTGTATCCTGGAAATAATTTATTTGTAAGATGCTTTCATAATAAATGCCCAGAGAAAACTGCTTTTCGTTGCACTTTTACTATCTGATCTGATGAGATTGAGATCTATCATTATATCTGATTGTTATAATGGGCCCCATTGGAATCCGAATAATAAAGTGAAGAGAGATTTCTTTGAGCAGCATAACTGACTTTGTGTTTGAGCAGAACATTTTCTTTTACAAGTCATAAACAACAGATTCCTCAATGATTTTAATGTGTCTTTAAATGTGCTTGAAATTAAAAAAATTATTTCTGCCTTGACTGCCCTATCTTCTTTGCATCCTATTCCCTCATAGTAGTATAGCTGATAACAATATTTAAATAACAGTATATATTTTTAAAGGAAAATAATGCTAAAAGTGTTTTCCAAAGCATTATTGCCTGGATAAAAAGAAAAGTAGAGAAATTATTGCAAATATTTTGAATGGCTCTCAGATTTAGGAAGCTTTCATTTGTGAATTCTGCAACAAGACAATCACCTTGTCTTAAATTAAGCTTACAAGCTTCTCTGCTGGTGAAGTTCATTTGATGATATTATATTAACCGAGGCTCTGGAGATCATTTTTATTCTGGTCAGTATGTTTGGATCTGCTTAAATCCTGTATAAGTCAATGGCACTGGAGATCACAACAGAAGTTGAGCAGCATTTAACTATGTCCAAATAGAAGTGGATTTTTGGAAATCGAAGTTATGTCATAATTCATGTATAAAGGAAATTGTATGATTTCCTGTAGAAGAAAATGTGAATCCTCCAAAAATTGCCTTTTTGCTTTAATCTGACCAGATGGAATGAGGCAATAATAAGCATCTTTTCTAATGTTTAGTGATTGGTTTCTGATGATCTGATATTTGGACTGAGACAGCTCTCCAGGAACACATACACTCTTTTAAAACTCCCTTTCAAGAGACAATTGCCAAATTTCTCAGAGCTATATTCTGATGTTCCTTTGGTTTTGTTTTGTTCTACTTCTTTTGCAAAGGAAAAGATGGAAAAGATTCTTTTTTTTTTTCCCCAAGATCACAGATGAACTACGTGTTATTCAAAGTTGTACTCTCAGGTAAAACCTTGGCATAAAGCATATCTAGCAATTTGCATTACCAGAGGTAATTCCTTTTGTTGCCTTTGCCACAAACATGGACTTCCATTATAAATCTGCTTCATAACATGAACCCTTTTTTCCAAACTACTAATCTAATAGCCTTTCGTTAAAATCCCCCTTTAAAAATACAACACTGAAAAAAAATAATGATCAGCAATGCCAATGGCTGATTTAATCTCTAAACAGTGCCAGCAGCTTTCAGAACAACTCAATGTGTTAATTACTTCATATGCTTTTCACAATAATGTCTTTTATTTTGGGGTTTTTTTTTAGGGTAAAATCCTATCACTTTAGTTTTCAATGACTCTTTCTGCTTTATGTGGTATAATTTTAAAGAACTGAGGAATTTGCAAGCTGAGAAAGGTAAAATTGTTGGAATCAACCCTATTGAAGGGGTTTAGTTTTGTTTTATCATGCCAGTAATTGTTAATAGTCTGCTTTTGCAGACTTTTCCATTAGGAAATGTCTCTTTTAATCTGTATATTTTCTAAAGGAGAAAAAAAATTAAAACATATGTTCAAGTTTTAAAAACAAGTATCATTTTCAAAATAAAAAGAAGCATCACTGCTGTTGTCTTGTGGAAAGAGTTACTTTGTTGATGACCGAGGATAGAAGTAGCTGATATGAAACTTGTGTATTGCCAGAACCATCCTGAACATGCAACATACTTATTTCACCTTATTTTATGCTTAAGGAGACAATTAGTCTCCTGAATGTTTTCCTACCTTAGCTTGACAGTGTTTGCTCAGAAAGGTCTTATATCTCTGGTCATATGCTAAAGTCCTAGAAGCTAGCCTACTTTTGCAGTTTTAAAATTATTAGATTAAAGCTTCTTTAAGAACATTTTTCTGGGTCCCATATAAGCCCTTGACTAACCTAATAATAGATTCTGACTTTCCCACTTCCCTACAGTGCAACCTAAATCAGAATGGGTGAAGTGACAACCTGTCACAGAGGGTGATTCCATCTGACCCTTCATGTAGTCAGAGAATTTATGCACAGAGAAAGAAACGACATTGTTACTAACACTGCTGAGTCAGTGCTATCAATACTGAGATCAGAGTGCCATCCTGGCCATCTGTCCCATGTAGCGTGTGAGATAGATCCCAGAACTGACATCCAATTTTAACATACAAAGGCTGGATTACTCAGAATTACACAGAATAGGTGAGGTTGGATTGCTTAGTCTCTTGGAATTGTCTAGTCCAGTTTCCCTGCTCAAGCAGGATCAACTACAGCAGATTTCTTAGGATGGTTTCCAGTCAGGTTTTGAGTACCTCCAAGGATGGAAACTCCACAAACTCTCTGGGAAACCCTGTTCAAGTGCTGAGTCACACTCACAGTAAAAAAGTGTTACCCATGGTTCAGACATATTTTCATATTTGTGGCCTTTTTCTGTTGGCAAATACAACTAAGCAGTGACTGACTCACTTTTCTGTATGCTCACCATCACATATTTACATTTATGGATAAGATCCCTCCTGAAACTTCTCCTCTGTCTGAACAGTCCCAACTCCCTCAGCATCTACATATCTCCATACTGAAGATACTCCAGTGCCTTAATCACCTTTGTGGCCCTTTGCCACACTTAGTCCACTATGTCCATGTCTCTCTTATACTAGGGAGCCCAGAAATGGACCCAGAACTCCAGGTATGTCTCACTAATGCTGAGCAAACAGGAAGGATCACTTTCCTTGCCCTGCTAGCAATGTTTTGCCTAATGCAGCCTAGGCTGCTATTGACCTTCATTGCCTTCATTGTCACAAGAGTACACTACAGGCTCATGGTCAATATGGTGTTCTCCTGGACCCAGAGATCCTTCTCTGTCAAGGTGCTTTTCAGCCAGTTAGACCCCAGCCTGTAAAGGTACAGGGCTAGGCCTTATTCCTCCTCAGTTGGAGGACTTTGTTTTTCCCCTTGTTGAACTTCATGCAGTCTTCTCTGTCCATTTCTCCAGCCCTCTTTATGTTCCTCTGAATGGCAGCACAGCAATCTGGTGTATGAAGTGCTCCTCCCAGTTTTGTATCATCTGCTAATTTGCTGAGGTACACTTGGTCCTGTTATCCAGGTCATTAAAGAAAATGTTGAACAGTAGAGGAACCAGTAGTGAATCCTGAGGTACACTCCTAATGGCAAGATTTTTCAATTCTAGATAATGTATGATTCTTCCATTAGAAAAAAAAAAAATTAAAAGTTCTTTTTTGGATCCAACATGGACATGGATAAATTCTATTGTGCACTTTTGAGGTACTTTGTGTCTATTTATGTAATTTGTAGTGAATATACTTCCTGAAGACCATTTTAATTCTTTACTCCTGTAAATGTCTATGAGAATAAAGATTCATCTGAGTAAGAAATTCTTTCTAGTATTTTTCTTAGGGATTTTCATCAGACAAAACTTGCACGAACGTGATTCAGAGGAGGGAAAGAGGGGCATTAGTAGGGAACTGTCCTGGAATGGAATTAACTGGGAACCCATAAATCTGTCCTTTCTGAGACATTTCTGTCCCTACATGCTCACAAATTTTCCATCAGAGTAAAGGAGTTCTCCAATTAGGTTAGAATCATGCTTACAACAGAATAATAGGAAGAAAATTTTAGGGACATTTAAAAGAAGCCATGATTGTTTGGTATGTTAAAAACTGAGCTGGAAAACAACTGTCATAGAAGCAACAGTCATAGAAGATTAAATAACTGAAGAAAATTTTCTGCAATGGATTTTCCTCCTTACATGACATTGAAGAGTTGGTCAATACTCAAAACAAACATTTAATTTTGAAATTATAGTAAGAGGCATATCTTGAGCACCTGCAAGCACTTCTCAGACCTAGTGATCTTTTTCATACCATGATAGTGCAACATCTTAAAATTAATCTGTGTCTTCTACCTGTGCTATCCCACCCCTGTGCTTTAGATTAATTAGAATGAGATTTAGGAGCTAAATAGAGAGGGAACTTCAACATATTTAGCAGATCTCCTTGTCTGTACCAGCATTACAGGTGTTATGGTAGAGGATAACTGGATAAATCTCAGTTTTTAAGAAATTTAGGAAAATAATTTATCTAAGGAAATAAGACTGGGCACTGGATTTTATGCTTTGCAACATTGCAATTTGCAGTGCAGAAATACATCTGGGAACCCAACCTCCAAACTCTCAGGCTAACAAAAGGGCAAGCTCTCCTCATTTAAAATCCTAGGGACCTTAGAGATTTATCAATCTTATTAGAGTGAAAGGAATGGGCTATGTTGTGCACTTTTTACACTAGAAAGAAGCAAAGAAAAAGTTGTGATCAAATAAGAAAGACAGGCTTAGCAATGATCAGATAAGTGGGAAGAGCTAATGACTCAATTAGGATACTCTAGATAACTAAAGAAGATTTATATTTGGCAAAGGCACAGGAGAAAATTGTTTTACAAGTTTTACAGTGGAAGGAGAGTTATACTATGTTTATAGAAAGAACATGTTTGGCCTTATCCTGGGTAGTCTTTTTTTCTTAACATTATAATTCCTTGATTTCAGTGTGACTTCAAGTTCCAAGCAAGTGAGAACTTAACTTCAGTAGGAGATGCACTGCTCAGAAAACATTATGATTGCCATACTTACTAAGCTTACTTAATACACTATTAAAAAGAGATCATATCTGACTAGATTGTCACAAAACATAGCCAGGTGGTGTAGAGCTTTGAAAATAAATGCCACTAACTTCATTGTACACACACATATAGACCCTGGTTGATGTGAAGAAGTGACCCAGAAGGGTGTCAAAGGATCTTTTTGTTCTTTCATGGAACACTTTCCCAAGCAGCCCATACTTCTGAAAGAACCAGAATGGGTGGAAATACATACTGTTTTCCTTTCAGGAATCACCCCCTCCCCAATCAACCACCCCTCTTTCCCCATTGGAAAAACCCAAGAGTGGAAATACTATGTTATTCACAACAGAGTTCCCAACAAGTCTGAGACAAGACAGACCTGTAGGACTTTGTTTAGAATCTATAGGGGCTTACATATGTCATGCTTACAGTGGCTTGGTTTGTGCAAACTGTAAGAAAAAAATTTCAGTCAAGGATCTCAAATCCCTGTACAAGCAGATTTAAATATTAGTCACAAATGGAGAAACAGGAAAACAGAGGTTTTCTTGCCAAGTTTTTATGGCAGAGTTTCCCTCCACTGGGTATTCCAAATGAGTGCAAGTCCTTGAGTAAAAGGGAGAATAAAAACACTAAGCACAATAAACATTAGCATCCAAGAGGCAAGTGAGCTGGTGTTTTTAACAATCTTCATCAAACTGAAGTATGAGGCTTCATCATAACAAGTCTGTAAAAGGTCAATATTTTATTATTATAAATCATACTATCTTGAGCTCTTTTAGCTTTGGCCTCCTTAAGAATCTTTGCAGAACTATTGTAATCACAGGGCTGTGAACAAACCAGTTCATTAAACTGCCGACTGCTGCTTGCAGATGTTTGAGGCAGGTGTTCTGTACAGACCAGGGAGTTTGCTTTCTTCTGCTGAATGTTGCACTGGAGGTCAAAGGTTACACCTCAATGGCAAGGTCTCAACTGCATGGCAAGTCTCAGAGGTCTTTGTTAGGGAAGAAAAAGAATTCAGTCTCCTTAAAATTTATGTACTGCAAAAGATAACTACACCTGCAGACTGCTGGTCTTATTGAAAACATATGGTGGCTGTTGGAAGAAATATAAAATGCTACTCTGTAGTTCTTCTTGAGAATATGCAGGGATTCCAAGTAATCAGTATTAGAGCAGAGATACCTGAATGATTAATGATCCAATAGAAAACAGTTCTGGTACAAAGTGTATGTTTTTGTCGTATACTTAGGGATTCATGCAAATCCACATGTATTTAAAACCTGACTTTGGGTAGTGTTGTGTTACCATCAAACAGCTGCCCCACATAATGTAATGTATGCCAGCAGGCATTCCCAATGACCCAGCTAGTTCATAACTGGAAAAGGTTAGTCCAGCCTTTCCTGGCCACCTGGATGTTTGCTTTGTAATTTCCCAAATGGAAAGAGTAAAGATAGATTCTTCTAGATGCAGGAAATTCTATAAAAGGGACCACGCTCATTAGAGAATCTTCTGTCTTAAAAAAATCACTGTAGGCTTAGAAGATAAAAACCTGCTTTGTTTTTGCTAGAAATAACCTCCAGCGAACATCAAGTTTTTGTCAGTTCATATTATGTTAGTCAGATATAAATAATTCACTTATGGAATGGGGATGGAAATATCTTTGTGTTTCTTAACTTCTGCTGACATATGTGGCTATGGTACTGCTAAAAGAGTTTTCAGCAATGACTGTTTGGGCTCTAACACTGATAATTGCTGAAAGTTCATAAAAAATTAAGACAAATCATAGAATCATAGAATGGCTTGATTTAGAAGGGACCTTAAAGATCTTAGTTCCAACCCACCTATTATGAATGGGAACACCTTCCACTAGACCAAATTGCTCAAAGCCCCATCCAAACTGGCCTTAAACATTTTCAGGGATGGTCCATCCACAAACTCTTGTGGAAACCTGTTGAGTGCTTCATCACCTGCACAGAATTTCTTCCTTACATTTAATCTAAATCTACCATCTCTAAGTTTAAAGCCATTACCCCTTATCCTATCACTCTATGTGCTTGTAAAAAGTCCCTCTCCAGCTTTTTTGTAGCCCTCCCTTAGGTATCTAGTCTCCCCAAAGCCTTCTCCAGAATGAACAAATCCAACTCTCCCAGCCTTTCCTCATAGGAGAGGTGTTCAAAGCCCTCTGAGCACTTTTGTGTCACTCTTCTGGATTTGCTCTGACAGGTCCATGTCTGTCCTATGCTGGGATTTCCAGAAGTGAACACAGTACTCTAGGTGGAGTGGAGCACAGGGAGAGAATCACATCTTTGATGCTTCCCTTGATGCAGCCCAGGATACAGTTGGCTTTCTGGGCTGCAAGGATATATTGCTGGGTCATGTTGAGTTTCTCATCAACCAATACCCTCAAGTCCTACTGCACAGGTCTGTTCTCAATCCATTCATTGCCCAGATTGTATTTTTGCTTGGGATTGTCCCAACCCATGTTCAGGAACTTGAACTTGACCTTATTGAACTTCATGGTGTTTGCACTGGTCTACCTCTCAAGACTGTCATGGCTGCCCTGGATGGCATACCTTCCCTCCAGCATGTCGACCACACCACACAACTTGGTGTTGGCAAACTTACTGAGGGTGCACTCAATCCCACTGTCCACGTCACCAATAAAGACGTTAAACAGTACCGATCCCAATACCAACCACTGAGCAATGCCACTCATCACGGCTCTCCACTCAGACATCAAGCTGTTGACTGCAACTCTTTGAGTGTGGCCATCCAGGCAATTCCTTATCCAAGAATATCCTTGTCCAAATGGTAGAATAGCATGACTTACTGGAATCTCTAAGGCTGAGACTTTCAATACTACTTGTTCATCAGAAGGAGCTCTCACAGATTAATTTCTCACTATTACTGCGTACGAACAGATCCAGGTGGGTCTTGAAAGTGTCTAGAGAAGGAGATTCCACAATCTCTCTGGACAGCCTGTTCCAGTGTTCTGTCACTCTCACAGTGAAGAAGTTTTTCCTCATGTTGAGGTGGAATTTCCTGTGTTTCACCTCGCTGCCATTACCTCTTGTCCTATCACAGGACACAACTGAAAAGATACTGTCCCCTTCTGCTTGACACCCACCCTTCAGATATTTGTAAACATGAATAAGATCCCTTCTTGATCTTCTCTTTTCCAGCCCCAAGTGTCTCAGCCTTTTCTCATAAGAGAGATGTTCCAGTCTCTTAATCATCTTTGTAGCTCTCTGTTGGACTCTCTCTAGTATTTCCCTGTCTCTCTTGAAATGGGGAGACCAGAACAGAACACAATAATCCTATTTCCATCATTTCTACTTTGGATTTATATCAATGAACCTTCTCCAGACTGAGATGTCTTTTAAAAATTAACCAGTATTAAGGTTTTTGCAAATAACAGTTATTAAAAATTTGGGGTTTTTTACTGCATCTATATTTGTAACACCCATCTAGGATTTGGGAAAACCAATTCTATTCACACCCACATTTTGCACAATCTTTCTAATTTGTGTTAGGTTTTAAAAAAAGATACTTGATAGATCTGAGTAACTTCAAACATGATGAGTGGTAACATTTTTGACCACTCTTAGTTTTCCTCTGGTAAATGTCTCTCTGCACTCTCTTAACAGTGGTGAATACACCATATTTCAGTTTTGACAAACTGGTATTTTCTGTGGAAACTCTATTTTATCAAAGTAATTATAGCTACCTGTTTCCCCAAATCCTCTATTACATATAAGCCTGTTATGGAATCTAAGCAGAGTGGAAAATCACTTTTTTAGGTTTACAACATGAAAAGAGTCAAAAGAGTTAAGCAGAATGAGACAGAAACAAAACTGAGTGTTCTGCCACTAAGGTGACATGGCTGATACACACTTAGAGAACATTTGCATGGCTTTCATTAAAAACTAGGGTATTAACTCATCGTGTTAAAAGGAAAAGCAGTAAAATTATGTTCACAATTTCAAAATTAGACATGTGGGACTCATTTGCAAGCATAAATTCTTTGGTTAGCTTGCTAGGCTCTGCTTATTATCATTATTATGTTTGTGTTCATGTTTTGTTTTATTGTGGTTCATATACAGTCTGTCTTAGGGAACATCTTTTCACATTGCCCACCTTGTGTGTTTTGCTCCGATGCTCCATCATTTGAGTCTTATTTTAGGACACAAATATAGAAACCCTAGTATAAATCTGTCACCTGTTGCAGGATGAATCTGAATGTTTTAAAGTTTTTTTAATGTCTCAGCTGTTATAATTTGGATTGGGGTATGCAGCATTTCATGCATGGAGAAACATTTTGTGTTTCTAATTTCCTAATGCATAGTAGTATCATTGAGGGTGTTTAGCATATTACATTAATAGCATGCTGTTTCTTCCTATTTTATAAGAAAATGCAGTTGTACAATGCAACAGTAAAAAATATTCCCAGTGTTATTATACTTTTAATCACATCTTCTGCAGGTGCACTTCTAAACAGAATGAGAAATTTCCCTATGGATTAGATCTGGTGTTAAAGTAGGGGTTTTTTCCTGCAAGGGAAAAAAGAAGATTATTTTTTTAACTAGAACATAAATGTTAAATGAGAAGAAAAATTTGAACTATCATGTCTTTCAGAAAATACAGCATCTATGACTTTTATCACATTGTCCAGTGAATCAGGTCCTTGACTACTCTGACAATGACAATGTGATTGGTACTTTTCAGTTTTCTTTCTCAGGGTACACCTGCTTCTTACAAAGTGCTTGAGATCTATGAAACAAAGAGTGTTCTTCCTAAAAGTTGTAAATAACAACATGCATACGGAGTATTCCATCCTGCAGATTAATTCTGACATGTGCAGGTCACCATTTGCATGAACTTCTAAGATATTATGGAAGATGCCCAGGCAAGTCAGCCAACAAACGCCCCTTTAATTCTGGCTGTACCCTTGAATAAGTAGTTCATTTTTAAATCTCTCTGAATATCTGGGCAGCTTCAGGCCTGAAGGATAAACTTGTGTTATGCCAATACAGTTCTCCTTCATCCTGTGCCTCATTTGTTCATCTTACTTGTCATCAGTTCTTTATGCAAAAAAGACCTTGGATGTATGCCTGCTGTTTTCACTTCTTTCCCTGACACCATGAAATAATGGCATCTCTGAGAAAAGGTAGTAATGAGTAATACCTGCTGGTGCTGATGAAAACAGCCATATTTTCTGGCCAATGTCACAGTGTGTAACAAACTACAGTCACCTTCCTAGACATTGCATCTGAAGAGACACATTGTTCTTTGCCACAGTCTGCTGCAAGTTAGCAGGAACCTAGATATACTAAATTGTGAGCACCACGTAGAGTCAGTAGTGGAGTAAAGTCAAGTGGGTAAGAAACCCTCATCAGGCATTTCCCTCAGTTCTAAGACTGCATATAAAACTCCCACACTCTTTTCTCCCTATTATTCAGTGGCACAGTCCACAGGAAAGGCTCAGGTGTCAGGCCACCTAGATTTCCACTAATTTGTTTGCTACATTGGAAGTTAAGATCAGGAAAAAAAAAAAAAAACCCACACAGAGGAAGTTTCCATATGGACATGTCTCCACATTGAGACAATTTTTTATCTGGAAGAACAAGACAAGGCAAGTTCTCTTACCTTCTGTGTGTGATTCTTTCCACCTGCAGCTCTACATGTGTCTCCAGAGTTTATTAGTGTCCAGGTCCTGACTAGCCTAAGACATAAGTGTCAAAGGGTCTTCATTTATCACAGCCAGCTACTTATGCCAAAGCAGACACGGATGAGTCTCATTTCTGTCTCTCTCTTCTGAACAATACAGTTCCCATACATGTGTCATTTATTGTAAATCACCAGATTCAGGCTTTCAGCAACATAACATCTCTTATCAACAGTGGGAGAGAGGGAGGTAGTATGTCTTGAGTCTGGATTGTGGAACACAAAAGATCCCCTATCTCCTCTCTATGGAAGTTCTCCAGGTAACCAGGTCCAAGACTACCATTATAATTAATGCTATGATCTATGTATAATTTCCAATACTTTCTTTTTTTGGCACAGTTTGCACCTCTTTATCTAATGCCCAGGGAATACTCATATGCTGCAGTAATCCCTGTTCTTCTTAGCTCCAAATGACAAGAAAGTCTGGTTTACTGGGTGATATGTGAGTAGGATAACTGTACATGCAAAGGTAATCAAAGCCATGCTCGGACTTCCTGCTTTTCTCACAAGTGTGCGATGTAACCTGAAACAAAGTGGCAATCTCCATCATGCTATCAACAGATTTCCCACCTGAAGTTGCTTATACAGCACAAAATTCACACTCAGAAGAAAGACTGAGTAGATTAGATGAAGACATCTTCCCATGTATTTGCAAAGAGTGTGAAGAATCATCAGAAGGACCCAGATGGGAAGAGGTTCATACTGATACCTTAATAGCAGTACAGATTGTTTTCTGATTGGCCTTAAGAAAAGATTGGAAATACTTCTGCATGATGAGGTCAGATCTGATAGCAGCTGGCACAGCTGGTAGATGCTAGGAGTAAGGTTGTAGTTCCAAAGAAATCTTTGAAGACACCTTAGAAGAAAAAATGCCACGGACACCTGAGGCACTGTCCTGGTTTTGGCTGGGACAGAGTTAATGTTCTACCTAATAGCCGGTACATTGCTGTGTTTTGGATTTAGTGCTAGAATAATGTTGATAACACACTGATGTCTTGGTTGTTCCTAAGTAATGCTTATGCTAAATCAAGGATTTTTTAGTTTCTCATCCTTTGCCATTGAGGAGGTGCACAAGAAGCTGGGAGAGACCATGGCCAAGATAGCTGACCTGAATATCAAAGGAATATTCCCTACCGTAGAACATCATGTCCAGTATATAAACTGGGAGGTACAAATCACTGCTCAGGCATTGCTCAGCAAGTGGTGAGCAACTGCATAGTATGTTACTTGTCTTTTCTTGGGTTTTATTTATCTTTTTGATGTTATACTAATTTTCATTACAATTATTATTATATTTTTATTCTTATTGTTTTATTTTAATCAATTTCATTTAATAAACTGTTCTTATCTGAACTCATGAATTTTAACTTTTTTTTTCCATTCTTCTCCCCATCCCACAGGGAGTGAGGAGCGAGTGGCTGCATGGTGCTTAGTTGCTGGCTGGGGTTAAGCCAAGACAGTGGCTCAGGGAGCAGCTGTGTGGTATAACTTAATAGTTAGGACTTGTTTCCATACCTCAGATAAGCTGCTCAGTTTCTCAAGCAGAAAGTGGTGACTGGGCTAAGAGAAACAGTCACCTGATTCTTTAAGGAAAACAAACAATCAAAGCAAATGTGAAGTAAGGACCATGGGTCTACTATTTTTGTCAGAGTTTATCTCTGTTTTTCTTACAGTCACAGGAGCAGGAGCAGCACAAAAGTGTTTTAGCAGCATAATAAAAGATTAGTCAAAACCAGTTTATACTCTGAAAGATTAGGATTTTTTTGCTGCCACCATTGCACTATCATGTCCATGCTGCAGGAATGCCTGTCTAGAAGTCACACATTAAAAATGTTTGCAGTAAACAGGGTCTGCGTCAGTCTACAGAAAAAAAAATCATAATAGCTCATTCTTCTTCAGGAGAGAATTTGTCCAGGATATGACACTGCAGTGACTGTTCCTTGATTTCCTTTTTGCCTCTAGGGTAAAAACCTCATGAAGTAAAACAGGACAGCTTTTCACAACTATCTCATGTCTGATTTGTGTCCTGTCCCAAAAGAGCCTTTCCACTTTCCTGGGGCAAATGATATTCCATCACAGGTATGAATGCACATTAGATATTCTGGGGGACCCTTTTGGACTCCCTCCAGTTTCTGTAACTGGAGATATGCCATTGTATTACTCAATAAATGTGCTGGCTGATCGATTAATCATATGTCTGGCTTTATCATCTCATTTTGCATCTCCTTGTCTGTGTATTAACACTCTCCTTGCCTTAGCTTTGTTCCTGCCAGTTTTTAATATTCATCAGTTATTATATACATTGCCTGCCCATTATTCACCTAGCTTCCAGGCAACAAATTTACCCTAATTCACTTGGAGTATGGTATATTTTCCATTTAACTCAATGGTAGCTTGGAGAAACTACTGATGAGAAAGATATCTTAAAGACGCAAAAAATTCAGTTGTTTGTTTGGGTTTTTTTCAAATGTATCTTTTAAAATAGGATAACTTTCAGCACCAACTAAGTGAATTATCCGGATCAAAATAAATGAACACAAACATCATCAGGTGATGTCTGAGTCTCTAAGCTGTTGGGTTTCTGCAACTGAAGTACAGAATTTAGGTTTGATAAATTAAAACCAGTTAATATAGTTTGCACAGTAGTCTGATTATCTGTCATGAGGTGTAAATGAGCTTGTTCTGAATGCAGTTCAGAGCAGCCTGGGTTTGATTTACTGGAATAAGGATCTATAAAGGTGATAAGGCTGGACACTGGCACTTTGAGAAACTGAGCCACGGATGTTTGCTTGCTGAAAAAAAGTAGTCCTTATATGGAAATATGACCTGCATCTGATAGATAAGTAAAATCATATTTAAGGCTCATCCACATCATGTATCACAATATAAGAAATAGTATGGTAGTTTGCTAGGATAGCCTTTTAATGTTACTAACTGCCTTTATTATTTAACTCTACATAGCATTATAACATGAAGCAGCTGCTATTGACATTAATATTTTATTCCAAATCACAACAGGATTTCCAACAGCAACAGCCATTAGGGAAAGAAGCCTATGACTAATTTTAACAATATGTCAATCCATGATAAAAGAAAATGAGATCCCAAACCCAACAAGCTTACCCGTTATGAATGAGTATGTGTGTAAAACCTGCTGAGACACATGATTTAAAAGAACTGACACATGGGTGTGCCAGTCAACTAGGAATTGCAGTGTATGGGGTCTTTCTGAGAGCTTTCAGCAAATGTTATTGTAATACTGTTGTGCTCCCTTGGGGGCTTAGAAAAAGCTTAACATATCTTTGCAGAGGGAAAACAATGATAAGATGAATGAGATATAACAGAATTTTGAGAAGGAAATATTTCTCATGTTTGTTTCATAACTCAGAAAGGGTGTGATGGGGTCTTTCTGCAGCAGCCTTTAGGTTAGAGGTTAGTTGTGCAAAATTCTAAGAAAAAAGACCTTCTAGAAATGGAGTAAAGAAGATCTGTTTGCATGCTTAGGGCCACAGGAGGTCCCAGTGTGTATGAGCTACATATAGCCATTTTGATATTTTTATTCATGAATAAAATATGCAACTTCAGTAGCTCTGAAATGTGAAACTCCAATAATGTTGAAAATCCATACATGTGGCAAATGCATTAATATTTATATGCATTGCTACATTTATATGATGTATGTGCTTTGCCGAAATGAGCTCAGGAAATCATAACCTGCTTTCCTAGGTTATCAACTTTCTTCACAAAATGAAACATTTTCCTCTGCTCTGTTCCCATTCTACCCTTATCTTTCTGTTTATTCTTGTTCTGTGGTGGCCTGACGAATTGATCAGGAAGATAAAAGACAACTAAAGGGAGATAGATAAGGGAATTTCAAGAACCCCTCCCTCCTAACATGATAATATATAAAAGGAATTGAGAAATATGTTCAGCTTACTTTTATTAAAGTGGTTGTGTGCCACTATGGCTTAAAAAGACTTCTTAAAACTAATAAATAATGAGAACAATTTGCAAACCTGAAAAACGTTCCAGTAATCTGCGCTCTGGATTTCTGGTCATGGCATATTTTCTTACATGTAGAAGCTGCACAGCATTGGCTTCAATCCATGTGCATATGTGTTGTTCTGACTGTTACAGCATGTTATAGAAAGATGGAAACCAACAGCAGCTACAGCCTTGCTTCTTGCTACCATCAGTATGTTTCTTTGTCATCCTGATTGTTTTTAAAAAAAACAGTGTTACTGGATTTGTCTAAACAGAGAAACTCCTGAACAAACTTCAGTGTTCTTTCTGTGACATTTGTTTTGCAGAGCTGAAATGTGGTCATTGCTCTGTCTTGATTGAGAGTAGAAACATTCAGCTAAGGAACGTTTTGAACTTGCTTATCTGTTACATTTGCTGCTTTGGTATAGCTCCAAGACTACTAAAAGTTGTATATGTTCTCTAGTTTGATCTTGACTGAATACCAGACATTTCAATATCTGTTACTTTCAGGTAGTATATGTATGATTTACATCATACAATTATTACAATTTAGGCAGCTTGATTCACACAATCATAGAATCATCTATTTGGGAAAGACCTTTAAGATCATCAAGTCCAACCATTAACCCTACTCTACCAAGTCCACCACTAAGCCATAGCCCCAAGCACCACATCCATTTGGCTTTTAAACACCTCCAGGGATGGTGACTCAACCCTCCCTGGGCAGCCTTTTGCAATGCCTGATAACCCTCTCAATGAAAAAGATTTTTCCTAACGTCCAGTCTAAACATCCTCTGGTACAGCTTGAGGTCATTTGCTCTTGTTCTGTTACTACCTACTTGTGAGAAGAGACCAGCACCTACATCTCTACAACACCCTTTCAGGCAGTTGTAGATTCATCAGTATCTCTTTATAATTCTTGGGAACTTTTGTGGGTTTTTTGAAAGTCTGGCTTTCTCACTAGATCTGACCTTAAACTTTTCTGTTGGAATTGTAGTTTCTGTCTGGACTAAAGCGAATTGCCATGCCTTTGCAGTTTGAGATGACAGGGCAGAGAACCCACATTTATGTCTTTTTAATATAGCACTTTGGTAAACCAAGACATTTCTGTTAAGGTTACAGTCCATAACATTGTGCATCATGCTCTAGCATACTTAGCAACCTCCCAAGTTGTACCTAATGCCAGATAATCTCAAAAACTGAAATCAGTGCTGATGCTTTTCCACCCAGCTAGCCAAGAAAAGCGCACGTCCAGTGACGTGGCTGATGCTTCATATTTCATGTCCTGACATAAAAACTTTAATTTGGATACTTTATGAACAATTTCTGAAGTATGTATGTTCAATGCTTTTTTTACTAGCTTCCTGGCATATGAAATCCATAGCAATGAGAATATTTAGCTTTTGATTCCTTTAGCTGCGATCTTTTGGTAACACTTGGCTACCAAGCACATTACTATTAGCTGATTATATTATAGTGTCCTTGACAATTGTTGATAGACATATTTTAAGTCAATATTATATCTTTCACGACTGGTATACTTCTGCCAATGTACAAGTTATCTTATACAAGTCAATAAATTAAGGAAAATTAATGTCATCGCCCACTTATCATAGCCATAAAATCACTCTCCTTGTTTTAGAGAAATCTGTTATATGTAATCTACCATAATTACATGTATCACTTTCCAGCAATTGCTCAAGAATAATATCTTATGGTTTTTCAGAGCCACTGTTACCATTAAGTCATCTTGAATGGCAAGAATTTATCTCAATCCGCTTTCATCTACTTTGAAGTATCATAAACATGTTATCATGCCTACAAACCAATCAGTTAAATGAAGTGATAGCTGACTTCTCCATTTACTGAGATATTTTCACCATCTTGCAGTTCAAGTAC
Source organism: Actenoides hombroni (assembly GCA_024336885.1). Classification (NCBI taxonomy): domain Eukaryota; kingdom Metazoa; phylum Chordata; class Aves; order Coraciiformes; family Alcedinidae; genus Actenoides; species Actenoides hombroni. The sequence goes on from WUAM01000431.1 coordinate 13,856,161, forward strand.
TTTCTTAGCAAGATGATATATACTACTTAGTGCATGCATTAAAAATCCTTGTTTTCCTGTTGTTTTTTCTGAGATCAATAATGTGGTGGGGTTTTTTGTTTGTTTGTTTTGGGGTTTTGTTTATTTGGTTTTGTATGTGGTTTTGTTTGTTTGCTTTGGTTTCTTTTGCTTTTTATTATTGTTTATTCGGTTGTTTTGTCTTGTTTTGTTTGTTTGGTTTTCTGAGAAACATATCAGCTATTCCTTGGTATGTTCACTGCTCTTCAAACTATTTTTCCAATTATAATCACAAAAAGAGGGTATACTATAAAAATAATTTGTATCCAAAACTACATCAGAATCTAGTCACAAATTTCAGAATGACACAGTTTAGAGTAGAAACTGATTTAGAGACCGGCTTTATTTTCAGTGTCAGCCAAAAGAAAAAATGAAGATATATGAAGATTTCTAACAGTCTGAGATAGCTGATACATGGTTACTGTATATATCTTGAAGGAAATTACATTGCATCTCATTAGGACATTCAGAGGAAGCTGATCTATTTGTTTTGGAATTGTTTTCCTTCTCACTGTTTAGTCATGTTTTAAGTGCTTCAAATCACTACAAGAATATGAACATTTTTTCTGTCCTTTAGTTGGTCATCATCCAGTTGATAAGACTAAACAGGGATTTCAGAATGCAACACACACAGCATTCAACAAACTGAAACATTTGCCTTCTGCCACAATATGATTTAGGCCTTTGGGAGACAATCAAGAAGAAGACAGAATAAACACAAATTCTGAACCTGATGATACTATAAAACTTCTGATTCTAGGTTTTGGTTGTGTAACTCCTGCAATAGAGAATGGACTACTTAAAACCTAAAATGATCCTTTTCAAAGTCCTTCCTTCCTGCAAGGTTTTCAGGAGCTCTACCAGACCAGAGACAGAGGAATGATAGCATATTTTAGCTGTAGAAAGACAGAGAGGCTGAAAAAATCCATCTATACAGTAAAAAAGATTTTATAAGGTTTGTAATAAAAGAGAGATCATGAAGAGGAAAAGTAGGGGAAAGAGAGACATGTGATCTTTAGCAAGGCACCTCACAAAGGGAGCTTAATTTTCTAAGCTATTTCCCAACCATGGAGGCTGAAGTTCCATTTATATTGCTAAATAAAAGTCCAGGGATTGATCTTTTGCTGAAAGGCTGAGTGTTGCCAGCTGGCTGTGGTCCACAGTGTTTAGGGCTAACTACCTCTGTAAGAAATTTGTCTTGGAGAGAGCAAGCTGAAGTATTCCAAAAGAAAGAGCCAGGAAGTGCTGTTAACAATTAGTCAGTAAGGATGCTATGGTACAGCAGTTACCTCAGTCTCTGGCCCTTTTTTAATACAGTACAGAGTTACCCGGAGAGATCTTTAGCTTGTCTTCATCCGCTGTGAGCCATCTGACTCTACAGATGAAAGGGAGACATCTTAAGCAAAGATCTGTATTGGTAGTATATAACTAGCTCTAATTTAAGAGTCTGTATCCAAGCTACATTAATTAGCATAAAAATGAAATGTTGTATTCTTTTGGTTTTAAACCTAATCTTAGAAATCCTACCCTTCCTAATTTACAATGTTCTGTTTTACTGTGTTCTTATTGTTTTCACTGTTATAAAACAAACAATGTTGAAAGCCTTCAGCTGATTCCATGCTTAGGTATATGTTTGATTTTTAATTCTTCAGCAGAATGCAATGAGAATATTAAGAAATATTAAGAGCTTTGTTGGATTGGGGCCAAGATTAACATTGCTAGGAAGACTAAGCTATATTTTACATAAGCTTTAACTGGAATGTTCATAGTTTTTCTCTGTAATGTTGAAAATGGACTAGATTAAGAGAAAACCAGAATGACAGGTACCCAGAAATCAGCTTCGGCTAAGTAGACTACAGACATTACACAGTGAACCACAGCAGGAAGGATAAGTTGAAGGTTGTCAGTTTGCCTAATACTGAACAAAAACAAAAGTCAGTTCCTAAATGCTTGAATTAATAGGACCATCATGGATCTCAAATCCAGTTTAATCCTCTTTGGCAGCATAATGCTTTTCTAAAACCATAAAATCAAAGGGTGTGGAAGAAAATGATCAGGTTTAACACATAGACTAGAATTTAGGCCTATGTATAAAGTCTATGAGTTTCATACATAATTTAGAAGATGCATTTTCTTATATTCTTATGTATAAGAAAATTGAAGACTTTCAGTAAGTGATTCAGTAATTTTTTTTTTTATTCAGTGGGGTTTCTTTTCATCCACAAAGCACCTTCTTTTACCAGCGTTTTCCTCCTGATGAAACAAGCTTTCCAATGTTCATCATGAAGGGCTGTGTTTTATAATACCAGCAATGTCAAGCTGATTGTAGACATATATTGCAAAGCTACAACTTTCAGAAGTAGGATTTTATTTCCCAATCTTCAAAATAATGCATATGTTATTATTAAGGGTCAAAATTTTTCTTATTAATTCCTGGTGATTTATGATCAATCAGGAATGGGGCCACATTGCACTAGGTGTTATAATGCCTTCCCTAATCTTATTGCAGTCCAAATAAACAAGAAAAGAGAGAACTGAAGAACAGAAACAAAACACTCTGAAAGGTAGGTATTGTGGCAGATCCCATCATGCTGGGTGTATAATTTCAGGAAGGAAAATTCTAAGAAGTTATTAGGTAAGTGCTTAAACTGAAAGGAGAAGAAGAGTATGCAAATCAATGAAGAAAGTGGTAGGGGAAAGAAATAGGTCAGAACGGGACTGCTGGAGTAAAGTTAAACCAAAAGTTCTCTGAGAAGAGTGGTCAAGGGTAACTGGACTGAGGTGCCTCAACACAGAGCAGACCAGTCCCTAACAGACACACAACATCTATGTTTCTGCTTTAGCTGGTCTCATAATCCTCCTAGCTCAACTTGGAAAGCAAATACTTCTCTAACTATACAGCTTTTGAATCACCTATGTGTGGAATCTTATTTTCAAATGTCTATATATTAGAAAGGAAATCATTGAGGTCAATACTCTGTAAAATTAATTAACTTTTTTTGTTTAGCCATCAACAGTTCCAGTATTGAAAAAAAATTATGCTTGCCATCGGTATGTGGACCTGGTTCATTTGCAGAGTTGCACATTAAGGTCTTGCTATACACATTGACATGGTTCCTGTTTTAGTTTCTTTTGCCAGTGAACCATGTGAGTAAGGTCTCCATAAGCATGAAGGGATATGTTCATTAATAATTTTTTTACACTTTGTAAATGATCTATGGGTAAGGACAATTTATCATGTATTCTGACTTGATCAGAGTCTAGAAAGTGGTGAGAATAAATTTAATACAAGAAATACATAAGTTTCACTTAAATGTTTCTGTGGTTTTAATTATGTCATGCTACTGAAAAATAATAATCAAATCTGCATGAAAGAAAGCTCATTTCAAGACATACGATTTGTAACTTCCCAGGAAATCTTCAGTGTCTGCTCTTTTTCTTGATCTTTCTCTTGCAAGAATTTGGAAATGGGTTTTTGTTTCCATATCTGTACAATCTAAATTATTTTCTTTGCCATCAAAGGAAATCAATAAGGCATCTTTTTACACAAATTCATTGTGATGAATGTAGTGGGGGAAATTATGCACAGACAGTTGTAGTACATACAGTGTATAAACTAATGGCCATTTTGACTTCCAGTGGGAAATACTTCTTAGGAGAGTTAGTTACTTATTAAAATGGACCATATTTTACTGAGGAATTTCAGGAGTTTTGAAAATTCTATGCAGTAAAATGAGGACTCCAACATATGAATCTAATTTAAGGTACAATTTCAAAAGTCTGAAGAGTACACATCAAATTTCACTTAGAGCCTGTCTATGCAGGCCTATTTTGTAGTGGTAGAGAAGTTGTGAATTGGTCATTATGAAGGACTGTTCAAATCCTCCTCAGATTCATTCAGAAGTGCTGATTACTGCATTTAATGGTTTTGGTAGAGTTTTTCTCATGTCTCTTCTTAGACTTTTGTCAGATATCATTTATGTATTGATTGGATGTGTCCATTAAGTGAAAGCACAAAGTTTTGTCATTTACTTTATGTAGCAAGATGGTCATATCATCTTTCTATAGTGGTCTTGTCTGGGATTCAAATTATGTGAGTAACTCGTAAAATAAATGGAAAATTTATCCATATGATTCATGGTGCCAATTTAAGAAATAATAGCTTTTGTTGAATAAAAAGATCCTTACCTGTGTGCACAGTCTAGTGTGGATTTTGAATCAGAACACGAATCACAAAATCACAGAATAATTTCTGTTGGAAGGGACCTCTGGATGTCATTCAATCCTATTCCCCTCTTGAAGCAGATTAGGTTGTTCAGGGCTATGTCAAATATTGAAGACCTCCAAAGAGGTTAACCCCACACCCTCTCTGATTAACCTGTGCTGATGTTTGACAAAAAAATTAATTTTTCATTTTATGTAATCAGAATCTCCCTGATGCAAGATGTGTCTGTTGCAAAGTCTGTTTCTGTCTTGGACATTAAACAAGTTGAAGACTGATCTCCAGTGCTGAAGACAGGTGATGTGGAACAGACCACATTCACAGCATTAAGCAATCTTGTCCTGCAAAAGTGGGAAGTTGCATCCATCCATTTGTTGTGGATGGCTCCTAGACTATGTCATCTCTTCTCTAGTCTTAGGAATGGTTTGAGAGCAAAATGTGAAGGCCAAAAATGTACAAAGGACATACCAGGGATTCTCCTGTATAACAGTACAGATCAAGTTCCAGTGTTTGGAACTAGCACTGATTAATTTAAGTAGCTACCCCCTAGATCCATTTTATTTAATATTGTAGATGTGACCTATAATTCTACAAGAAATGCTATTATAATGTGTAACTGATACGGTTTGTCCCACCTGCTAATAGGTGTATTTGTTTTCTTCTACAATATCACAGATCTGTCTATTTGCACTCCTCAAGATGAAAGGACAGCCTTCCAGTTGTATTGTCATCACATCTGGCCACACACTAAACTCTCAGTTTCTGAGAGTATCTGAAACATGACCTTATTGCGGCCTTTCAGTACTTAAAGGGGGCCTATAAGAAAGATGGAGACAACATTTTTAAAAGGGCCTGTTTCAAAATGACAAGGGGTAATGGTTTTAAACTAAAGGAGGGTAGATTTAGACTAAATATAAGGAAGAAAATACTGGAACATGTTTCCCAGAGAGGTGGTAGAAGCCCCATCCCTGGAAACATTCAAGGTGAGGTTAGACGGGGCTTTGAGCAACCTGATCTAGTTGAAGATGTCCATGTTTACTGCAGGGAGGTGGAACTAGATGACCTTTAAAGGTGCTTTCCAACCCAAAACATGCTATGATTCTACAATTCTGTGATTCTATGATCTTTCTTACAGGTCCCCTTTAAGTATTCAAAGGCCCTAATAAGTTTTCCTTGAAGCCTTCTCCAAGCTGAATAATCCCAACTCTCTCAGCCTCTTCTCACAGGGTAGGTGTTTCAGTCATCTGATCATGTTTGTGACCCTCCTCTGGATCTGCTCCAACAGGTCCATGTATTTCTTGTGCTGAGGACTCCAGAGCTGAATGCAGTACTCCAGGTGAGGTCTCACTAGAGCAGAGTAGAGGGGGAGAATCACATTCCTCAGCATGCTGACCACACTTCTTTTGACGCAGCCCAAGATACAGTTGGCCTTCTGGACTGTGTGTGTGGCTCTGCTCTCTTTCAGGCTCCTTCTCAGTTGCTGCTGACTTGCCCTTGTATTTTAATCAGATTTTTGAGGGTTTCACAGAGAAAGTTGCTGCAGTTGAGCTCTCTTTTTAGTGTTTGCACAGCTTTACCTATATCTTCTGTCAGACACTGTTACATGTAGATGCATAACATTCATAAAACCACCCCCATACAACACTTCCTTCATAACCAGATATGTGCACCAGATAAGGAACTTGAGAGAAATTTCATGCATTGCCTCTTAGCATTTATCAAAATATTTATTGTAAATTTAGCTCTTTGAGTACTGTCAAACACTGATAGCTGGAAGTTGGCCAATCAATCAGACATCAATTGTTTTTCAGAAATCAGCCAGATTGATGCAACATATTTTCACTTAGTGGGAAGTGTGACAATTTTAGCTGGAGCTTAATTTTAAAGTCAAAGGAGTCATCCTGAGAAAGGATGATTAAGTTATATACTGCAACTGTAATTTCTTAGGGGACACACATTTCTTAGTTGTTCACATCTCAACTATAAGAATAGGTGGTTAAAATTACAATATGTAGCTTTTCAGTGATTGTTGTTACTGATATGAACTGATGTAAAATAATCTGTTTCCTAGTAAGTTTATCAATAAGAACTAATGCCTTAATTAGCAGCTTCATGAGAGAGAGACTTTAAGTGGAGCCCCTATCTCAGAACAGAACTCATTTTAATTCCATCAACCTGAAAGATGGATTTTTAAGTTTCCTCTTTCAGTAAGTCACTCATTAGTAGATGATTCCAATGACCAACTATAAACACCTATCTGAGTAGTCCAAAAGAGGTTATGCTGCAGAATTATCTCTTAAATAGTTTGTTAGGTAGAAGAAATTCCATGCCTAGCATCTATAAGCAAGTCACCCAAAACAGAATTTGTGGAGAAAACAAATCTGTTTCCTAGCTTTCCAGTATATAAAAGCAGTTTCCATAGTGACAATCAGTAAAATTGTCTTAATATGGTTCTGAAGTTAATCAGGGCTTGATTTTCATCATGAGAAAACCAGAATTAATTTAACTCTAGTTTGTCATTTTTTATAATAATCGTATTTTTCCAAGTGAAAATATACATTCAAGAACTAGGAAGTTTTCTTCTCTGAGTCTAAAACTCAGAGCTCAGCATAAAGTTGAAGTGGTTGTCATAAATATTTTAATATTTATGGTTCAATATGAGCAACTGTATTTTAGTAATGTACTTATCTTGTTTGCATCTGGGATAGAGTTAATTTTCCTTCTTAGTAACTAGAATAATGTGTGGATTTGATTCAGTATAAGAATGTTGATAAAATACTAATGGTTTTAGTAGCTAGGAAATCAAGGACTTTTTAACTTCTTATATTTGCTAGTGAGCAGGAACACAAGGAGCTGGGAGGTAGAATGGAAAGGACAGCTGACACCCAAAGTAACTAAAGGGATATTCCCTACCATAGGATGTCATGTACAGTATATAAGCTGGGAGGACGTGGCTGGGGAGGGGGTAGATCTCTGCCTGGGCATCGGTCAGCAAGTGCTAAGCAATTACATTGAGCATCACTCGTCTTTTCTTGGGTTTTATCTCTCTCTTTCCATTACATTTCTTTTCATTTCAATTATTATTCTTATATTTTATTATT
>WUAM01000431.1:13863640-13882001 GCA_024336885.1 Actenoides hombroni
GCGGTTTCCCCCTGCCAGCCTCAGACAACAACATGCATGATGAGAGCTGGTGCCTGGTAGGAAAGTCCTGGTGGCTCCAGCTCCCTGAAATACATGTGCAGCACGCATGCACATTTATGCACCTATATTAGGGCTCACATCTCTGGGGAGATGGGGTGGACAGGCCCATATATCAGCTGGGTTCAAATGCAAATCTGTGCCTGTAGGGGGGAACCTCTTCTGGCTTTCTGCACTACGGCTGGGAGCAAGGCCCAGTCTACACCAACTTCTCTTTGTACATCAGCACAGGAAAGAACAGTAGCATGTAAGATAAGATGAGCAATTTCATCTCACTTAAATTCCTTGACTGCAGAGAAACTCTTCATGTCATGCAACAGCTGGCACAGCAATGAGTTGAAGCAGATTAAAACAGTAATCAGAAGTGATGTGAAGTGCCACATCTACAGGCAACCCCATACAAGTTGGCTCTGCAAAGCTAAATATTTTCCTTACCCCTCTGTGTGTGCAATCAGCACCTTGAGTCAACTATGCCACCTTGCTATAGACAAAGATTTTGGTTTGCATACGGGAGGACTTAAAAATAGCCTTCATCTCCTGAACTAGTTTCTACAGATGCTCCTCCACTTAGCCACAAGCTGAAGCTAATTTTCACACAAGATCTGATGTGATCAAACCCATCTGTGTGTCTGCAAGTTAAGGACAAAGAATTTATGGTCCATGTCCTTCTTATCTGACACTGAGAAGCTTTTGTGCTCATTGTCTATATGTCTGCATTAGCTATATAAATTCAGGCCCAGACACGCATGCTGTTTCTTTTTCAAAAACACTTTAAAAAAAAAAAAAGTCAACAAAGAATGCACATTACTGTGCTTAGGAAAGAGTAAGTGATGCCAAGCTGACTCTAGCAGAGATGCAGGCTACTGTGCACAATTAGTTGTTTGTTAGGCACTGAAGAGGCCTGTCACAGATTTTTGATCATCCACTGTGTTTTATAAAGGTTCCTCAGCTTGGACCAACTTTCCCTCACTATAGGTAATTAGGAAAGCAAAATAAGTGAAAGCAGGACTCCTCTGGCTGCAGAGGAATGCTGTGCTCAGTGTAACCCCCTCAGCTGTACAGCACTGGAGGGAGTTGCTAACAGCACTGACAGTTCATGGGAGTGATTTATGAAGCTTTTCTTCTGTGAAACGTTGGCATCTAGACAAACTATACCCTCACTGCTGCCTGTGTACGCTCCTGGCAAATACATAACCTGAGAATATTCTGTAAAAGGACCATTATGTGGAGTGATGACTCTTAAAAATCATGATGAGGAACCAAAACAGCTTGATGCACATTCATTTAGTATAGGTTATCAAGGATTATGATACAGCAGCAGCAGCTGAAGACACACATCATACTACCCGGTACAAGAGAAGATGAATAACCATTTGTTTACTTAGATATAAACCTGAAATTCTCCCCTGCTGAGCATGTGTTGCTGAACTAATCCACTTTGTTATATCAAACACGTTTTTCTTTTAAGTATTTTACTAATGAACAGTTTCTCTGCTGGTGCAGATGTGGTGATGACAAACCTCTGTCCATATAATTCCCTGTGTCCCAGTCTTGTCACTTTTCCAACAGCAGTACTATGCACAAACCTTGTAGATTAGTACAGTGACGAGCACAAACTCATATATCTCTTAACAGAATTTCTAACGTCCTCATCCAATTGCTCATAGATACCATGTGTTAATGGTGTCAGGAGGTTAATGGGTACTGGTGGGTATTAGTGTTTGCTTAGACACCACTCCAAGGAGCAGACCATCTTCTTGGGCAGCAGACCATTACACTGTGACACTTTAAAGAGTGAAAATAGTAAACTATTTTGAAGTATTCATTTGCTGTGAAGTTTGAAGGGTGCAACCAGCTTTGTGGTCAGAGCTAAAGTAGCACTAAAGATTTCTGCATTATAAGAAATCCATTTCCTCACAAGAACAACTACAGAGGCAGATGAGGAAGTGTCACATGCACCACTCAGCTATTGCAAGGCTGCTCATAATTTGGGTGAAAAACAGTAACAGGGGTTTAAGGCAGCTTAAGAATGGGCCAATGTGTTTAACCTATAGATAACTCCATCAAAACTTTCCAGATCCAGCTATAAGTGTACAATATACTTAATCCAGTACAAAAGATGTCATCTCTGCAGCCTCTGCAGGGGTGTTGCTCTGCTGCAGTTGAGCTGTTTTCACTAAGGTAGATGCACTGCACCATTAAAATCAGCACTGAATCCACACACATTTCCAGGCACAAGTTACATTCCCCATGGTATCTGCATCCTTCTAATGTCAAGTGTATGGAGAATGATGAAAATATGAGAAGGAGAGGATGAGAGTAAGTGTGAGTGCCCACACTAAATCTCTTGATGGCTGGGCTGATACAACACCAATTGAGGATCACCCCTATTGACCACACTAGTGTGAGATCCCCAAGTGTCTTGTGGCAGTGGTACCAGGCACAGTGGGGTCCTGTTCACCCTTTTGCTACCATAACCCAACCCAGTCAGGAGGCAGTGCCAGCAGCAGAGCTGCCTAGGCTGGACTATGCAGCCAAAGCTGGGCCCTCAATAGCCCAGGCACTGGATGAGAGCTTCGTGGCACGGCTGGTTTGGATTAGCATCCATCTGTGTCCCTTTGCCAACACAACCCAGAACTGAGCCATTTTGTTTGTTACAGGGAGAAAAATGCAGGAGCAGCATTACAAAACCTCTCACAAATGAAGCCGAGTGACTCCCAGAGGGCTCTTTCACATCACTTCTAATTCTTGAGTCTCTAGTTGCTGCTGGGTGCTAAAAAGGCACTGGACAAAATTGGGCAAGAATAAGGCAATACCTGATCTGCAAGACAGGTAACAACTACTCCTCTGCAGGACAGGTGACAACTACTCCTCAAAAAATGTACTGAAAGGCATCTGTAAAAGAGCAATGGTTACTGACTTAAAAAGAAAAAAAAAAGATAGTGATCTTGAGGATGCATGAATATCAAATCTCTTCAACCTTTATAGCAAATGAAGTAACACTGCCTTTAAAAGATGGAAGGTTTCCTCATGGCACGAAGGAGGCATAAAGAAATGGCATAAAGAAATACCTTCTCTGGCGACTTAATTTAGGAAGGCATAGTAACCTTTTTCCTAATGCATGACAAAATTTGTCACCAAAATCAGATATAGAGGCATGTTTGGCTACAGGAAAAGAAAAATTAGGAATGGAGGTGTGTGTTTTGGATGACATCCATAGTGGGATACTGTGCTTTCAGGGCACTGTTTTTGTCAGCTTTACACCTGTCCTTGCCTGGGAAGCTGTGCACACCAGCCTGATTAACATGAGCGAATTTAATCAGGGCTCAAGAGGTCACTTCCCTGCCAAAAATCTGGGAGGTTTTTATAACCCACCTATGCCATCACAGCAGCTAAATAAACTCTCCCTGATCTTTCTGGAGTGATGACAACATTTATTTGATCTGTTTGGCACCATATATTAAATAAGAAGCTGAATACTAAAGGGGAGATTTTTGCTTTTCAATTACATTTTAGCTGAGATGGAGCAAGAGTGAGAAAGAGACAGAAAGAGCAAAGTCAAATAACCAAGGTGTTATGTTAGAAAAAAAAGCCTTTTCTTTGGCACAAAGTAATTGGAAGTAGAGCCAGGAAATTATGATTCTAATACCTACTCTGTCATCCAATTCCCTGTGTGGTCTTGGGCAAGTCCCTTAACCTGCCTAATTTCTTCAACCTGTAAAACGGGGACAAACAACCACAGAGGATTTTGGTGAGTGCTAACAGATGTTTTAACAGTACATTGAAAAAATGTGAGAATCCATGGATGTGCTTTTATTACTCCTGAGGAGCAGACCTGAATGAAATGAATCTGAAATTAAAAAAATTGTGTATAAGAGGCAAACGACGCTCCTCTTTCTGCAGTGGGCCTTCTTATTTTATTTGTTTTAATTGTGTTACAAAAGTATCCTTACTAAGAATTCTTGCTCTAAAGTTGGCTGAAAAATAGGTTGTTGCAACATTTTATCATCAGAAATTTCTGCTGTTTTGACTGGATCCCTAGGATTTGTGGTAGGTATCTGTTTCTTAACTACTGGAGTATGACATGAAGGATTACATTGCTGGAGAAAACACTAGAAAATTTGAAATTTGTTCAAAATTTGCTCATTCAGGGTGAAATTCAATCCATCCCCTTCAAAGTAGACACGACTGGAGGCTATGTTCTGTCTTTTTTGCATTTCTCTCTTATTTCTACCAGACTTTACAATAAAAGCCCCTCCCTAGAGGCCTCACATAAGAAAAACACAGGAAGGCTGCGTACATGGACGAATGGAAGATACAAGACTTTAAATGGGGAGTCAGCAGGAAAACATGATGAGAACCCCTCTGCTACTTGAGCATTCAATAGCTGTCGTTGCAATGAGGTGAGCCATGCAGCAGAAAGCTTAAATAAAGCAGTTTGATAACCTGATGTCTACAAGTATTATCCTTTGCTCTTAGTCAGTACCATACTATGGGTCCAATTTGCAAAGATGCTGATCATTTGCCAGTCTTCACAGAAATCCCTGGGAGCTGAGAGACACTGAGCAGTGTCAAAAAGTAAGCCGCTTGCCTAGGTGCCTCAGTCCAACATGGAAATCCAACTCATGGTGCCTCTGTTTGAAATTTATGCCTTAAATTTACTTTCAAATATCTGCTATGCTAACTTTAGCTTTTGTACAAATCAGCAGATTTAGGGATTTCTTATTGGCTTGAGATACACTGTATAGTCCATTTCCAGCAGCTGAGGAAGGGCTTAGGATTTCTTGCTGCGTGGAAGTCTGGGTGTGACAGTACAAATTCAGGCTAATGAAGCCAATCACATTCAAATTTCAAACGTTTGCTGGCCCCTGGATCAAGTGTTGCTTTAGATAAGTTGCACAAGATGATAGAAGAAAACTGGGACTTCACTGTCATTCTCAAACAAAGAGCATATTCATTAGGAAAACCACCTCCTCCAAAGCACTTACTCTGGCATATGTTTCCTACAGACAGCAAAGGCTTCAAATCCTATCATATGGTACTCATTTACATATCACATTAACTAGTGAAGACAGCAGAAATCTAATGTTACTTCCTAACCAGCTTAGGATCTCTCTGCAGCTTATTAGTCACCTCTTCCCTCAGAGGACTTGTGTTGCACTGCATGGTTGCAGTTAAGAAGTCATGAGGTGGTGTAGGGTCAGCACTCCAGCTTTTTACACCCAAAGTCCACTCTTTTTTTTTCTTTTTTTTTTTTTAGTAGCAGGTTATTTTATGAAAATCCAGCTACACGAGGAAGTAAGGAGTCTTAAGTTTTGGAGAGACACATGTGTGGTGGGTGCACGTGTCAATTGGTGAGGACGGTGCCACTGACCACCCATGTTGGTGATGTTTTGTGTCCATGCAGATGGGCCAGAGTTGGAAAGAGCTCACAGTGAGATGCCCCAACAACACAGGACTGTGAATAACCCGTGGGCAAATGTATCTCACCACTTACCTTGCTAACACTCCGAGGGCTGTACAACCTCAACTATCCAGGTGTTGAAACTGTGGTCAGGAAAGGAATTTCACTGTCATTTAATAACAGCAGAGCAGCTCAAAGTGGCCACAGAAACCAGTAACAAACTTTTAAGGAGGGAGGACTTTCAAGGGACCCCACTGATTTCTTTTCCTTAGAGAAATTCTTCCTGGGAAGAATTTAATTTCTTTGCCCTATGGAAGAGAGTTGTTACAGGCAATACTTTAAGCTTTTATGTGGCACGGTGTTTCTTTCATTTAAACCGCTTGTAAGTCCTGCTTAAGGCATCTGCTGGTGTAACTGACTTTCTGCTGGTGCTCCCAAATCTCCAGAATTCATATGCTATTGTAGCAGTGCAATGAATGTCTTCACAGATCCCAAAAAATCTGCATTCACAGTGCCTGAAAGACAAGTCCTTTTTGTAGCTTGCCAAGAAAACTTGATTCAAGATCATTGTTTTCTAGAAGTGGTTTTAGGGTATATATCAATAGTCTTTGTTCAGTGCAGTTAAGTTGGACAGCCATATACGTGATTGATGCATCAGGAAGTAATTTTGGGAGAGCTAAGTAGATCTTCATTATGGAAGCACTGAGACAGGTAATTAATCCTGTTAGAGCCAATGGGTTTCCTCAGGCAGGTAACTTTCAGGGTCTTCCTTTTTTTCAGGATCTCACCATGGAGGGGGAGCTGGTGACTTTGCCTGAATCTTCACACCACAAAAAGCGAGGTGGTGTAGCCAGCTGCATTAGCAAGGTGTGACACACAACTGAAGAATAAAATACCCTGGCAAAGCTTTTCAGGACTGTTTACACAAACTGTGCCTAAATTATACTTATTTAAGGTCACTATTAGCCTCTCACTTTATCAAGCAACTTATCTAAAAAAAAAAAAAAAAGGTTCTTCTTATAGCACCTGGATATCAGAATGTTGGGTTTTTCAGCAACAATTTGTTTTCTGTATTAAGATTTTAAATTAAAAATTAAAACATTTTGCATTGTAGTTTTTCCACTTACGAAGTGGATTATTGACACTTAAAACAATGAGAGACAAGTATTATCCCTTGTGTTACAGAAGGATCTGAAAAAAATACAAAAGAAATAGAAATATGCCAACTTTTTTTACACATGTGCACATATCAATTGTTTTCTGCTGTAGGAACATGAGAGCAGAGCTGGGAAGAAAGTGCTGGCATGATTAATTACATTTTCCTGTTCATGATCATCTGTCTATGTGACATACATACAACACTACATGTAGTTAGCACAGCCCTCCTGACTCAGCATATTTCACATATATCCACCTCAAAATCTAAGCTATAACTCTTTGCACTTGTTTATTTTGCTAGGGAAATATATATAGGGGAAGGTAACGCAAAGAAAACAAAATGAGTAACACCAGAGAGTTCCATTTTCATTCAAAACTCCTAAGTTTTCTGAGGCATAGAGAAGGCGAGGGAGCACTGTGACCACCTGACCTCTTCCCATGGATGTGCGATGATTACATCATCAATCCTTTAACTTCTTACCTATATTTGTAAACTGTTCTCGCACTAAATTTCCCGAAAGTTGTTTCAACTGGGGTAGAATGAATGAAAACTGAATTCGGTCCAACATCTCTCCTCTTTCAGGGATTTTAGGCTTCTTGAAACACAGTGGCCTTGTTTTGATACATGAGCACTCGGACACATGGATGGTTTTGTTGCATTATACATTTCTTCTGTTGATCATATATCTGCATCAGTTCATTTAGAGAGAGAATCCCTGTCTGCCAGTGGATATCATTCTGACTCTAGGTAACGTAGCAATCCAGCAAGTGTTAGATTACACCTGATATCAGAATCTGGTCACTGTCTTCAAAATACACCTGTCTTTGTTTCCAGTTTTGTAGTTCATTTATCAGAGAGCAGAGGACAGAAAATTCTGTACTCAGTGTCCCTGGGACCGCAGATGTCTGTTTTGCCCAAATACATGTGAAAAGGATTTTTTGTCATGTCTCCTTTTACATTTTATTTAATTTTAAGTATTAATTTTTTCTTAACTCACAAGTTCCACTTTTTTCTTCTCAATTCTTCTCCCTATCCCACTGGCAAGGGAGGGATTGAGCAAGTCACTGCATAGTGCTTAGTTGTTGGTTGAGGATAAACCATGGCAGTACTTCGTGTTGCATTCCATTTGATGAAATGTAACATGTTTAACACTCTTTTAAGCATAGGTGCTCCAAATTGCTCTGCTGTTGCACACAATCAAAATGCATATTAGTCAAGATTGATTTAACTTATTTTAATTTAGGCCAGGTCTATACAGAGTTTGTAACACAATGAATTTTGAAATGCACCCAAACTATCCAGAAATATTCTGTTTTAACTATCTCTAGTTATTACTGGAAGCGTTATTTTTCTTCATGAGAGTATACATTATGGAAATAATAGTCATATTAATATGTGTAAGTTCATTTGGATTTTCAACCTTTTAAACTTCTCAAATGTTTAATATGTGTCTCTTCCATTTTCATAACAAACTTGTATCTGTTATAATGATTCATAAAGCTTGAAGCAATATAAACACTACAGCAGGGATGTAATTTTTTTTACTTACTAGGAAGTATAACATAGCTAAACTTGAAGCTACTAAAATAATGAAGAAATTACCAGCTAGGTTCTGTGGTCTATCTATGCAAAAGTCATATTTGATTATTATATTGTCTCTTCAGAGTTTAAAGTCTGTATACCTGTGGATCATTCAAAAAAGTAGAGCTCAAGGGCTGTTTATTTTAGCGTTTCCATGACTTTACATTCAATTCTGTGCTCCAGTTATATCCATAGCAAGTATATGTGATTTGGATCTAGAACTGATCCAGAGCCTGTATTAAAGGAACCTGTATAAAAGCAGGGACATATATAAAAGGAAGACTTTAAAAGCTTAACTTATTTTTTTTCTGTTACTACTCTATTTAATACAATCAAATCTATGTACATGTGTCCGTCCTTCTCTCTGTGACTACATTTTCCATGGCATTGTTTTAATTTCTGATTTTACATTGTTCCGTGTGTTACCTATGCATCTCACCAAGCAAAACCATTTGAACATCCAGCAAACTTTTCACGGATTTGTCTGTCACAGAGGCTCTCTATTGCATCTCTGCCCTACAATCAGCCTCTCAAAGCTCTCAAGTCTAAGGGCTATACACTCAGAGCATATGTAAACCCTTGAAACTTAATGACTGTTTTGTTAAATTGGGATTTCTTTCTTCCAGAACGATGGAATGTGGTTTAAATCTTGCAACTGATGCATTAATAGTAACAATTTCTGCAATATGTTCAGTGAGTATGCTTAAAATGCTACTTCCTCTTCTGAAGTATTCTGTGTTTTTTGAAGTCTGGCAAATCTAATTTAGTGTGCAAATTAGTAGTAACTTTTAACTATAAGGAGCTTTATATCTGTATATGATGTCTGTACATAATGTATAGGTAGACAGAACAGTAGCTAAATATATAAATATAACTCCCAATATCCACTTTCGTCAGTGTTTAGTAAGCTTTTGGGTTTTAACATACACAAGACATACAGCTGAAAAAAACCCCATTCTTCATCTGTGTCCTTTTCCTTAACATTCTTTGTGCTCCAAGTGTGCCCATTTGACCTGTAGGTTTTATTTTCTTGAAAGCACCTTTGTTCCTCATCTGTTTAGATTTCACAGATGGAATCCCAAGCAGTTGACCGTCAAGAAGCCTGGAAGAAAAATCTCATCAACTGGCGTGTCTGCGTGTGTCCAAATATATATAAATATATACATGTGCATATGTAGATATCTATATCTAACTCCAGATATCTAAATACATTGAGATATATATACCATCTATCGGTTTGTTTGTATGTATGTGTGTATGTCTATAAAAAGCCTTAAATTCCATGATCAGTTGCTGTCTAACCTTGCTTTTTTAGGTGTGTTTTACTGAAAAAATTGTGATATCTTCATGTCTCACAGCCCGCAACAAAGGGAATCTGAAACCATGTGAGTATGTTGCAACCAATAAGCCATGCTAGTGCTTTCATGTGTGCTCAGGTCTCTGGCCCAATGAAAATGTAATTTTTTCCATCAAAATGGAACACTTCAACAGGAATAGTTTGGTGAGCTCACCTATTTCAGATCGTTTCAGACTGGCTTGTTTATTTACTGGTGAATCCCTAAGCTACTAGCTAATGAGACCTCCTTCTTATATATGCATTATATATGCACTTCAGTAAATTCAAGTAAATTCACAATGGCTGTGTATATACCCATACTGTCCATACATATTTGTATTTATATTTATATACATTTCTTTCTGTGTTTTGTGAAAAAGGACTAACTGGAATATATTGATGAGGACTGTGCATTGCAGCTAGAGATACATCATTGTGTAATGGAAAAAACTGTAAATGAGAAGAGAAAAAAATCTAAAGGCATCCTAATTTCTCTTGACATATTCTCCTGAGTATTCCAGCAGTTTCCTGCTCAGCACACACTGTGGATCCTCTTTTTCTCTATCCTTTTCAGGCACTAAATAAAAGCTTTTTTTTTTTTTACCTAAGTTAGACCTCCAGGTTTTGATTTTGTATGTCCCTTTACACCTATCTCTCACAAGCAAAATTAATTTTATTACATCAAATTACTTCTGATTTATACTGGAATAAACAGAAGACAACTGAAGCTTCCTCAGTCTATTCTTTTGCCTGCAGAATCAGGTTACATTAACTGAGAGGTGAGGAAAACAGATACCTTAGTTATTACATGATGTATTGACTAGACTCCAGTTAGCATATTATGAACCATATTAACTCTTATATCATACTGATTTGGATAATCCAATCTGGAACATAAATTTGTATACATTACAATGAAAAAGTAGGCAAGTGGTTATTTTCCCCTAGGATGTAAGTTCTGTAAACTGGACTGAATAGCAATATATTGAACCTGTGGATGCGTACAAAAAAGAGATGAGTCTAGCTGGGCAAAAGAAAGAAATAAGTGCAGAACTGAAGTCAGAAAGGACAGAAGATGTGGAAGATGAAGATGGTTTCTTGTTGCATTATTGTATACACTGGTGTACTGGGGAAAAAAAAGAAGAAAAGACATTTATTTACCCTTTACTCCCTATATGTAACTTGCTTAGACATGCTGCTGCTCTATAAATGTGTGCTGGGTAATAGTTGTTGTTTACAAAGAGGTTCAGTTTTGGACGGTCACATCAGTTTCCCCCAGAGCTACAATATTATTCTGAGTCCTCTAAAAAACTTTGGAGTACATATACAACCAAGGTTAGAATATATGTCTATATTTCATGATGATGATGAATGATTGATTGGGAATAATTTTCAGTATTAATTAGAGATAAATATGATTCATATATGCTTCTACTTATAATATATAGTTAGGTTGCAATGTTATTAGAAAGAAAATATACCCAGAAGGGGAAAGCACATTGTGGGTTTTGAGTGAGTTTATGATATTTTGAATGAATTTATAGTTTCTTAAATATAATGTGGTATTCCATTTAATAATCATGAAGAAAAAGTCTAAAACAGTGTGTCATATGAAGGCTCCTATTTTTTTTTAATAATATTATGTCTGTATTTAAGATAAATACATTTCTTACATTGCAGGCTGGACATTATCACATGGGGAGACACAGGAGGATATTTTTATCCCTACTGAAACACGAAGTTGTGGATAGGATTATATATCTTCATTGTCTGTCCCTTGGATTATTACAAATTCATATTAGAATCATTTTGTTTATAATTTTGGCTGCTTTCATTACAGTCCTGTCACATGCTTTTTTCATTATGTTTATCTCAATTTATATGAAATGGTAAACTTGCTTTTTTACTGTTTGTATTATTAGTGAGACAAGAAAATATTACCAGTTATGCAATTTGCATATTTTTATTCCTATAGAAATCTTTAAACAATTGTCTTTTCTGCACTTTGAAATTTCATTGAAATTTTTGTCAAATATTACCTGAGGTTTTTCAAATATATGATTTTCAATATAAGGATGCATTACTTAGTGCATTATATCCATGAGTATAGAAAACAACATTTAAAAATGTTTTGTTAGGTAAACACTCAAAACTTTTCAGGTGTACTGATTGAAAAAAACCCAACAAAAACATACCCAAACAAACCTCCTTTGTTTTATTGCTAAACCAAGTAAAAGTAACAACAAAGACATTGAGAATTAATCACTTACATTAAAAAGATTTCTTAGAAAGCTTTAAAAACCATGAAGTATGGTAAATTTCTTTGCATATTAATTCAATCTGTTAGGGGACCTCAAGGCCAGTGAGGGATCCCTCTGCTGGGGCTCAGGGCAGGGCTTGGCAATCGGGGCCTGTCCCATCACACCCCCAGCCAGATGCAGGCACCCGGGGGCCAGTGGGGCAGCCCCAGCCCCAGGCATCAGGCACCTCCCTGGGGCTGGGGACAGGCTGAGGCCAAGCTGGGACATAGCCCTTGAGTGGGCCCTGCTCAGTGAGGCCCATGGCTGGGCAGGGCAGGGCTGTGGGGAGATGGAGATGCTATGGTATTGCTGGGCGAGGGGCTGGTGGTCCTGAGGGACTGACATGGGGTCCTGGGCCCTGGGCAGGGTAGGGAGAGCCCTGGGGGGCTGGGAAGGGACAGTCTGTTCTTATGGTACCTTGGGGCCCAGGCCAAACACATGTTAAGAATTAATAATACGGTAATGTAATTTTCCAATATTTTTTAAATCATACCTGCCTAATTACTTATATCGTGTTCACCTCGAGTTTTGTTTCTGTTGTATTGGTTTAGATGAGGTTACAGTAATATGGTATTTTTAGAAAAGATCTAGAATATTCCGCATCTTTTCTATCATTTAGGTCCTTTTTATCTAAAGCTTCCCTTCCCCTTCACCTATATCAGTCAATAAAAAAATTAGTGATTAGGTCAGTATGAATAGAATTTTGTTAATAATTAGAGCAAGTATGGACATGCTTTGTATCTGTGACTATGTGAATGTACATGAAGTTAAATTTAGTATATCTTTTGTAAAATGAGAATGGCATTTTCTCTGCCTTGCTCATTTTGAAACAGAATCCTAGCTAAGATACTGTTCAGTCAGCATTATTTGCAGCTTTGGCAATAAAAATATACAGGGAAGTCTAGACACAGTCTTTTTTTCTGTGCTTTTAGGTCTTTCTTATCCCATAACAGAAAACCTTTCATTTTTCTTAATACATTAAAACCTACATAGTTGGCACGTTCATCAAAGCTGTTAACCAAGAATCATCTTTGACAGATTATACTAAAGAAAGATTTGACATGAGAACAAAGTCTTGAACTGAGAGAGCAGTTATAAATTAAATGATCTGAAGACTTGTGGTCAGAAAGTGAATGTGAGGCCATTCTGATAGAGTCCGAGATCCACAAGGAGCTCTGTATAATGCTTTGCAGGACCTCAGAAAACAGATGTCTCCACATTCCTGTGATGAGGAGCGATCTCTCTGCTCAAATGCCACAACAGGATGGTAGGTGGGATAAATGGATGTTGATGTAAAATGGTAGAGAAGTCAGAGGGATGGCATTTAATGGCAGGGCTGAGAAAGATGTGCCAGTTACAAGTTTCTAAGACAAAAAGAGGTGGTTTTTTTCCCTTCTTTCCCCCTTTTTGCTTTTCCATGTATAATGCTAAGAATCTGAGTGCATGCTGTGCATATCAGGGATTGAAACCAAAGCCACCAGTTCTATTTTAAAGGAATTAATAAGTATGTAGGAAAAACTAATAGTCTCAGGTTTTTAGAGTATTACTGTCAGGAGGCTTAATTTGAAAGTTTTCTTTATTGTGATGCCCCTGACATGTAAGTCACATCATATTTGTCTGTAGCTGCCATTTCTAGAGAATTAAAGTCCAGTAATTCTAGAATTTGCACATTAATTACCAGACTTCTATTCAGTTTATAGTATCTTTTCTACTAGTTTCCCCATGAATACCCACAGAAAAAAAAAAAAAAAAAAGATGTTTAGAATATATAAAGATTGATATGCTGAACAACTAAAGAATATTGATTGGCAATATTTCCTGCAACTATATTAGATCTTGGGACATTTTAAAAATCAAGCTAATAAATCAGCCTAATACAGATTTATTTTCTGCTACAGTATAATGTAATTTGAATGTTCTTAAAACCTCAGTTTCTTATATATAGGATTTTTTTCATTTAAAATCATAGTATTTTAAGGCTACAGAATATAAATACACATCTAATCTGTCTAATTTGCTCTATATAAAGACATGCAGTCCTTTAAAGACATGTATGTTAATGATCAAACAATTGGCCTAATAGGATGTATTTTGAGCTCCTTAGAGCTCAAATATACTCAGAATGTAGAATCCAGTCAAGTGGAAAGCGAAAACAGATTTGTTTTCTTCCTTCCATTCACTGGTATCAAATAAATTTTACAAGATCAATAGTCATGCAGCAGCTCAAAACTTGTTTAAAAGTATTGGGACATACTAAGAAAACAAGCAGTGTATAAGACATAGGAGTTACATGTACTACTGTAGACCAGGTAAAAGTGTAGTTTACCTCTACTTTTGATCTTGTTTATAATCTCTCCATAGTCAGTAAAGAGGAGTAAAGAGTTAAATTCAGACACACACAAGTCTACGGGGCCAGGTGGGATCCACCCAAGGGTACTGAGGGAGTTGGCAGAAGTGCTCACCAAGCCACTTTCCATCATTTACCAGCAGTCCTGGCTTAACTGAGCAGTTTCTGATTGACAGTAGATTAGCAAATGTGACACCCATCTACAGGAAGGGTGGAAGGAGTATCTGGGGAACTACAACCTACTAGTCTGACAAACTTATAATTTCTAAGACTCATTCCATTTGAGCTTTCCAAAGAACACCATGAGCTTAGAGCATGATCCAAGGAGGAAACTTAGGTGTTTGAACTGAAGTTATCTAAAAATTGCACACTTGACCCTAGCAGAGTGACTCAAGGAGATTTAGTTGAACACCTAATAACCACAGATAAAGAAAAGATAATTTAGTCCTCAGATAGGTAGCATCTAAAAAGGCAGATTATGGGTAGGAAGCCATTACTTCTGATAAGGAACATTAAACTGAAAGTTGTGTTTGTTGTTCTGGCCACCTCTGAGGCACCAGAAGAAAGAAAAGATCTGTAAAGGAGCAAATAAATGTAAAACCAACTCTTTAACTTTAGTGATTAGGCACTCAGTTAAACAAGGAGACTTGTGCTTTCAGTTCTCTGTTGCTTAGTTTGGCACTGTTTATATTTTGTGACTGGAATGAAAAAGTGGAAAATTCTGTGTGAGTTTAGGACACAGAGTCCTACCATACAATGGACCTGCCACTGCCAGACAATCCTTTCCCAGTCCTGTCAGCCCTGTGTTCTTGGCTAATGGTTTGCCAGGTCAATAACTGGCTCCTTCTACATATTTTGTATGTAGGTCATTAAAGCATTCTTCTGACAAATAAACCACATGTATTTCAATATTCTTAGGCTGATTGCAGTCCAGTATCCACACGTTCTTTTTTCTGACCACTCTTCTGCCCTCTATCACAATCTTCTATGTTCTCACGTCTTCTTCACTACAGGCAGGAATGCAGAAATGTTTTTTTGGTGTTTCTTTTTGGAATCAAAATAATCTAAGTGACCTGGTTTACAATGTGGCCTTATAAGCAATTGCATTAAGGATGATGAATAAAGCATTAGCATGAGAATGAACTCTAAAATAGGGAGAGGAGGATGAATTTCTTTAGCTAACTTCTCCACCAAAGAGAATGTATTGTGTAATTACACCTTTTATTACAGTAAATGTAGATTTACCCAGCCAAGGATTTGAAATTTTTGGCTAATAATTGAATTGATTAGCTGTCTAAAATAATTAGCTGTTGATAGATCTGAAAGGCTATTTTACAAGAGATATCATGCCTAGAATATTAGGATTCCCTACTTTCCCTAGAAATAGAATTCCCTAACACAGATGTGGTTTTGACATTATGGGATCTATTTTGTCTGGACTAACACATCATTTATGGTCAATCAAATTAATACAACATGTAAATAGGAAATATCTTGTGGGAACTGATTACTCATTATATAATTATATAATAGTGGTTATTAGGAGAATTATTTAGTATTTATTACTTTACAATACAAAGCTCTAAAACAGGAGTAAACTATGTAAGCTCCTTGAAGTGAAAGATTTATTCACTACATTTAACCTTGTTAAAATTGTGAGCCCTATAATTTTGTTCATGATAGATTTGACCATTTTTGCCGTGAATATAGTTTAAAACACACACCAACCATTTCCAAGAGAAACAATGAACAATTTGCAACAGAAAAGAATACTTCATAATAATTATTACTTGTAAACTATCTAGCTAAAATACTTTGAATTAAGAAAGAAATCAATGCAAGTTCAAGATGGTTCATGCCAGTGAAGCTGCAACACTTGATGCAAATACTGTGCTATTGATACAATTATTCCATTAGAGTTCTCAGAAATAATGTCGACAAAACATACACACACGAACTCTTGTGCATATATACCTATATTCACATCGCTAGTCACAGAAAATAATTAAAAGTGTTATAGATACCATGGAAGTAAAATCACTCTGGCTGTTTTCACCAGTGTTGACGAATGTTCTCATAAATCCTCATATGATAAGAGCTACATAAGAAAAAACTCAGAAAATGAAACCCAGACTACTCCTTAATAGATGATAGCAAATGAGTGCCAAACTTCAGGGATTCACTGAACATCAGTGAATTACAAAGTTGATCACAAGATATGAGATTTGTCCAAGCAATTTATCAAACTGCACGACAAATATGAAGTGGCAAATATGCCAGAATCCCATGGAGCTTTTGTTACATACAGATATTTTGAGTATTTTTTTCTAAGTGGCTTGTGCATTGACTGTGATATGTGGTCCTATGTGCTTTATCTCCACATACTTATTTTTCTTTTCTGAGCATTTCTATTAAAGTTGAAAACTACTGATTTTGGGGGAAACTCACTGCTGATTAGACTGGTTCACAGAGCCATAAAATGTCTCTTCTTCAATGTGGTAGTTTGCATATAGGTTTTGCCTAGGCATAAATGGGTAGTCCTGGGATTTAATCTGCTGTCTCCCATGTCCCTGTTACTGGGAGAAACGTCCTTAAATTTATTCTGAATTCACATCTGTTTCTTCAGTTGGATAGACTTCTAAGATTCAAATGTGATGGTGCAGCTGTTGGCCTTTTGCACACGTTGTCTCCTCCTTTGAGGACCAAGAATTAATCTTTTCCTTTTACAGAAGAAAGATACAAATAGTATTCTTCAGGGGCTAGTTTGCATTAGGCTCTTCAGCACTCAGCTCAGCAGAAAGGCAATTCACAGAACACTTTTCCACCCCTGTGCAAGGTTCAGTCACTGCTCCCTAGCTTAACTTCCAGTAGAGGGAAGGCATCACAGAAGTTCAAAGCCACAAGTGTCCTTTCCCATAATTGTGGGGTAGGACAGATGCATTGAATGGTGGAAGAGCAAAAGTAGTTTACATTGTCACCTACAGATAGACACCTGTATATTTATGATGTGAACCTGAAGTTCTTTTTGCAGACATACTGCATTAAAATACTACTGCAAACACTTGTGGTTACACAGAAAATTTGTGTTTATATATGCCAATTTTTGTGTCAAACTCTCTTGTATATGAGCCTGATCCTTTAGCCTTCTACACTTTCATATATGTGGTGACTTGTGTGAATGTAGGAGGAGGCAATTTTCACAGTGAAAACATGAGGGAAAGAAAATAACAGTAATTCCTTTGCTGAAATGTTCTAAAGCAAGATAATAACATAAATGACTGTTTCACCTTCTTTCAACTTATTGATGATAAACAGTAACACTTTCCTATGACAATTTATTCTAACAGTGCAGTTTGAGAGTGAAATTTTTTACTGCCCTTAATACTGTTTTATAACATTCCTTTGTGTATTAGTGTGTATGCCAGGACATAGTTGGAATTAGTAATGGATGGTTTCAGCACACTAAGAGAACTAATGAAGATTAGCATAAGTAGTTCCATGAGGTATGAAAAACAGTGAGATTTTTGAGAGAAGATGACAAATCAAGGTTAAATTCTGCCTCCACAAAAGAATGAGGAGTGTAGTCAGAATATCTAGCAACTATAGAATCCTTTAAAAAAAAAAAAAAAGATAAAAGAAAAAAAAGAAAAAGAATCTTCATTTACATTCCCGTGATTTGTTCTAGTCCTGCTGACACAGGCTATTAAAAACCTTGTTTATGTTTTAGAGACTTTTTTAAAGAGCACTTTGGGGCTTTATAGTGTTTGTAGAATGTTCTTTATAGTTAAAATTACATGCTGAGATGGCAGGCTGCTGAGCTAATATATTGTTACACTGATTAAATTGATTAAAAGCTTCATTTTTGACAGGCAAATTGTAGAGGCTGAGATCTCTTTATTGCACATTTCAGTAATTCAGCTCATGTCTTGTCCTATCTAATAATCACTTCTCTGCCTCCCTGTTTAAGAATCATCTCAGCAGCGGGTACATTTTCAAATAGCATATTAGCTTCAGATCTGAATTACATGAGTCATAGTGCATTGGCGTTACAAAAGCCTTATTCAAGGTAATGGCTTATTTAGTGAAACACTTGAAATATATTTCTTTTTCTTTTTCTTTTTCTTTTTCTTTTTCTTTTTCTTTTTCTTTTTCTTTTTCTTTTTCTTTTTCTTTTTCT
>WUAM01000431.1:13882101-13895435 GCA_024336885.1 Actenoides hombroni
TTTTTCTTTTTCTTTTTCTTTTTCTTTTTTTTCTTTTTCTTTTTTCTTCTTTCCATCTTGCTATACTGTGAACAAAGAAAAGAACCCTTGATTTTTAGATTAGAAAATAAGAGACTGCTCTTACCCTAATTGTGGATTGACAGGAGAGGTCATATCATGGAAGCATTTTATGCTCTATTCAGAACACCATATGCTTACTTAAAAATGAGTGACAGACCAGAGCATAAAACCTTACAAGAAATCAGTAAGGATGAAACAGGCAGATAAAAAAGAGTATGCAGCAACTTACATCAGCTGCAGAAGAGGCATTTTGCAATAAATGTGGAAAGAAGGTAAGTTTTTTAAAAAGCTGAGGATGTCATAAGTTGCTTTAAATAAATGTAGATGTCTACAGATGAATCTGTAGGTTTCTGATGTCTGTGCAAAGTATGAAGTGTTCAGAGCTTGCTAACAGGAGAGACTGAAGGCAGTCCAGAAACGTGAGTCGACTGATAGTACTGCACAGATATGGGTAGTGCCAGCCACAAACTGCAGGTCTGCACTGCACAGTCCCATTTTGATACAGGCATTAAGCATTTTTCAAGGTAAAAGCAGACTTGTTTAGCCAGAGTTCAGTGTTCAACATAATGATTATTAAATGAAGAATACAACTCTTGCCAACCTTATATCATGAAAGGTAAGGAGATGAAGTGTGTCTATTTGCTTCAGACTGAAGCTCCATTATCATCTCAGTATCTTGAACTGCTGATTCTCCTCAATGAACCACACAACCCAGCTTCTGGCCATTAGAAGTTTAAAATCATCTGGAGAGTGTGATGATGTTCTGACTACCCCATTTGTATGTCATTGATGAAACTTATCTTTGGATTTTACTTTTTAAATTATTTAAAATATAAGCCATATAGTATCCTGCGACAATGAGTTTGGTCACTGTATTATGTTCCATTTTAAACCACTCGTTTCATTTGGAGATACGCATTTCTTTTACTGTGATGAACAACAATAATTTCACTTCTTTCTTCCTACTATCCATTATGTCAGAGAACTCTGTCTGTCTCCATACCTTATGCTGCTGAAGCACCCCAGATATAGCAAGGTTTCCAAAATTGCTCTAAAAACATTGGCAACTGACAGCACTTAATGCAGGTGTAATGCAGAGTTTAAATTGCTGGTATCTTTACCTCTTCAAGCAGGAATCTAAAAGGGGAAGTGTACAGGAAAAATAAATAGATTGAGTTTGGCTTGGAAAGAGGGAAGGAAATCATCAAAGGCACATAGGACTCTCAGACACATGAAAATCTGGAAGACTGCATGTCACAGCAGCTAGAAGTTGACATCCTTTGGTTTTAACATCTATAAATGCCTCTGAAGACGAGGAGAGGGAGGTGTAGTACCTGACTGTACTTGGGAGGGCCTGCTGTGAAGCGCAGCTTGACTGACATTAGCAGAATATAGACACTGCCCATAGAAATTCATGGAAGGAATTACAAAGCCTTCTGACAAGCACTGATGATTACAAATATGTGTAAAATTAAAGTGTGAATCCTATATCGTAAGTGTGAATTAAATGTGATATGTAGGTCATAAGGGGTTGAAGAATGAAAGCAAACAGTTTAGATATCCTACAGGGCAGAAGTAGGGACATGTGTGAGATGATGGTCATCCTAGAGGGATTTTGACTTACTAACAACATGTTAGCAATCCCCAGAGATGTAACATCTAAAATCAGTCCTACATAGTGCTGGGAATTATTTACAGGAAATGACATTATTTTACAAATCCTTCCCTAATATGTACATGTGTGTGAATAAGGACATCAAATATTTTTGATTTTATCTGCAAAAGATAAAGCCCACAATCCACAAATTTGGAACTCCTTAAATCAGCCCAGGTCTCAGCCCAACAGTAAATTACACGCCTTTCTTTCCTGTATCCCTGTGAAAGAACTTGCTTCATATCCTGTAAAGAAAATAAGGAGTTATTTTGGAATTACTTCATCTAAGAGGTCTTCAGCAGGTCATTTTCTGGTAAATCTGAGCCAGGATACTGGTGCATAGTCTCCTAATATATCTCCTCAAATGAAGGACATTTGAGTGTTCCTAAGCAATAATTTGATGTGCTTTGTCAGCAGCTGGGAAAACCCTTACAGAATTTATCTACAGTTAGAAATGCAGCACCATGTAAGCCTAAGAGAAAAATGAAAAGTGCAAAGAAAATACATGTCCAATAAGGTTAATTCTTCCTTCATCAGCCACTATAAAGGATTGATCATTGAAATTTTTTTATTTAAAGAGATAAAGATTTCACTCATTACCCATACTGGATCATCCTATACATTGGAGATTTGTAATTCCTATTGACTCTGCACCCTTCCCCTCTTACAATCAACAGACTTTTTTCAGCAAGGGTCTCCCTGTGAATAAGACATGGCAGTTTAGCTTGTATTTTAATTTCCACATATTGTGCTGTAAAATTACATTCATTATTTCATTAAGAGGTCTCAAAGGAGAGCCAGGGGAAACTTTAAGCAAGTTATTAGAAATTTAGTTCTTCTGTAGCAAATTAATCCTCTGCCTTTTTCCACGTTTTGTATTATCACCTGTCAGTCTACATTCAAATGTCAAATATAACAGAAAATGCAGGCAGTACAGAATCAGGGCCAGAAGGGTTGCTGTTGTGTTCCTCACCACAAGTTTGGTCAATTGGCCAATTGTAAGAAGAGTGGAGGCTCATGTTCAATAATAAAATTATTCCAGATTATGGTTTTTCTCAGTCTAATTTCAATCTAATTTTTTTTAAAATCAGGAATTTCAGCACATTTGTTTTGCATATTCTGGCTACATTCCTTTTGATTGTTGTAAGGACTTCTCACAGCCTAGTTTTAAATGCCTAGCTAGGCTTCCTCTTCCTTTCCTCTAGATACGGTGATTCAGGACAGGAACATATTTGGAATAGTCTATCTTCAGTGTCTGTGTATGGATACTGGTAAAACTGACCTCCTGATTTAGACCTATTAAACAGTTTTGTGAAGGTAGGTGATGCAGATATCCTTTGCCATGAAGGACTGGCTTTCTGAACAAGTGCACAGTTACTCTGGGACTTGACGAACCTACTGAGGATCTCGCTGGTGTACAGTAATGTGTTTTGGATTTAGGCATGGGATAAGTGTATGTGTTTGACTGATTGCACTTTGTTTTCTGTTGCACTGATTTGCACTTGTTGGTACCCTCTAAAATTTTGAAATCTGGATTCAAATGCAAAAATTTCCTCAATTTCTATCTGCTTATCTTACTCCTTACAGTTTGGGCCCTTGCCATTTTTAACTGATATTAGCTAGTGTAGAAGAAATACTGCTTTGTCTCGGGATCATGATAATTGTTAATACTTAGAGAATTATTAATATATTTGAACATGTATACCCAGCTGGGTCTGGACACCTTGGGAAACAACAACAGATGTGTGGAAAAAAATGAGTTCAAAGAAGAAACAGAGCAGTAAATTGCGCATGACATTCTTCTGAAATGGTCTTGCTTTCTGGGGTCAAAGAATTGGAAGCAGTTGTTGGGACTGCATATGACAGAGCAGTGGGGATATGGGGAAATTCATATAAAGAAGATAACATTCCTAGGGTTCGCTGGAGCTGAAGTGACATATTGTCTCAGCAATACTCAAAGATATGACTATTAATAAGCCAAATGACCTGGACACTTACTAATCAGTTTGAAGTTGCAGGATGAACTATTTGAACTATTCTGAAAAAGATGAGTTTCTTCACCAGAAGGGGCTGACACCCCTGACTCATAAAGCTTGCAAAGATATATATATATTAAAAAAAATAAATCAGTGTCCCACATTATTTGGGTCACTGCCAGGATCCACATACATTTGTTTTACTTATCCATTTTTCAGTGGAGCTCTAAGTCTTAAGAAAATTGCCATGACTATGTATTTTTCAGTATTGAGGCAGAGCACTATGTAATGTTCAAAAATTCCATTCAGACTAGACATAAGGAAGAAATTTTTTATATTGAGGATGGTGAAACACTGGAACGGGTTGCCCAGATAAGTGGTAGATACCTCATCCCCAGAAACATTCAAGGTCAGGTTGGATGGGGCTCTGAGAAACCTGATCCAGTTGAGGATGTCACTGATCACTGCAGGGGGGTTGAACTAAATGGCCTTTAGAAGTCCCTCCTAACCCAAATTATTCTGACTCTGTAATTATTTCCAGTGAGAAACTTAATTATACTAGTAGAAGAATTAGGAACATTAATTTATATTGTGATTCTTCTTCCTATTCTGAAAGATGCAGTCAGTTTTCTGATTCTTGGTTACAGAGCTCTGAAACGTAACAAGCTCAATTTATGTACCACATAGCTACCTATGAGAGCTTTTGATGGAGTTTAGATGGAGGATTACCAACCCATATTTAGGGTAGAAGTCCATCCCTGAGAAGGCCCTTAGGTCTTTCATTTCTTGTGCATCTCAAGCCACTGAGAAAGATCTAGAAAGATGGTTTCAGAGACAGTGCTGAGTAACTGGAATAAGATATGGACTCCTGTTAAACTTCTCTAGTACTTCCTCATCTGAAGCTAAGTGGTACACTCTTGTGGATAAATAAGGATAGAGATTTTGTTGGATTTTGTATTACTGCTTCCAATTTAAAATCCTGGCCAGAATTAAGCAAAGATCTGGAATGAATACTGAGCCACAGCAAAGTCTTTTCATTCATTTTAACAAAGTTGTCTTTGCTCAGTTTTTCACAGAACAACAGTTCACATTTATAGAGTACTTGCAAAGAGCCAATGTTTCTGAACAAACTCTACGAAGAAAAGACTTCAGCCTTAAAAAAATTTATAAGAAATTAGAATGTGTTTTCAGATTAATGTAGTTTATCTAAAAGAAATGCTGCAAATATTAGCGACATGCTCAGTTTGTTTTAAGTCTAATTATGATTTTATTCCATATACGTACTGCAGTCTTAACACTATTGCTGCAAGGACATTATTTAGTTTTCATTAACTTAACATATGACAGGTACAGAGTTGACAAGGTGGTCATGACACAGGGTAGAATTATGTTTTTATGTGGACGAAGTGTAGCCCTACATGGATCAGGAACTTCATGACAGTGAATGCGATGGTGACACTTAAGCAGCAGGTCACAATGGCTGACTAAAACATCTTTAAAAGTTTTCCAGAATACATATGGTCATGATTTGCACTGATCATCTAGGTAGCAAGAATTAACACAAGGACAGGCACATGCAGAAGACTGAGATTTTGTGTGTGTCTGTCTGCGTGTACAAACACGTACATTCACTCACATGTTTGTGTGGTTCTGAAATCTTGCACAGGAAACAGAGTAGAAGTCTGTCTTCTAATCCAACTTCTCTGAATAACATTGAATTTACTGAATTTATTATGTGCAGAATTAATTTTTATTACTTCAAATGTAGCTTTGGAAAGAACATTGCATAAACAGATGTGTGAAGGTTGCACAAACTTGCTAAATACCAATTCTATTATGGCTAAGCTTCAAATTCAAATTCAAATTCAAATCAATTTAATTATGATTTTTTTTCTTTCTATTGCCATCATTTTGCTTATATATTTCCAGTTAACAAAGGTAGTGCAGTGAAAAAAATAATTGCATTTTCTTTATAGCACTCATAATTTAGAAAAGTTCTTTGAAACAAGTGTACATGTAACGGGTTACACGAAATAGTGATAAACTATTGAAATATATTAACTTCAGTATCATTTTCAATAAGAAACTTTCAACAAGCTTTCATAAGATTATGATAATTGAAGTATATAGATTTTGGAAGTAAAACCAGAGATCTATACAATTTTGAAACTTAATAAGGGACCTTTTTTTCCTGTAATGTGCCATTTTATTTAAAGTTTTGCCATTTACTGTATTGGATTCTAATTTACATTTAGGAAAACGTGGACATACAGCCTCTGGTGACTTCTGAGATGGGAGCTGACTACTCCTCTTTTGAGGAAATTAATACTCACTGCAGTGTCATAACAAGGGGAGGGAAAACACTCTGCAAACATTTGCCCTTGAGCTGTGTATGACAGTGAGATGGCATCTGGCACCTGAAGTTGTAAAGAAGCGGGACCCAGACAGCACTTCTCTAACTTGCCTATAAACAGTGATTATGGAGAAAACTGCTTTGGATTCAAGTGATATAACAGACCAGTAAAGGGATTTAAGCTCCTTGATGTGTGGCATATATCTGCAACAAACATTCTATATCATGTTGCTCTGGGGAAAAAACCCTGGGGTAGGAATTTCCTAAAATATAAAAGTCATGTGATTGAGATTAAGAAAAGACTTAAATTAACTGGATTTTTCTCTTGAAATACCTTGTCTTTTCTAGAAAATCAGAGAGACCATGAATCATTCTTTGGCTATGAGGCTAAGTGCCAAACTATGATTCACAACTACACACCTAAAATCTCTCCCAAAACATGGTAGAAACATTTGAATTACTTATCCAGAACAAATCCTGAATGCACAGGCATGGTTAGTTGTCAAAAAGGACAGAAATGTACCAGAAAGCTAATTCAAAGGCAGGGTAAGATGTAGTGTGTCAGAATTCTTCTAGAGTAAGCTGATAGTATGAAGTTTGTTGCTTCAAAGAAATAAAACCTCTACAGAGATTACTCTTGAGAAAAATCTTTCACTTTACATCATTTATTCCTTCTCTAAATGAGGAATAAATCTTTTAAGTTTGAAAAACATTCTACTTTTTTTAATTTTAGCCTGATCCTGCAAGCAGTCTATAGGGACAGAAGTGAATCCAGACTCACAGTGGGTTCAGATTTCCTACATTCTTTTCTTTACTAAGTTTATGCAATTTTTCATTTTTGTAGCTTACCCTTATGCATTATGTCATAATTCATTCATAAAAATTGCTTCCAATTAAACATCAAAGGGTGCTTTAGGTCAAAAAAATGTGTGTTTAATGGATAGTATATGTAGATTCATCTATAGTAATTGGGAAGCTCATGACATAATCTTCCACTTTGGTTTGTGGACTGGTCTCTTACCTGTTTCAACAATGAGATGTTGATTCACAACCTCAAGACAGACTATGGTGTTGTATCCTACTAAGGAGAAGTAATTGTTGGTTAGGTCTCTCAGCAGCAGAATGATGTTGAATGGATGGGAACTGAGACAACCAGATAAGATAGATAATTTTGTGTGGGACTGGAAAAAACAGAACTGAAGAGACATTTTTCTTCTAGACTAAGTCAATAATTAGTATTTTTCTGCAAGAAAAAGACAAAACTGCGATTACAATTGTTATGATAGAAATACCAAGCTGTGTTTTAGAAAGCTGATTTTTATCCAGGCCATTTAGCAATTCCGAACAGAGCAAGGCTGTTTTGGTACCTGGGATCAGTATAATAGCAGTTACTGGAAGGAAATATTGTCTCAGTTGACCAATGTTTTTATTTTATTTAGCTTAGTTTAATTTCTTGCAGTACCTCATTCAAAGTGCAAGTCAGATGTAATTTCCTTGGGTGCACTCCTAAGCCGCCAGCCAGGAAGAAGCAAGCAATAGCTTCTCAGTAGCAGCTAGAGTGGTTATTGATAGACTGTTGCTCAGTTGCTATGCTCCCACTTCTAAAAGGTGGGAAGGGAGGTTTTTTTACAAATCAGACAGTGAGATACCACATTGGAAGAAAAGAAAGAAAAGTAAGCCAGAATAAATGGACCACAGGGAAAAAGGAAAAGAGAGTTTGTGAAACTTCTTCAGAAAATCTGTGGTTCAGAATTATTCAGAAAAGGGAGCTCAAGGGACAGGGAATCATCCTCTCTAAGCTGCTTGGAAGTACACAGAACTCTCAAGAGGAGAATAAGTTACAAAGCTAGGAAACACTACTAACAATATATTGGTCTGTTTTCCCTCCTCCACTCCTACTTTCTCCCCATTTCTGGTGATTTAAAGTGAGCTGTGATTAGCCTGGTGACCCTGGTGGGTGATTCCCTGAAGAGAAAGTAAGCTTTGTAGCTTAGTATTTAAACATAACATTTGATATAAGCATGAACCAAGTCTCACTGTTTTATGGCTGGAAAAGAAGGAAACACAAGGGACTTACGACTTCACTTTAACTATTGTGCTAATAGCCAGATTGGCTGGTGTCAGAGGGTGCCTGAGACAGGCCTCAACATTTTTCTGGTATAGAGGAAGAAATAATAAGATGTTATTTTTCCCTGTCATAACCAGGTGTTTGTTACTTGATGTTAGTAGTGAATAGAATTGCATATCCTCTTTTTTCCCCTCCTGCATGTATCGCATGTTTGATCTCTCTCCTCTGAACTGTGTTCTTTAAGTTTTATTCTGGTGTCCATCAAAAGCCAGAAGAGAGCAAGAAGACTTTTAGATGAATACTAGCTATAGTGGACATGCTGTAATTTTGTGCTCCACAAAAATTAATTGCCAACAGTCCTCAATATACTAGTGAATTATGAAAAGTGAAGAGAAGCATTTAGAAACATAGGACTTACCATACTGGGTCTGGCTTGAGATCCACATTGCCTAGTATTTTGTCTCTGGGATTGGCCAGAAGTTAATTAAAGCAGTGTTTTTACAGAAAATTTAAACGTGTGATTCCCTGCTCTGTTGCCAACACAACATCTATTTTGGCAGAGGAAATACATGGCATCTGTTAATAGGCAAGAAAAAGGAGCTTTATGGAGGAAACTAAAATAATATATCTTTGGCTTTGTTAGTGTAAAGTAATTCATGGCTAATTGTAAGCAGATACTACACTTAAATACTGGGTTACATCCGAAGATGATGTAAATCTTACAGCTCCATTGCTATCAACAGGGCTATTCTGAGTGGCATATGCTAACAGTGTGATTCATAGTGAGAAAGACCGATTGCACTAACAGAAATGCCAGTTCACTTTCTTCACTTTTTCCCTCTTTTGAAGATTATTTTAATGTCCTTTTCTCTCTCAATTCAAAAAGTTATACTTCATTTGAATTTATAAAGCAAGCTAAACAGAAACTTAATCTTGGTCTCATTCTCTACTGTCCTGTACCTTTTGTAGCCGCT
This sequence comes from Actenoides hombroni, assembly GCA_024336885.1. Taxonomy (NCBI): domain Eukaryota; kingdom Metazoa; phylum Chordata; class Aves; order Coraciiformes; family Alcedinidae; genus Actenoides; species Actenoides hombroni. The sequence goes on from WUAM01000431.1 coordinate 13,891,187, forward strand.
TCAGAATAAATGGGAAAGGTTTTTGCTTGTATTTAGTGGCATTTGGTATTCAGTTCACCCAAGTGGAAATGACAAAAAGGATAGAGGGCAACATATCATAGAAGTATAAAACCCTAATACCAAAGAACCAAAGGAAAGCGGTAGTTGTTTCTGTTCATGATTCTTTGATGGCAGCAGATTCACTGCAAAAAATATATGTGTTTTGTGAAGAAGTGCACAGCATGTTCCACACTATGTCAGAATGTTCTATATAGTATTGTTTACAATAGATAACCAAAAGATGAATAAAACTCTGTCAGCCTTTCATGTAATATGCCAATGCTGATTACATGTAAATTAGTACATGCTTCCATTCAAATTATGCACCCAAACGTGAGACTGTCTTCAAAATCCAGAAAAGAACATTTGTTCACAGTAGAACCTCAAGTGGTTTAATGTATTTAACAAGATTTTTAGCTATATTTAAGTTACATGTGACTTTGAAGATATATTCTTGCAGTGCCATACAGAAAAAAAACCCACTAGAATATGAAATACAAATATTCATGTAGATGAGATACAAAGTTAACTTTTGATTTCTTGATGTTTTAAGCAGATTATGGTTTTTATCAAGGCTGAGGATCTCTAGCAAAACAAGCTATTTATTTGCTGTCAGCTTTCAAAATATATTTTTTTATTGCTTTTTGCATTGTGTACCAAGCATATCAGATATTCCACCACATGCTAAGACTATGAATTGGTAATTTCAAACCTTTTAAGATATGTATATTTTGGCAAGGGAAGAGAGAACACTGCTAGTAAAAGACTCAGCAAATATGGAGAACATTTTTCATAAGTTCCGAAGAAAAGTTCATTAACAAACCATATGGGAGTAAATAAAAAAGGAAAAAGATGCTGTCCTAGCATGAAGACAGCAGACTGAATAAAGGCAATCATATGTGCATTCCAGAGGAGAAATAAAAGCAATATCTTTTCACTCTGAAAGCACCTCTGAGTCTGATACAATAACACTGGTAATAATATCTTAGTGACTTATGATCAAACTCAAAACAGTGTTAGGCTTTTGCATTGAAAAGTAGGATCCAGAGAAAGTTTCCTCAGTAACTCCCTGATGAGGGAAGTTCTCTGTCAACTGAGTTCACCCTGTGCCTGCAGCTCAGCTATTTACATATTAACAAGGCAGCCTGGCCTCAAAGACTGGTTTCCCAGAATTCATCTAAATCTGACTAGATACGAACCGAATCTCAGTTTAGTCACTTGATAAAGCATCATCAATACTCATGACATTACGCCTTGCAATAGAAAGCTCACAGAAAAATTATGAAATGGCATATTATAAAAGAGAGAGGAATATATGTTATTGCATAGCTAATGCTAGTGAGCTGCTGCTAGATGGTCAGTATGTAAGAAGTGATATGATGCCCCATCCAGTTAAACCACTCGTACCAGAGCTGGGGTGTTTAGCATCAATGGCTTTGTAATAGTGTTCAGCTCAGGTACAAGAATGTTTGAGTCTGGTTACTCCTGCCAGTGTTCTGGGTGTGTTGTTGTTGTTGGTTTTCTTTGGGTGTAGTGTTTGTTTGTTGGGGGTTTTTATGTGCTTTATTTGATAGTTTGCTTGTTTGTTTTAATTAATGCAATGTCCAATTCAGAAAAAAAAGCAGGGAATTGGGAGGTGGGAGATTTGAGTATCCTTAGGCCGAAACAGGAAATAAACTCAGATTCGTCACTTTCTGGACAAGAGGTCTAAAAACCAATATAGTATATAAGAAATATTTCCACAAAGCTGCATTTTAAGTGGAGACAATAATAAGTATGGGTTTCTTTAATTTTTTTTACAATTCCTCAAATATATCTTCAGGAGGAACTTGAACACTAGGCACAGTTTCTCCCATGTGTCTAGGAGCCCAACTACCTTTAATTAATTTCCACTAAGTACTTAAATTGTTCTTTTGACGGCTAAAGACTGAAGACCTCAGGTCCTATTAGAAGTTATTACAATGTAGCTTCCTAAATATGCATCAGTTAAGTAGAAGGGATTGCTGTTCCCCATCAGAGACACCCAAGCCTTCCACGTGCTCATTCCTTACAAGTGACACATGAATTTCAGCACAAAGATTCACCTGGAAACGGAGGCAGCATTTGCAGTATTATATTACAGCAATTACTGAAAAGACTTAGTGAGTCATATGGTACTCATTTATGGTGTTGTTACCTATGTGGATATGGAAAGGAGCTCATAAAACTATTCAATATATACCATTAACTAAACCTATAGAAACTCCATAAAGCATATGCTTTACCTGATTCCATTATGAGTAATTAGAGTAGCACCTAGCATCTGTAATTGAAATCAGGGCGTGTTTGTATGAAGAAATGTGCAAGCATATAATAAGACACGGTCCTGACCTCAAGAAAAATGACAGAAATCATTATGTATCAGCATTCTTGTTATATATTTTAATGTCTTGTTATTTATTTTAATGTCTTACACAGACTTCTCAAGGTCATCTTTGAAATTTCAAGAAAGACAGAAGAGAGTAATTTAGAAATTTTTTAACTATTCTATCCTATGCCAAACCTTAGCTGGGTCATAATTAAAGTGGGTTCTACTCCATGAGGTTTATGAGTTAGGTGCAAAGTTTAATGTTAATATTCTCTGTCACATTCATGCAAGGTAAAAAAGTGTTAATTCATAGCTGTGTCTATGAAATATGTCAGATCTCCTTTGGGAGCCTGAAATTGTCTTTGAGACAGTGCACTGAAAATTGGGTACAGTAATCAACAACATCTTTGATGTAATCTGTAGCATCCTTATGCAAATGTTTGTGGTCAGTAGTTTAATGTTCCAAATTTTCAGGAACTTCAAATTTACTTCCTGGAAACACTACTATAGGAGAAACTCATCTAATAGAGAAGTAAAAGATCTGAGTCAGGTTAACTATTAAGTTCAAAGACACGTAGAATATTTTGCATTTCCAGATCAGCTCTGGAATTGTATCACAAAGTCTACCAAAACTTTGATACAGGGGAGATTTCTCTTGGTGTATTTTGGAAGGTAAAAGAAAATTCCTGTGTTTCTTGGTTGTTGGATTTTTTCTTCTTACCACCTAATTCAACTGTGCATGTTAGCAGGAAATAAACATTTGCTACTGCAGGATCAAAGATGAGACAGAAAACACATGAATGTTTAAATTACATATTGAGGAAGCATGAGAGAAGAAAGCTTTGAAAAACTAGGGCAGATACTCACTTTGGGAACTGCTGTGAGTGTTCCTTAGTTGATGTCTCAACAACAGGCAGGGATCTAGCTGGGAAGATCTGTAGAAGGGCCAGAACAGAAGCCATTCCTGTCCAGAACAATTATTCCAGAGGGAAGTATGTCATCATGTGGCTTGAGTGCCTCAGACACCTACTGTGTTCCTGTGTACAGTACCATGCTTGGGCAGCAACCCAGCACAGCTCAGGGGGAGTGAGAGAGGACTTCTCATTAGGCCAGCAAGGCACTTCTTATCCAGATCACACCCAGAGACTGTAAGAGGCAGAAACTAGGCTACTGGGAGACTGGGAACAGAGGTAGATGCATGTATCATTCATGTCCCTGTCAGGTTTTGCTATGCTGTGGGATAGATAAACACTGTGCTGTACAGTGAGTATTCAGAGAAATGTACAGCGTGTGTATATAAAGAGCAAGCACAAGGCACAGCAAGGGTTGCAGCAAGATTACAAACCCAAATCCATCACTAGTATTTTCTCTGTCTTCCTCTGCAGTGTCTGTGCAGCAGTTGTTTTTGTCCAACTCCAGTGTTAAAATATCATGTCCTGCAACATCAGGAAAGGGACAGAAAACCTGCAGGTCACATAACTGGGAAGAATCCTAGGTCTCTGTGTTTCTCTCATCAACTTGACATCTCTTGAATCTTGGTGGCTTGTAGGAATGTCTGGGGCTAAAGAGACATATGGGTGCCACTGTGTCTCCTGGATTCTGAACTGCAACTTACACAGCAGAACAGATCTCCGAGGAGAAAAGTTTATCCTGCTGAAGTGGATTTTTCAGTTTAGGCTGAGCACCAGTTGACTGTACCATAATTTAATGTTTTAAATGAACTAGTTTGAATATATTTGTCCTTTGCTGTTGTAACCACCTGGGAGGATAATTTGGGAAGATAGCAGCTGTGGTGGGTTGACCCTGGCACGGCACCAGGTGCCCACCAAGCCCTTCTATTGCTCCCCCCACCCCCGTCAGCAC
>WUAM01000431.1:13895535-13913247 GCA_024336885.1 Actenoides hombroni
GACAGCTGATGGTGTGGAATATCCCACCGGTCAGCTCGGAGGAGCCCCCCCCATCCTGCCCCCCAGCCTCGGGTGCCGTGTGAGCACTGGCAGTCATAACACGGGTGTGTTATCAACACCCTCCAGCTCCCAGTACTGCAGTAAGAGAGCTGGGTGGGAAAAGAAGCTCAACCAGACCCACTACAGCAGTGCATCACAATTCTGTAATTCTGTCTCATTTTTACTCAATTTAGGTAAATGCTTATCTAATTCTTCTGAATATCATAAGTATTTGAAAATGCTGAGTGGCACATAAAAATACTTTTTAAGGCTCAATTACAGATAAGACTTTCACCTCATTTAAAGATCAAAATTTAAACATATAATTGATCTTAAATTAAATTTGCTGAGTATGGTTGGCTGGATAGGTATCTAAATGACTTTAAAGATTCGGGTAATTAATTCCTTCAGATGCTACAGCATAAATCATGTGCTCCTCTGCTTCTGTTTAAGGTGGGAGGCAAGCTTAATACCACAGGCATTGTTTCAAGATGAGCAGCAGAAATGCAACCTACAAGCTTTCTGGATGGGAATGCCAGGGAGCATCAACTGTAGACAAAACACTTTGATCTTGTCACATTGAAGATTAGTAATGCAAGCCACTTCCCAAAGTAATAATGTGATATCAAACCTGGCAGAACAAAAAGAGTAAAATAGGTTTGGAGACAAGGAATTCACAGGAAATTGAGTCCTGCAGATTTTTAGAAATTATTTCTGTCCAAGATATCCTGAAAGAAAGGTAATGTCATATGAAATTTCTGGACCCAAAAGTCAATGCTGAGATGACTACTGATTGTGCTGGGCTCTGTTTGAGAACATGGGTACAGTATTAGCTCAAAATAATAAAAAATATGCTTAGAAGCTTATGCACATTAACTGCAATAGTTAAAGGACAAAACATAATAATAGTAGAAGAAAAACAAGAAAATAATTCCAAAATTTCCAAAACACTCCCTCTGAAATACCACATTTTGTTTTGAAAAGTCATCTTTTTCTGAATACACTACAATGCTGAATAGCAAGAAGAAATTAAACACAGAAACATAAATGGGAAGTCAGTGCTAGATTATAAATTATGTCAGGATTTGTAGGTAACAGTCACAACTCCATCAGTACTGTAAAGTTAAATGTTAATTTAAGATTCTAAGTTAAGGCTAAAAAAAAAAAAGCATGACAAAATCCAATCAAACAATATTGCTAAAGAATATTTATTATAAAACCAAAATGTCAGGGTAAGTGGTAAGAGACTCTCTCTTTTCATACTAGTTTTCTTGCTTCTGTAAGATTAATACATTGCTAGCACATATTACTTTTCCAGACCCAGGTGGATTACTGGTGTGCTTTCTTAAGACTTATTTGTGTTGTATGTTCTCATAAAGCTTAAGTGAAATTTAGTGATGGAGTCTGCAGACAAATCTATAAATTGTTGTCCACTGCTGATGTTCTTTGAACTATGACCTTAATAATAGCCAGATACAACAATTATAATTGCTCTTTATATTAGCTCTTCTGTTCTTATTTTGCACCTACGGCACTGCTAGGCCTTCCGTGTCATCAGGAAATTGAGGAAGAAATGCACATTGGAGTCAATTAGAACTTTTTGGCACATGTTTCTACAACAGACGTACCTCTTAAACTGAGACTTGCGTTATTTTTCAGGCAAAGGAATACTGAACAGAAAGGAAATAATAATTGAATCTCTGTAGAACAGACAGGAATACTTAGTGAGAGGTGAGAACAAGTCAAAAGGTCATTGAGAAGTGAAATGGGATAGAAAACAAAAAAAAGAAGTTTGGAAACAATTGCAATACATTAGCAGAGGGAGTTGGTTAGCACCAACGCCCAGTCCCTCAGTAACTGTGAAGTTTACAGGAAATCTCGAATTCATTCCTTCAACTATGTGCTGTGTAATCTTGGTGGTTTATTTTCCAAGACAAACGTTGTGAATAACAATGACATTTTAAGGCCCATCTGGTCAAAAGATAAAAAAGATGTGTTATGTTTTGTTAGTGTATACTAAGCTATTCAGAGAAGGCATGCATTGTTACTGCTCTATGCTTACATACTTATTCCTCGTTATGGTTATGGGCAAGAATTTTCTGGGAAATACAACTTTTTGCCACACTTTAAATTTACTCAGAACTGAGTAGCAGACATCCCAGAACAGATGCATATGCAACTCTGCTAGTAACTTTCCTCTATTTTAACAACCTATAATATCAGTGCATAAATTTGATTCTCATTTACTAACTACTCAGTTTCTATAATGACCTCTAATAAAGGTCTGATAAATGACTTTTGGATACTGAAGTAGGCTAAACAAACTGGATTTTCCTTATAAGCACTAATATTGGCCTCTTTGAGGAATGACAAAATATTTTTGAAGTAGAACTGTCATAAACATTTGAGAAAGACTGTGCTTATTATTGCCAAGGAAATTAAATTTTTCTGTGTCCATGATTTCTAATTTTTCTGTAAAATTTCATACTTATCAGAGCTTTATTTGAATTGCAATTTGCTAAACTTCTTCATAATAATTTTTTATTAATATTATTTAATTATATTTTTGTTTAGTAATCATCCAGTAAAAATTCACTTTCAGATTTCAATTGTAAGGTAGGCATATATATTTTAAGATAAATGTGTATGGTTTTATTTTCATGCATTTAATTTCCATGATAATAGCCTCATCCCACTATGTTTTAATAAAGAACTATGTTATGGGGTTTTTTTAACAATAGGATATTAGTTTTGAATCTAAATAAATCATTGTTTACAACATGTAAGTAACACCTGCTGACAAAGTTGCCATCATTATTTTTGTTGATGAATCTAAGATTTGTAATTATTATTAAAATCACACAAATTTTAACAAGCTGTAGCTAAATCCTAATTCTTGCAAAATGACTACCTGCCATAATTTAACCTTAGTTTTACTACTAATAGTTACAGAATCTGTGATATGCAATGACTTGTTAATTGCCACTGCTTCTTTCTTCCTTGAACACTTGAACATTTTCTTTTCCTGGATTTTGATCTAACATAGAATGATAGTTTCATAGCACAATTTGAAGCCCCTATTCATTTTTTAGGTCATTGACATAGGGTCTTTCCGTATTTTCAAGTACTGGATAATACTATCAGTTCCGTGAACATTGTGATATTTATGCATTTGTATTTCTTAGACATTAGGAAAAAAAAATTCACTGAAAGGGTTGTCAGGCATTGCAACAGCCTTCCCAGGGAGGTGGTTGAGTCACCATGCCTGTCGATGTACAAAAGCTGTATAGATGTGGTGCATGGGGCTATGGCTTAGTGGTGGATTTGGTAGAGTAGGGTCAGTGGTTGGACTTGATGATCTTAAAGGTCTTTTCCAACATAGATATTTCTATGATTCAGTGATTCTATTCTGGTACGGTGTTGCCACAGGAAGATATTTTTTTCCTCTCTCTGTCATTTGTATTTATAAAGAATGACCTGTGTCCATTTTCGGATGTCATTGCTGTATCTCGACTTGTTTTCATCAAGGCATCCTGAATGGATAAACCAATATCAGGTTCTTTACAAACACCAAATTTTTACATCATTAGAATACGTCTAACAAAGCTGGAATTTATACTGAGCACACCAACAACCAGCTTCCTTTTAATGAAAATGAGATCTGAGATTTCGATACAGTGAAAAATTAGATCTTGACAGCCCTGTAGTATACTATGAATACAACAGCAGTGCATTTACCAAGGTGTACCTTCTCACTTCTGAGAACAAAGTTAAATATTTAAAAATGTATTAATCAAAATGTTTCTTTGTAAATGCCTTTTAACCCATGGATTATTTCAAAATTCTTCAGTACAACAATTAGTGTCAGTATTTCCTATTCTTAGTCTCTCCAGAAAGCTTATTTTTGAAGTTTGGTGAAGTGCCTTCAGCCAGGATGGCCTTGAAACCTTTTTATGACAGAGTGTTAGTTACACACAGGTCAGTCTCTGACTGTGCGAATTCTGAAATCATGAAGTGCCTCCAAGGTTGTCAGCAGTGTGATTGCCATAGGAGGAATGGTGTGCATTCAGATTATCCTAACCTGGAGAAACAAGGCAGATAATACCTCAAAACCTTTTTTGGCTTTCTTTTTTTTTTTTTTTTTTTTTTTTTTTTTGTGATCCTAAGGAGCTATCTGTGTAAACATTCATACAAATATCAATAATACATTTTTTTAAATTATTTTTTTTTACCTACAGACATACAGAAGACAAAGCAAACAGAGAGAAAATGTTAACTAAATATTTTTCCAGCCTCAGAAAAGGTGAATAATATTTTGTGCATTTTTTTCTTTTAAATAGGAGGTGTTATTTTTTATCTGTTTCTTCACTTCTGAAATGTACTTTTTTGAGACTTTGACACTATATTTGATTGTCATCTTTTGAGCTGTGACTAACTGTTTTATGGCATTCTCTGCTGCCTAATGCAATATTATAGAGATTCTCTTTAGACTAATTCAAAACAGCTTTGCAGAACATCAAGGTCTGAAAAGCATGTGTCATACAACACTTCGTTTGAACATTATTAAACATTAATTTTAATTTAATTAAAATTTACTGATAAGTGTCGGTTTGTGTTGCTGTACTGTCTTGAAGGAAATAATAAATATTTTTGAAAAATTTGTCACAACCAGCAGGATAACTTGTTCATTACATGTAATTCCAAAAAGATGTGTTTTAATGAAAGCATGTGCCTTATTCCTTTCACCTACTAAAATACCATGTTTGAGTATGCAATAGATTATCAGTTAGAAAATTCATATTGTTTTGAAGAAATAGAAGAGTCATGGTTGAAATTCTGTGATAATTTATGCCAGCAAGAAATCATCCTCTGACTTTGACAGAGTGGGTCATATAGTTGATAGAACAGAGGGATAATTTATCATATGTGCTTTTTTCAGGTGTCTATTGATGTGAAATAAGTCCTAAGAAGACTTCAAATGGACTTTATTTTTTTTCCCTAGAAAAGGACCCTGATATGAAGTAGCTTCCTGGGCACCACCACTTTGAATAGAAACAGCATCAATGGTAGCTGTTAAAGATATTGCATTAATTAACGTATTGCAAATCTGGAAAGATCCTGTGAGCATGTCAAAGAAAAAGAAAGAACTGTAGTGTTTTTCTGACAATAATACAATGCTTAAAAATTGAATTTAATTTATGTATAAGGTATTGCTTTAAAATGTGAGATTGAACTCTTTCATATTTTTACAGAGAAAAAATGACTTCAAATAAGTTGAAACTGAATGACATGTTCCAAGTACTTCATCTCAAGGACTTGAGGTAGGAGCAGAAAATAATAAGGCACTGTACTTTAAATAAAGACAGCAAGTGAGAAGTTATTTAAAAAAGAATGTATCAAACCAAGATATCATTATATACAGTGACTGCAATTCTATATTGCTTGAATTTTTATTTTGTTTTCTAATTTCTCTATCTAAATTGCAGGGTTATTTTAACGAACTTTTATTTTAGCGTTGTGAACATCAGAACCAAGTATTTGTTATTATCTAGATAATTTTAATCATAGAATTTAATATACTGCTAATAGTAAGTTTCTAAAAATGTTGCTATTATAGTTGTGCTGGAATCAAGGCAGGGATTCATATGCTTCTTCCTGATTCTCTTTTTCACAGGTTATCTTATAATGAGAAGACTTTGTTCTTGTACTTGAATGCTTATTACACAGAATTTCTAGGTCTAAATGAAATTTCTGAAGCTGATTAGCAGAAACAGAGCTGTATGATCTCACTAGTCACTTCTGGAAGGCTAAGGTGCAGAATTTACTGTCTCTGAGAGGGTAATTTGAAAGATCACTTGAGACCTTTACTGATGTCTGAAGACAGTCTTCTATGTTTATCACCAGTTACAAGGACTGGAGTAAATATTAGCACAGATTCTCTCATCTGCTTTTTCCTCTGTGAACTGCAAAAACAATTCACGGTTGTGGTGTATCAGAGTTTTATAGTTTATTGCATAACCCCAAACTTCTTTGTTTCACACATTTCCCACTGGATCATTAATTTTCCAGGCAAGGAAACTCTCTAAAATATGTCACTGTCTCACACTCAAGGTCAGGGAGTGTGGACTTCATAGGCTAAATGTAGCTCATGCTGAGAAGTGAAGTTCACACTCCACACAGCCAGCAAAGGCAGCCACAGCAGAGCCAAGAGAGTCTATAGATCCCATAATATTTCCATGTTCAGTGGTTATGTTAGGGACAAAAAATGGTTCTTTAACTCCTTTCCAACACGAGTTTTCAAAGTTGCCTGGTACAAGGATCAAAGACACACAACAGGCAACACCCTGGCCTGCTGAGTTCTATGCAATGTTGCAGTAAAGAGCTGCAGGTCCACTGAGGAAGAGAAGAGACTCCTTGCTCTTGGCACAGCACCAAATTCTTGGACTTTAATACTTGTAAACATTTCCATTAACAGCCGTGCTCTCTGACCTCTGCTAATAAATCAGTGTCAGTCTTTGCCCTGCAAAATCATTATTGCTTGCATATATATATCCCCCTCCAAACGACTGCTAGGTGAACCAATATATACACAACCATGGGAATTCTTTTGAATTTTGACAGCAAAAACCAGACTTTTGCTATTATATCCTGTTAGTACTGATGACTGAAAAATTGCTTTCAATGACAAGAAGGGTCTTCCCTGTACTAATAATAGTAACTATTCACTTTATTTAACTATTTTTATTATTACATGAGTTTTCCATTTTTGTCAAGTGAGATTTCTATTCTGAGTCCTTAAATATATTCCACACTTAGGTTATATAGCTCCCCAGGGACTGAACTCATATACACAAGTGGCACTGACTGCACTGTCCAGGGTCTTTCTCATTTTAACTGTATCCCACGAGTGCTGATGTGGTGTCAGGATTTTCACAGTTAGGTCAATTACCGTCTATTTATAACTGAGTGGCAAAAATTCTTTGAAGGTTCAGAACTGAAAGAAGAGCCTCAGGGTAGAGCTAACTGTGAGAATTGTCAATAAAATAATACAACATTTTAAACTGTTTTGAGGGAATGTACAATGTATGTTTATGTGTGTAATTTGCAATTACAACCATTTTCTTATGTAGCTTTGTACTTAAAATGGGATCATAGAATCACAGAATCATAGAAGTATTAAGGTTGTAAACTGCCTTCAAGATCATCAAATCCATCTCTCTAATAAATATTATCAGGACCACTAAACCATGTCCTGTAATGACACATCTAGATGGTTTTTGAACACCTCCAGGGATGGGGATTCCACCACCTCCCTGGGCAGCCTGTTCCAATGCCTCACCACTCTCTCAGCAAAAAAAAATTTCCTAATATTCAAACTATACCTCCCCTGGAACAACTTAAATATATTTCTTCTTGTCCTACAACTCACCTGGGAGAAGAGACCATCACCCACCTCACTACAACCTCCCTTCAGGTAGTCATAGAGAACACTAAGGTCTCCTCTCAGCCTACTCTTCTCCAGACTAAACAACCCCAGGTCACTCAGCAGCTCCTCATAAGACATGATGCAGAATAACGGCCTAGCTTGATGGCATAGTTTTCCATGAGACAAAAATACAGATAATTTAGTGTGCTTTGTGAGAAAAGTTGAGATGTTTACAACCATGAGATTCTTATGACATCCCTGGAGATGGAGATCTGCTAAGCTGGCAGTCAAACATCTGAAGGAGGGAGTCTTTTGAAGATAAGACGGCCCTCTTTCTGTTAAACCAACAGGTGCAAAAAAAACCTGAAGGTCAGAATGTCTGAGTGGAGACCTTTGCCTAATTAATGGCAAAATTAATATTAAATTTTATACCCCTGAGTATGATAATGAGCCTAAAGGAATGCATGCTAAACATAAATCACTATGTTACTCAACTATCCACCCAAATCATGCTAAACATCACCTAGAAGGCAGGGCTAGACAGAATTGGTTATAAAAAAACCACGAAGGGAGTACACCTCTTGGTGCAGGGTGAGGACAGGGGGAGAGAAGATGGAAAAGTCCAGCAGAGATGGTCAATGAGCTGTGCTTCTCTTCCTCCACCCAAGACAGGGATGTCTTCTTGGTATGAATTGTGGCTTCAATATTGGGTATACCTTTTATTTCTATAATTTATCAGTTGCTATAACTCAAACCTGCACTTCTGATGGTGTCAGATGTTACCTGGGAATTCTTTACTTGAGCTTGATCATCCTTTTACAGTCAGTGCTTTTATCAACCTCAATTCTGAACCTCTCTGTTGCATTAGTAAATCAAACCTGTCTGTTTAACTTTTAAACTGTCTCAGTCCTTAAACAGGGGAATACCATTTCAGCAGGAGCCCCATAGCTGGGCTCTGAGATAGACACAAGTGTGTTGGTTGCAAGACCCTCAGCCAGGGCTCTGAGACAGGACTCTCAGAAATACTTTAGACTTTGCATAACTGCTCAGAGAAACCCTTGGACTCTGGCAGGCAAACATCTCACTTCTACCTTTAACACAGCAGATGTATGTTTTGAAGTTTATGGATTTTTACAAGGTAAAACTATAGTTTAGGATTTTGTGTATTTTAGTTGTGTATTTAAATATTCTGTGTACATCTAGAGTCTTGACTTTGAGTGACCTAAGTGAATGAAGCTGGACTCACAGAAATTTGGACAACTTCTGAAAGGCTTTTTCTAAACATTTGTTTATATGAAATGAAAAGATTCAACTTCCTCAAGAGAACATAAATTTCAACAGAAATTATGTGGTCCAGAGGAAGGCCCTCAATGTGGTAAGGCTGGAGCACTTCCCCTGTGAAGAAAGGCTGGGAGAACTGGACTGGGTCATCCTAAGGAAGGGACAGCTTTGGGGTTCCTAACAGCTCTGCCCCCACCCCTGGCACCTACCAAGGGATCATTGAAGGAGACAGAGACAGTTTCTTCCCAGTGGTGCAGGGCAGGAGGGTGAGACACAACAGATATAATTTCTAACAGGTTCTTATTAACTATAAGGAGAAACTATTTCCCCATGAGAAACGTGTGTTAATGGAGCACATTGTCCCAAGAGGCGGTGCCATCTCCATCCTTGGAGAGTTTCATGCCCTGACTAGAAGAAGCCCTGAGCAATTTAGTCTAACCTCAGAACTGGCCCTGCCTTGGGCAAGGGAGTTAGACTAGAGACTTCCTGAGGTCCCTTCCAACTTGAATAGTTCTGTGATCCTTTGTGATCTTTCAAGATGATCAATGAATTTGTCTGTGAACAATTATTTGGTAACTGCTGAAAATCAAATCTTGTTTTCATCAGGTTCTTTTTTATTTTTTTTTTTTTTTTAATGAATGAATTTAATTAAGAGAAAATGTAATGCTTTCTCTGTGAATATTTCCTCAAACTACATCAGAAAACTTGAGGTGAAATAAAGAACATGAAGTGAAAACTTAAGAAAATTGAGGTGTCATAAAAAAAAATAATTATAATCATACATAACATATTGTTTTCTGGATGGTAACCTATTATTTTATCTTCCAGTAATAATATACAAGACCTTTAAATGAAATAAATTATTGTTGTGCTATTTGACTTCATAGAACTATGCAAATTTATATGGGCAGAAGGTTAGCTGAGATTTATCAAGGGCACTTAGCTGTGACTAGTTTAGCACTAATTGTAAAGCAGAATGAAAAAACGTATCAAAAAATCCATTATGTGATACTTTAATGTCTCAAATATATCCAAACATCTTCTGATAAAAATAGTATAAACCACTATTCTGATAACTTTTTCTTGATTTTTCCCACATCTTTTTTTCTTAACTTACATTTCTGATAGAATATCTGTACATTGATTCAGAAATTGCATCTTTTCTTAATTATGTGTCTGTAATTTCTAGGAAGTCTGTTTTAGGACCAAAACCATTTTGACTGAAAGGTGCTATACAGAAACAAAATGTGAATACACTTGAATACTCAACACCTCTAAAATTAAATTTTGAACCCACTAAAGTGAATGGCCAAACAGAAGTTGAACCAACTCAGGCCACTGTGGGCCTCACATACTGTGGGGCTATGTATCACTTGGTCTAAGAAATGAAATGCAGCAATTGCTTGTGGCAGTCTTGTGATACGTTTATTTCTTTTGTCAGTCCTCTGTTATGAAATTTGTGTTTCTGTCCTGAGGAACAGACCACACTTCCAATAACTTGGGATTTCCTGGCACACCCTTGATTTACTTGATTATCAATACTATGCCTAAAGCTAATGAGTTCAGAGGGAAGAGCACAGTGTTCTGTTACAATGGAAGGATAGGTAACAAATGAAATAACTTTATTTGTAGATTTAATAAGGATCAATGTCTAAAGGTCCAGAGATTTATCACTTTAGTCTAGATTATAGGGATGTAAAAGTTTAGGTGTGTGTGGGTCTGTGTCTCTAACATGTATACAAATAAATATAAATATTTTTAAAGTGTTTTACAAATTTTGTGTGAATTATCTAGACATAGTGAAATATTTAACATTTGTTTTTCATTTACTTCTTAGATACAGTTTAAAACATTTTAGTAGCTTTTGAATTGCAAGATATAAGACTGTGCCCCAGCTATAGACCACTGAAATGAGAACCAGAACTTTGTGGGGATATTTTTTTCTCTCAATTTGCATTACTTTCCCTTGGTTATCTATCTAGTATTAATAACACCTTATAAGTTTTGCAGTCAGGGAAAAATGCCTAATATAAACCCTGTAAGTAATGTAATGAACACAGTGTCCCAGTTACTGACTGCTACCTGGTTTGACTTCATAGCCCAAGCAGAGCTGTACTTGTTATCATTTGACATCCATTTAATAACTGCTAAAGTGGTTATTAGGAAAAGGAAGCATAAAGCAGAGTAGTTTAATTCTTTCAGAGTTTGAGATATGCTAGCTGCTACCAGGCAAAATACTAAATCAATGTCAATCCTCATAGTATGCCGTGATAGCCAGCTCTTAACATTTCTTCTGTTCCCCTTATTTAAGGGCTTATACATAGATACTGAGGAGAGGGAACTTTTCCCAAACACAAGGACAGGCCCACAGGTCCTGATCCCTAAGGGTAATGCACATGAAATTAACAACAACAATGCCTGTGATTTCAATGGACATCAGATCAAGCTTAGGATAAATTTCAGATTTATTCCTCATTCCATTTTATACTAACACCAACAGGGAAGAAAACATTCTCATATAGGACAGCAATCTTGCTAACTTTTTTCCTTCCCTTTTTTTTTGTTCTAATTGTGATGTTTTCTTAAACAAAGCAATTTGTGACATCTCATAATGACATTGTTGGTCAAAATTACTTTTTCCAAATATTTTGGATGTGACACTGTTACCAAGTTATTATGGTAAACCACTTCCCTTAAGAAATCTGTCCTGGCTGTCCTATGACTTATATCCTTGTTCAGGGATGGTGTTTTAAGTGAACTTGGACTCTGACCAAGGTTGTGGTCTTCAGACTCTTCTGTAGAACTAGGCCTGTTGCTACCTAAGCATTTTAATATGCCCCTGTCTGTGAAATCTAATGAGGTAGTCATAACCACTAATGCCTATGTCTTTCCAACCTCCCAAGAAGGAAGAAAGCTCCCTCAAGGTTTTGCATATCCAGCATTACAAAGTAACCATTGCTTAATTTATCTTTTTTAAGGAAGCAGAGTGAAACCCTCATGGGCAGTACAAATAACTAAATTTCTTACTTTAGGAGAGATTACCAAGAAACATTTTTGCCACCGCTGTTTGTCATTCTGCTAACATGAACAGCAAGGAGACATAATTAATGAATCATCAAAGGGTAATACAAATAGTCTGTATATACTTTTCTTACATCCTGCTGAAACCAGGACAGTTGTAACTTATGCAACAACTAAAAATTCATTCTCTCCCGTAAGAGCCTCAGGCTCTCTGTTCACAACACTGTTTATAGCACTGCTGATGGGACATTGGATGACTGAAGAAATTTAAAACTACCCAAAAATGTTCCACGCTGAGAACACTTGGAATAAAGACTGACCCCAAAAAATAAGTTGTTTTATACTATCAGAAACACAGAGTGGAATGGTATTGTAAAGGACAGTTTTTCATAGTGGCTAAGGACGTAGGTGATTTGCATCTTTGTTACCAGTTCTGATTTTGTGGAAGTTTATTTATTACTTCTCAGAAACTTTCCATAGAGGAATAGGGATGTTTGACAACCATAATTCTTGATCAGTGATCTTACATTTGATGTTTTTGGCCACATAAGGTGGCATTTATCTCACCTAAATCTGAGTCTAAATTTGAATCAGTCATCAAAGAAACCTGCTACAGAGGGAAGCTCTTGGGAGACAATTTAAGGGACCTCAGTGCTTTCTTCAGTGTTTTTGGTTTTATATATATTTTAGAGTGAGCATGGTTTAGATGAATATTTTTTTTTTTTCTTCTGCATATTTTGAAAGAGTCTTGAAGAGACTAGCTTAGACTCAGGTGATTAGATAAGTATCATCAACACTGGCCCTTCAGGGGAAAACAAAACATTCACAGATTTTTCCATAGGGAAGTTTATCAGATAGTAATATTTTTGTGTCTGAAACATGGAAGTGTTGATTTCTGCCTTTTTGTGATAGGCTTGTTAATGTCTCAAAGCACTGTAGGCTGTCCCAGAGTATTGAAGAATAATACAGAGCAGTACAATTTGCTACAGAGTTACATATAGTTGCCATTTGGAGTCTGGTCTTAACCGCAGAGTAGATTTTATATTGTGTACTGATGAGTACTTTGTGTCATTCCCAGTGTATGTACAAACAAAATCTTGCTGTCTTCTTTTTGGTGGTGACATTTAAATAGCTTGAAAACTGCTCACCTGTTTTGATATTAAAACTTTCAAATATCTATTATAAGGGTGTGAACATGTGCGAAGTACTTCCTGTAACATGCTGAGAATCACCTGCTATAAATATGAATTTGTATTTTTCCATGTGGATAGAACTATAAACATATTTCATTCCATTTTTTTTTAAGATTAAAAAGACCAAAAACTTATTTTAATAAGAAGTGAAATTTGCACGATACTTCCAACCAAAATATGGTTTGTTTGTCCTTTTAAGAAACCACTGAATAAGCACACTTTGTCTTTTGCTTTACTGATTGAATTATTTTTTTCATGGTCTTTTTAGCTCATTCCCAGATTGCATCAGCTTCAGAACATAGCTCTAATGAAATACAGTATTGTGAAAGTGTTCTCCATAGCTCTCTGTAATACATTTCCTAAATAAATACAAATTAAAATCATAAGAGTAGACTGTGCATCAAAAGCCTTCTTTCTCAGTTCTTGGCATCTGTGGGACTTGGCCAGTATTTTGTTTTGCCAGTCAAACCAAGTAAGAGTTGGTATAATGATCCTACTCAGTACGACCAACATCTTTTGTGTATCCTTGGAGGTTTTTCTCATTGCTTATGACTTGCAGTTGAACAGGGAAGAATTTTACTCTTTGCAGCCCTCAGACAGTGTGCAACACAGTGCTTGGATGAATAGTTCTCTTTAATAAAAAAGATCAGTGCAATTTTATCTTCATATTCATATCTCCCACATGAAAGCAAGAGCTCACACTGTAACTTAATGCTGTTTCTGAGCATAGGAACTCCTTTCAGTGATCAAAGGATTTATCCTAGTTATTCTTCCCTACAAACACAATTTATTGATGGGAAGGTTAAGGCTATATTTTGTCCTGCTGTCATCATGTAAAACCTTAATTTACATTGCAGGAATTCAACGGGAAGCTATATAACAGTATGTAGACCATGCATTATAAACATCCAAATTAATGCTATTCCTCAGCTTTTTATAGAACTTTAATAGCTAAGTGATAACCTTTTTGTTTAAGCAGCCCAATGAAATGCAAGCAGATATCATTAGTTAACTCAAATCACAGCAACTTCATCCCTACTTCCTTCCCTTCCCACCCCCCACTCACCCCTCCCAATATAATTTCTCCCTGTTCTTGAAAATAATAGACCAAAACTTGCTTCAATTGCTGACTGTGGCAGTGCATTACACATTTCAGCTATGCACATGGCTGGGGGACTCAGTACCACATGCCTTCCTGAGACAAGGCAAACTCCTGCTCATCTTGCTGCAATGTCCTGATGGGCCAAATTTTGCTATTCTGGAAACAAATTCAAGATTTCATTCACTGACACTGGCAGTGTTTAAGAACACGACAGAAGTTCATGGGGAAATTTCTATGAGGCATGAATACTGAGAAAGGAGACTGAAAGCAGTAAAATTTCAGTAAAGGAGGACAGAAATGGAGTTAGTATGTGGAGCAAGGGACAAGGCAAGAAATAGATCCTTTCTGGAACTATTTATTCTGAATCTGGCTTAATTTGAGAATCATGAGGATAATTTTTTCAGCTCTGCAAATTACAGTTGGATTTGCATTTAAATTGGGTTAACATGATGGCATTTAGGGGCATAATGCAGAAGCTGAAGCTAAGTATGTGTAAGTTAACAGATGCTACAGTGTAAGGAAATGGAGTGCCCTGTGGTCTTTCAGAAGAGAATGTCCATAACAAGCTATCTCACCTGTCCTACTCTAGACGCAAACAGTAAGAAAAAAAAAAAAGGCTAAATAAATATGAAGGTCTGCCATTAGGTCAAAAAATGCTCAGAGCAGGATCAGTGTGTCAAATGTTGTCTGTGAATTCAAAAGGGACTAACTGGGTGTAAGCCGTTATAAGTGCTGAAACCTGTGCTCAAATCTGCCCTCTCAAAGACCAATGCTTAACTCTATGTGCCCAAACACAATTGGAAGTCTGTACAGTCCAGCTGCTATGCTGTTAAGGGCAGGGCAGGCAAAACCAGAATAGAATGAGATAGCTGGGGTGCAGAAAGACCTGTCATTAGAAATAGTAAGTTGTCCATGGACTGTACAAGGAGGATCAAGAAGTGTGCAAGGTGGGAATTGGTATAACTAATTTTTAAGATGGGCCTAGCCAAGAAATTAATTCTAAACAGAGAACAGGGAATTAAATGGAGGACTCTGGTTTTTAAATTATTAAAACCAAATAGAGTTTGATACTGTTATGAGGAGCAACTGGTGATGGATGTTGTTGAGTAAAACAGACAACTTCACAAGCAATAGCTTCTTAAACATGCATCGCTCAATGTACCTGTTGAGAAAGAAAAGGTCTTGTTCAAGTGAAGACAGCTCCAGGGGGGTTGGATGTTATATTTTCTATGGACTTGACTCAGGAGTACGGTTAAAATAGATGAGTAGATAAATCTAGTCTGGTGAAATAACAGCATGCAACTTTACACATAACGCAGTGCTCGAGCAAGTGACCTGGCATCAAATGTACCCTTGCACTGGAGGGTTGGGAGTTCAGTCCCCAGCTGGAGTTAATGCTCAGCCTTGCCCCGTGACATGAATTTAACTGAAATCTGTTCTGTCTTCAAGGGGCTCAAAAAGTCTTGTCAGTTTGAGTAAATAATGGAAGTTCAAAGCCAGCTACCTTTCTGTACTGAGGTTGCAAGGAAAGACTGATCATCGTTTAGCATTATCTGACCTTTAGGATAGATTTTCATACACAGCCTGATATCACTTCAGATAAAAGGACATTTTAAATCCCTCCACTTAATAGCAAATTTGAACTTTAAAATACAAAGCAGTTTACAAGTATTTAATATAGAATTTAAATACATTCATACCTGTCTGTGATGCACAAATCAGTAACTGGAAAAATTCCTCCTTCCTCTCTTTCCTGGGCTTCTATTTATTTTTATTGCAGCTAATGTGGTATTTTTGTAATTTAAAGCTGTGTTCTGGAATACATTTTGTTTCATTAGCATCATACAGTAAAAATGTCTTTTTCCAACTTCTCTCTGAATCTTTGAAGCTAGATAAAACCTTTGAATTTTTGATCCACTGATAAAACATATTTTAATGGCTGGAGACAGAAAAATACTTAAGAATTTTGTAATTTCCCAGAAAGATTAAGAGACTTTGATATGCAATATTCCCACCCCAAATGCAGGAAAAAAAATCTGGACCTAGTCACAGAACAGTATTTCTTCTTTTTTTCCCCTTCTTTTCTCACACCAAGGTTACTGCTAAAGCTCAGCAGTGCATCTGAAAATTCACATCTAATTTAGATGGATTCTACTGTTTTCTTTTTCTTTTTTTCAAGAAGGTTTCTGGCTGAAGCACTCACAGGTACCTCTGGAATGCAAGCTATTCTGTTTACTGAATACAAGACAACATTTCATCAACATAGTAAATGTTGAAATAGTGTTGGTCCTTTGGTCTTGCACAGCATAACAGAATTCACAGTGAAGTGGTTAATGCAATTCATTTAGGATAGCCTTGAGCCCTAATCTTATCTCCCAGGACAGTTCATATTTTTTGAAATTTAGAAGTACACATGTTTTGTAAGTTGGATAGCTAAGTGCATTAGGCTACATGTGTTTCTACCTTCTTTTCCATCAACATAATGAATCTTCATTTGTTTCTGTGCAACACTTACAGACTCAAGAACTTTCTTGAGATGCCTTTCTTCCATCATCAGAAGAGGTGAAGAACTTGAATCAACACAAGCAGGTAATTTAGTGCATCTCTGCAGTTTCCCATAAGTAGTAGGAAGATTCTTTATCTGCAACATCAACTCCAGGTATGTTTTAGAAGTGTAAGCCCTGATCAGTTTAAATTAAACAGTATAGAGCTACCTTGCTGAAGTGATGACCAGGATGTGTATGACAAAGCAATAAAGGTACTTCCCAACTGCTCTGCAGGAGGGAGAAGGGCAGGAGGGAGCCTCGTCCTTTCTCAGGGACCAGTGTGCAAAACAGTGAACACCAAGTTCTCAGCCTGCCCTCTTTCACTCCTGAGTACTTTGAGCATCCATAAGCTGTTTACATGCTCAGTGTTGATACACTTGAAGGCTTTAGTAATTACTTGACAATTCTACTACTATCTTGAAAATTGAAATGATTTTATTTTTTTTTACTCAGTGCTTCTTATTTAAAAAATTTTTCACTGCTTCCCAGCCAAGGGTCTTTCCAGGCTAGCTGAATCTCATATCTTTCCTTCAACACCTAGCTTATGACTCTATAGAGAGCACTTCTTGGCTGACACATTTTGAATAGTTTCATGTGCAAGACCACATTCATGTGCAATATTGCTCAAAATCTCAACAATGTTTAATGAGCACTGTTAAATGAACTGGCCTATTTACACCCTGCTAGGGTTTTGGAGATAAGGAAAGCAAATAATTGAAATAATGTGGAAAATAAAATCTCCCAAGCACAGACAACAGAAGCCAGCTCCAATATATTCAATAGCCACAACACTTGGTTTCACATTGTATCTGCCCAGCATAAACCTTTGTTTATGAGCACTCCTATAGCACTTTAGGTTTTGTGAACTGGAGTTAGGTCTGCACAATATAAAATATTTTTATTTCTTTTAATTATTTTTAAATTTTAAAACTTTCAGGTAACAGAAAAAAAATCTTAATATTTCATTAAAAAAAAGCACAAGAAAATACACACTTTAAACAAGGTGTAAGTTTCTCTACTGCAAAGTATCATATAACACACAAATATATAACATCTTTGATCAATCTAAATCATAGAATATTTTTTAAATCCTATCCTTAATAT
>WUAM01000431.1:13913253-13951606 GCA_024336885.1 Actenoides hombroni
TAATAATAAAACACATTTATTCCTAGTTTCAGTCTGTATTTTTTTAAAAAGATAATTGAATAATCTTGAAAGGAAAAGATATATCATTCCTTGGTCTTGCTTGTTCTGACTTACTAGTTCTGACTGACTTAAACAAGTATGTTTTAAAAACTTAATGCAACTTTCTCTTCTTTTCTCAAAAAAACCCCACTCATATAATTTAATGAGAATAAAATTAGATCCATTCTGCAAAAATCATATACACATGCTTAATGTTCTGTACATGACTAGTTTCAATGAATTTAATGGGTTTTAGTTGTTATCAGAGGTAAGAGAGAATTCATCATATAAGAATGCTTCCTCCATTTAGAGGAAATAAAATTTAAAATACTCAGTCTAGAAGTAATGAGCTTACTATAAATCAGCTATTTTATTGTAATGTTATGGTTGAACAATTAAATTAAAACTAAGACCACAGGAAATCAAATTTGGTGAATCAGATCTTCAACTAGTGCAAACTCATACAGATTAAAGGAAGTCAAAGATGCAATGTTTGAACCATGTAACTCTTTAGTGAAATATTTCTATAGTAAAATAAACTAACCTTCCCAGTTTCTAGACTATCTTTCAGTTAGTACATAGTTGCATGACTGTGATATCCTATTATTTATGCCTAGTTTTTACATCCTGTTGATGATCAGTAGAGTTACTTGATTTGGAGCCCATGCATGCCTTAAGTATTTCTTTTGCATATCATTTACTAATTTTTCCCCAAAGAGATTATTCTAATATGCAAAATTCTAAGTGACTCCAAATAGCTACACTGATTTTGAAAGGACCGTGAAATATATTATCTTTCTTCACAGTAGAAGTCTATTAATTTCTAAACAGAATGATTCTGATCTGAAAGCTCCAGAGATTTTAAATCTATGGACAGTGACAAAAATGTCCTTGAAAGCTTCCAAATTACCTAGAATGCTATACTTTCATGAATAACCTTCCTTCAGACCTGCCAATGAACTCTGCCTGAGTCCCACCAATTCCATATGCTTGAGGGTTGTATATTATGAGATGTTTAGTTGTTCCATGTCCCCATCCAATTTCTATGAAAATCCTTTTTTCCCCTTCAAAAATATGAAAGAGCACATCAGTAAAGTTAGATCGTATACAAATTGTTCCTGTTAACAATAGTTTAATAACAATTAGTCATTCCTGAAAACCCTTAAGTATTTTACTAAAAAAGACCCCTAACACTACTTGCTGTATTCTGTAGTGACTTTAGGATAAAATACAAACATTATTTTTAAAATATTGATGGCTTCTAGCATTATAAACTAGGGTGAAAGCTCATAACATGTAGTTACACTAGAAACAGAGAGTTATCAGAAATATATAACTTTGAAGTATATGATGTGGCTATCACCTCTGGAAGTGAGGTATATGTGGTATGGATATATATGTGTGCACACAGAGTGATATGCAGATTCCAAACCTCAGCCACATATTGTTATTGTTGGTTATGAAGAATGTTTATGAATCAAACACTTAGAATAACCACTCTTTCTGAGGTTGACCACAGCATAAAATGGGAAGATTGATTTTCAGACTGTTAATGCTTCTTTAGAGAAAAGCTGCAGCATATGGGAGAAATAAAATGGTTTATAAAGAACATGTGTATTTAGTTGGCCTGGACATTGCCAAAGATTAGGGATCCTTGATGGCTGTTGTTTGCTTAGTTATTGATGAGAAATAAAAGTAAACTTTGCCAGAGGAATGACAGCCAACATGCAATTCGCTGAAAGTGTTGATATGCTGTACAGCTTGTCTTTTTCACCTTGGCTGATGACACTTCTCCCAGTTCAAAAAGACACTGGGAATTTTCTCCCAGAAAGATAAGAGGCCCATCCTTGCTAGCCTTTTACTATGTCCTTTGTGTGCTAGTTAGAAGGCACTTAGTATTGATGTTTGATAGCTGACCTTGGAGACCTTTCCTGACCTATTTTCCAGTGAACTTAACATTTTCTTGGATATCACAGAACGGTTACTTAAAATCTATGGAGTTCTAGTCGTTAAAATTTAATTTCTGTGGGGGTTCATTTAAAACTTATACTCAGCACTGTAATTCATTTGATGTTTCTGCATGGTATCCATTTCTCTCCTCACTTAAACTGTGGTAGTACTGTTGAAACACTCATGAAATAGCAAGAAAAAAAGGTATTTGACTTAAATGACAAACTTCATGTCCTGTATCTATACTATAAAGGAGATTTCAGAATTTTCTGGAGCAGTGGACAAAGCCTGCCCCCACTACTGAGGTCTCTCCAATCCCGAGGAAGGCAGACAGGCAAACAGCTAGCGTTGGAGCCATCTCGGTTGATTTCAGGTTTAGGCTGAACAGGAGGAGACAGAGAATGTTAAAAACACTGAAACATGAAAGTTTAACCTATAAGCAGAGATTATGTAATCACATTTTTAAATTCAATGTCACACTGATGATCACTAAAATATCATGCCGTTTAGGGTTGTTAACTTTTAAATGTCTTACTGTTCACAATAAATTATGACAAAGTTTGATCTCACACTTCTACCTTAATTTGAATTGATTTTTCTTTGCCTTTAAAGAAATCACTGCTTGCAAAGTCCTCCGTCAGGAGAGTGGAATGCATGTCAGTTGAGCAGAAACTGAAGGAAATAAAACCCACGTCTATCTGCATGTTGTAGGAGTTTGGCACTGAATACAATAGTATCGCTCCTGAGTGGTTAGTCACAAGGGTATCCAGCTGTAAAAAAAATAAGTTCAGATTTGGCTTTAAGTCAGGACCTACTGTTTTTCAGCAGGACTGGAAATGTAGAAAGCATAAAATGTTTTTGATGGTGCCAGAAAGGGTTTAATTTACACAGAACTCAGCACTATGGGTATGAGACACCCCCCCACCCCTCACCCTGCAAAGTTTTGAGAGGAGATGTAGTTGTGTAGACTAACAGACTCGATATTTGGAAAAGGTAAAAAAAAAAAGTAATCGGCTTCAAGAACCAGTGGGAATACTCCTATTTTTATTTTGAATTGTTCATTTTCCATGAAATGAGAATATGCTCAAATAAAACATATTGGAAGCAATATTGTCTCCATGAACAAGGTTGTTATTGTGAAGCAGGACAAAGTTTCCCTAAAGCAGGAAAGAAAATCTCTCTTTTTTTTTCATACTTTTTTCATGTATATCTCCTTTTCATTATGTATCCTCCTATGAATGCATAGTAGGTTGCTATCAGCTTTATTTCTGTTTGTTTTCAAAGCTAATAATAATTGTTGTGTAAAAAGCTCACTGCTTTGTTTTTCTGGACTAGTTTATTGACAAGGTACAAGAAAAATCCCTATGCATATATTTCCAAGAGACAGTGGAATTTTTATTATTCTTGTTGCTTGTGCTCTTTTTAAACAGACAGATATATCTAAAACTAAAAGTAAGTCATCTCTTGGTCCAGTCTTCTGGAGACTATTTTGATTAAGATGGAAAACTGCTAAACAACAGTGTGCATGAACAACTTATATGTTCAGATATAAACCTTTTCACTCCACTGAGATGAATGATCTTTCTCTCTTCTTAGTTCTCTTTAGTCAAAATTATTCTCTTGAGTCTTCCAGCAATGTAATTCTAGCAGGCTAGCTCAATCCTACTTTATAACTTGGTAACTGCACTTCTTGGTAACTGCCATTTCTCCTCCTTCTGTAGGTCATTTTGCTCTCAGCTCTGTCCCCTCTAATGCTCATTGCTTCTACTCTTCTGCTAAATCAGTCATGGGATATGCAGTCTCCTGGTCCTCTTTTTTTACAGTTTCTAAATTTACCGTCAGATTTGATAGTGGTTGTTATTATTCTTGATTTCTGCTTTTAATGGCAGTATTTATACATAAATTATATAAAAACTTTCTCCCTTTTTGTGGACTCTTTGACCTTGCCTGTGAGAAAGAACTGAGTACAAATGTAGAAGTCATCTGAGTGTATTCATATGAACCTTATTCTGCAATGGTTCTTTGCCTGATGGCCACCCATCTGTCTGACCTTTAAATACAAACAAATTCTTTAGGAAATTATGCTTTCAGAAGGACACTATAAACATAAGAAAAGCTGATGAATGCAAAGTACATGAAATTAGAAGTTTGACTCAGAACTGGCTGTATTATAGACTTACAGACCTTTTTTTGGAATTTCTACACTAGTCTCTGTTTTTTTGTTCTTTGTGTCTTTCTAACATCTGGCTTAAGAAAAGAAAAAAGAAATGCCAACATTTCACAACATAAAAGACAGGTATTAAATGTGATTATAAGTTTCCATGGCCCAGTGCAAATTTACCCATTGTTCTAATCATGTACTCCAATGACTGATTGACATCTGAGTGTGCTCGAGAGTCACTTAAGTCTTCCACTTGAGCAATGAATTTTCCACAATCTGTAAGTGTCATGTGCTTGTCTGGAGCAAAAGAAGTACTCACGTGAGGCAGGAATTCAGTGGGGCAACAGCAGCTTACAGTGCGTAGGGTAGCTGAGATTTTGAGCAGGGCTGGGAACTACCGTACAGCCCTGAGGCTGTGCTAAATAAAGCGGAGCCGTGTCACAGTCCCCAAAACCTTCTGTGATGTTTTGAGGCTCAGTGCAGACTTGCCGTCAGAGCCTGTACCTAGTTTTTCAGTCAGGTTAAGCAGCACAGTAAACTCTCTGCTCTCACAGCTTTATTATTTGCAGCATCCATCACTCCTATTTTGAAGGTAGGGCAGGCATATGATAGATAATGACAGCTTCTCAGCTGCCTCAGGCTGAAAATGGGAGAGCAACAGAGAGATCATGGGTAGGATGATGCCTTTATTTTCATATGGGCCCTGTACCCACAGTATCCAAGCCTGAAAATGCATACCCCACAACTGGGTGTCCTTCTTATCCAAGGCTGGGAAACTGCATGTGCCAGAGCTAAAAATTCTGAGGCATACCCACAGGAAATCAACTACTCTGAAAGAAAACCCTAGGAAAAATAGTGTCCCAAAAACTTCCAGTGACAGCTCTACTTACCAAGACTAGGACAACCAGTCTTCATTTCTACAGCCCATAGCATATTGAAATCTGAGCTGACACTTTCTAAGCATAGCACTGTCTGGCCCAGACCTGCTTAGAAATTCTGAGATAAGATGGGAAGCGTTCATAGCAGTCATATAGTGAATAACCTTCCTTGCATTGACTTCCTTTCTAACTCAGACTAGGAATTTAGGTATCAAAGCTATAGCTGAAACATAGTCTGACCATGTCATATTTTTTTTAAAAAGACAGCTGTTTTGTTATGTTTATCTTTTTAAAAAAATCTTGCCCAAAATTATTGATTACATTAATGCTTCCTTTATTGCTATCCTATTAGTACATACCAAGTGTCACTGCAGTACAACCTGTCCTATCCTCTTACTGAAGAGCAAGGAGATGTATTAATACATCTCACAGGAGGTGTTTTGATGTCCTTTAACTAATAAGGGTAGCTACTAGCAATAGTAGAAGAATATGACTGTAGATATTAGATGTGAATTTACACTAATTTGAATTATGATGGACTATCTTAAAAAGATTGCAATACAAATTTGAGATTCCCCTTCTCTGTTTATCTAATCATTCTGCATTATATTTGCCCTGGCATACTCAAAATCCATACATTTCTGAACAGGTAGAAACCACATCTTTTTCCTGGCTGATGACATCACATTGAACTTACTTGTACATAATGTACTGTGACATATAGGAATTTACTAGGAGTCATTTGATAAAAGCAACTGAATGATCAGGGGTAGAAGGGACTTTTCTATGAAGATACCTAAATAATGTTATTAATAATAATGAGGGAGCACAATGAGCCTGAATGGTAGAAAGAGGGACTAGGTAAACATAATGAAGGAAAATAAGGAATCAAAAAATATTATATAGTTAATATATAAAGACTTTCCATATTAAGAAAATCTTTCTGTCTAATACTAGTAAGTCTATGTGTTTGCCTCCAAAGAGGTTTACTAGAAGGGCTGTTGTAAAATTAAAGGAGAAGAACAAAAATATTTGAGCTATATGATAGGGACATGCCAAAGTAGCATGGCCTCAGTCAAAGCATGAGCTCTTTTCTATTTTTATCGTTCATAGTCCAGATTGATAGACATGGACTTGTACTTACCTCTTTCTTTCTCACCATGTCAATAATTTTTATTTCTTTCCTCTCATTCTTTTCTTGCAAATTATTTTTCTTTCCGATATTACCTCTACGATGCATCTCATAGGCTTCTCTTTCTCTCACATCTATGTTCCCTCTGTTGACAAAAGTGTTATTGCTGTTTTTACACTAGCTTTGTAATTATTACTCACTGGAAGCTTTTGTGAGGTAATAAACTGTATAAGAATTTATGGTTTTTGAA
Source organism: Actenoides hombroni (assembly GCA_024336885.1). NCBI lineage: Eukaryota > Metazoa > Chordata > Aves > Coraciiformes > Alcedinidae > Actenoides > Actenoides hombroni. Next base: position 13,919,664 of record WUAM01000431.1, read on the forward strand.
ACACTTTACACTAGAAAGCTGTGGTGTCCTAAACAAGTGAGTACGCTTATGATATGGAGATGTGCATGGTGCATTTTAGGAAACTTTTCCTCTCTTCAAATGCCTTCTCTGGGTTAATCTCTCTAGGCAGAACAACAACATTTTTCTCTTTTCTACACCTGTTTTCATTAACCTTTTCCTCCTTTTGATTGCCCCACTCCTTTCTCCCAGTTAGTTTTTGGCTTCTTCAATACTACTAAGCAAAGTGCAACACATTGGATCATTTAGACAGAAATCAGTTTCAAATGATGGTGATAATTGAAGTCAAATACTATGCTTACTCCTGTTGCCAGGGAGAATATGTGATAACACCCACATTCAAGGAATATTTTGTTATCCCACTGCAGCCCACACAATGAACTATCATGGGAGAAAGGTCAGAAGGAGACTAAAAGTTGTCCTTGTGCTTCTTCACTAGGCAGATGTTACTATCATCCTGTAAAAAGCTTAACTCCTTATCTGTTTGAGCACTGCATTTCCGATGCTCTTCTTTGTTTGCTCCTTTTTCTCTCTGCTTAAATCACATAAAGTGAATCCACTGGTGAGACATATCATGATTTCCTGCTTCTCATTTCCTTGCCCTGAATTCATATTGCAAATGATATCTACCTGATTTACAATGATTGTCACTTCCCTCCTAGTTCTTCCTTTTCTTATCACCTGAAAAATTTATGTGAGAAGAAATTGATGATGACATAGTTTAAGCGTGTTATGAAGATCATGTGATCCAGTGAAATCCTCAAAATCTCAAAGTAGGTTTAAAATTTCCTCCAAAATACTTGATTCTTTAGATGGCAATGGAGGAGGTATACAAGTGATATTTGTGCATGTACTTGAAGGAACATAAAACATGTATCAATTTCAACAAATAGTAAACATTATGAAGAGGGAAAACTAAATATAAGAAAAAATATACTGGGTTTGGTAAATGCAATAGACTTTTGTTTTTCTTTACTAACTGTGACTATAGATCTTTTTAAGCTGCTGATGTTATTCTGCCTGGTAGAACGTGGGTGAAAGACTAAAGTATTTTAGATAGGATTCAGGTAGTCTTCTGACTTAATCTTTTCCTGTTTAAAACCTGAAAGATTCAAAGATTCCAAGAAAAAATGCAAGTATCCTGTACTTGTCAGAGCAAAACTCACTGAACCCTTTCAAAGCTCAGGACACTCAATGTTTCTCAATTCTTTATATTTATTATTTGTCCTTTAAGATATATTTCTGAAAATAATAGATGATATGTTATTATTGGACCACAGCTTAGTAGTTACAGCTTACGAAAAAAAGAACATTGTTTAGTATAAAGAGACACTATTTCAAAAAGTCTAAAATGTGATGCTGGGAAAGAATTCCTCATCAGAAATTTCTATTAAGTTCTCATGACCTTACTTCTCATAAAGAAAATACAAACTTTTCATTGTTTGCTTTGATGTTAGAACCATGATGAATCAACAGTGTTGCTGAGGATATCATCGTAGAATCATAGAATACCAGGTTGGAAGAGACCTCAGGTTGGAAAGGTCCAACCTTTCCTGGCAAAAGCATGATCTACACAAGGTCACCCAGGCCCCCATCCAGATTAATCTTAAAAATGTCCAATGCTGGGGAATCCATCACTTCCATGAGGAGATTATTCCAATGGTTGATTGTCCTTGTGAAAAATTTTCCTCTTGTGTCCAATCAGAATATCCCCAGGAATCACTTGTACCCATTGTCCTTTGTCTTTTCTCTATGACTCCTTGTCAAAATGGAGTCTCCATCTTCTTTGTAACCACCTATTAAATACTGGAACATGGTGACATGATCTTGCCTAAACCTTCTTTTCTCAAGGCTATACAAACAAAATTCTTTCACTGTATCCTCACATGGCAGCTTCCTAAATTGATTATCTTTGTGACCTTTCTCTGTACCTTCTCCAGCCTGTCCACAACTTTTTTTTGCATAGCAGGGACCAAAACTGAACACAGTATTCCAGGTGTGGCCTGACAAGCACTGAGTAGAGTGGGATAATGACTTCTTTATCTCTTCTTGTTGATGTAACTCATCATTCTATTGGCTTCTTTTGCTGCAGCAGCACATCGTTCACTCATAAAGAATTTTTTCTGCAACATAGTGGAGTTCAGGATCTTGTGTGATAGGAACAGAGTACCAAGCAGGATCGCAACCCTGGACTTCAGCAGGGCCAACTTCGACCTTTTCAAGAGATTGCTAGGGGAAATCCCATGGGACAGGGTACTAGAAGGTAAAGGGGCCCAAGATAGTTGGCTTATATTCAAGGACCACTTCTTCCAAGCTTGAGATCAGAGCATCCCAACAGGTAGGAAATCAAGAAAGGGAGACAGGAGACCCACATGGTTGAACACGGAACTGCTGGGAAAACTCAAGTGGAAGAAGAGAGTCTTTAGATGATGCAAAGAAGGGATGGCCACTTGGGATTAATATAAGGCTGTTGTCAGAGGATATAGGGAGTCAACCAGGAAAGCCAAGGCTTTCGTGGAGTTAAACATTGCAAGGGAGGTCAAGGACAAAAGAAAAGGCTTCTTCAAATACATTGCAGACATAACTAACACTAGGGGCAATGTAGGCACACTGATGAATGAGGCAGGTGCCCTGGTGACAGAGGATACAAAGAAGACAGAGTTGCTGAATACCTTCTTTGCCTCTCTATATACTGCTGTAGACTGTCCTTGGAAGCCCAAGACCACGGAAGCAGCAGAGGAAGCCAGGACAGAGGAGGAAACTTCCTGGGTTGATGAGGACTGGGTTAGGAATCAACTGAGCAATCTGGATGTACATAAATCCATGGGCCCCAATGGGATGCACCCACGAGTGCTGATGGATCTGGCAGAAGGCATTGCTAGACCACTCTCCATCATCTTTAGTAAGTCATGGAGAACAAGAGTGGTGCCTGAGGACTGGAAGAAAGCAAATGTCACTCTGGTCTTCAAAAAGGGGAAGGAGGACCCAGGTAACTACAGACTGGTCAGCCTCACCTCCATCCCCAGAAAGGTGATGGAACAACTTATCCTTGGTGTTGTCTCTAGGTGTATCAAGGACAAGGGCGTCATCAGGAGCAGTCAGCATGGTTTTACCAAGGAGAAGTCATGTTTGAGCAACCTGACAGCCTTCTATGAAGAAATAACCACGTGGATAGATGATGGTAGTGCAGTGGATATGGTCTATCTTGATTTCAGTAAAGTATTTGACACCATCACCCACTGCATCCTTGCAGCTAAACTGAGAAAGTGTGGTCTGGATGATTGGATAATGAGGTGGATTGTGAACTGGTTAAAAGAAAGAAGTCAGAGAGTTGTGGTCAATGGGGCAGAGTCTAGTTGGAGGCCTGTGTCTAGTGGAGTCCCTCAGAGGTTCATACTGGGGCCAGTACTGTTCAATATATTCATCAATGATGTGGATGAGGGAAAAGAGTGCACTCTCAGCAAGTTTGTTGATGATACAAAACTGGGAGGAGTGGCTGACACACCAGAAGGCTGTGTTGCTATTCAGTGAGACCTAGACAGTCTGGAGAGTTGGGCAGGGAGAAATCAAATTAAATACAAAGGCAAGTGTAGAGTCTTGCATCCGGGAAAGTATAACCCCATGTACCAGTATGGGTTGGGTATTGACTTGTTAGAGAGTGGCATGTGGGAAAAGGACCGGGGGTCCTGGTGGACAGCAGGATGACCATGAAACAGCACTGTGCCCTCATGGCCAAGAAAGCCAATGCCATCCTGGGGTGTATTAGAAGGGGTGTGGTTAGTAGCTCTCTCTACTCTGCCTTGGTGAGACCTCATCTGGAATATTATGGTTTTAGTTCTGGGCCACTCAGTTCAAGAAGGGACAGGGAACTGCTTGAAAGAGTCCAGTGCAGAGCCCCAAAGATGATTAAGGGAGTGGAGCATCTCCCTTATGATGAAAGGCTGAGGGAGCTGGGTCTGTTTAGTTTGGAGGAGACTGAAGGATGACCTCATTAATGTTTGTAAATACATAAAGGGCTAGTGTCAGGAGCCAGTCTCTTCTCTCTTATGTCCAGTAAAAGGACAATGAGCGTAAGCTGGAGCATAAGAGGGTCCACAGAAATATAAGGAAAACCTTTTTCATTGTGAGGGTGACAGAGCACTGGAACAGGCTACGCAGAGGGGTTGTGGAGTCTCCTCCTCTGAAGACCTTTGAAATCCACCTGGACGCGTTCCTGTGTGACCTGCTCTTGGTGGTCCTGCTCTGGTAGGGGAGTTGGACTAGATAATCTTTTGAGGTCCCTTTCAACCCTTAACATTCTGTGATTCTGTGATAGTCTTAAGAAGAAGTTAATAACTTGGCTTTTTCAGGCAGTTTGAAGAGTGAGACCCCTCAAACAGGAGGTACCAGACTCCTACAGAATGATCATCATCCTAAATTTGATTTAATTTCTTTTTATCAAAACTAGCAGTGTCTCTGTAGCTACAAAGGTGGTGTTGGATTAGGTCTCATTGTAAGATGAATCCACACAAATGGTTTTATACCCCTTCTCTTAATGCCCCATCCTAATGCCTTTCTGAAGCACACTCATCAAGTTAATGAAATCTACAAATAAGAAAAATCTTCTTACATGAGGTTTTAGCCATTTGGGTTAACCTCTTCTTATTGCAGTAACCTGAATAAAATGACAGATTGATAAAAATATGAAATGTTTCTTTAATGAGCTCTTGCAACTTACTGCAATATAGACCTTCAGGCTACTGAGGTACAAATCCCTTTTATATTGTCTGAACAATTACAGTGGATTTGTGCTGATAACTGAATGCTGTGGATTAATATCTTAGTTCGTAATGTTGTCACACTCAGTTTTTATGGTTGATAAGTCCATTACATGTCACCACACCAATTCCTCTTTTCTGTGTGTTTTCTTTTTTAACTGTCAAGTAACAGAAGAGGCTAACATCTTTTGGGTACCAAAATGTCAATGCACATATGTGATCTCTTATGTTGCCAAAAAAATCATACTTTTGTAATAAAAGGATATCCTCTCTAATACATTTTCAAATATATCAAGTCATATCTCATGGTGTTATCTGGAATATACAGAGATTCAAGCATAATGTTTCATCTGATAAACATATTACTATTACTTGAGTGCTTCTGGTTGTTATCGCTTCTAAGCCAGGCCTAACACACACTGGGTTTGCATCCATACTGATTGCTCTGGAGAACTGTAACAAAACAATCAGAACTATCCTGAACCATCAGAACAGATCAATCTGGCTATATAACTAAAGTTAACATACATCTTTTCCATGGTTGTCATAAATAATGGAAGAAGAAAGAACTAACATCTCTCACGGCTGATATACCTGTGTAGTTCTTCCTATTCAGGAAGAAATGCATGATGACACTTTTAAATTCCTTCTATAGTCAAACTAAAAGGGAAACTACAAACAACACAAACATAAAATCTTCTCCTTTAGAAGTGAACCTCAGATATGTTCCCCTGAAGAGAGGTGGATTAACATTTTTCAGCAAGTACTCAGAAGTACTCGAGAAATAAGGGTTGGAGCTTGTTTTTCTTAACAACGAAGTTTCATGAACTGTGTATTGTAGTGACAATTTGTTTATTAAAATTCTAGATGGTTGACCAATGATCAGTTTGAAGGGTGACTGAGATAGGCACAGCTGAATTACTCAAGGTCTGATCTCATGAACTGAGAACAGTACACTCAACTGAGGGCAATATAGCTCCTGTCCAAAATAGGATATCTAGGATCCTTGGTGTACTTCAAGAACAAAAAAAAAACCCAAGCCAACAAACAAACAGAAACTATGGGATTGCTCCCAACCTCTTTAAGTTTAATCTATGTTCAGTGGAACATGCAAAGAGGAGGATAAATTGATTACGTATGTTCTGTGGGTTGTGTAGTATTAGAAGCAGGAAAATGTGACTGGACTACCAGAATTCTGAAATTTTTCTGTGGGTAAGGATTATGCCTAAAATACAAGAGACACAAGGTTTTCAAGCGAGTTTTTTTGGTCCTATTTCTCATCTGGTAACATAACACTTTTTGAGACAAATGGCCATTTTCCAAAGAAACTATCATAAACGGGATGTCAGTGGTCATTTGTCTTAATGATAGAACTTCCCACAACACAGTCTTACATTTTAGAGTGTCTCTTTCACAATGTCTTCCCAGTGGGTTTAGTACTGCATTAAAAAACAGAACTTCTGTTACATTAATCAATTAAATATGTAATTAACAAAGGGAATTTCATTTTCCTGGCACTTTGAAAGAATAAATGGAAAATATTTGCCTCCTGGATTTGGATGAATGTTTCTAGCATTACTTAAATTTTTCTGAGGGTCACAGATATTTAAATATTATGAGAATAGAGCTTTGTGAAAACTAAGTTGTTCTTCCACTTGGACTGCCTAGTGTTCTTTTCAGTAGTACAAGTATCAATGTGTATCTGAAATAAGTATTTTCTTTGGTAAAAAGGAAGAACTCATGACCAAAATCTCTATTTTTGGATCTTACTTCTGATTTTTAGAATTTGCTTAATTTGATTGCATGCATGTGTGTATTCTGAAGATGTAATGCTGGCAATTAAACTCCTGCTTAAATTGAGGCATGATTTGTAATTAATTGTTTCTGGACTGAAGTATCTAGCTTCACACAATAGCATTAATTCCTAAAGTTGTCCAAACATCTATTATCTATCAATAGAATTTCAAACAGTCTGCATCCTACGAAAAAAACCAAAACAACAAAACAACAAAAACAAAGCACCCAAAACAACAACCAAAAAAAACACTCCTAAAACCCCCAAACCCAAAAAACCTACCTGAATGTTCAAATGTCTTGAAAAGGAAACTTTGCATTTGAGCATGTAAGTATGCAGTTACAACTTCAGGAGCTTTGCATCTGTCAGCGTTGTCCCTTGCTTTTCTGTCATTCACCTCCCTTCTCTGTAGTAGGGAAAGAGTTTTCAATAGAATGACAAGTAATTGTCATTGCTAATGAGGTGATAGACTAGATGATTTATCCTACAGGATAACTAGATGAATGTTTCCTATTTTTCAATCCAGAGCCTAATCTGTTTTCATCAATGGGTAAATAAAATCTCTGGGTTCCTGAAACCTCACTTAGAAGAGGGAAGTGATACTTCTGGTCTTAGTGCCAAACTAATTACACCATTTCTCAGGTGACATTATCAGAAAACAGGAAATATTTTTTAAGTAGTTACTGAAAGATGCTGTCCTAGGCTCAAGCAACTTGAACATTTGGTTTCAGTGTGAGGGAAAACTTGACTGTTCCTTTCCTTCTATTGGTGAAGAATTACATGGTCTCAATTATGCTTTATTTACAAAATTCCATTTCCAGAGATCAAAACTATACTCTGGGAGAAATATGGCTTCAATTTTTCCCTTGGATGGAGCAGTTTTATCAAGACACAGAATTTCTTGTAAAATATGTCCTAGAGGGAAAATAAAAAATAAAAGTTTAATTGTTTCTAAATGCTTCATCAGACTGATGTGTTCCTAGCAGTGATTTAACTGCTACATTACTGTGACCTATATGCTAATTCTAATAGTAGAAATTTTACACATTTAAAAAGAGAAATGGGAAAATTTAGATTGAAGGAGATGACAAGCAAGAGGAAAGTTCTGTCCCCTCAACAGTCATTGTCAGTTGGATATTTCACAGGAAACAGGGAGTAATTCTACATTTTACTGTATATTGGAGTACGTTTTGTTCATTTTGTTGCTGCAGTGTTTGACTATTCATTTCTTCTTTATCAATATGAAACTGTTTATAAATACTTCGTTTTGAGATGTATATTTTGAGTTGATTAAATGTATTCATTGCACACTTTAGGGACTTAATTCCCTCTCCAAATTTGCTGTAATAGCTCCTTATGGACTTTTGGGACTCCTCAGATATATTAAATTGTCCTATATCTACTGTCTTAAACGAAAAGATAGTAATTTACAGCTGAAACCTGCACCCAAACAATTGTTTACTTTAGTACATGAATACCAAAATCACTTAGAAAATAGTCATTGTTGTCACAACTAGATCTGAAAAACAAAGCCAGCTGGAATCTGCAGTCATTTAAGGTAACACATTTCACATGCATTTATCTAAGAGTTTGGAGGAAACAGATTTTGGGAACATATATACATACCATAAAGACTGAGAAAGTTCTACCAAAGAGGTTAAAGCAATTTCCTAGTTATTGGGATTCTTACATGGTGTGTTCCTGTCTTCTCTGTCTTCTTTTCTAGTAATAATGAAGTTTAGCTGATAATGTCTGTATTTCTTGACAAAGGACCTTACTTTTATGTTCTGCTACTTTGTTGTTTCTCATTTTCTTAAAATAGAAGAAATTTGAAATGTAAATATGTGGATTATTTCTAGCATATGGAAAACTAGACCAAATGAGATGAAGCTGATCAAGTTGGCAAACATATTCCAGCTTTGAATAAAGTAGAATTTGATTTTATGGCATGTAGGTTAAACATTGTTGTTCCATCAGAAGGAATATTTAAGATTTCTTTCCATAATTGTATTTCATCACACCAAGCCACAGTATTTCTGGAAAGCCAGACAGAAAATTAAACTGGGGTCTTGAACATGTGGTTAAATAAAGGCTGGTTTTCTTAGCAATGAAAACCTAATTTGTTAGATTATATATATGCAATCCAAAGCAGCAACAAACAAAAACATACTAACATTTTGAGTTGATACTACAGTATAAATGGTAAATGTGATGTTTGTTGTCTCATTACAAAGTTGCTGCAAAAATCATGACATAAAATAATGAAATTAAAATTTTACCTATCCACTTCAGGATTTTTCTCTCTATCACCATATGTTCTTCTACATACACAGAGAAGTAGAAGGAACACCAAATTATTTAGAAAAGCAGTTTTTATGACAGAGATGTTATTATACTTGGAAAGTCTATTTTCTGTTGCAAGATACGTAAGCTGTTACATGGCTTTTTTTTCAAATGTTGGGTACTATGTTATTCATTGCAGCTGTTCAGAAGGTAACCAGCCCTGAGGCAGGGCCCCACTCTATGTCATGGCACAATGATGTTTTGTGAAGAACTGCCTGTGTCATAAGCTTTAGTGCCAACCATTCAGCTCATTCAGACATTGCTCTATTCTAGACCTTCTTCAGTCCTGCTGGGTTTTGTGTAAGTCTGACTAGGTTTTGACCTGGTAGTGTGTGGACAACCTGGAAAAAACTTGCATGACCCCTGAAATACACAGATAACTATGTGGTGGGAAACTGGTGTTGTCTAGTGCACTACTGATCCTCTGATGTGCTGTGTATCTCCTTACAGCCCATGTCCTTCAGCTTTTGTCTAGGTTAAGGAAAAATATACATCAAGGTACTGCACATGTCCTGACATTGTCAGACAAGCACATGGGCATCAGGCAGGGCTGTGGGGAGCAGGGCAGGGGCATCTGACACATGTGTGACACAGACCTTGTGAGCTGTGGGACGGCGATGAAGAGGCACTACCTCAGGAGGTATGATGGAAATATAGATATATTATTGTGGGCAAGGACGAAACAGAATTACATTCTGAGAGGGGTCAGGAGGAAGAATTTTCAGCTTTATTTTGGAATACAGGACTATTTTAACTTTTTATAGTGAAGATTTCATATGCACCAAAGACTGATGCAAAGTATTTTTATCAAAATCCTTTGCTAAAGCAATGCTGAAGGCTCTGTTTTACTCACCATTTTTGAGGCAATTCATTTGGTGAGTAAAACGGAAAATAACCATAATAACACCAACAGCAACAAAAATTTGGAAATACACAAAAATAATTTAATTCAGAATTCTTTTGAGCATTCCTAGCCTCTTTGGCAGAAAGAAAATATGGAAAAGAATCAATATTGGAGTAAGGACAGATACTGTGGTTGTACATTCAACTCATGTCATTTAATAGGTATCTTAATTAAGGACAGTGACTACAACAATGTCTCCGTTGTTAAATAAAAAATATTATGGACTGATCCTTGGCTCTAAAATCAAATAACACCAGTTCTTTTACCTTATGTTGTTTAGTTCTCCCACTGCAAAGGAGATTAGGACCTTGTTTTTTTTCTGGACCCTGTATGATGTTTGTGTCCCTAAAGTGCTTTTATCATCCATGTGCTTTTTGCACTTGTAATGTCTGAAATAATGAGAGGGTTATACAGCTGCTTGTCAGAGTGGCCTTTTTTTTTTGTAGTGTGAAGCATAACATGTGTCACAAAACTGGGGTGCGGTAAAATTCTGTTTGAAAAGACAAAGCTTTTCTGTGATAGTGTTGTAGGCACTTGTAAGTGTACGAGTCCTTGGAATCTGACGAGATCCATCTGCGGGTCATGAGGGAACTGGTAGATGATGAAGTTGCTACACTGCTTTCCACCATATTTAAGAAATCATGGCAGTCTGATGAAGTTTCCACTTACTGCAAAAGGGGAAACATAACCACCATTTTCAAAAATGGAAAGATGGAAGACCTGGGAAACTACAGGCCAGGGAGTCACACCTCTGTGTCCAGCAAGATCATGGAGCATATCCTCCTGAAGGCTCTGCTAAGGCACATGGAAAATGAGGAGATGATTGGTGGCAACCAACAGGGCTTCACCAAGGGAAAATTGTGCCTGAAAAATTTTGTGGCCTTTTATAATGGAGTTACAACGTTGGTGGACAAGGAACAACTGTTGTCATTTACCTGGACTTGTGCAAATTGTTCGACACTGTCCCACATGGCATCCTGGTCTCTAAATTAGAAAGACATGGATTTGATGAATGTACTACTCAGTGGATAAAGAATTGTCTGGATGGTGTCAAATAGTTGGGATCAAAATTTCAATGTCCAAGTGGAGACTAGTGATGAGTGGTGCTCGTCAGGGATTAGTACTGGGACCAGTGTTATTTAACATTGTTGTTTGGGATATGGACAGTGGGATTGAGTGCACTTTCAGCAACTTTGTGGATGACACCAAGCTGTGTGGTGCAGTCAGGCTGGAGGGAAGGCATGCCATCCAGGGCAACCTTGACAGGCTTGAGAGGTAGGCCCTTGGCAACCTCATGAAGTTCAACAAGGCCAAGTGCAAGGTTGTGCACATGGATTGGGGCAATCCCAAGCACAAATACAGGCTGAGCAATGAATGGATTGAGAGCAGTCCTGAGGAGAAAGACTTGGGGGTGCTGATTAATGAAAAGCTCAACATGAGCCATCAATATGCAAGTGCAGCCCAGAAAGCCAACTTTATCCTGAGCTGCATCAAGAGAAGCATGGACAGCATTTCGAGGGAGGTGATTCTGTCCCTTTAATCTGCTCTTGTGAGACTCCACCTGGAATACTGTGTCCAGCTCTGGAGCCCCAAATACAAGAGGCACATGGGCCTGGTGGAGTGGGTCCAGAGGATAGCCACAAAGATGATTAGAGGGCTGGAACACCTCTCCGACGAGGAAAGGCTGAGACAGTTGGGGTTATTAAGCCTGGACTAGAGAAGGCTCCAGGGATACCTTATTGAGGCATTCCAGTATCTGAAAGGGGGCCTATGAGAAAGCTGGGGAGAGACTTTTTACAAGGGCTTGTAGTGATAGGATGATTGGTAATGGTTTTAAACTGGAAGAGGGTAGATTCAGATTAGATATTAGGAAGAAGTTTTTCACTCTGAGAGCAGTTAGACATTAGAACAGATTGCCCAGAAAAGTTGTAGATGTCCCAACACTGGATATGTTCAAGACCAGGTTGTATGGGGCTTAGAGCAACCTGGTCTGGTGCAAGGTCCATGGCAGGGGGGGTGGAACTAGATGATCTTTAAGGTCTCTTACAACCCAAACCATTCTACGATTCCATGATTCTGTGATTATGGAGAGCAGGGGAACTAACTCTAAAGTGCAGTTGTTGAAAAAAATAAAACCTTGTAGGAGCAGATCCAAAGAGAGACAATATGTTATATAAAGTGAAAAGGTTGGTCCTTTTTTCTGTTTAACAGTGCAGAGATTGATGACCCAATGAGACAATTTGATAAGTAAAACAATGAATGGGATTCATTTCACCTAACCAAATAGGAAATGATTCTCTAGACCTGTTATATCAATGGAGGACAACCTCTTGGAATATATAATTCAAATCATCCTAACACACAGATCTAAAATAAATCAGAAAAATCATACCTTACAAATGATGATTTCTCTCAGGTGGTTTTCAAGTCAGCTATATTTAAACCTTTGGCCTAGGCAACTATTTTGTATATGCCTAAAAATAAGTTAGATTAATCCTGCTACACTAGAGAAATGTATCAGAAACTTTCCTTCTGTTACATCATTTTATGCTATTGTGTGGATTATTTTTCTCTATTCTATCATTATATTACTTCAAGTAACACATATCAAAGTGATTTCCACAGAATGTATTAAATGTTCATTTCCGTTTTCAGTAGACCACCAGTACCTCAAAAAGCACTATCTGAACATCAGTGGTTGTCTTAGCTCGTTGACTTGTCAACTGGTAAGGTCTCCCTGTATTCTGAGCAGAGGATATCTTTCAGCATAATGCAAAATAACTAACCAAGATGGAAAATGAAAAAGGTGCAGAACAAACACTGTCAGAAAAATACATTATTTGTAGTAATGCATGCACAAAGATACAGACCAGACTGCTTCACAACTGGAGATTTTATATGTTACGTCTGACCATTCTAGTACAATACGGATCTTTTACTGTTATATTACTGCTACCATTAAGTTTTGTATAATTCTAATTGCACAGATACGTATTCCTTGTGATATGATTCACTTCACAGATGTAAGCTGGTTGGTCTTTCCAGTTAACTCTTTAAAGATGAATTTTAATCCTTTCTTGATCAGCATATTTAAGAATCACATCTATCACAGTTTACCTTTCTATTTTTTCAACATGCAAATTATAAACAGACACTTGAACTACAATTAAGGAAACAATTCTGTTGATCATTTGCATGCAAGTAAAGAAATTCTCCACCATACTTTTCCATCCTTGAGACAATTGAGATATTTATGGTTATATTGTAAGTTAGAATAACAATGTCTTTTGCCTTGTTATGAGCTGTAAAATACTGGATGTTCATGGCACAGATTGCGGCATTTTGAATTTGTTTACTAACACTGACTATAGCCCATTAAAAATGTGTGTTTCTGAATGACATTCAGAAGTATGTCCTGAAAAAATTGCCATTAAATAGAAACTCCCTCTTAGAAATTCCACTGGAAAGTCCCTCTCTGTTTTCCTCCTCCTACACAGTGGATTTGAGACAGAATAAAAAATCCTTAGCATTTTCTGTTGTCTCTGCCCATAATTACTTGCAGATCCCTCATTGTCATTCACAGTAGTATTCTATTTCCAGAATTTTATAATTTTGTTCACTGCTAATTTATGCAATGTTATCTAAATATTATTTTACTTTATATATTCTTGGAAGTCATATGGTTAATGCAAGTGATCATCTAGAAATGACTTTCAGTCTTTCACAGTGCTCATTAAACCACAAAAAGGCAGTATTCCCATATTTTTAATTAGTTTCAGACATGTTTTAGCAGCAAGCTGCTTAAAATCACTAAAGCTATGAATGTAACTTAAATTAACTGTGGCGTCACGGTACTACACATCACTTTATATACATTAGAAAAGTTCTGCTTATTCAAATTATTGATGATAGCATTACAGCACCACTCATTTTAAGAAGATTAAAAAGATCAAAAAATGCCAACTAATTGAAAAAAATTGCCAAGTATTTTTTCTTTTGTGCATGCTAGAAGTTTGCTAGTATGCTTCACTGAGCCCTGCAACTGTTTTGCCTGTGAAAGTCCTACTAACAACAAGGCAAATGGAGTGTTTGAGGTGTCAGGTTCCAGACTGTGTGCTAACTTGTTGGGCAGTGAGAAGATGTTCAGCAACAAGCAAATGAATTGATCATGAGTTTTCAAGACCAGTCATTCTCCATACAGAGGAAGTGCCTGGCCTGCATGAATAAGCACTGCTCCATGTTGTAAAACTAGATTTTTCACCAGCATAATTCTGAACTCTCATTCTTCAGGAGCAGTAATGATAGTAGCACATAGCTGGAACACAGAAAGTTCCACCTCAACATGAGGAGAAACTTCTTTACTGTGAGGGTGATAGAGAACTGGAAGGGGTTGCCCAGAGAGGTTGTGGAGTCTCCTTCTTTAGAGACTTTCAAAACCCACCTGGATATGTTCCTGTGTGGTCTGCCCTAGTTGATCCTGCTCTGGCAAGGGGGTTGGAGTTGATGATCTCCAGAAGTCCCTTCCAACCTCTACCATTCTATGATTCTATGATTTACTTTGTCTTTATGTAAACTTTCCTTTTCACGCCTGCTCATCAAACCACTAAACAGGTACACAACAGTCCACCACCTAATTGAAGGATAATCACTGTATTACATGCAGAAAGAGCATCTAGAGTCCTCACTGAGGAGGGAGACTGAAGTAACTGCATCTACCCTTAAGGGATCTGTTCCACCTTAGCACCTACCTGCTCTGCTGATCTGCAGTACGCATGCATAATCCTAAGACTTCCCAGAAACATTTCCATGGTCATATATAGTAAAAGCTTTACTGAAAATTTTAAGCCTAAAATTATTTGCTTACAAATTACATAGTGATTATTTGTTATTATTGATTTTGACTCGCTGATGCCACTGAGTACTGACTCATTGGTTTGGTATTTGTAACTGCTTTGCATGGATGTCCTTTGAGTTTACAGACCTTGGCCTTTCCCTTACTGTGGCATTTGACTGTAGTCTCACCTCTAAGAGATTGCAATTCTATCTTCCAAGGCATTGATCCTCCTTTGCTTGTAGTGCGAAGACAGAATTGCTCTCAGACTTCTGCATGAGTTCAGCTGGAGATCTTAGTTAAAGAGACCATCAGTGAATGTCAGTTAATGCATCCTCTGTGTACACAAGTGCTTTAGGAGGAAAGACACTTCAAGAAGAGAGGTTGATTCAGCAGGTGGTCTGTGTGGAAGTACTTCAGAATGCATTTTCCCTGACCCACTAAATATCTATGAATATACACTGTCTGTGTAAGAACTGAATTGAAATGTAGGTTCAGTCATGGTATTTGAGCATCCTGCTATTCACGACCTTTGTCCTCTGGCAGATGCCTCTAAATTTTATGCTGATTCTGTATATTTTAGTTTGTTTTAATTTAACTAGTCCCGGAGGCTTGGTTATCTATATAAACCCATTTGTTAATGGAGGTTGGCTTCATTCACATTATACTAGACTGTGAACCTGACATTTGTAGTGCTCATGCTGAGCTCTTACGCTGAATTTAGATGAACTTCGTGTGGCGCCAGTTTTGTACTGTAGTTTATTTATTTTGTTTAATAACAACTTTTTATTCATATAACAGACATTATGATGGAACAGGAGACTCACTTTATGTGATTCAGCTTTGAAGAATTTCAGACATCATATATAAACTGATTGTTATATCTGTAACTGTTTTTTCTGTCCTCTCGTTTGGAAAATAAACAACTGGAGATTAGATGATTTCTACATAGCTATATGCTTTAGGTCTGTAGAATATCAATGGGGTGTATAAAGCTGTTTATTTTCTTGCTCTATATCAATTTCTGAAGCAACAAACATTTCCCACAGCAACCTGTCAGTCAAAAGACTGGTGATATGTATCCTTAGTTAAAGTATGTGTATACTTACGCATTTAGTTATGATCTTTATAGACTATTAAATATAATTTGCTGAATTGATGTGGGCATGGTTTACCACAGAAATTATTCATCCTCAACTGATGCAGAAAATCTTTTGACTGCTTCAAAACACATCACAATCTTTCTAGTTCACAAGAAGCTACTTTTGAATTACCTCCTAATCCTAACAATCATGAAATCCACTGGATGTCAAAATGTCCAAATTGCTCATAGTTCACACTATGGACAACAATAAATATGCAGAAGAATAGCTTTCTCCTGACCAAAGAAAGGATAATATTCTATATCATGAATATTTTTCATTTCAACTCTTCCCTTTAAAATGCAAACATGAGTGAGAAATTGACTTTTACAAAATCTAGTCCTTTAAATGTATTCTTACAGGATGGGTAGAGGTTAAATAAAGGGCTAGGCAAATACCATCACATCACATCATCCAAGAAATACGTACCTTTATTGTCAGGTCTGTGCACAGTCTGAGTGATCCTTTGAACTTTTTATTCCCCCAGAATTTCTCATCTCATATTTAAGACTCAAACCACATAAACCAAAAGATTTCTTGGCTGTGGTAATCCAGTTATTCAAATTCCTGTCTGGACTTCTATATTCCATATAGCTTGTACCTGAGTAACACAACTCTTGCAAATGTTTCTCAAAGTAGAGAAAACAGTAGTAGTGTTGTTTTTTGTGTAGTGTTGTGCCTGTGCTTAGACACTTCCATTAATCTTTGGACTTTCTGCAGAGTGGATCTGGTCATGCTGGAGATGCCCAAGTTTTGCAAGGCAACCAGCTCATCTGAAAATTGTATTCCACAGGAGCCAGGTGAATTTTAGAATATTATATTCTTTAAAGGTGTAATTGTAACTAAGTGTAACATAGTTGATGAACAAATGAACAAATGATGAACAAATCCTAGTCTCTGAAGCTTTATAAGATGAAAAATAACAGGATATTTGCAGACTCCTTAACCTCAAAATGAATGTAAAATTCACTGTATTGATTCATTGCTTCTGTAGTTACATGTGGGAATGTTGAGGAAGAAAGCGCATTTAAAAAAAAAAAAAAAAAAAAGAGGAAAGAAAAGGAGATAAGAGTAAAGAGAGATGAAAATAAAAGTTTAATAAAAATGAAGGGAGCAATGGTGCAAGTAAGCAGAAAAAAACCCGATGAAACCTACAGGGGTTATATTGACTGTTTAGAGACCTGTACAAAAGCAAATGAGGGATCCTGGCTTATTTTTGCTTTGAAAATGTCCTGATGTGCGAAATGAAGATGCGGAGAAATTAAGAAGTGAGGAAGAGGCATGAATAAATCTTCATTGTGGTGTCATGATCCACTCTGTACACAGATTTGTATTTAATTCTGATATTTAAACTGTCCTGCCTATGGCAGTGTTTCTACATGAATACTTCAAGCTTGTAGCAAGAATGTGACAGTCTCTTCTTCAAATAGCCAAGATGGAGAAGATGGAAGGATTAAAAAGTATCAAGAAAAAAAAGAGCTATTTGCAGATTGTCATGATAGGAAACCTCAAGTTCCCAGCTTCCCCATCTTCATTAAAATATGAATTGTAAGGTCCTTATTTATGTTTCTTATGCTGATTCCCTGTAGGACTTTTTCCTACAACATCTGGAAGCTAGAGCAACTCATTCATGCTATCAGTTCTATGTTACAAAAAAATTGTACATTTATAGGCATGTCTGTTGAAAAACAAGGGGATAAGCAAACAAACTAACAAGCATACAGCAACTTTTTAGCTATCATAGTGCTCTGTGAGGAAAGTCATTACCATTGCCCACACTTTAGAGGGATTACATTAAGAAAATGCTCAATAAATGACTTTTTTTTCAGAGGTGAAGATGGACTATATTTTATCTGATCAATACATAAAATCCAAGAAATTTTGTCTTCCAATTCCATTTTCCAAGTCCACCATGAGATTAATCCAGTGTCTTGTATTCTGTGTAGATAACCACATGAAAAGATAATATATATTTATTACTGAGAGGTATTTAAAAGTTCAATACCATCTTTCAAGAAAAATGACAGAATATCATCATTTTCCTTAACCATTTTAATATGTTCTAGAAACAGAAGATTTAGTCTTCAAAGGTGAAAATAAACTAACTGTAGCCTGAACACCCCAAGGGATGATATAAGTTCACAGAAAAATAAACTGTGATTTAACAGCCTTGTCTGATCTTGTGTGAAAGAACTACAGTATTTGGATATGTCTGGGCAAGATGCCGCCTTATAATTATGCATGAGAACCCATATATTTCAGCTTAATCCATGCAGCACTAATACCTCCTTTTATAAAGTCTGGATTTTTCACTGCATTAAAATGTTCATTTCTCGAGGTAAAACAGAGAAATATAAATGCCTTTTTATCACATACAAAGTAATGTTATGTGCTTAGTTCCAGATGTTCTAAGTCATAAGGGTACTCTGAATCGAAGGGCAAAAAGGTAAATAAGGCCTTAGAAGATGAAATACCTAAATGAACACAAAAGAAACCTAAGCTGTGTGATCTTGTATTGTGCTTAAGTTATATACAGGTTTTGTAGCATTTGAAAAAGCTGTCCCTTCCAGGAAGGAAATAAATGTGCTTTTTTTCTCACTCAGAACTCTGTATCGCTCGCAGACGGTAACATAAAAAATGGAAATCTAATCATGTTCTGACTTGAGATATGCTGTAATTTTGCTGGGACATATTTTATCCTAGCAGGATAAACTGTTTATAGCCACTGGTATTTATGTTGTAATATATAATGGAGTTGCACTCATCATCTATTCAAAGCTACCCAGGATTTGATGATGGCATTCTCTCATCATGTAAGGTAAGTGGCTCATTTGCCAAAGATGTGGGATGAGATTTCACAGATGAAGCATCAGACATGAGAAATGGTGTCAGAAAGAGACTGTGAGGTATTTGTAACTGTGCACTGATTGTACAGTGATAAGAAAATATCCAACATATTAAAGAAAGATCAACAACATTGTTAATACTTGTTATAAAATCATATTACATCTGCTGCTGGAAAATATTCACAAGGCAAGAGGTTCAACCAGTATTCCACAGATGCTTAGAATTATAAAAAGGAAAAGCAAGAATTTAATTTATAAACTTCAGTGACAGGATGTTTACTCACAGAGGTGAACAAATATACCAACTGTTATTTATTCCAGCATTACTGATTCAGGCTGTGTTAGTGAGGAGTTAGAAGGATGTGCATACTTTCATAGCTGGGCACCTGTGCGCAAACCCATTCACTAGTCTTTGGATTAACTAAAAATAGAAGTAAAATACAAATGATCAAAAGTCAAGAAAAATGTTTACACTGAAGAGAAATGGCAGACCAGGAGGTAAATACACAAATTATACCTCATATCTATTTCCTTTCTCTGATTCATATGTCTATGAAAGCTTGATTTAAATATTAGAACATTAAAATGTAAGTCCTTTGACCTGTATTATAGGACATCAAATGAGGATTATCACAATGATCCATTCCATCTTTCCAAGCCATCATTTATTAATAATGCTGTAGAGTAAGTTCAAAAAGCTTTGGTTTCTTTGAAAGCACCTAATCTTTAGAGATAAATGAAATAAATCATAGAATCATAGAATTGTCAGGGTTGGAAGGAATCTTAAAGATCATTTAGTTCCAACCCCCCTGCCATGGGCAGGGACACCTCCCACTAGATCAGATTGCTCAGAGCCCCATCCAGCTTGGCCTTAAAACTTAAAAATGAATGCATTTATTTTGATTTTATGAATATTTGACTTGTAAGTGGTTAGAAGAAAAATTAAGCATTTATTAAACAATTAATAGCCATTAAATATAATTATATTTTTAATATACTTCTATACTAATTATATATAGCCATTGTATTAAATATCTATTAAATGATGATCAAATTTTATGGTGATTCTCAACCAAAGGTGGAAGGTACTTCTGCAGTTTTGCCTCTTTTTCTATACCTGCTGATTGCATCAAGGAATCTTTCAAAGATGACATTATAACTCTGTTTTGCCTAATTCTAGTGCTCTTACTCTTTGTCCTCTTTATCTGTATTCTATATATAGAGTATATATTCTATGTTCTGTATATATCTGTATGCAATACATAAATTTATTTCCCTATGATTTCATTTTCTTATATGTCACCTATTGTGATTCTTCAATTCTATCAATTTTTCACTTGCTATGAAACTTATTTTCACCTAACAGCAAAGATATACTAGTATGAATTATACTGAGGGTAATCCACACTGTATCTATCTCTTTCCCATATGCATGTGCGTAAAACTAACACATCAACATGATCCCTTTCTGCTTTCTTCCATCTTCCTCTGTGTTAAATTGTATAGGGAAGTGTATTACATTGTATGAACAGTGGGTAAGAAATTTAATTCTCTGGGGTCCATACAATTCCAGAGATGTGAACAAAAATGTATTTTTAATTATATTCAGTGGACTGATAAATAAATTTAAGGCAAAATAAATCTAAGCTGACATATTATATTTTATTCCTATTGTTAACAGTATTCTTCAGAAACAGCAAGTCTTTATGGAAAAAGTTCTTATTTTCTTGAGGTTGCATTGTTTTGTTTACTAAAAATTGCACTCACCATTAGGCCAATTTTACTTTTCGTTGTGTACTTATCTTTCTCTATGCAGGCATCTCAGATTCCCGGGTTTTCCATCTTTGTTCCTTCATTGCTAATGCTACTACTAGTGCCTACTTTATTTACATACTTTTTCTTGCTGTAGTAAAGTAGAAGTGTTATTTAACTGTAGTATTCTGATAATTCATAGGATCAGAATGGTAGGGGCTGGAAGGGACGTCTGGAGAACATCACGTTCAACCCCCCCTGCCAATGCAGGAACACCTAGCTCATGCCACACAGGAACAGATCCACGTGGGTCTTGAAAGTCTCTAGAGAAGAAGACTCCACAACCTCTCTGGGAAGCTTGTTCCAGTGCCCTCTCACTCTCACAGTGAAGTTTTTCCTGATGTTGAGGTGGAACTTCCTGTGTTTCACCTTGCTACCATTACCACTTGTCTTATCACAGGGCACCACTGAAAAGATACTGTCCCCTTCTGCTTGACACCCAACCTTCAGATATTTGTAAACATCAGTAAGAACCCCTCTCAGTTTTCTCTTTTCCAGGCTAAACAGTCCCAAGTCTCTCAGCCTTTTCTCATAAGAGAGATGTTCCAGTCTCTTAATCACCTTTGTAGCTCTCTGTTGGACTCTCTCTAGTATTTCCGTGTCCCTCTTGAAATGGGGAGACCAGAATTGGATGCAATACTCCAGACATGATCTCACTAGGGAAAGGTAGAACAGGGGGAGAACCTCTCTTGACCTGCTGGCCACACTATTTACGCATCCCAGGAGACCATTTGCCTTTCTGGACACAAGTCCACATGGATGTTCCATGGATAACTTATTGTCCACCAGGATGCCAAGTTCCCTCTCCATGGGGCTACTTTCCAGTGGGTCTACCCCTAACCTCTACGAGTACATGGTGTTGTTCCTCCCCAGGTGTAGGACTCTACACTTATCCTGGTTGAACTTCATTAGGTTGCCCTTTGCCCAGCTCTCCAGCCTGTCCAGATCTTGCAGGGTGGCAGTACAGCCTTCTGGTGTATCAGCCACTCCTCCCAGTTTAGTATCGTCAGCAAACTTACTGAGGGTACACTCTATCCCTTCATTCAGGTCATTGATGAAGATGTTGAATAAGACTGGACCCAGAACTGACCCCCGGGGAACACTGCTAGTTACAGGTCACCTGCTGGACTCTGCACCACTGATAACAACCCTCTGAGCTCTATTGTTCAGCCAGTTCTCAACCCATCTCACTGTCTGCTCTTCTAACCCACACTTCCTGAGCTTATCCATGAGGATGTTATGGGAGATGGTATCCAAAGTCCGGCTGAAGTCAAGGTAGACAATATCTACTGTCGTCCCTGCATCTACCCATTCAGTCACACCATTGTAGAAGGCTATCGGATTAGTCAGACATGACTTCCCTTTAGTAAAGCCATGTTGGCTACTGTTGATAACCTTCTTTTCTTCCATGTGCTAAGATATGATCTCCAGAATGAGATGCTCCATTACGTTTCGAGGGATGGAGATGAGGCTGACTGGTCTGTAATTACCAGGGTCTTCCTTCTTGCCCTTTTTGAAGACTGGAGTGACACTGCCTTTCTTCCAGTCCTCAGGCACCTCACTTGTTCTGCATGATCTTTCAAAAATGATGGAAAGTAGTAGAGTAACAACATTAGCTAGCTCCTGCAGCACTCATGGGTGGTATTGATTCATACCTGACGCGTTATAGACTGACAACTGCTACATTAGATATTTATTAAGAAAGTGAGACATCTGTAATATAATATGAATAGAAATGTGGTATGTCCTTCAAAATCAAGGAAGGAGAGATCTACAGTTGAAACAGAAGTGAAAAAAAAAACAGTATAAAGAATTATAAAAATCCCAAGTCAAAATAAAAATACCTTATTATAATAAGAAATGTTATTTCTAGGTCAAGCGAACATTTGGTGTGTATTTATTATGATTTAATATAGAATACAGAATATAGTATACAAAAACGCAAAATTATTCAAAATGCTGTGTAATTGCAATGAGGAGAACTTGACCTAAATATCCTGCTTGTTCTGAGCCTTTGAAGCTTAGAAGAGCACCAAAAGTCACTTTGCACCACCAACAATAACATTCCAGTCCAAGCTGCAGCCAAAGTAGGTCCAACCTTGTAAGACAGTGAAAAACTAAATAGTCAACAATTATCAAAATATTACATGAGGTAATGTAGATCTCCAGATCTTCCAGAAAATGAACATGTAAAAAAGGAGTTAAAATCTCCAGGTTGTCTGAAAATGTCTACACAGCATACAGTGACAACTAGGATTGTTCTGAAAGATCTTCTTCAAAGAGAAGTAGGACCTTACTAATAGGTAGGAACTTATTGAAAACATGGCTTCTTTATCCTTTTAATGACATAGCTGGATCCCATATGTAAGATCCAGCATGCAATAATTCAGTTTTGAGTTATGACTTGCTAAACTTCTAATTTACTTGTCAAATGGCGAGCATGTCAGAATTGCTACTTTTTCCCCTATAAACAGTCACAGAAAAGGTCCTAGCTGGGAGTTATGGTTGCACAGAATAGAAATGACAAAGTACAAGCTGATTATTTTTAACAGTAAAAGCTAATTCAACCAAAAAAGAAATTGTGTCCTACAGGGTAAAAAAAAAAATAAATTTCAGTGTCATCTTGGAAGAGAGCTCTGAAAAGGTACTTCTCAATAATCTTTTCATATTTAAATTAGCAAATCTACTATTTAGTTCATTAACTATATATTCTATTCATGACTCCACAATAACTGGGGAACCATATTAGATTGATCTAATAGTTTGATAATATTTAGACATAAATGCTATATATATCTTCCAGTAAGTACCTTAAAGTTTTTAAACTAACATTTTCTAAGTTCTATTATAGTACCACTACATTAACAACACTTCAATATTCTTCATGTTAAAGGTAAAATTCTCTCCCATTATTTGTGATAAGAGTATTCTGGTGGATTGGGTCTTAGCCCTGTTAGCTCCAAACTCTTCCCTTACTTGTCCGTAGAAAACTAATTAGAGAAAAGAAGATATTTTTATGCCTGCAATAGTTAAAGCGGTCCTTACAATGTCTTTAGAAGTTAAAGGTTGAAAGTGCTATAGTTTTGTTAACAACAAACTGAAAATTGTTAGAGATCCTGAAGAGTCATTATATTGGTGCTTTTTATTATTCCTAGTAGCTTTCATCTATATTTTGAGCTTTGCTGAGAATATTCTAGGAGTTTTTAAATCTTTTAGACTCTACACTTTCTTATGAGGTTGACATAATGGTTATTTCATTTAATTTTTGATTAAATAGTGAAACGGATGACTTGGATGTCATGACAAAACTATAATTTTTTGGTAGTTGTTTGCAGAACATGTAAAGCCTCAAACTCAAAAATATTTGATATTATGAAGTTGAATAGAGATAACTGTGCAAATTAGAGTTTGCAATCATTTCTTCATGAAGAAAAGTGACAAGGAACCTGTAGACATATTTAGTCATTAGGAGCTGTATTTATTCATCTCATGTGAAAGTTCACTGCTCCACTACTCTGAATTGCTGGATGTTTACTTACGTTATTCATATGTTATGAATTTCTTTTTAGATTAGCTTCTTCTAATGTATGACATTTTTCTACAATCATTACTCATGTAGTGACAAGATCTGAATTCAATTTATTAATATAAAAAGGTCTGACAGACAGAGGAACAGCTTCAGCCTAACAGAACTAACCAGAAAAGTTATTAAACTGTCCATTTTATTTGATATTTGGAAAGATATAATCAGAAATAAAAGGTGTTTTCATGATTCTAAACTAGATGTTACCCCAGGGGAAGCCATCTGGCAGGGAGCAATAGAAAACAAAATATATAAAACTGACTTAATTTGACCTTGAAGACATAAATACATATCACGTTAATCCATTTTTTATGTTGATTGACAGTAAAGAGGGTTTTTAATTGGTAATGTGGTATCCACTTGAGTCAAGATATGATTCTGTGATTTCCTAAAACAAATTTTAGTACTCTTATGCTCATAGTTACATTATTTCACTGTGATACTACATTTGTGCTGGATCCCTACATCAAAGACTTTGCTTTGCAGTCATAACAGTTAAATAACAGTAAAATAACCTTAAAATAATGTAGTCTAGTGTCTCTCAGAGAATTATAAAAACTGAAAAAATATATTTCCTTCTTTAATTAAAAAAAAAAAAAGTTTAAATATGTTTAATTGAAAAATTTTCCTTATTGTATTTTTCTTTCAAGAATTTATGAAATAAATGTTCAGTCCAAAATCGAAATAAATGTTCAGTCCAAAATCAAAATAAATGAAGTATTTCACATTGATTTCAACTAACTTTGGATCAGATTCAGTATGACTTCATTTAGGAAACCGAGACATAATCAAAATAGGAAATCTGAAGCTGAAAACAATACAGAGAGAATTATAATTTCACTGTTTAGCTGAAGTATCAACTTTAAATTAGAAAGTATGAAACAAAATTAATCCACTACTGTCAGATTTTTAAGTAAACCCAGGAGACATGAAAAATTTCTTGAAGAAGGAAGAACATTATCCAGAGAATATTATTTATTAAAGGGTTTTTAGAACATATAAAATCACTATGGAAAGTTAAGTTATATATTAATATAACTTGGTATTAAATACACAGATATTAAATATACAATCATACTGAAATCCAACTGCATATCAGATTAACTGTCACCTATAATCCTTCTGTGCTTTAATCTCTGGAGTCAAAGATCTTACAGAAAAAGTACACTGGACCTTTAAAATGGAATCTCAGGATGAACCGCAATGTGACTCTAAGAAGCTTTAAGTATCCTGGGATACATCGGTCAGATTAGTGAGGTAATTTATCTGAGATGACAGAAAGTACTTGGTACTGACTCAAAATTATATACTGGTCAAAGGAGAAAAAAAAGTATTTTTTTTTTAAAACAACTAAGACACTACCGAGTACTGAAAAACTCTGTGTAGGTACTGTTTTCATAAGATGTCTACTCTTTGTGATTGATCAGAAGAATTTTGAATTAAAAAAATAAATCATTAATGAAAACCTAACTTTCTGATCCGTTGAATTTTGCCCAACTTCCCATTTCTAATACACTCTACAGAACTCAATAAGGGAATATAATTTCTTTAAGATCAACCATTCCATCTGGCCCAGCTTATATTAGTTCCTAGTATTGTTATTAGACAGCCTGTTTCTCCTCTGTACTCATACCAGTATCTACAACAGGAGGAGAACTAGCCACAAGAGCATGTGATTTGATTTTTTTTTTTTTTCTTAACAAGCAATATCATTGATTGCCCACTCACAGTGCATTATGTGGTATATACCTGTAAAAATAAACTTCTTCATTACCTTTACAACTGTTTGAAAGATAGGAGATAGGTGCAAATACTTAGTGGACTAAGTTTCAGATATTTTAGCCCATCTCATAATTACCATTGCCAGTGGCAATACTGTCAAAGCATTTCTAGTCTTTATAACAAGAAAATTTTTTCTCTAACTTTTTAAAAATACACTCATGGAATACTGTGCTTGACATATTTATTTGCTAAACTATCAATTGCAAATAATTTATAACAGATAATAAGACTCTGTCAGTCATGACACCATCCCAATAGCAGGTAAAAGGCTGATAGCAGTGTGTAATTCCTGATGGATAAGACTTTATCTATTTTCCAGTCAATCTACCAAGGCCACTTTGGTCCCACCATATTATTGTGATAACATTTGCACCTGACAGCAGTCAATAAGGATTATATGAACTTATCTATCCCACGCAAGAGCAGAGTGTGTTTGTTATCACATGAATAACAGCACAAAATTACTTTATATCCAGTGTGAAAATAGTAATTCCCTTCTATATTGGTTTTCCTCAAGGATCACTCCTCAAGAATTTTTTCAGCTCACTATTTTCTTGAAGAAATTAAAGTAATTGTTTTAAGGTTAAAGGTTTATTTGGTTATAAAATTTCTCATTAAAAAAAACCCCAAAACAAAATCCTTAAGTATCTGAATAAAGTACTTTACATAAAGGATCTGTTATTTGTTATCTGTTTCAAGTAGAAAATGAATTATTAAAACTTTATTTTATAGATTTCAGTAAGCAATATAAAAGAAATTAATTTGGGAATGTCCATGTTGATTTTATTTCATTTTGCTCCGTAAAATAGAAAGTTAACTTTTTACTAATTGTTACAATTCAAGAAAATTGGAGTTCCATTGACATGATCTTAAGACAGAGCTCATTTTTGAAGTACTATGCTGGCCTTCGCTCTTCATCCTCTAATGGCCAAATTCTTCCACTTTTCTACTTAAACACATCTATGGCAATTTACTCTAGACTTTTTATCTACATGAACCACCTTTATGGATGCTATTGCTTTTTGTTGGCAAAATAAACACCAACATTGTGTTTTTTCTCAGCTTATAATAAGGCTGGTGAGACTAGCTGGTGCACCAGGAGATAAACCGTGGGCTTGAATTGGGTTTGACTTGTCATTTGGTGCATCCTCTAAATAAGTATTATTTAATTAAAGCAATGAGAAAGAAACAATTTTGAGGGCATGAGATTGGATGTTATTAATTCAGGACCTCAGGAGACCCTGAAGGTTCTCAGTCTTGAAGCTTTTTAAATTTAGAAAAATACCGTTTTGGTCCAAAGAATAAATTTATAAAAAAGATGTTTTTACTGTACTTACCCTTGTCATTTGTTCTGAGTACAGTTCTAATGGTCTTTAGTGTCAATCTGGAATTGAATTAGTTTAGGGGAATAAGATATATTTTTAAAACTAAATCAGTAGTAGTCAGTAGCTTTTCTGAGCCAAAACAATGTCAAAGGGTCTACTGACAGTAATGGAGCTGGCAGTGTTGAAAAGTGAAAACTGAAACTTACAGTAGTTAAAAGTCACTAAATCTGGTATTGATTAATGCTATTAGAAACTTAAAAAGTAGTTTGAGGAAGGAACAGGTTTTTGTCCTTATTTGTTTATGCTAATTCACATACTCAAAACCTAACATGCCCAACAATTTCAAGCAACAGATTATGTGTAAAAAGATACCACTTTTTGCTGGAAAAAAAACCCAACACCTTTTCCCTTTTTAGATCTATTTCCAGATCTTCAGACTTCTGTTTCTTTACAAGTAAAGGGAAATATCTTGTTTAAAGCTGAGGTTTTTGTTACTTCATTTTAAGGTGACAACTCTTATTAGGCCATCAATGTTTAGCTTTCACATTCCAAGGAAAGAATGAGCAGTGCACTTGTAAAATGGTGAAATACAGGCATCAGTCCATTTGCTACTCAATTACACACTCCTATTAATAGAAGTACTCATGTACTGTGTGTTTACATATGCACCTTAAGTTCCCGTTTATTGCATCATTGTTATTACCAAACACATTTAGAGTCTGTCTAAGCTAATTAGAACATATATTAAAGAGCCCAGACAGTAGGTAATAGCAGCAGAGGTAAGAGTAGGAATGGTTCCCTATATTGTTCAGCCAATGTTTGCAGTAAGACCATGGAACATGCATGTTGGAAGATGAAAATACTCATAGAATTACATGCAATTCCATACAGGCACACCAAACTTAAAAGGGAAATAACATTTTCCGGGAAGTTCATATGAAGAAGAAATATCTTCTCCTGGAAAAGGATACGAGCAACATACGAACTCTACACCATTTTATCTCCATGGGAAGTGTAATAAGATTCTGAGAGAAAATGTCTGGCATAGGAAATTCCAACATTGGTTGCTTAAATAGTACAAATTCAGTATGGTCTTAACTTCTAATATAATGTCAGTGGCAAAATCTAAGTGCATGCTATGCCTCAATTTATTTTCAAATTTCTATTTAAAGGTTTGCATTAAATATGTTTTATTTTAATTTCATTTATATTAATGTATGTCAAATTATATGAAGACACCTAAGCAATATGAAAATAAGAGAACCGTAAATGAGAGCACAACTTGATCACTTGAATTCTTGACAGATTCTGTGGTGTTTTTTCCTTACAGACACTTCTAGCGGTATTAGATGAAGACAAAAATACTTTACACACCTATTTTACTTTGCTATAAAGGTATATCAAGCCTACATTAATTTTCTAATACTATAAATGACCAGACATCATGTCCTAATGAGTCAGGCTCCAGTTTTCAACCTTCCATATTATGAATATGAGCAATATAACTCATGATCTAGCTATCTAAGGAATTTTATAAGGAACAGGAATGATGATTTGTTAAGCAAGTAACACTCTATGGGTGGTAACTGTCTTGAAATAAATCTGAAGTAGTTTGGAGAATCTCGTATAAAATACTAATAAAATAATAGAGTTTGTGACAAATATGAGCAAATGGATTACTGCTATTACAATTTTCATTAAACAGGGAAAAAAAAAAGTGAAAAACCATTTGGCCACCTTCTGTACAACTTTGGTAGCTGCATCATTCAGCTGATACTGAGTATGATTTTTCTCCTTGCCATAGAAAGGTTCTGTTTTAATTGTTGCTGTGTGCACTCACCCTCTTAGATGACAACAAGGAGAACACAAAACTGAACAAAAAGTAGATAGTCTCAAAAACTGGAAGAAGTACATATGAACAGAAGGAAAAAATTAAGAATGTAAAGAGGAATTAGTTTATCAGCTGGAAAGGGGAAGATGTCAAGAATGAGGGGGGAAATGGTCCACTTAAAGTAATTTAGAAATAGGATTTAATAAAACGGATAGCCAAAACATAGTGATTCATGTTTTCCTAAAGGATTTGTAGCTTTTTCTAGTGCACAAATGCTGAGCAGTCTTTTGGGAAATACCTTAGTCAAAAGCCAGTTTGGCAGATTCTTCTTTATGAAAACAGACTTTAGAAAAAAAATATATACAGTTGCCTGAAATTAAGTTTTGAAATGCAAATAATTCTTAAGAAGCACCAGGAATACTAGGAATATTATTCATCATAAGCTGTGTATATTCAGCAGATTTTTGCTAACTTGTGGATTTAAGACACTGACTTTAAACACAAGCCTGAAATATTTGGCTGAAGTATTTTCTTTCTTTAACTATACTACAAAACTGGAGGTTCTCTGAGGTTAGCACAAACCTGGCATGCTGAGAGAGTTGTATGCATTGACAACAGCAAATTGACAATTGCACTACTTGCAGTACTTCTCTCTGTTGAGAGAATTATCGGCATCTGGTGCCTCCAAAGATTAGCAGACAAATTGCCTAATCAGTTTGACTAGG
Source organism: Actenoides hombroni (assembly GCA_024336885.1). Lineage (NCBI taxonomy): Eukaryota > Metazoa > Chordata > Aves > Coraciiformes > Alcedinidae > Actenoides > Actenoides hombroni. The sequence goes on from WUAM01000431.1 coordinate 13,949,358, forward strand.
AGAGAATCATTAAAATACGAAAGGTAGTCTGGTGTGCAAATCTGTTCCAAGGTAAAGGAAGAAGAATATATAACCTCAGAGCAGATTAATTTAGGGAAATATTCTGCTACTGATCCACTCCCACAAAGTCAAGAATGTGGTGAAGTTTACAGTGCAAACACAGTAATACTAATACTGATATACTTGTTAAATTTTTTTCAGTTATTTATTTTGTTTGTAAAATTGTCTAATAAAGTGAATTTCACAGTTTTCCTTTTTTTTTTCAGCAAATATATTAATTCTGTAATTCTGGGAATGCAAGGAAGATCAACAGATGTATTTGATAATTCATTGATAAATAATAAAGCATTCATAAGAAATATGAATAAATGTTAAAAGATAACTTTCCAGAAAAAAAAAAATAAAGGGGGGAACCAACTGTCCTTTGCCATAGGTATTGCTAGTTGTGAACACACACATTTAATATTTAACTCCATAGCAGAAAAGTAAATGACAGTATGCCAGTAGACCAGTCAAAGGCAACGTAAACAGGCTGATGATGTTTCTCCTTCTGCATTTTCACCCTGAATTAGACAGGGTGAATCTCATATTATTTGCCTTGGGAACTGGGCAAATAATATGGGATTTAGACTGTCCCTTCAGCAACAAACCCAAAAGTCTTTGGCTTTTTCCATGCCTGCCTGGACTTTTTTTCCCTGGACTGTCATGTGAGACTTCACCTCCTGAGTTTGTGAGGCTGCTTTTCTTCTTATTGTAGAATAAACACCTGCAATGGATCAAATAAGTCACAACAGATATGTATCTGTTTCTCTCCACTGACTGCAAGTAGGCCAGCTGTAACAAGGATTAAAGCCATCCAAGAATCCTGGAGTTTGGAAATAACAGAGCAAGTCATTCGTACACTTTATTCCTTACCTTTAGTATGATAAAATATTCCTTAAGAATAAAGCTATCTACTGTGAATCACAATCTAAGACAGAAAAGTAATATGTCCTGTAAGTTGTAAAAGATGTTCTTAGGACATGGCTCCAAGCTGGGAGCTTCATACCATCCTTTAGGCTAAGACTTTCTTTATTCTTATCTCCTTGCTGGTGCTAAAAGATGTTATATTTGTGCTTCTTCTGGCAGACATTACAAAAGCTGCTGATATAGCTTCTCAAAGTAGAAAGCCTTTTATCTCTTTTTAATACATATTCATGATAAACCCAACTCAATTCTGGCTTGCAGGATTCTTTAATTTCCATGTAAGATTCAGAAAATATCTAGTTTAACCTTTTGCTCACCGTTAGCTCGGAACACTGACATTTCTGGAAAGAAAGCAACAGAGGACTCTTCTGTCAAAGTCATGTAATTTATAGAACTCTGTTTTCTACTGCAAATACCAGCCTCTCCTCCATCCAAGCCAGCTTTAACAAGACTACAATTGGCAGTGTCTAAGGTCAAAGAGGATAACGGTAACCCTTTTAAAAGTATGGTAGTAACATAATCCTTTTAAACACATTTTTGTTAATTATCAAGGAAAATCACATGTTGCCTTGGGAAGAATTTGACCAAACTATCAACATGTGACCACAGATGCAGAAGATGGCCACTATGCTCATCTATTGTCCCACTCCAAAAATTCAGTCTTGTTCCCTTCCTTTGATTGGACTCTGCAGCCCAAGCATTCGTTGTGTGCAATTAATTTACAGCTTTACTAGCAGCTTTTGATTTTGGTTTGGGGTCTTTGGGTTTTGCTCTTTTTTATTGTCTTCTTTGCGTTACTGAGAATTAACTCCAACAAAAGCTGTGTAAGTTGTCTTTTGCTAAGCTTAGTCATGAGAGGTGTAGCCAGAGTGTGTATTTGGAACCGAGACCTAATATTTGGCTTTGAATTAGTTGAATGAATATGGGACATCATTTTTCTTGCTCAAATATTCATTTTCTTCTCATTCACAAGTTATGGTTATTCTACATTATTTAGGTAGTTATACAAACAATATCAGTCTTACTTCAGTCCCTGGAAAAATTATGGAACAAATCCTCCTGGAGGCTATCACAAGTCAAATGAAGTATGTGATTGGAAAAAGTCAGCATAGATTCATCAAAGGCAAACCATTCTTGACAAACCTAATCGCCTTCTATGACTGTGGGAATTATTCTCAACACAGACCAATATGATCAAAGTTGAGGTTACTTTATTCACGTTTCTGCCAGGGTTATATATGGTTTCTATCCTTGTATCCACACTACAATTAACAGCTATTGGT
>WUAM01000431.1:13956021-13986264 GCA_024336885.1 Actenoides hombroni
TAAACATGAGGTGTTATCACTGCTAGAAGCAGACACTGTCTGTGAAAACAGGCTGCTACCTTCAGAAAGTGCAGTTAGTTAGAAGAACTGAGCTAAAAAGTAAAATCACTGAACAAAATTAGTTCTGTTCTCACTCAAACCAGGACACATTGTTTTATTATCTTTGTCTTGAGCTTAATTTATTTTACATGGCCAAAGTGAAGATTGTAAATTGGAACACAGCTTGTTAGGCTAATTCATTGATTTTTAAATGAAAATTAATGATAATAGCTTTGAAGGTAATAATATCTTGGTATGATATTTGGTAGCTACTTGGATACAATCTGGGGCAGAGACTTTAATGGCAGCAAGCTTTCTTGCAAAAATCAAATAGAATTTTACCAACAATTTATAATACTGCCTTAAACGAAGCTGTTATTGTTTCAGTATGAAGTTGTACAGCACTTATAACTAGTACTTATTTTTACTACACATAAGGTGGTATTTTCCCTACTGTACTGTGCTTCAAATATTCCTGAATGAATGCATTCCTTCCTAGAAAGTTATATATTGTATATCTGATAGAAAAAGATACATATGGATTTTAAAATTTTTTTTAGGAGTCACTTCGGGTGCCATAGTGTCCTATCAAAAATCCAAAATCCAAATAGCATTTCCATACTCAGTATCACAGCATTCAACCTCAAGTTAAAGAATCTGACTATCATGCACATACACACATACACAATATCTAGCATAACCTAATTGCCTTTCTCATCTGTAATTCCAAGTAGTCTGTACAATTTTTACACCCAGTTGTTGCAATATTTTAGTGTGATCATGCAATTATCAAAAAGTCTCTTTCAAGATTGAAGATTAACTTAATGTCATTTCTGAACTACATGTAGTATTGTGCCCTAAGTGCCAAAATAGGAGAGACAATTTTATATCTACAGTAAATATAAATGTCAATATTAGCTGATTTTGATGGAAAAAAAAATAAATATCATCATTCTGATCTATTTCTGTCCTCTTGACATACTCATATATTTTCTGTAAACTTGTCATTATATGAGCCATGTCCCAAATCTGGAAGTGGGAAGAAAGAGAAAAGCCCAGGAAGCAGATTTTAATATTTCTAGTTCTGTAAAGTATATATATAAGGATTCCTGAACTGCTTCACACTTATTGTTGTTATTGATATCACATCTCTTTAAATTAAAAATATATTTGACTGGTATCTGACACAGTGATACAGGAACCAGTTATGTGTGGCTGGGCTACTGTCCCGCTGCCATCTGCAATGCCTCTTGCAAGCTTTCTGCTTGCACTGCAGTGTGGGATTTTATGGCAGAGTTTCTGACATGGCTATTTATGCATAGTTGACAACTACAGAATGTACTTAGCTGTGTGAATAACTGATTTTGTAGGCAAAGTGAAAAATTGGAAAATAGATATGTTTTGGGACATACTGAAATGAACGTGCCTCGTTTTTATTGCTGAACCAAAACGCTGCAGATATTTTGGTTTATATCAAATTAGCATCTGGTTATTTTCTTGTTCCTTTTTTTTTTTTTTTTTAATTTTTCCTCCTGTTGTTTTCATTTTTGTTCTCTTATACTTTGGTCCTTGAGAAAACAAAAGTTTCCATATGAGCAATACACTAAAGAACTTGAATTTGCCCTTGGATGGGCCCACTGTCCACATCTTTTCTTCTTCAACAGACCCTGCCTTTTCCCAAGTCTCTGTAACATCTCTGCCAAGCAAGAGTCAGCTGTGCTGTGATCAGTTGGGAGTTCTGCATGTGCTGATTGGTAAGTTAATCACTGATGATTGCTCATCTGGATGTGGCTAAGCTCAGCACATTTCTCCCTCACTTCTCCTTCAGCCTCAACACTATTGAACACATTGATGACCTCTTTCTCCTCTATCAAGCTGTTCTTTGTTAATCTCTAGGAACTTCATCTTGCTTGAGACATCAACTCAATGTTTGATTGAAATCTGTCTATGGGTACAAAAGCTTGCCAAAGATGGACTAAAAAGAGGATTATTGTATGGCCAGTTTAATTTTAAGTAGATTCACTGTCACAGAGTCATCTTGAAAGGACAAGATATTTTGTTTCCAAATTTCAGGATGAACCTTTTGTTTAAATGCACCTTTGTCAACTGAAAAGTTCACTGGTTGCCTGATGGCAATAATTTGTCGTTAATTCATGAAGTAAAATCCAGATTTTGATTGAATCTGATTTTTCATATTTAACTATCTCTTCAGAATCTAGTCCATTGTATGGAGCTTTTAATGTGAACATCTTAAAAGAAGTCTAGAAGTGTGACAAGTATACACAGTAGAATTATTTTAAGTAGTATTTCATACCAGCTGAAAAGAATTCCAGTGAAAAGGAAATGTAACTGATTAGTTGTAATAAAACATCTGATGGCTTTTTTAGAAGCAGCAGCAAATTCCCAATATTTAGGTAAGTAGGCTTGAGGAGAATGAAAGAAATCTTTCCAAGCTCCTGATACTTAAATCTTGTGCACCTCCGGGGACTATTCAACACATGCAGTATGATATCTCAAATACATGAAATGCAAGAAACAGGACATATTAAAGGTGCATTTCCTGTATAGCAGCAGAATCAGAGCTTGGTGTATTTCTGCTTCTTCATATAAGTGCGGATGGGATTCATGACCCTACTACCAAGCTCTGTTTCTCCTACCTAGTATTTGTCAGAAGGGGCTGTTGATTGTAAGTTTGCTAGGAAACTAAAGAAGCAAGAGTCTTTCAGATACTTCTAAAGAAGAAGGAGTCTTTCAAGTACTGATAGCAGAAACCAATATGGAGCCTTTAGTATTGTTTCTGGTGCACTGGCTACCCGGCTACACTGCAAAGCCTTCAGATTAATAGACTTAACTTATAGAAGCAAAGGGGACACTCACTGTGGTAAATAAAAGGTATCACTCACTTGGAGGGTTAAGTGAGGGTCTATGGATACCTTCTTAGAAAAAAAGCAGGGGCATTAACAAGCCTAGGATTTGTCTACTGTATGTTAGGCAGATTACCTGAGGAAAGCTAAAAATGGGATGTACAAGAATTCAAAATTGTCTTCATTGTGATTTTTATAAATTAGACAGCTAAAGTTCATTTAGTTAACTTTCTCTTTTCACTCTCTTCCTCTTGATTGAAGAACAATATTTCCAGGCCAGACAAACATCTCCCCTGTACACACACTATCTGTTTGGCTTACAATGAATGTCTGGGCAGCCTTAGATGTGCAAGATGCTCACTAATGCTTGCTCACTGCAGGTATCCCCTGTGTTGTCCCATGAAAACCTTCTTCTCTTGCTCCTGAGCAAAATACTGTGTACAGTGAAACTCTCACAACTCCACCTTGCAGAAAGGCTCTGAGTGTACAGCTGCTCTCTGCTTCCACTGACTTCTTTGTAACATGATGCCCATGAGACATTGTTTTAGGAAACACGGAGCAATTAGGAATTCCTAGCAGCCTGTGGTGAGTGCTAGATATACATTTACCTTTAGATACTATCAACTACACACAGTATGAAGTCCTTCTTGCAAAACATACATATTTTCAGGTACATGAGGAAGCTTGTAAACAATTTTCTGTATTCTCTAAAACTGTTTGTGTTTTTCTTCAGAATTTGAAGATTACTAAATAGTTAAAAGTCATGAGAAATGTAGGCAGAAAGAAGCTGGTGGAGGCCATGTTGATGAGGAGGACATTCACAGCTGCCCCAGGGAAGCTATCTACATTGAGAATATCCTTTGGGATCCACCTCTTTCAAAGAAGATTGCATATGAATCTTCATGGTGAGTGCAAAGAAACTGAGTCACAGGTTCACACTCACCAAAAATTGCTTGGTATAAGTATGAAAGCTTGATAGCTAAACCTGATTTTCTCCATGTGCTCTCCCAAGCCCTCAGTTCTGCTTTGTTAATAACCTGGCCTTACTGAACCAGGACTTGTACCTTGATTTTACCAACCTACATTGTCTATTCCCTGTTTAACCTCTCTCTTCTCTGTGATGTCCATGGAAATTGGTACCAATCTATTCATCCCTGTTTAGCTTCCTATATGCTTTAACCTAATTTATTCAACTTTCATTGAAAAAAACCTAGACTTGCCTTATCCCTGTCTCTCTTGATACTTTGTTTGCACCATGCTTTAACCCCAAGGCTTGAACAAGTGTTAAAGGTGCTTGGACAGAGTCAGAATGATCACAGAGACAAATATCAACAGGATTTGGGCACAGCTTACAAAGCTTTTTTGGCTAAAGTGGTCAGGGGAGCATTTTTGCATAAGACACATGGGTATTTTGCACATCTAAACCTGAACAACGAGAAGATCAAGGTGTTAAAGTGATTGCAGAGATCATGGGGAGGTTGATGAGATAAATTACAAAACCAGATTTAGTTGTGTAGTTCCACCTGGAAATACATATCTAGAAGTGATGCAATAACTCTGAAACAAGCCCCAAAAGATTATATGCCTTTATAAATTGAGATTTATGTAAGTTGTCTTCAACTGTGAAAAGTCACAGTAAAAATGAAAATAAAAAGACTTGCATATATAAGAAGGACTATGAAATTTGCTATTCAAATTTAAGCTAACATGACAATACATCTGCTAAATATCATAGTTGTGTTTTGCTAGTCTGAGACAGGATTTTTCCGAATCAGTTTTCCATGAAATCTTATTCATTAGTATCTACTGTTACCCCCTCAAAGAATGTTTTTTATTTGTTGATGATGTGAATTCTGCTTGTTTATAAATGTCAAAAACTCTGTTAGCCTTCAGCTAGAAGTTAATTTTCCTTCTGGCTGATTATGTGGCTTCCTACCACTATACTGAACATAACCAGAAAGGGTTTAATTGCTTAAAATGCAAAATGTCTGTGCATCCTGCTTCTCCAATATTGTAAAAATATTTCTGTAATTCTGTCTGTAATTCCAAATGTTTGGATCAACTTCTTTATATGATTTTATCTCATCAGTAGCTACTTTTAATGTTTTGTGGCTAAATAATGCCTCCCAAAAGCTGAGATCTGTTAGACAAGACACAGAAACATTTTTCCCAAAACAAGTTTGTTCTTAACAATATATTAAATAGCGGTGAAGCTTTTCATCAACACATATGCAAAGGCAACATCTTCAATAAGATCACTGAATGATTTTGTGCAGATTTCAAAATAGTTTTATTATACTTCTAAAAAAACTTCAGGGCTGAGTTGGAGAAAGGGAAGTGAATGCTCTCAGGAAACATCTATTCTTTGTTGCTCCTAAAAAATTCAAAAGTTGGCATATTTTAATTCAAAATAAATTTTGAAAAGTTATAGACAACTGCCATATAAAAAATGATGGAAATCTTGCTTTACTAACTGTCCTCTTAAACGTATGTGTTTGCTCTAATAATTAAAAAGATACATAATTTGGAATATATTAGACAAAATGATAAATCACAAAATCAAACCAACATTGTGTTTGGTATAGAAGATGATCTCTTCCATCGTAAAAGCATCTCCTATGAAAAAACACACTAAAAAAACCATGTACAAATCTTTACACCTTCTTACTTTGGCCTCAGGGGTGAGACTACAAGTCAGGGTATCTGAGCAATGCTTGCTGCCACAAAGTAAGAGACTTACGCAAGTCGATACAGTAAGGTCATGACTCACACAAGGAGCACACACACCTCACAAAAATGACTGATTTCCCAACTGCTGTCACTTTGGGATGCTCAACTGAAACCAGATTCATGGCTATTCACCGAAATTGTAGAACCAAAACAGTTGACTAGGTTAATCAGAAAGTTAGGAACAAATGTTTCAGGGTGGAAGAATTTCTGTTAGTTTTAACTCTTTTGGTGCCTATAGAGGGGAAAATGAAATACCATCAGTCTTAAAAAGTAGCTGAAAAAATTATTATCTCTTACAAAATCTTAGAACAGTATCTTGTTGTTGGGTACCATTCTGTGTAGAAGTAACTGGTATTCAGAGCTTTATAGGTAAGTTTTAAGAAGCAGAGAAAATTAGTGTCATGGGTTAATGGAAACCACCTACAAGGGATTTGTCTGATAGCTTAGGTAACTTGATGAAAGGAATACTATAAAGGTCAGAATCACAGAATTGCTATGGTTGGAAAAGACCTTTAAGATCATCAAGTGCAAACATTATCTAACTCTACTGGTGCCACTATTACACCGTATCTAGACAGCTTTTAAATATATCCAGGGATGGCAATTCAGCTGCTTCCCTGGGCAGCCTGATCCAGTCTTTGATAACACTTTTGGTATAGAAGTCCTAGGAGAAAGTGGTCCAGCAACATGCAAGGAAAGTTTTTTTTCATTCTGGGTTTTAGACCTGCACTGAGGGGGATAAGTGGATGGCTTGTTTCACAGACAGCAATTCTTAGAAGTCTAACTGAAGCTTAAAATAGAAATTATACACCCCTGCTCCATGTTTGCAGGTACAGGGAAGCAAAAAAGGAAAAAAGAAAATGGGAAAAAGAGAAAACATGCAGTAGTACCACACCTTAAAATAAAAACTTGTTCCCTTGACAATTCCAAGTATCACTTATAACACATTCCTTGTGACTCCACTGAGAATATTTGTCTGATAAGCATATTCTATAAACCAGAAATATATATTATACTTAAGACCAGGATATAATATCAGATTTTCCTACTGATATAATGCGTTAAAAAAAAAAAAAAAAAAAAAAAAAAAAAAAATTCAGGGAAGTTAAAAAAAAAACTTACAAGTGTTGGTAACTACTAGAACTGTCATCTTGCCTGTATGGTAAGAATGTATTTCTGGGGAAATAAAAGAAGGTTACAAAGTAGCCTAATGAATGCATCCATTTGCTTTTAGCTTGAAGGCTAAATGCAAACTTGGCTTGTAAACCAGAAAACTTGTTTTAATATAAACAATATATACAAAATATATACAAATTTATATACAAAAAATATTTAAAAATATAAAAGATTTTTTAAAAGCCTTGTAGAGAATCAAGTAGCCAGAAATTCATGATTGTTGTATATTAACTGAACTCTGAATTTGAAAATATGCAGGTTTTATGTTTGTTTGGGAAAAATAAAAACATCCATCACAGACTGATACAACACTGGAATTCAGTGTCTTATCTACCAGTATACTGACTTCATGTTTATCCATGTTTAAAATTTTTTTTTTGGGTAAGCCTAATTGTGTTTTACATTGAAAAAAAAAGTAGGAAATGTGTGCCATTTTGTCTTAACTTTCTAATTCTTTAGAGAGTAATTGGTCTTTAAACATAGGGAGAAAAAATAACAAAAAAAAAAAATTATATATTTTAGAGCCTGATATAGCCAAATCAAAGGGATTAGCTATGTCTGCAAATCAAGCACATACTTTCACACCATCCTTGATGCTCAGTAAATTATCTTGTAGCAAGTTCCATTTAAAGTTATGAGGGGCATTTCACTCAGCAGTGCCTAGACCTAGAGCTGTAAACTATCCAAGCTATCAGAAGAACAGAGAATTAAAGAAATGGCCATATTTCATCTGTTCTCTCTCAAAAAGGCAAGAATCTTGAAATTGCTGGAGAAACATCTATAAGCATAATCCAAACATTAATTATTCTGAACACATCAGAGAGTACTGGGCTAAAATCTACACTTTCCCCTAATTTGTGGCTGTCTCAGTCTGGACTTTTGGATTGAGTTTACTCCTATTAAGTGCATTACAAACTGGAGATGATTAAAACATCGCTTTTAAATCTTAAAATTAATGTTTATATATATATGTAACTAAATCTTCTATCTTTCTTCAGACATAAACTAACATCCATTTAAGTAAATTTATTTTTTCAGTTACCAAGAATCAGAAATGTACTGGGTAGTTAGGCCTTGGAGGTCCTTGTAGACATATTTGACAGTTTCCTCAGAAATTCCTTAGACTGTCTAAAGAGAAATATCCATGTATGTATCAAATCCCAGTATAATTAATCTAGGAAAACCATGCACACTTGCGTGACTCATTCTTGCATGGGGATATATTGATTTGTGGACATGTATTTAGGAATAAAAATCTAAATTGGATTAAGAGAAAATTTTAATTATATTTTAATTAATATTGAATGGTAGTATTTATAAATTTTTCCCAAAGCAGAACAAAAAATTCTTTAGTGTATTTTCATTTGTAAAGGACCATGCAGCCTTTCATATAAGGATCTGAGTTTAAAACATAGATTCTGTTGTTGCTGACACTTTTGTTCCCATAGAAGAAAAAACAAATCGTTATTAAATTCTGGTATCAAAAATTATTCATATATTGCTTCATAAGTAGTAAGTCCCCATGTACTAAACTGAAATTATCTCAAAGTTCTTGAAATACTTTAGATTTGAGACAATAAGGATAATAAATAGGTCTGGAGAAGTCTTCAGTTTCTGTACACATTTTGTTATGGGCTGTTTCTGTCATCCTGAATGGATGTATGCATACGAAGCTACACAGAGTCATTAAGAACAGTAAGGAAAAGAAAGGATATTCCCTTTTTAAGGGGCACTTTGGATAGGAAAGAGTTTGGAAGGACATTTCTGGAGCTCCTATCTGGCTTCCTTACCCCACTCACTCTGCCCAAATAGTTTTTCTCCTGTTTCCCTTTTCCTGGTGCCCACTCTAGCACTGACTGAACATCTCTCCATTGGCGGGGAAAGAATTCTCTTGTCTGGAACACCATGCAGTTTTGTAGTTATGGCAGTCCTTGGGGAGATGGAAATTTAATTCTTCTGAGCAGGACTGCAGCCTGAAGCTGTGCCTCCCTCACCTTCCGGGTGGGCATTCTGGCCATTGGACTCTTAACTGATAAAACACACCATATCTTACTTTTCAGCCTTCTTCAAGCAGGGTCACAACACAGAAGTATTAATCAGATTTTAAACAATATATGAAGACTTATCTATATGTCTACTGTGGGAAAATAAACATGCTTCTAAGTCCTTTCTCAGGTAGGCTCTCATTGTGCTGGCTGCCATTTCCCATGTCCTCTACGCATAAGACTGAATAGTAATTCCTATCACAATAGTGTTTTATATATATGAAAGTATTATTTTTGGATATGAATTTTTCCAGAAATGAGCTCTGGGAAACAGAAAGTTCTACCTGACATTTTGAATAAAGACAGTTCAGCTGAACAGAGTGTAAAAAAATATGCTTGAGAAATTATGAAAGTGTTTTTGGAACTCAGAATTATGTGAGAGCATGGAAAGTGCTTATAGTGAGATAAATTAAAATTAAAATTAAACCTTAATGGATATCACATGCAGGGCATGGTTAGTGTATGCTTCACCATATTTTTAACTTAGCACCTGAGGTGTTCCAATAAGCAAGGCTGCATAGAACATCCATGACTAATGTAGATATCTAATGAAAAAAATTGCCAGTGGTGTACATGAATTATCTGCAACACTCCACTCCTATTCCCTGCAGCTGTTCTTAAATGTTCACAGTTGTGAAGCCTCACACAGTTTTACAGCGTGAAATTAGGGTTTTCCACTTGCCCTTCTGCAGATGGTTCTGATCCAAAACAGATCATACTCTGTGACTCCAAGGTTGGGATACATCTGATCTAATTTCAGACGTCTGCAATGAGATACACATGAGTCATTAGGATGAGGTAAATCCCACCATATAAATATTTCTTTAATTCTGTTGACTATAAAGAATGTCTAATATAAATTGTTCAGTGACAAACATTTACTTAAGGAATATGAATTTCATTGCTACTGACTTCAGTACATTTGCATCAAGGACAACTGTCCATGTTTGTTTTCTGCAAAACAATTGAAAATACATGCATGATGTAGGTGTGCTCTAAGCTATAACCAGACAGAAAGGAACATTTTCTTCACAATGATGACATGCTTATAGGGTCAGATTCTTACTATTGTAAAGTGTAAGTAATTTTGCAGAAGTCACTAAAAGAAAACTGCTATAAAACATGCACAACAAAGTGTGCATGAAACAGGTCTGTTGTAGTTCTGAGGTGCATAATAATTTTCTTGCTGGTCAGATTGCCTGCTAAGGTAAATACCTTATTTTTTAATGCAGTATTTTATTTAGAAAATGAAAATGTGTATTTTTCAAGACATTTCCATTTAAATCCATTACATCTATGGAGTCAAAAGTCTACAGTTTCTCAAACTTTCTGCAATCTATTGATACAACCTCATACACTTACTGTATAAATTTACTAATATGAATATTTGTATAGTCATATATCAGTCTAATTTAAAGTTACATTTTGTATACCATTTTTCCTCAAGTCTTCAAATGTTTTAGAATCAAATTCCTATTGTTCTCAATATCTATGATTTTGCTTATAGCTTCTTTCACCTATCAAATTCACTAGTCAATTAACAGTTTAGTTAGTATGTGCATTCTTTAATTAAACAGATAAGTAACTTTTTCCTCAGACCTGGGAAAACTGGAGGGAGTTCCATTTTAGTTTTATAAAACCCAATTAAGTGAAAGGAAAATTAGATGTAGGTTGTCTACCTTCTTAAGTTCCCTCTCAGCTTGCCTGTCTCTGCTTTGATTTTTACAATTACATTAAAAATAAAGTTAAAATGGACTATAAACCAAAAAACTCTCTTTATAATTTACTTCTAGGAAATAAGATTTTGAGAAAATGGAAACAGTCTAATCCAGAAGATCAGAAAAGCTGTCTCTCAGTTTTATGAAATTTTAGAAAATCTAATAAAATTAGGAAATTAATACAATTTAACAGCTGCATGGATGGTCCAGAACCTGAAACAGTTTAGAATAAATGACAGTTAATACTAACCTCACTATGTAAATATTATGTTACATTATGAATATAAAGGTTATATTTCAAAATACTCTCAAGCTTAGCAAAAAGCTTAGCTCCACCGATGTCTTCCAAGGGAAGAAGACAATACAGGGTGTGTCAGCAAAGAAAGGTCGAGAAGAACATACATCTGCAAACCACAGACGCCACAGGACATGCAGCCATGAGTAAATTTACCCAGCTGGCAGAAAGCAAGTTCAAATCAAGACCAAAACTGCCAAACAAAATTATTCTGGTTCAGATAGATAGTTCCAGACCTGAAGCTGTCCCCAAACTGTTCCCAGATGTCCTAACTCTAGTCAAATATTTCATTGTGGAGCCATGCTGTGAACCCTCTCAGGCTTGTTTATTCAGGGCTCCAGAGGGGCAGATGAATTCCAGCAACTTGGAAGGGTACATCTGGAGAGGCATATGAGGCACAGAGCTGCTCCAGGACATTCCAGTTTAGATTTTACTAGAACGAAGGCAAGTTTCAGGGAAAGATAATAATACTTAGGCATACGTTCACACAGAGTACAGTTCCAAAAGTAGTTAAATTACATTATTTCTGTGCATTTAAATTACATTATTCTTGTAAGGAGACAGCTAATGGGTGAGTTATGAAATAGTTATGAAATAATTCTCTGGTATATATATAGTGAAAGTACTCTGCACAATAAGAAAATGTGTGTTACAGCATCAGTATTAATAATGGTCTGTACCTTTCTCACATAGGATCCGAAGCATAACTGTTCTTTTCTGGTGAGAACTAGTCATTAAATCAGTGTAGCACTGCATTCAAATTAGTAAGCACACCTCATTTCAGCAGTCCTCCTGCAATTGCTTCATAATGATCATACTGAAGTAAGATTACTGAAGTGCAAATAAATTCTGTCTAAAATTTTCCCCCGTTTGTAAAGTTGTGATAAGAAAATGTTTTCAAATGGATTTGAACTATTAGTACAGGTAAAGATGGACCTGGTGGAGAATGAAAAGGTCCAGAATGTAATTTGTGGCTTTTAAGTTTATATATATATATATATATCAGAAAATGTCTGCATTAAGTATTTCTACAATATCTGTCACAGCTGCTATTCTGGGTGGCCAACTGAAACAGTGGTTGCTGTTGCTGGAGTCATCTCCTGAATACGTCTTCTTTCACCACTGTGCAAGGCAAATGCACAAAACCAAGCTGATTACTAATGTATTGAAAGATCTGCAGCATTTCACTGGTACCCAAACTTTTGTTGCTGATGTTGTGGGTTTTTTTCCCACAGTGAACTTCTGTCCAAATAAAATATTTTCTCAAAAAGAGGCAGATATCAAGGTTTTTAGAAGAAATTGGGAAGACAGACTAAAAAAAGTTGAGTATATGACTATTCAGAGGTTTCATCATAAAACTTTTTCTACTTGTTTAATGCAACACCTGCATTCAAATGTTTTTTGTAAAATGTATTCCCAGATGCAGGGGTGTAAATTATTAAAATTATTGAGAAGGATGACTCATTGTCTTGCATTCTCAAGATTGTGAGATGCATAGGCTGATTAACCTGATTCAGAATGTCTATATGTAAGTATATAATATATATATGTAAGCTACTGTAAGTTTGAAAAAAAAAATAAAAGCACGGTTATCAATACTTAACATAGTGAGAAAATATGTTCTTTTTCAAATTGGATATGATTTCTTCTATTATGGGCAAAGAAGAATAGCATGATCAATGCAATTTGTGACCATTTGAGATTTTGAGAGCAACCACTACCATTAGGGTAGGGAAATTCAAACAATCACTGCATGCATGACAAATGTCATCTGGTCTTACATGTCTGTGACATTTGCCAAACACCAGAGCTTTGGTATTAAAATGATAAGGGAAACTTGTGGAGAGACGGTGGATTACACTGTTACTAACTACTAATTTAAAAATCTCCTGAAACCCCAGGTGATACTAGTGGCTACAACATTCATTCTTTGCTGTACTGCAGATATTGTGGGGGCAAGGCAAGGAGAGTAATAAGGAGGATGTTTAAACTGGGGTAAATAGGAGTGTTTCCACATTCCTGGGTCTGGATGTATATACGATTTGCATCCTGATAATCTATCAGGATGAGGTCATGGTATGTACCATTTCCCTGGGGACTCTTCCGTAAGGAGATCTGAGGTTGCAGGTCTGCAGGTCATAGGGTGGGCCTGTGTTAGATCCTAGTCTGAAGAGCCATGTGCCAAGAAAGCAAAATAACCTAGAGTATGCATCGGTTTTGCAGCTGAGGCTGAGCTATCAGTACTAACTTTTATTTAAAGGAATTAAGGACTTTGTAAAGGCCCCTGCTGGGCTGGGAGCCTGATGTAATGATCTAGCCATATGTCTGGCTGTCATCGACTCCCGAGTTCTGATCTGGACTTTGATGCTTGTGGCCTCTGTGGTCTTGGGCAAGTTGTTTCTGTACTCTGTGCCTGCAGAAGAGAACAGTGATACTTCTCCTCATAGAGATGTTATGCAAATTCATTAGTGACTGTTTGTGAAGGGCTTTGAAGTAGAAAATCACTCCATAATTGCTAAGTATTATTTAATAGCTCTTTTATAGTAGGCATTTCCTTTTGAATTACCCTGCTTGATGTTTCATTAAAATGACATCATGCTCACTTGCAAATTATAGTGGTGGGTCATGTGCTTGCCAGTATAATGAAGTATGAAAAATTATACACATTCCCCCTAAATAAATTAATTTGCAAGAAGTTATCACTACTGAGGTCGGACTGTAGGTCTCTGGTTTCTCACACCAAGGACACTAGCCATATACTGAGTCTCATTTATTTTTATTGATTTTTGTAACATTAATTTGAAACTGCTCTTTTCATCAATACCATCCAGGGCTTTTTGTCTTCTTAGAGTAAATAATATTATTAGTCTCTGTGTGATCTATAAATACCAGAGGCTGAAACAGAACTATCACTTAAAGTAACTGCACTTTGTGCAAGACCAGCAAATAAAGAAGGAGAACATGTCAAGAAAGAAAAATAAAGGTTGTGCAACTTTGCACTGTCATGGGGAAATGACAACCTTTTGGCCCTTATGCTGTAAATTTATGAAGATAGGCATAGGAATGCTGTGAAGGGACCATCTAAAACTCCTACTCCAGTATATGTCATGGTTTAGGCTCCAAAGCTGCGTCTGCTATGCTGGACAAGAGTGCCTTGTGCTCTTATTCCCCCAATACACCCCATCCAGGGAGCTGTAAATCCCTCCATGTGTGTCCAGGTATTCACCTGGAAGAGCACCTATACAGTTAGGGGGTAGGGCTCAGGCCTTGGCTCAATGTGCAGCTATCTGTGGTCAGGGTGAGCATCTGGGATCTAGGACTTCGGAAAGCACCATGTATTCCACAGTTAGAGTGGCACTGGGAGATAGACAGGGCCTTTTGTAATTCAGCATCCAACAAGATTTATTTTCTAAACTACAAACAATGCTATGCTACTTTGATTCAATTATATAATTCAAGATGTCCAACCTTACCAAGCACTTAAAAAATGTTAATATTATTTTTGTCCATATCTTTCTAATACTTATACTGTATCTTAGCATAATAACTCAATAGAACCGGCTTTTAGGAAATGAAAACCATTTATTGGACTCATAAAAATGTGATTTTTGGCATGTGAGTTTATTGCACTTTGGCTCATAAGTAGGAAACATCTTCAAGTTATCACTTCACAAACACGAGTTTCTATAAATAGCTACAAAACTAGGAAATCTTTCAGCAGAAATATAAAGATACAAAATAAAGTATGTAGTTTTGCATACTTTTCCTAGAATTTTTTCACTATTCCTGTATAAGGATTACATCTAGTAGGACAAAGAGTAATTGTCAATGTCTGTATTCTCAACGAAAAGGAACATAACAGGGAAATTTCACTATGGATGAAAAGGCACATACTTGGGACCTGCATTCCTCAAATGAAAACTGATATTCAGAAGAGATAGCAAAACTTAATGTTCTGGAGAGTAGAACATGCAGCTAAGTGTCTATGGCACCAGTGAAGCAGGAAAATATCTGGACATATATTTGCCAAATAACTGTTATTTGTGAAGGAGTGACTCCAAACTCGTATCCTACTGCTTTGGCATACTGAGTGATCCAAAAAATGAATACTCACACTTACCCTGGTCTTAATCTACTGTATGTAATTAAAGTAAAGATCTTAAAGAACATTTTCGTAGTAAATTAAGAAAGAATTATTTTTTTTTCAGCGTTATGCTGTATCTTTCTTGTTATCCCCAGCTAGTCTGTTGTATTTTTTTTAAATACAAATGCATTGAATGCAGAGACAAATGGAAGAAACAGTGGAGCTGGAAACCTAAAAGTGAAATTTTTTGTTTATTTCCTAAGATATAAAAAAGATTCAGGTAGTCATTAACATTCAGTTGCTACAATTAACTTTTGCTCCCTCAAATCGCAAAAGTGAGTTGAATATTCCCCAGTTCTGTATGGGGCCGGAGGGAACCAATGACACAGAGAGAGCTCTGCGTAAGAAGCAGCTCTGAGTATTCCAATGAAAGCCTTGCTTCCTTGGATGGTCGAACATGACTGTCCACTTTCCTTTTTCAGAGAAAAAGAAAAAGAGTCTTTCACATATAGCTCCTCTTGGAATTGAGCTTCCCTTCCTCTATAGCCAAAGAGACTGTCCTCTCTATGCAGGCTGATGGCAGTGGTGTCATTCAGAGCCCTCAGGAGCCTGAGACTTCATTTGGCAGTCAGAAGTAAGACCTTGGACAAATCAGTGGTACAGCCATTAAGATATCCCAGTTTTCCTGTGCTATTGAATTCAAAATAATTAGTAAGTCTTGTAATTGAGAAATGGCAGATGAAAAGTATTTGTGTGCCCTGTTTAGAGTTGGCATTTCTTTATTTGGCATGTGATTCCTCCTGAATAAAGGGAGAAGCTCTCTTTGCCTGTTAAAGTGCCTCACCTAGTCTTCACATAGCAAGAGATTTTGTCTCTTTCTGTGTAAGTTTACTAAACATTTTCCTTATGAACAGCTGTTGCAATCATTATAAGGGATAAAACAATAATTCTTTAGAATATAAGCATTCACTCTTTTGAAGTTTGTTTATTATGGATGTTAGAATACAAAGTCTGCTTTGCTTCTTAATGAAATGTCCATGTTGCATAACCATCAGTTATTCAAAATTATTTCAGGTCATACTCAGTTTAAAAATTAATTGAAAAGAAATTAGTCCCACAAGGGTAGAGCTCTGAGTTGCAGTTTTGACTGACAGTAGGATAAAAGACTGTGAATTTAAACATGTCACCTTTAAAAGCATTTTATATGTTTAAAATTTTTCAACTTGCCACAAGCATATATGGTTTTATATTGAATCATAGAATCATAGAATTGTTTATGTTCGAAAAGATCATTAAGATCATCGAGTCCAACTGTTAACATGACATTGCTACATCCATCACTAAACCATGTCCCTCAGCACCACATCTACATGTCTTTTAAATACTTCTATGGTTGGTGACTCCACCACTTCCCTGGGCAGCCTGTTCCAGTACTTGACAAAACTTTTGGTGAGTAAATTTTTCCTAACATTCAATCTAAACCTACCCTTGCACAAATTAAGGCTGTTTCCTCTTGTCCTATTGCTTGTTACTTGGGAGAAGAGACCAACCACCACTTGACTACAACCTCCTTTCAGGTAGTTGTAAGGAGCAAGAAGGTTCTCTCCCCAGCCTCCTTTTTTTCAGACTAAACAACCCCAGTTGTTTCAGTTACTCCTCATAAAGGAGAGGTCACTAAGTTGAAGAACAGAAAAATCAGTGACTCCTTAAAAAGCTGCAATCACATCACTTGGACTAAGTTTTAATATTTTGTTCTATTGTTTTGCTTTGTCATCTTCCTCTTTCCCCAATGTAATCTCCATTAAAATACCCTATGTCCAGACCTGAGATTGATTTAAAGATGCTCCATCAGCCTTAGGATTTAGAGAAGTTCTGCTTTAACTGAACAACTGTGGTGAAGAGTCAGGCTGAGGTACTCAGTTTTTGACAGTGATCATGACGGACAGTCAGGCTTTCCTTTTAGGGATGCTGGCAAGACTGACTGAGGAAAAATCTTTCTCATTACATCTTTAAGAATACACAGTGTAAGCACCTAGAAATAAGATGTTAAATGAAGATGACATGGGAAAAGTAGCACATAGGTGAGTACTTTACCCTATGACATTAGTATTCTGGGTAGGAATTCTCCAAATGGCTAGGGAGTGTTTTACAGACAAAGTTAACACACACATAGCACAAACAGTGATATTTTCACTAGCTGTTCATGTCTGAGTCCAACAGAAAATATATCTACAAGTGTTGGGATTACACTTTGAGTTAAGACTCCTAGAAAAGAGAGATGAAATCAGTGGATGATCTGCCTTAGTGGACCTGTGGCTCAAGCTGAGAAAAGCAGAAAAGGGTCATAAGCAGAAAAGAGAAGATGCTGGCCAAAGGATTAAACACAGACAGGAAAAGTTTATAAGCCATTTATTGTGCTGGAGGTTTCATTTGATTGTGTTGTTTTGGAAATAGTGTGATTGTTTGCTCTAATATAATGTGCAAAGGCAGTATTAGGTAGAAGTAATAGGTTGAAATGTTCTGAGAACTGTTGTGTCACCTTACAGATAAGCACTCAGTTAATAGACATAGGGAGATCCATGATTGTTGAATAGGAACAATGTAATTATGGCAGTCATCCAAGACCAAACAAAAGGATGGGGATATGGTTTTAATGGCTTACATTTGAAATAGTTGGTTTCCAGCTCTCAGACAAAAGGGAAAGAGAACTGGAAAAGGCCACCCTGGAGAAGACCTATGGCTGGTTCAATTCTTGTAAAGTTCATAAATCTTGACATTTCAATGAAAAAGACACGGGGTGATTTACAGTGCACACATATTTTCCCAGTGGCTGTAATAGCTATATCTGTCCTTGGATTTCGTAACTTCAGTGAGTGTGTTTCACTTCACAACTGACAAGAAAAACTAAACGTACACATGTTGTCTGATACAATGGCTCAGTTGACAAGCAGTCATTCACCACATTTCAGTGACTTGGTTTCTTTAGATCATGTGACCATGCCCTTTGAGTGGTAATTAATACCTCACAGGTAAAAGCATTTGTGTGTTTTACTTCAAAGTGTTCATTTCAACCTTAGATATGAAAGAACTGCCATTTAGTATTGAATTAATTGGAAATATGAGGGTTTAGGCACTCAGATTTCTAAAGAGAGGGAGAAGTTGTGACTGCAGACATTTTTCCTGCATCCTTCTGTAAGTAGTCTGGGAACCTGATCCATCAGACGATGACTTGTTTAGTTTCCCTTTGGCTTTAGAAGGCACATTTTTTTTCAGTGTAAAAGCAGACATGATGAGGAAAGTTTGGTGCATGCCCAGGCCATGCCCCGTATGGAAACAGTAAGTAATTGGGGTATATTCCAGCTCCAAGCCAGGAATTCAGCAGCACCTCTATCCCTGCTAGTATAGGCACAGTCTCTAAGAATGAAAAGCATCATTGTTTCTTCTGAGACATTTGGCAGAGCACACTGAATGTGGCTAAATAGTGTTTCCCCCACCACACAAAAGCAAGACAAACTTCCTAAGAAGTGGTATTGGTTAAATGCTGGGAAGTCAGTGACTGACTAGGGCAAGAACAGGCGAATTCATAGTTCTGTAAGCATGTAAAAACCAGAAAATTAACAATGAGCCATTTCTTTTTCCTCAGTTGAAGTGTACTAAGCAAGTGGAAATTGAGAACTGTTAGAGTCATGCCAACGAAGAGGCATCACTACATTGTAAAATTATGATCTAAATCAGCAGTTACTTTAGAGGTTGAGTGTATCCTGAATATATCTGAGCCTTGGCTTCTCTCAAGAAGCAAAGAAAAGTTAAAAATAGGTTATCTATATAATATGCACTTAAAAATGGGAATGAAAAAATCCATCACTAGATTAGCATGTGTTCATACTATAATTTGTTTTAAATATTGTCTTCAGTTCAGCGTTGAACTGTTTCCAAGACTTTTTATGAAAATATGAAGACAGAATTAAAGTGGTATCAAGAAAACCCCTAATAGGTATCTGCACTTTATGATGGGGACAAACATGAGCTAGTGTGAATGTAAAACCTGTGTCATTGTATTAATTTGATGCTGAGCCCCCCAGCCTTAACTCTATATAGTCTTTCATTTAAATAAATTTCCTTCTCCTACCATATGCTCACTGCTAAAATAATTTTTCCTTCACTGGTAATGATTTTGAATCTGATCTAAAGCTTGTCAGAAGCAGTAAGAGTCTTTTGATTGAAATCAGATCTTGGAGCTGTAATTTTGACAATTTTATGTAAAGAAAATTGACAGATGACCACTGTTGTAGCAGAAAACTGCTCAACTCACACAGTTTAAATCAAATCAGTATCAAAGTGTTTTATTTAATTATTAATGCCATGTAATTAACCAACAAATGGCAAGCTATCCATTCAGGATCGATAACAGGAATAGAACAGATAAATCACAGTACTGGGGTCATACCAAGGCTTAGTAAACAATTAGAAATTTCTAAAATCTATTCCTAAATGAATCCCCACAAGTTCTAATAGCAACACACACATGAACACACACACAAGCACACACACACAAAGGTAAGTTTGCATGCCCCAGACTGTGTAGGTCACCATCACTGCGGGGTTCTTGACTTCTGTCTGTGGGATATGTGGCTTCTCCAGCATCAGGTGGGGCTCTGGAACTCCTGACCACCCACTGACCGACAGGGGATGAAAACACATTCAGTGTGTCCCCATGGGGCACCCTGCACAGATAGCTCCTATCTGGGTGCAGGCACCTGTTGGACAATGCTCTGTCAGGGCTGAACAGAGATTGCAATGCTATGGACCACTTGTTTCACTGTCAAACCTGGTTTCTCACTTTCCTCTTTCTAATTTTGCAAATTTGCTTCCTGCATTTACACTTCTTTCCAGGCAATGTCTCTTACCTCCCCCTGCCCTCTTACAAAAGTCTGTGTAATCTCCAGCTGCAGTTTAATTTGACTGTTGATCATCCTCTTGTGCAGCATTATCTTCCTAGGAAAAGCCCCTCTTAGGCAGCACGATGTCTTCCACTCAAGCATGGTTTATTCTCGCTTCTAGGCAACTCCTACACAGACTATTTTACCAAAAGGATGCCACATGAATTCGCTAGCAGTATGTATACTATCTATATGAAATATCTCCTCATACAGTCATTTACATCAAAGACACCATATGAGACAAGCTCCACAAAGTTCTTAAGCCTCATTTTAATGATAGTATCTACTTCAATTGAAAGACTGTAACAGAATCACACTATTTTCATGTGTATAAACTTCATTCTAACTTTCAGCCTAAATGTATTTATAGTGAGTCAGAAAAATTTGCTTCTGGGCTACCATTGCATTTTGCGACACACAAATGTTCTGCTCCTTGGTGCTTTCTCTCTTTCTCACCATGTATACAGAGACAGCAATCTATATCACAAAATTAATTACAGAAATGTTGAGGTGCAGGGACCTCTAGGGGTTCTTCTGCTACTATCTCTGGTGGAAATTAGGACAATTGTATCAGGGCAGCCTAGGCATAGCTTTGAAAACCTCCAAGAAAGGAGATTCCACAGCCTGATGGGGCGTAAAGGCCAGGAATGGCTCAGCCATTGGTTTACCTACTGGACTTGGCAAGTCAGATCCTTTAGATGTAATACAGGGCCCTGCTGTCTCAAGGCTGCACAGATGCAGCCTTCTGAAAATGCTGGTGATGAAGCACATTACAAAACACATTTACATTTTGTTTAGTATGAAGTGCCCTGAGGCAACTCTTGACATTGTGTCATTCTGCTGAAAGGATTTTGAAGAAGCTTGCAAGAGGTATTAGCTTATTCCTCAACTGTAAGGAATTTGAATATAAATCATTTATACTGATAGTGAAAAAGTGACTTTCAGTCAGATTACACACATTTGTCCACGTGATAGATGTTCACAACATCCTGAGTAGGTAGATGCCTGATTCACTGCCAGAGCAGACAGCAGTGTACTGATTAAGTCTTTGTGTCTTTTTCTCAGTCATGCATTAAACATGTGTCTTTCAAATGAAATATTCCCCTGCATTGATATTAGCTTCCTGAGGGGACAGATGTGTTAGGCTTAGGGTTGCGTTTATTCGCAAAGGCAACATTCAACAGGCACAGGACATGAAAACGTCTGGACAGTCATGTCTCAGTCAGAAAGAAGAAATTCTGTTCCTGAGTTTAAAGGTTCAAGATTTTTTTGTACTAGCCCAAAATTCACTTGCAAGTGCAGGCTGTTTCTACCTAATTTTTAGAATGGGGAGAGAAGAGGTGGAATGAACACAATTGTATCAGTATAATGCTTCTCCTATTTACATGTTCAAAATAGGTGTGTTAAAATCTATGCAGGGATAAATATTTACTAAAAGAAAGTAAAGGGAAAACAAGTGAACCTGTAACTACCTTGTTGTATTAAATAGTGCAATTCGCTTGCTTTCATTATATGTTTTTATCACAGAGACCATGCCTTTGTCATAGTCTTAAATGTCCCATATTTTTGCATTGCATATATTGATAACCCTCATTGTAGTCAAAAAAACCTGTCATTGACTTGGCAATGGTAGACCACGTAAAAAGTCAGGATAGCATTTTTAATTAATAGAACTTTCCTCACTATGCTGAAGTGTTCTACTGTGTTGCATTATCAATAAGAAGTAAGAGTAAAGCCTCCCACTCCTGCAAAACTTAACTATTAATACTCTCCAAGCAGGATAAAAGTGCAACTAGTGAACAGCATACTGTGGAATTTGATTTGTTTGTTGACTTTCAAATGGAAGCCTGCAGCCACATATAACTGCTTTGGTTTATGTTTCCTATGTCTTTCTGTGCTGTCTGTCTATCCAAGTCTCTTTCAGATGTTGTATTTCCATGCTCTGAGGCAACTCTGAGTAAAAAGTCCCTGATGTGCATCTTAGTCTCATTTTTGTGACTTACATCCAGTTGCTAGCAATGGAGTTTCAAAGCATATACTGAAGTCATTTGGGGGCAGCTAGCAGCAGCTCTCAGAAACCTCTCTCTTGTGGTCTATGGTCTCATCGTGTTTGAAGGATTTCTCTGTCTCTCAAGTGCACCAGATGGACTTTTTGCATGTAAATTCTCAAGCTCTCTTACAAAACACTCCTATTCAACTGCTGCAATATGTTATTTCATTGGCAACAGTGATCTGGACATTAGTTAGCAGTATTCTTTTTGGCAGGAATTAGGCTCAAACAGTACCCTGTTGAATGACTGACCTCTGCTCACCCCTAGAATAACAGGATGTTGTATCTGTGTGAGTTGTATCATTGAAACTGATATTTAACGTGTTGTGTTGCAGGCCTTGTGTCACAGATGCACTTCTCCTCTCTGCATTGCATCAATTTCCAGGTATCTGGAAGGCCAGATTTTGTAGTCAGTGATCTCTGAACTTATCTAATATAATTGACACAGGAATCAGGTACCTTTTCTTCTCAGGAAGGTTGAGGGTGTGGCTGGGATCATATTTTTCTGGAGATTATCAAGTGTCCTGTATATAGTCCAACTAACAGAATTCCATTCTGCATTTAGTTTGTCTCCCCACTTTATACCAATTCTCTAAATTTAATGAGATTTGGGTATTTTTCTTGAAGGTTCATGATTTTTTTGTACTATTTTTTTACTTAGGTCTGTCTCATTTTCCACATTTGGATATGGGATTCCTCATATGTTCTGTGATTATCTTTGGGTTTCAATAGAGTTGCTGTGGGCTCTCTGAGAATCTTTAGCTCTCCATACCAAGTCTTTTCCTGAAGATAGAATTTTCTGAGCATTTCTAGGCTGTTGATAGAATTTTTCGAGCATTCTGAGTACCACAATAATCTGTTATTATTTGTATTCAATCTGTGAAAATTTCTACCCGAAAGGCATTTTCATCCCCGTAGAGAAGGAAAAGCTACTCCAAAGATTCTGTGTGTAAACAATAAAGGTAACTGCAGTCACCACTGTACACTAAGTGCTTCAAGGTGGGATTTTGCACCATTCTGACTGAGCTGATTTCCCTGGATGCTTCTTCCTTGAGTGGACTGTCATGGTTTAACCTAGCAAATAGCTAAACACCACACAGTCATCCACTTACTCCCTCTCAGTGGGATGGGGGAGCGAATTGAAAAGTAAAACTCATGGGTTGAGATGAAGACAATTTAATAGGACAGAAAGGGAGGGAAAATAATAATGATAAAACAATTTATAAAATAAGTCATGCACAATGCAATTGCTCACCACCTGCTGACCAATGCCCAACCAGTCCCCAAGCAGTGGGCCACCATCCCCTGGCCAACTCCACCAGTTTTTTTGTTCAGCATGATGTCATATGGTATGGAATATCCCTTTAGAAAATGATGTCAGCTGTCCTGACTTGGTCCTCTCCCAGCTTCTTATACACTACCAGCCTCCTCTCTGGCAAAGCAATATGAGATGCTGAAAAGTCCTTGACCTAGGGTAAGCATTGCTAAGCAACAACTAAAACATCAGTATATTATCTACATTATTCTCATTATAAATTGAAAACACAACACTATAGCAGCTACTAGGAAGGAAATTAACTTTATTTCAACTGAAACAAGGGCAGGGCTCACACCAGCATTCTTACATAACTGTGACCATTCTTGTTTCACTCTGATTCTTCCTCAGAGGGGAAGCCCTGGGAGGGCTTTTTAGCAGTTTCAGAAACAAACCTCTAATTATCTGTCAAATTGCATATTTGCTACACATGCAAGAATATTTCAGCTGAAGAATTGGCCTTCATTGACCTTCAGAAGCTGTTATTATGAAGTATAGATTCAAAACTTTATGTATCAGGTTATGGTAGTGCAGCAGAACCCTGACATTTACTGTTACTGAGCAAAAAGACTGTGAAAGGTAATATATTTTTAAAAAGATTTGTTGTTTGCTCCTATAACATGGAAAGATTGTGACTATGGTAAAAGGTGAAATGCAAAATAACAAAACCTTGTTAAAAAATCCTCAAGATGTTTACTTCACTCATTTGCCACTACAGTGAATACTAATACTTCTGTAAGGACTACTAAGAGACGAACACAGGCAGCATGAGTAATCATACATCCATTCTTTGTATTTGACAGCAAATATAGGAAGCCTATCTTTTTTTTTTGTTGTTTGTTTAGGGTTTTTTTTAAGTCACAAAGTACTAAGCCTGGGAAGTTGTCCCGGCATGAAGTGTATTATGGGAATACACTGAGTAATGCATTATTTCCACAGTTATCCTGTGCTGTGCCTCACTGTCCCCATAGGATGCTGTTTTGCCTCTCCTTAGTGACATCTGATTGCAGATGTGCTATCAAAATGTAGTTATTTATTCTAGCATTGTGCACCCAAAAGTACAAGATTTGTATTTAGATTAAAATATTCAATAGTATATTGTAAAATGGCATGCACAGTAGTTGACATCTAGGGCCTGTAGATCATATTGAGAGATGTGTCAAAGTTGCTAATTTGGGAAACATCTGCTGCTTGGGGAAATATAATGCAGTGCAACTGGATTTGCAACAGAATGAAATTAAATTCCTATAACGTGTCTATGCTCTGATTTGTGCAAATTTCAGTTCTGCTTATTTTGATCCACACAAATAAAGTGAGGGAGTGGTGGTTTTAAAATGCATTTGACATTTCCTGCATTTTCTTCCTACTGAGATCAACTGTTGTCGTGGTTTAACCTCTGCCAGCAACTAAACACCACACAGCCGCTCACCCATGTCTTCTACCTGCCTTCCTCCATAACCCCCATGGGATAGGAAGGAGAATTGGGAGGAAGAAAAATGGTGACACCCTGGGGGTTGAGATAAGGACAGTTTAATAAAACAACACAAAGAGAAAGAAACAACAGTACTAATAATAGTACTAATGAAATGATATACAAAGCGAGTGATAGGCTCTACCTGTGCCTGAGACACAACTTTCTCTGCTCTGGCCACACTGAAGCAAGTTGGAAACAGGTGCTCCCACACTGGGCCAGCCCTCGCCTTATATAGGAGGCATGACTCACTATGGTATTGAACATCCCCATGGCTGGTTCAGTTGTTTATCCCAACCATGGCTCCTTCCAGCTGCAGCCCTTCACAACTGCTTGGGTCAGCAGCCGGTTGTGATAATTAATGTGAACTGAACCCAGGACAATTGTAAAACTCTGTCTTCTTCTACTGAGACAGAGTTAAGTGCAGGCTGCAAGTTTCCAAGACTTCTCCTTGTATGGTCATGTGCCAGAGTAAACAGGTGAATTTATATCCCAGTTTGAGAGCAAAGGATGTTTTTCTAAGTGCTCCTACAAGACATCATAGCTACATATGTCTTGATCTAGAAACAAAAAGCCTAGATTCCAAAGCTAGTGTGAAGACTTCTTAAATCAAGCAGAGAATTACTGCACTTCTGCTAGCGTCTGGCTTCTCCCATCTCACCCACATACCATGCATGTACACACAAGACACCACTCAGATGCCTGGACTGGCATTATAGCAGTCTTCTGTAAAAAGAGTGAGCTCTACCAGGGACCATCTGCTTCTAGAGAAATTGTACTATGCAAAAAACCTAATGTCAGCACACAGAAGCTTAAATATGTATTATATTTGTATGCATATATAAGTATTCCATTAGACTTGAAAGACTCATTCACTGAGGGAACAATTCAGTATCATAAGCAAAAATGAATCACACACTTTCTCCCATTATCAGTGGAGGTCAGCTGCAGCAAAAGTTGAACTCTGTTGGATCACTCTTAAAAAAATAACAGTGAAACTCATCAAGAAGTAGAAGTTGGAGGCGGCCTCTATAGGGAAATGGATTCAACTGGATATTCCTAAAAGCATTTCAAAATGGCAGGATCAGAAAAGGTTAGCTAAGCTATTAATCTCAGTTCAAAGAACATGCAAGTAAACTCCCTGGTGCACAGAGAACTAGATTGAATCCTTATGAACATGCTGACCTGTTGGCTCTGAACATTATAGAGCAAATAGAAACAAAAATAGGAAAAAAATAAGTGGAATAAGTATATTATTTATATAGTCTATATAGTACTAGTTTCTTGCCAGCTGGACAAAGTTGTATCTTTTTTTTTTTTTTCTAAAATAAACAGAATATAAGGGGTTTAGCTTTTCCTTTCTAGTTTTCTCTTGGTAGTAATCTTCATCCATTTTGTTGAAAAACTTTCCTCTCTGCAAGAACAAGCAATATGCTTCAGGAAACTTTTCTAGTTATTCTTTCTGGATGATCTTTCTTATACAGAAGCTGTCTGCATCTGAGTGGTCAGATTAATATCTCACCATAAGTTCAAGTAGACTGGAAACAAAACAGTAGAAAGAAAATACAGTGCTAACCAAGAAACCCTAGAAAGATTTTAAAAAGTAACTTATTGGGTTGCAAATATTTATTTATTTATTTATCACTCAGAGCTCCCTGAAAGTGTCTGACATGAATATCTTCCCTGAGTACTTTAGCTACAAACAGGTCAGAGTCTTCTAGAGGCAGGAGAAGTAATCAGGTTGTTCAGCCTGGTCAAGAGAAGACTCAGTGGGAATCTTATTCCTACCTTTAACTGCTTCATGGGTATTCCGGACAGAGACAGCCAAACTCGATGTGGATGAGCATAGCAAAAGACAACAAAAAATGTGTTAGCAAAGAAAATTCCAGTTGAACATATGGACAAAAGTCTTCACAATGAGGGTCGCCAAAGACTGGAACAAGATTCTGAGAGAGATTGTAAAGTCTCCATTCTTGGACGTACTCAACACCTGATTGGACAATGTCCCAGGCAATCTAATGTAACTTTGAATTTTACAGCACTTTAAGTAAGAGATCCAATATCTAGATAACTAGATATTAGACTAGATAACTAGAGGACTGCTTCCAGTGGTTAAAATATAAGATATAAATTATTGTTTGATTTGATGATTTGTGATCAGCATGAACGGCATATAGGCACAATCAGCTGCCTAAAATTAAAATTTTCCCCTGATCATTCTTTCCCTGAACTACAGAATATTTTATTACATTTACTTTTTATTACTTTTATTACTTTATTTCCAGATAGGATTGGAGAATAAACTGTTCGAATCTGTGTAATGGATATCTCATCCTGGCTGAAAAACACAGCAAACTAATTTTCAGGACTGTCAACTCTATGAGTGTATGTGGTCTCTGAGAAAGATATTTGTCTTATCATATTTTAGATATTTACAGTGCAGGAATTCACATCTGAGTGACTTAGAAAAACTCTGAAGTAAATAGAAAGAAAAAGGCTTCTAGTGAGCAATTCATCTGGTCTATTTCAGATATCTGTCAGAAGTAATGAATGGTGCCTTCAAATGGCCTATTTTTCTGTCATTGACTAAAAATACAGAATAGGGAGCTAACTCAGTGGTAAAAGTGCACTGTGAAGAGACTCAAATTAAG
The DNA here is from genome assembly GCA_024336885.1 of Actenoides hombroni. Lineage (NCBI taxonomy): Eukaryota > Metazoa > Chordata > Aves > Coraciiformes > Alcedinidae > Actenoides > Actenoides hombroni. The sequence continues at coordinate 13,983,400 of WUAM01000431.1, forward strand.
TTAGTCCATCCTAGTTATCTTGTAGAAGTCCTTCATCGTCTGCCATATATCCTTTGTTCTTGGTCAGTTATTCTCAGATAATTGCTGGGCTACCACAACTGTGTGGCTCACTTTGTGAGTCAGGGTCAGAGGAGTTACCAGTAAACGTCACATCCTGCTGGGATTTTTTGGCAGCTAACTGTCAAGATGAGAAAATGGGTGAAGTCTTCTTTTTAAAACTTGAGAAAACTTCTGAATCACAGACCCTGTTCTCATGGGGATTTTTCACTTCCCAGTCATCTGCTAGAAGGCAACACAGTGTAATACAAGCAGTCTAGGAGGTTTCTGGAGTGTATTGGGATAATTTCCTCGTACAGGTACTGGATGGACCACTCATGGATAGGCACAGGTGAATCTACTATTCAGTGGCAAGAAAGAACTCATTGGGGATCAGGTAATCAGTGGTAACTTTGGCTGTAATGACATTAAATATGGAAGCTAATGATTCTGAGGCAAGTGAGAGCAGAGAATAACAAGAGTTCAGACTCTGTTTTTCAGGCAAGCAGATTTTGGCTTATTCATAAAACTGGTAGGTAGCATCCAGATGGACATTATTTCTGAAAGGCTAAGTAGCCTGGGAAAGCTAGAAGGTACTTAAGGACAGCACTGTCCCCCTGCAAGGATGGTCTGTCCTGGAACATGGTGTACCACAGGTGTGTTATTTATAGCTTGGCCTAGATATCTGTCCTCCTTTGTGGTCTTTATTGACAGAGCATCATCATTTGCATTTCAGGTATATTATTTTGGGGTAACACAGGACTAATTTCATGTATAGCATTATTACTCCACCAGGACTACAAAGATACATACTCCTGAGTGGTGTAAGGTAATATGGATAATTCATTCCTCCATACAAATTGTGTCAAGTTTGACATTTTTAACCTGGGTGCTTCACTAAACTGTTCCTGAATGGATGAGCCAATAAACATATCAAGCAGTATACTATTTTCCTTATTTTAATAGCATAGATGATGAAAGAAGCAGAAGCTTCTGGGATTCCTTACACGGGCATACAGACTGTTGTCATGTATCTGTGACATTACGAAATACTTCCATCATTTTTTATCTGCTCAGTTCTCATAAAACTGTGGCTGCATCAAGAGGAGTTGCCCGTTGTCCTTCAGCATCATTTGGCAGATCAGATCTCCATTTGAGAATATGCACTGTTGTAATTTATTATTTTCTCATTGTGATACCAAGATAGTTACAAGTGTATGTTACTGTTCAAATCCATGTCCTCCCACTAGAAAAACTTGCTTTTCATAATTTGCTTAAACATATTATTTTTTATGTCTTTTTGAAGTTACTGTAGTTGCATTTTGGTATGTAATTTTTTGGGAGAAACACATTAAAATCAAAGGGACATTATCTGGAATAATAATTAATATAAGGCTTCACTGACATAATATATTCTTGAATTTTAACTATTTTAAAAATGTTTATCTTATTTAATAAAATGATGTTATTTATTTTACATATAGAACAGAATATTCTCATCTGTGAGACATTACAGAGACACAAGGTCAAATCCTGCTCATGTTCATCTTTCTGTAAATTCTAATTTCTCTAAATCCAAACAGGACCAGAGCTATACTGATTTATTCTCTTCTGTTCACATTTTTTTCTTTTTTTTTTTTTTTTTTAAAGTATGTTGTAATAATTTCCCACTTCCACTCTACTTTAAACTTTTGCTGTATAATAAATGTTTTGAGATTATCAGCCAGTTCTCTAAAAAATAAATTATTTTGAACAGTCCAGGGATTATCAAAACAGTCACATTTCATCTTTTGGATAGTAGGGATTTCACCACAAATCTTCCATCTCAACATCACTTAATGACAAGCAGTCACATTCTGAAGTTAGTTATGGTTCTGGGTATGTCCATGCACAAGTGTGAAATCTGGAAAGAAAATTCTAGTTTTGGTGGTGGGTTTCCTGGATCATTTGTAATTTTACCTTTACACCAGGAACACCAAAAAATAAGTTAATGTTGTATCTATGTATTATTTGCATCAAGTGTCTTTTTCTGGGAACCATATGGACATCTTTTATCCTTTGCATTTACTGGTTCATAGCTAAAGAAAATGAGATTAGGAACAGGCACTAGGGAACAAACCTCAGAAGCAAGAACCCCTGGCTAGGAGAGCAACTCAGACCAGATGACCTGATCTCCCTTCTCACCTACACTGTTCCTTGCTTCTAAGAAAAGAAATAATCAGGGTATGTCCACACATTGAATTGACTTTATCCCTAAAGCTCAAAGGAGCTTTCCTAAGCGCTGAAACTAACTGAACTGGGTATGGTCAAGTGGTTTAGATTGGTGGTTAAGACAGTGTTTTACCACAGCAATCATGTATCTATTGTTGACCAGTGCCTGCACAGTTTACAGGCCTTCTTGTTCTCTCACACTGCAACCCCAGTGAGTAGGCTTGGGTTGCACAGACTGTTGAGAGGGAACACAGAAAACTAAAACAGAAAAAGAGGTATTTCACACCACTTAACATCATGCTCTGCAATAACAATGGCAGTGAGTGGATGAGTTTCTCCGAAGTTGGTGTTGCTTGGAGACTTGCTGGGCATCAATCTGATGGTGGTGAGTGATTGCTTTTGCGTGATTCATTTCTCTTGCTTTTGTCTTTTTTATATTTTTTTTTAATTTTTTTTTTTCCTTCTCATTTTTTTTCTTATCTACTTTTTATTTTTCCTTTTTCCTTTTATTTTCTCTTTTTCTCTTTATCTCTTTTTCTGGTTTTTTCCTTTCCTTTCCTTTCCTTTCCTTTCCTTTCCTTTCCTTTCCTTTCCTTTCCTTTCCTTTCCTTTCCTTTC
>WUAM01000431.1:13986364-14006515 GCA_024336885.1 Actenoides hombroni
CCTTTCCTTTCCTTTCCTTTCCTTTCCTTTCCTTTCCTTTCCTTTCCTTTCCTTTCCTTTCCTTTCCTTTTTTCTTTCTTTTTTTTTTCTTTATTTTGATCCACTTTTTCCCATTGGATTCTGTCTACCATCCTACTGCAGAGGAATAAGAGAGTGGCTGTGTGGGTATGGGATGGGATCAACCCTCCACACTAATCTAGAGAGACATCTGGAACAGCTGCCATCAGAGAATAAATGCCTTCAGATAGGAAAAACAACAGAATTGCCTCTGCAGATGCTCTTGGCTTCCGGTGGACTGTTGGTAGCTGCTAAGCTTTCCAGTGAAATTCTCACTTCCTTTGCGGAGAATCACAATTTTATTCTTCAGAAGTAATCACTGAAAAGGAATTTTTGGAAGGACAAGTCAAGTCATGTGTCACTCTGTGACACTTCACATCATAAAATCTCACTAAGAATTAAGAATCTCTGCTTTGCCAAGTGTACAAGAAATATGACAGTGAGAAATGGTCAACTAACAGTGTACAACCTAATAAAAAAAATAAATTGTAAGTTATAACCTTAAATCTGTGTTTACATGTCACAAAGAGCAACACTATCTTGCTCACAGTGACTGAAATTCCAGGCAGCATTGTTCCATTTGGGAAATACATTACGTCTTTACAATGTAAGTCTTAGCACACTATATATCAAAAATACACCATTCTAATGATATTAAACTGTGTCTGGCTCCCAGTGGATTTCTCAGGCTAGGTAATGTCTATCTAGGCGAATAAAATGATCATCTGGCTTAAATGGACATCAAGGTGTTTCAAAGACCTCAGGTGATTATCATTCAGGCTGTACTTTCCCTCTAAATTACAACTGAGCCAACATCTCCTTGTGGGGTTTCTACATCTTCTGCAAAAATTATTATTTTAAAAGTTGATTGGGAAAATGTAATTCCATGGCATACAGAAATCCCTTCCCCTGATACTACTTATTTATCCAGTAATTTAATAGTCAGAAGTTTGATTTTCAGAAAGAAAACATATCAGATAATAATCTGGATCTTTACAAAAATCTTTCAATACATCTCATCTTTGAAGAGAAAGACAAAAAATATTCGTTGAAAGACTTTCTCATCTCCATTTTTTATTCCCTCCTGTACTTTGACTTCCATCTGCAGAATTAGCAGCTGATCTCAACAGTGAAACACATATATGTTAATCTACAAATGGAACACCTTAAGTTATTGTTTCCAATTCATGTTAATGTTTTCCAGCTGAGTCTCTTCTATGAAAAGTGAAAAGGAACTTTGCCAGTCTCTCATTTTTTCCCATAAAAATCTCCCAAATCACTCTTTGGTGAGTAAAAATATATCAAACCCAACTATTGAGAAGATATTCAGTCCTAATTTTTTCCTTAGATTGCTTGGAATTTGATATTCTCTTAAGGCACTAACTGCAACTGCCTGCAAAGAATTTATAAAATAAATGTGCATTCTTCTTGAGAATAGATCTATAATTTTAAACAATGGATAAATTTTTCACACTCTCTGTGACACTTGTCATCCTATAGCTATAGTAACTTAATGCTTTTTCATCCTCCACACTCTCAAGAGTGAAATCAGGATGGACATATTTGTCACCATGGCAACAAAACACTACATGCATTTTAATCAAAGCAGATGCAGAGTGTGCAAATCACTGGATTCTTTGGTTTTTAAGAACATTGAGGTGGCTCACTTAACTATAAGTCCCTTCATAAAAATAAAGTGGAATACTTCCATTCTTTTGAATGCTAAAGAAACCTGCATATTCTGTACCTCATCTTGTGTTTCTCCTGGGTATCAACATATGACTAGTTACTGGATTTTTTTTCCCCCAGGGCAGAGAATGAAAGCTTGTTACAGTCAAATTGTTATTTAGAAGATGAGATCTTTTTTATAGAAAGCTTTTTTACAATACAAAGACTTTCAGCTTGTAATAATATCACAGTAGTTCCCAAAATAACTATTGGAAAAGGAAGAAAGTTCATATGACTTAGAGGTATTTGAAGACTAAGACTGAGTACCTCATTGTAGTTACCTTAAAAGGGTTGTCCAGCTGCTGATTAAGACAACTGTGCCAGGCCACAGGAGTACTAAAAAGTGGGTTGTTTTTAAAATATTACCTCTTTCTTCATTTATGATGTCTCACAAAAGCTAGGTGTCTCAGGTAATATTCAGCTTCCTTCAAGGTCCTCTTCACTGCAGCATATCTTCCCTCTGGGTCGCTCAGCCCCATTAGGAAAGCATGTGCTTGAACTACAATAATACACAGCAGAGACACCTACATAGTAGAGAAAATAATCTGAAATATGATAAGAATTAGATGCAATCTGCTGAAACCATAAAGTCGGTTTCACCTTCTACTTACTCTTTCCCTTTCTCCCACACCTGAACTAGTACACAGGTTCTGCACAATACAAAGTGAGTTTACAGATCAGTGTGGTTCTGCTTTGCACTGCTTTCCTTCAGTGGGTGTAAGACTCATCAGAAATGGGACAGCACTTTTTTCAGTTTTTATAATCCTATTGCAGTTCACTACCTTGTGGTCATGATATGTACACCACTATTTTGCCATGAGGAACTACAATTAGGCAATACCCTGTAGGGAAGGAACTATCAAGGGTTGAATCCACCAGAATGGATAAGGACAGAATTCACCTCACTTCTTCTTCAGCAAAATAAGACGGGTCTACCCTGTGCAACAGACTGCAACTCCTAAAACTGCAGGCAATTACTACAATGTCTTCCTGGAGCTTTCTCTTCAGGGAAGCAATGCTGCTCTGTACTGTCCCAGGACAAAATTATTGAGAAGGCACAGTCTAGTACATTCCACATTTCTTTGCCAACCACCAAAGACCTCTGCTGAATATCTCTCTCGCTTCCTCTCCCGCCGTCCTCCATCCCAAAAACTGCAGGAAATAAAAGGATCTCATAAAATTGAGAGGAGGTTGCATACTGAGTTTAGTATTGATGAAGTAGGCACTTTATTACTACCCACTCTGATGTGTAAACATCAACTGCAAACAATTAGAAATGTTATAGATGGAGGACATAAAGTTACTCAATCTTCAAAAACAGATTAAAATCAGTACTTAAGGGGAAATTTAATATAAGAGTGACATTCTCTGTGGTTTGTAGTTCATTGCCAGTGTTTTTTGTTTTGGAAAATTGAGAACTATAGGTTTCTTTTAGTTAACTGTTATCTAGTGCTGACTTTGTTGCAAGCAACACTTGTTTACAAGAGCTTTAATATGATTGTTTATGGTATAGTATTATTGCAGTGAATGTTATTTCCTAGCATAAAGAGATCTTAAATGAAACGATGTATTAAATGAAATCCTGGAAATTAAAATTAAAAATCTGGCATTTTTAGTCATCCTATGTCCTTGTTCTGTCCACTGAAAATAACAGCTTATTAAAACTGTTAAAACAGAGTAATCATATGTTCTGAGAATGTTCCTTTGTAAAGCAGGTAGAGAAAAGACAGTCTTTCCTTGGTTTCACTACAAATATCTCCTACTTTAAGAAAAAGGAAAACTGGAAAATTTGACCATCCTTGTAGAGTAACTATGGTAAATTCAAGCTAACTGTTACATATGTATCATGTTATCCTGTTGAAATTTCTTTACTAAGTCCATACTAAGTAATAACCCTGGCCTGAGCTGAAATGGGGTCCAGGGCTGTGGGTAGGGCTGGGAGGAGCTCAGAAAGACTTGACAGAGACAGTCAGGCCTGGAGGTGCCCTCAAGGCCTTGCCAACAGACTCTCCTGCCAGCAAGATGTGTCCTCACAACCTGTAGGGACTGGGTACTCCCAATGATCTCCGTCCAATGTCTGACTGTAAACAAAATGATGCTGTCTGGGAGGCCATAGCATCAGGAATCACCCTGTAGGATTAGTTAAGCAGCCTACAAATCACAGAATCATCAGAGCTGGAAGGGACCTGTAGAGATCATCCAGTCCAACCCCACTGCTAAAACAGGTTTTCCTAGATCACATGACACAGGGTTGCATCCAGATGGGCTTTGAAAGTCTCCAGATAAGAAGACTTCACAACCTCCCTGGGCAGCCTGTTCCAGTGTTCTGTTATCCTCACAGTAAAGAAGTTTTTCCTCATATGTAGATGAAACTTCCCATGTACTAGCTTATTCCTGCTGTCCCTTGTCCTGTCACTAGACATTACTGAAAAATGTCTGGCTGCATCCTCCTTGCACCCATCATTTAGATATTTATAGATATTGATAAGGTCTCTTCTCTGTCTTCTCCAGGCTAAATAATCCCTCAACCTTTCCTTGTTAAGAAAGATATTCCAGGCCCCCAGTCACCTTTGTTGCTCTCTGCTGGACTCTCTCCAGTAGTTCTTTGTCCCTCTTGAACTGGACACAGTATACCAGATGTGGTTGCATCAGGGAAGAATATAGTGGGAGGATGACCATCCTTGACCTACTGGCCATAGTCTTGTTAATGTATGCCAGGATAGCATTGGCCTTCTTGGCAACAAGGGCACATTGTTGGCTCATGGTTAACTTACTGTCTACTAGGATCCTTCTCCTCAGGGCTGCTCTCCAGCACATCTATCCCTAGTCTACATTGATTCATGGGGTTGTTCCTTCCCAAATGCAAGACTCTACATTTGCCCTTCTTGAACCTCATTAGGTTCGTCCCTGCCCAACACTCCAGACTGTCCAGGTCACACTGGATGGCAGAACAGCTTTCTGGAGTGTCAGTCACAACAGTTTTGTATCATTGACAAATTTGCTGAGGATACAGTCTGTCCCCTCGCCTAGGTCATTGATGAATATGTTAAATAAGACCAGACTCAGTCCTGGCTCCTGGGAAACACCGCTGATTACAGGACTCCAGCTCAACCCTGCACCATTGATCATGACCCTCTGAGCTCTGTCAGTCAGCCAAATCTCAATCCACCTCACTGTCCACTCATCTAACGCAGACTCCCTGAGTTTCCTAATGAGGATGTTATGAGAGACAGTCCCAAAAGCCTTGCTGAAGTCAAGGTAGATGACATCTGCTGTTCTCCCCGCATATAACCAGCCAGTTATGACATCACAGAAGGCTAACAGATTGGTCAAGCATGATTTCCCCTTGGTGAATCCATGTTAACCTCTAACAATAACTTTATTTTCTTCCACATGTTTTGACATGACAGCCAGAACGATTTGTTCCATCACCTTTCCAGGGACAGAGGTGAGGTTAACTGGTCTGTAGTCTATTGTGCCATGAGTGCTTCCTGAGGGGGATGGAGTGAGCTTTCTTAGTAAATAGGTCCACAGTCACTAGGGCATTGTATTTCTGTTCGAGGATGGCAGCGCTGCTGTGAAATCAAAGTGCTGGAAGGTGGTTGGACCTTTGAGGAGATCAAGTGGCACCATGGGATACCTACAATGTCCATGCCTAGTGCATAAAGCAGATTTTCACTCATTCTCTTGCCAGATTTGAAGCACATTGTAAGATCTTCACAGGTCCAGCTCGGTGAATCATCAAGCTGCTGAAGACATTCAAAGAGCTCTAGGTGGAGAAGCAAGGGTTGCTAGTTCTTCACTGACATGTCCATAATTTTCTCCCTAGATAGGATTCACATACTTCTTTTTGACAAAAATATAGGGGCTCAGCAGGAGAGGTGAAGGGGTAGATCAACCTCAGTGCCAGACTGTTCTTGAGGTACTTCTTGAAGGCAGCTATTTAGGATGTGACAAGCACAGATATGTCTGAAGGGTATCTTCCTTCCTGGGATCAGGGCAATGGGCAGTTACGCAGACAATGGGGCAGCAGCGTTCCTTACACTTTCTTAAATACATCAGCAAAATTGCTGTACTCATGTAGGTGCACTGATTAGGACAACGGTTCTTTGTCTGGGACACTGTCTGGTCAGGTCAGGGCTGCAGTCTTGTGGGGCTAAGCAGAGATGAAGGATCTCAGGGCTGGGGTTGAGCTTGGATGAGGATGGGATGTATGACCAGGGAATGTCATATTTGGTGTGGATATTGTGTAATTATGCTTCTGGGTTGCAATCTTCAGGAGGGAGGAGGGCTGCCACACCCAATAGGTCTCTATGTTTAGGTTGGTGGCATAGCCAGGCCACTGCTCATACAAGGCAGCACCAGGACCTGTGGTACTTGAGGACTGAGGTGGGAAAAACAGTCCCCAGACTATCCTGGGATTAGCTTTTGCCCTCAGGCTTTGGGTATCCCCTTACCACAGGGAGGCACAAAGATCCCAGTTGACAGTGAAGGAGGAGGCTGTGCTTCCTCAGACAAGGCAGCCCAGGATGACAAGGAAGGGGCAGATGGGTGTGATGGGGGATGCCTAGGTGCCAGGGTTGGTGCAACAGATACCACCGCATATTGATGTCCCCTAGCTGTTCCTCCTATCTGCAGCAGTGACATTGGTGGAATGTGTCAACGTGGAAAGTACTCTTGGCCCATGGACTGGGGTGGAGGTTCCTGGGGAGGCTGATCAGAATACCCATTGATGCCATCAGGGTCATCCTGGCAAAAAGGTGACAATTAATTTTATAAAAATGAAACTGGTACTGGGCTGGAGCCCTGTTCTCAGGAACTGGACCCAAGAACAGGAAAAAAAAAAGGTTCATTTTATGATTAAAGATGTCACTGGGCAAAGAAGCAGAAACTGATCCAAATGAGGGCAAAGGCTATTATGGTTTTAATGTTGCCCCGCTATGAATATATCACATTTATCAGTTCTGAGAAAATTCCCTCACATTTTTTAAGTGCAAACTGACTGAGAATTCAAGGAAGCTACTTAAATTGAAACTATTCTTTAGCTTCTAATGTAACCAGATGATACATCAAACATTTTTGCTTATTAATGCAGGATTTTGAACATGAAGGTTTGTTCCATCTTCACCATTTATCAATCTGTCCATTCGTTCTGAACTTCCACACAGGATAATGTTATATTCTGCCTTGAATTTCTATGTTACTGTAGTAGAGGAAAGCACTGCAAAAACTTTTATTCTTATTCAGAAAGCTTTGATGTGCTTCAAAGATAAGAGCACTTTATTATATTCCTGAAGAGTAAAAGTGTCCTACTATGACAAGAACTATTTTAATATGGTGGCTAAGTGAAGCTTAACATTAGTTTCAAATGAATTAAAGCACTTGCTGATGTCAGGTCATTGTTCATATTTACCCTCTTCAAGTCCCTGGTTCTCACTGAAAATGCTTACATCTTTAAAAAAGATTAAATTTTGTTTCATAGAATGTCATAGGATTGCAGTGACTTGAATTTCTTGCAATAAGGTGAAACATTTAAGTCATTAAGTTGACATTAGAGATACAAGATTTTCAATTTACTATTCATAAAGCCACACTCTTTTTTGGTGTAGAGAAAATAAATTAGTGGCTCTCTTGAACCTTACATTTTTAGAGTCTCTGAAACATCTTTGAGGTGACACAGAACACGTATGGCACTATCCTCCTGTTCATTTATACTCATGGATTAATTGAATTAAGGAAGTTAATTTCTCTTTGCATGATTGAACAAAGTGTAACACGGGTTTTCACTCTGACTAAATGGTGAACATTTTGTCAACTATTTCAGTAATTTTCACATTGTAATGAGAGGAAGTGAGAGAACATTTTTGGACTTAAATGAATTATTTATTCATTATCAGCTTAGAAGAATTAATGACAAAATTGTTACTCAATTTGCTAGATGTCATGCAAACAAACAGGGAAATTAGCTGGGAAATAAGAAAGGCTTGTTCATTTTTATGCAGTGAGGTCTGTAAAAACATAGTCATCTCTTTTCTTGGTTCTCCTTCTCTCTTTTTAGCAATTTTCTCTGCTACTGTTCATTACCTTGACATTCAGACATCTCCTTCTGTTCCCAGAGTCCCCTGCTGACAGGGTTGTGTTACAGCTGGGTCCCTTGAACTGTTTCTGTTTCCCTTATGTGCCATTCTTTAAAGGACCACTTTACCATATGGCACTTATGTCATACAATCATATCTGTTATGGTCATGTCTAAAAGGCAACTGAAAGAGAGTTTGATAGTACCAAAGCTAAAACTGTATGCAGTGTGGATATACCTATGAATGCACAGAAAAAAATGGGGGAAGGGAAATCAGTGGAAGAGGGAATTCAGTGAGCAAGCTTAAATAAAGTGGACTTGCCTACAAGGTGTTAACTTACAGTGCAGTATCTAATACTTCCATTCTATAAGAAAAAAAAACCCCACAAAAAAACCCAGATTACAACAGAGAAGAAGCTGATCTGCATTGGTTGCTACATGGTTGTAGGATTTCTGAAGAATTCTGAATATTTCTCATATATCAGATAGATATATAAATACACTAACTTGGCATAAATATACAGGAAGAAAAACACTTTTAGGATAGGATTTATCTGAGTAAATGTTTATATTGGCTGATTACACATATATCTTTGCTAGCTCTCTATATTCCTTTTGTGTACTATGAATCTAATTTTATTTATTATGAAAAGAATGAAGGATGTAATCTCATTCTGAAAAAAAGATACCAAAATAAGTGAATCTGATGTTATGGTGCCTGTATCTTTCTAGTGAATAAAATAGCAGTCTAAGATCTATACGCAAGATGCCTGTGGTTAGGTGAGATGAATTTCTCCCCCACAGATGCAGATCAGGTCCACTTGAGCAATGAAACAAACTTCTTATGAGGCCATCTCATGAAATTTCAGGCTGTAGTGTCTTCCAGTAAGAGTTTCAACAAATTATGTTGGATTTATTTTGCTTTGACCTTGTTATTGCAGTTCTGTGCTTGTTAATGAGAGGCACATAATGTTTGCTGTTTAAATCAAATATTTTTTTTGCATTGTTGCTCATGTGACCTACTTAGAAGCAAAAACGCCATTACATCTCTCTCAGACTGACAGAAATAATGCTGGCTGTGTTGGATGCCTTTCTATATGAAAACTTAAGCAATGCATTCTCAAATGCCCACATGCATAGAAAGGGTAGAATCAAATACTTTAAGGCATTTTTTCTTGTAAAATCATATGACTAAATAAGATTTTTGTAAATTTAGTAATAAACTTAGTTCAAAGGCTGTATTCTATTAGCTTGCATGGAGCTAATCTTCATGGAGCTGGAAGAATAAAAGCATGAAAAACCATTAAGCCTGTGGAGGCATACTCACTTTAGAAAGTTATACTTTTTTGGGAGGATATTTTCTTTGCTTCTCTCAGATTAAAATTTACTTTCATTTTATTTTGTTTGAAATAGGGCTGTCAAGGTAACCTCCTGTGTTTTAACCCCAGCGGTCAGCTCAGCCCCACACAGGCATGCACTCACTCCCCTGCAGTGGAATAGAAGAGAGAATCAGAAGGGTAAAAGTGAGAAATCTCATGGGTTGAAATAAAGACAGTTTAATAGGTAAAGCAAAAGTTGTGTGTGCAAGCAAAGCAAAATGAGGAACTGATTTGCTAATTCCCATTGGTAAGCAGTAATGGTCAATTGGGAAGATAAATGCAGTAACTCCAAAATCCCCTCTTCCTCCTTCTTCCCCCAGCTTTTATTGTTAAACATGATGTCATATGGTATGAAATATCCCTTTGGTCAGTTGGGATCATCTCTCCCAGCTATACGCCCTCTTACTTTCTTGTGTACCCCCAGTCTACTTGTTGGTGGGACAACATGAGAAACAGAAAAGGCCTTGATGCTGTGGAAGTACTGCACAGCAATAACTAAAACATCCATGTATTGTCCAAGACAAAACACCATGTCAGCTATCTCAGCCAAAACCAATATGCCTCTATAATCATGTTTACTATGTGCTTCACATAGACTTTCAGACATTTGCCACGCTCTCACCTGTTAAAAGCAAAACAACAATGGAAGATAAATATGAGACTTTTACAATTCAAGCATGAGATTATTATCTATAATGTCAGCATAGTCTAAAAATACTGTACATAATTGGATGAAATTTCAAACAGACATTAAAGGAGTTGGCTGGTTTTTGGCTGCTCTGTTTACAACTCTTTGTCCTAGGCTATGAACCTGTAATGCTTACAAAGATAGAGATACTGCTCTGTATGAATACATGTTTGTTTAAAAAAGTTCAGTGAATACAGATCAGTACCATGAAGCTGTATTTTAGATTACAAATGTCGTATAAATATGTTCATGATCATAAATTATAAATGAAGCAATGACTTCTGACTGTGAAATTAATATGTGTCCTGTTGATTCAATATGTGCTGCTTAAACAGTTTGGTTCCTTCTTGTGCCAAAACTACACTTCGTGTGTGATAAAGTTCACTGCATCAGAGAAAGAGATAAAACCAAGCATCAAGCTGAGTACATCTACATTTCAGGGAAAATACAGTGATAATTTTGAAGGGACAAAAGAATCTTTGTCTGATTCAACATAATTGAAAAACTCTATGGTCTCCATTAGATGGGCTCAGGAGAATTTTGACTCAGATGTACAAAGGTTTTACAATCCTAAATCCCATTGAAATCAAAGGAGCTGGAAATATGAATGTCCTTGTGGTTCTTGCCAGTGGCTTCTTTTTGCCTGTAAACCCACAGACTGATCTTCAATTCTCCTTGAACTCTGTGCATAAAGTACTCAGCTATGCTTCTTCTGAAATCCTCAATAGTAATGTTAGATGACCCATATGTTTGATGAAGTATGTCCTAGATATCTTCTGGTGTCTTACATATGAAAATGTTGATAGCAATAATTACAGGATGAAATTTCCAGCCTTCAGTGGAAGTTCAAGAGAAACAGAGCAGTTTCAAGGGGATAGTCTGCATTGGCCTTAGTTCGTGGAAGAAACAGAATGACAAAATTTTCACAGGTGGAAAAGACCTCTAAGATCAGCACATCCAACCACCAATCCCACAAAAAAAACACCTCACCATCCCACTAGACCATGTCCTGACGTGCCTCATCTACACATTTTTTTAATATCTCCAGGGATGGTGACTCCACCACCTCCCTGGACAGCGCGTTCCAAGTGCCTGACTACTCTTTCAGTAAAGAAATTCATCCTAATATCTAGTCTAACCTTCCCAGGCATCTTCCTCACCATTTTGTCTTACAGCGTATGGGGACAGCCTGCTCCTGTGTCTGTAAGACTTCCTTCTTGAATATTGTCCATGTGTCAGCTATAATGTCATTAAGCAAAACTTTTAGCTGTTTTTCTACAGAAATGAAAGACTGCTTAGGGACTTCGAGCAATGACAAAGCCCCAGACTGAGCTGCATGCTTAATTAATGATATAGCCTACAATAGAAAATGTATTTGCTATTAACTTTTAATTGGGGTAAGTTTGGAACTGTAAGGTGTGCAAGTGATCACATTGATTAATTGTATAGATACAGTTAAAATCTTGTTTTGTCATTTCCAAACCCTGCCTTTTAGTGTGGTAATACAGGGGAATTAACTCAACTTCAGTTTCATTCATGCTAGCAGTTAGCTAGTCTGTCCCTTAAAGATTAGGGCAAAGGCTGTGCCCAATGTAGCAATAATCTGCCACAGCTGCTGCTGGGGTGAGGCATGAGGAGGGGAAAGAAGAAGGATTTTTTTTCCCTGAATCACAGCAAACTGAGTAAAAGGAGTACCATTGTGGTTTCAAACCTTGCAAATTAGATTCAAAACTGTCAAGAAAGTGGCTTTTTTTACCCTGTCTGAGACTAGGTTATGCCTTCTTAGCCTATCATATACTGTATTCTAACACAGCATTTTTATCAGAAATAGTATGTCCAGCAGGACTAGGGAAGTGAGTGTACCCCTGTACCCAGCACTGGTGAGGCCTCACCTTGAATACTTTGATCAGTTTTGAGCCCCTCACTGCAAGAAGAATATTGAGGTGCTGCAGCGAAGGGCAACAAAGTTGGTGAAGGATCTAAAGCCCAAGTTTTATGAGGAGCGGCTGAGGAACCTTGAGTTGTTTAGCTTGGAAAAAAGGAGGCTCAGGGGAGACCTTCTCACTCTGAACAACTCTCTGAAAGGAGGTTGGAGCCAGGTGGGGATTGGTCTCCCAAGGAAGATGTGATAGGACAAAAGGAAACAGCCTCAATTTTCACCAGGGAAGGTTTAGGTTGGATACTAGAAAAAATTTATTCACTGAAAGAATGTATTAGAGCAGGTTGCCCAGGGAAGTGGTGGAGTCATTGCTGAAGGTACTTGAAAGATGTGTAGATGTGGTGCTTAGGGACATGGTTTAGCGGTGGACACTACTAGTTTAATGATTGCACTTCGTGATCTTAAAGGTCTCTTCCAAATGAAATGATTCTATGATTCTATATAAATCCTTTCTTTAAGAGGCTCACTGTTTTAAACTTGTGTTTGATTCACTCAATCATTAATCCAGTTTCTTACTAACTTAACTACATTTATTTCAATGTCTTTATAATATCACAAAGTAGAAAATAGTATTTATGAAGAACTAACAGCATGGAATAAATCACTTAAAAGTTAGTTATAAAACCTGGAAAATACACAGTTTCTTTTTTTTCTTATATAAAACTCATTTTTAAAAGACTTGATACACTAAATTTCTGCTAAAATTTAAACTGTTGTAGAAAATCAAATTTATTTAAACAGCTATGATGTTTACAAGATGTTGCACTTAAGCAATATAAGTGTATCATATAGTACAGCTGCAGATAAGCTGTAACATATATGTGTATAGATAAATGTGATGGAGTATTGCACAAGTACACTGAGCTGAAGTCTTTAAAGAGAGAAAGCACCAGTGCTGAAATGATAGTAATAAGGGCAAAAGTCAGATGCATTAGCAACACCTCTGGGATGCATGGAAGTAGTCTAAATGTCCAATTTAAAAGTAATATACTGCTACAACACTAAAAGAAATAATTCATGGCCAGTTAATGATATAAATATAGCAGATCTTGGGGCTAAGTCAAGACACTAGGGCTTAAAGAAATCTAGATTTAGTTTTTACTTTGTAAAATACTTCCTCTGGGATTCAGAGGAAATAAATTACTTTGAGTTATCAAAAAGTTCTTTTAAAATAAAGTCCAGCATAAGCTTTGTGGTTTTTCCTAAATACAGGTTTTAGAATCCTTCACCATAGTAATGGGAACTCTGTGAGACCCAAGAAGTAAATAAACATGCAGTGTCATTGCTGTTAGACTACTTAGTAAGTGATTTCTAGTGTTATTTCAATGATTTCCAGTTAGCTAATACTCTTACAGTAGATACTGTATAATGCAAATGTACACAAACAGTTTAGATTGCCACTATAGTAAATATGCTTTCATTACATAATGTGAAGCAGACTTATAAAAATATACATGTATTTGTAAGTTATTACACTATAAATATTATTATAAGCTTTGGAATAGTAATTTTATTTTTAAACCTTTATAAATTCTTGTTCGGACATTAATGTTTGTGTGGATTTTCTATGTATACAGTACTATGTATAGTATACACATGGATAATAGAAGAGGAAAAGACCTTTAAGATCATTGAGTCCAACCATTAACCCTAGTCTACCAAGTTCACCACTTAGCCATATCCCCAAGCACCACACCTATATGGCTTTTAAACACATCCAGGGATGATGCCTCAACCACCTCCCTGGGCAGCCTGTTCCAATGACTGACAACCCTTTCAGTGAAAAAATTTTTCCTAATGTTCAGTCTAAATCTCCCCTGGTGCATCTTGAAGACATTCCCCCTTGTTCTATCACTAATTACTTGTGAGAAGAGACCAGCGCCTACCTCTCTACAGGACCCTTTCACATAGTTGTAGAGAGAGATAAGGTCTCCCTTCAGTCTCCTATTCTTTAGACTAAATAGCCCCAATTCCCTCAGCTGCTCCTTGTAAGACTTGTTCTCCAGGCCCTTCACCAGCTTAGCTGCTCTTCTCTGGACTCAATTTTTTTCTTGTGTTGAGGTGCTCAAAACTGAACACAGAACTTGAGGTGCAGCCTCACCAATGCTCAGTACTGTGGGACAATCACCTCCCTGGTCCTGCTGGCCATACTCTTTCTAATACAAGCCAGGATGCCGCTATCTTTCTTGGCCACCTGAGCACACTGCTGGCTCATATTCAGCCTCTGTCAATCAGCACCCCCAGGTCCCTTTCTGCCAGGCAGCTTTCCAGCCACTCCCCCCCAAGCCTGTAGCATTGCCTGGGGTTGTTGTGGCCCAAGTGCAGGACCCGGCACTTGGCCTTGTTGAAGCCCATATGATTGGCCTCAGCCCACTGATCCAGCCTGTCCAACTCCCACTCAACTTGGTGTCATCTGCAGACTTATTGAGGGTGTATTCTATCTCCTCAGCAAGATCATTGTTAGAGGTGTTAAACAGAAGTGGTCCCAATACTAAGACCTGAAAGACACCACTTGTGACCTGCCACCAGCTGTATTTAACTCCGTTTACCACCACTGTCTGGGCCTGGCCGTCCAGCCAGTGTTTTGCCCAGCAGAGCATACACCTATCCAGGCCTAGGACAGCCATTTTTTTCATGAGGATACTATGGGCAACAGTGTCAAAAGCTTTGCAGAAGTCCAGGTAGACAACATCCACAGCCTTTCCCTCATCCACTAGGTGAGTCATCTCCTCATAGAAGGAGATCAGGTTTGTAAAGCAGTACCTGCCTTTCATAAACCCATGCTGACTGGGCCTGATCATCTGGTTGTCCTGTATAAGGTGTGTAATAGCACGCCAGATGATCTGCTCCATGACCTTCCCTGGCACCGAGGTCAGACTGAAAGATCTGTAGTTCCCCAGATCCTCCTTTCAGCCTCTCTTGTAGATTGGATTCACATTTGCTACCCTTCAGTCCACTGAGACCTCCCCTGTTAGTCAGGACTGCTGGTAAATGATGGAAAGAGGTTTGTTGAACACATCCAACGCCTTCAATACACTTGGGTGTAACCCATCCAGCCACACAGACTTGTATATGTTTAAGCAGTGTAGCAGGTCAGTAAAGGCAGAAGCTAATAGCTTTGAAAAATCAGATAACTTGTCAAACTAAAAGATCTTGTGATTTTCATTGCCAAATGATGTTGGTAATCAGCCATATATTGTGAAATTTGATGGGTTCTGCAGTTATGATCATTTTTTCAGTAATGAACTGAGATTTTTTCCAGAAAATTCTTCTGGGTTATAGAATTATAGAATTATAGAATCATAAAATCATTAAGGTTGGAAAAGACCTCTAAGATCATCAAGTCTAACCATCAATGCAACACTACCATGACCACTAACCATGTCCCAAAGTGACACATCTAAACACTTTCTGAACACCTGCATGGATGGTGACTCCACCACTTCCCTGAGCAGCCCAAATTTTTTGTCTTGTTTATTTAAAATGTTTATATCAGCTTAACTTTTTTTTTTTAACCTTCCAGTTCTAGGTATTTGCTATCTGGTTGATGGTGGTGATTATTTTTCTCCATGTCTTCCCCACAGAAATGCAATTTGTGAGGTCTGAAGATGATTATTTCATTATTGATAGCTGCACAAAGACAGAATAAAACCCAAATTGGATAAGGAGATTGTAAAATTTTACAGGAAAAAAGTTATCAAAAAATAAGTAGTCTAAAGACTTAAATGAAGGCACAAAAATGACCTAAATATTACATTTAAAAAGGGAGACAGAAGATAGTGTTGTAGCTATAACATAGCTATAACCAGAATGTTATGGACTGTTGTGGTTTAACCCCAGAGAGCAGCTAAGCACCACGGAGCCACATGCTCACTCATGCCCCCTCCCAGTGGGATGGGGAGAACAGAAAAAAAAAGGTAAAACTTGTGGGTTGAGCTAAGAATAGTTTAATAACTAAAATAAAATTAAATCTAATAATACAATAATAATAATAAAATATAATAATAAATGTAATGAAAATGAGTATGTTTTATACATGGCATAGCTGTAATTAGTTGTCAGGAGCTACAAATCACTGACATCTTAGAATGTAAGTATCGTTTACAGTGGTATTGGATTTGAATCGAGCACAGTTACTGTAAGTCTCCTGGGAAAGTCTTGTTAACAGTTCTAGGAATCTTTGCTAAACTACTTACAGTTCTTTGTCCACTCTTCCAATTTGTCCCTGTCTTTATGTAAGATGTCTGTCTTCTTCCATGTCAACCTCATGACCCAGTTCAGTGTCATCAACAAACAGTGAGGGTGTCTCCAGTCCCATCACCTAGGCCATTTATGAAGATGTTGATTGTGTTTAAGACTAGGCTTTGTGTGGGAAACTCATCTAAATACAGGTATTGTTAAGAAGAAAGGAAAGGTCATTCGTAACTTAGAACACCCACTTCTAAGTGAGGCCATGTATGTAGACATGACATTCTCTATTTATGCAACATTCTAAATTCTTTGCCAATGTGACACCCATCTACAAGAAGTGCAGGAAGGAAGGAGAATCTGGGGAACTACAGGCCTGTCAGACTGACCTCAGTACCAGGAAAGATTAGGGAACAGTTCATATCAGGAGTGATCATGAGGCAAGTGCAGGATAATAGGAGGATCAGGCCCAGCCAACATGCGTTCATGAAGGGCAAGTCCTGTTTAACCAACCTGATCTCCTTCTATGATCAAGTGACCTGCCTAGTGGATGAGGGAAAAGCACTGGATGTTGTCTACCTGGACTTCAGTAAGACATTTGACACCATTTCCCACAACATTTTGCTGGAGAAGCTGGCAGCTCATGGCTTAGGAAGATGGACACTTTGTTGGGTTAAAAACTGGCTGGATGGCAAAGCCCAGAGAGTTGTGGTGAATGAGTTTAAATGCAGTTGGCAACCGGTCACAAGTGGTGTCCCTCAGGGCTCAGTTTTGGCACCAGTCTTGTTTAATATCTTTATCAATGACCTGGATGAGGGGATCAAATGCACCCTCAGTAAATTTGCAGATGACATGAAATTAAGTGGGAGTGTCAATCTGCTTGAGGATAGGAAGGCTCTGCAAAGAGATTTGGACAGGCTGGATTGATGGGCTGAGGTCAATTGTATGAGGTTTAACAAGGACAAGTGCTGGGTCATGCACTTTGGTCACAACAACCCCAGGCAACACTACAGGCTTGGAGAAGAGTGGCTGGAAAGCTGCTTGGTGGAAAAGGACCTGGGGGTATTGGTTGACAGCTGACTGAACATGAGCCAGCAGTGTGCCCAGGTGGCCAAGAAGGCCAACGGCATCCTGGCCTGTATCAAAAATGGTGTGACCAGCAGGAGTAGGGAAGGTGATCATGCCCCTGTACTTGGCACTCGTGAGACCGCACCTTGAGTACTGTGTCCAATTTTGGGCACCACAGTATGGGAAGGACATTAAGGATCTGGAATAGGTCCAGAGAAGGGAAACAAGGCTGGTGAGAGGTCTGGAAAACATGTTTACAGAGAGCAGATGAGGGAACTGGGGTTGTTTAGTCTAGAGAAGAGGAGACTGAGAGGAGACCTTATTGCTTTCTATGACTACCTGAAGGGAGGTTGCAGTGAGGCTGATGTCGGTCTCTTCTCACAAATTACTAATGACAGGATGAGAGAAATGACCTCAAGTTGCATCAGGGGAGGTTTAGATTGAATATTAAAAAGAAATGCTTTACTGAGAGAGTGGTTGGGCAATGAAACAGGCTGCCCAGGGATGTGGTGGAGTCACCATCCCTGGAGGTGTTTGAAAAACTAGTAGATGTAGCACTTGAGGCTACGGTCTAGTGGTTAGGGAGGTGTTGGGATGAAGGTTGGACTTGATGATCCCAGAAGTCCTTTCCAACCATAATAATTCTATGATTGTATGATTCTATGAAACATGTCCAAAGATTTCTGCCTTACTAGGAAAGAAATATAGCAATGTGTAAGGTTTCTATTTCCTTTGTTAGCAGTTGATGGGCAGGTTAGACGAAGTAAAAAAGAAAATCATTTGAAAGACTTTCAGATTTGTGTGTCTGCAGCCATTCCATGATACAAATAGCCTCGGTTGCAGGTGTGTGTTTTTGTTTTTTTTTTTTTTTTTTATATAAAACAAAAAATATTTAGTTGAAATGACACACCCTTCCCCAGCAGATTCAGTTTCTCATATTCTTGTATTTTATGTGAACCTTCTGATACGATTTGGCAGCTTTAAAGAAAAGTGATAGCCAAGCTGCAAACACATACCAGCTACAGAATACAAACCTACAGTATATTAATCTGCTGGCCTTTGCACCAAGAAAATATCTAGTGCTCTTCATAAATAAAAGGCCATCAGAAGTACCCTGGTACCTTGTTATATATAGTAAGTGCTGTATATATCAGTTGATCTCTGTATATAGTTTACGGCATCTAAGGTGTAGTAAAAGAACACATCAGGGTTTATCATCTGCACCCTGCTGGTCACTTGACAGGCATTTCTGTTTAAGATATATGTCAAAGAGTAAAAATGAAGTATATTGAAGAAAGGTATATATTAAAACAGTACAACTGGCAACATCTGGGAAGCCCATCAATAGAATTTTATAGCTTGCATTTGCTTGAAGTTAAGGTTTATTGCATGAAATGTGTGGTAAAAGAATTATGTCATTTCTCACCCAATTGTTACAGCAGAACATAAGGAGTGTGTTGTATCATCCCTACAATAAAAAGGTACTTCTTTTTGTATATTTATACACACACCAAGTGGTTCATCTAGTTTGTGTGTGCTAAATAGTGAATAAAACTCGTTATGAATCAAATTTTAATGTTCATCTATACAAAATTCCTTTTTTAAAAAGAGAGAAAGAAGGAAAAAAAATGCTTGTACAGGAGCATAATACATTAATTTTCTCTAGACTGTATGCAGATTAGTACACAGTAATTGTTAGAAACACTAAATTTGAAATTACTGGGTATTTTTAACAGGACAAATGAATAGAACATACTGAGTAATATAGTTAAAAACAGAAAGCTGGAGGTACTTCCAGCATGCTAGAGGAAAAATATGAAGCTATAAAAGCTTGTTTTAAGGACAATGCCTCAGAAGTAAGAGTCCCTTAACAAAGACTCAGAGACCCCTTATTGTCTAATGTGACGTTAACAACTTCTTTTGCTGCAGTGACATTCATACTACAATTTAGAAATACACTTGAACTATGCTAAAAAGATGTACTAATTTCCTTTAATTTCAGTAGTTATCATTAAGATGCAATTTTTTTCCTGTCTTAAATGTTCAGAGATGTAGAAATTTGCCTCCTTCCTCTGTAGATAAACTGCCTGAGCCTTCCAAGGGCTGAAGAAGACTCTACTAGTTCCAGGATTATTCTTTGCACTTTATAATGGGCCACATTTCAATATATAAAATGAACAATTTAATAAAATATCATATCCTAAATATTCAGGAAGAACCACAAAGGAACAAAAC
Source organism: Actenoides hombroni (assembly GCA_024336885.1). Classification (NCBI taxonomy): domain Eukaryota; kingdom Metazoa; phylum Chordata; class Aves; order Coraciiformes; family Alcedinidae; genus Actenoides; species Actenoides hombroni. Next base: position 14,005,723 of record WUAM01000431.1, read on the forward strand.
TAAGCTCTGAACAATGTTTCAAAAAACACTTTTGCCTTTCAGTTTTGGAGATTTTGGTCAGAAATGATTAATAGACTGTTTCCCCCTCTCTTAACTTAGTGATCTGTTATGGAGGACCCATATTTAGTTCATCACTTAACCACCACAGTGAATATGAGTAAAAAGATATTATAATGAGTCATATATAGAAAAAAGATGACAAAATTACTACTCCATTACAAAATTACAGAAATTATTCCATTCTCACTAGACAGGAGAGTCACTCAATCCTGTTTTATTCCACCAGTAGATGCTATCTAGTCAGCATTTCATGGATAGAAAAACTGGAAATTAGTATAATTATTCAGGTGCCTAAGTATGTCTATACAGACCTAACTTTTTTCATCTTCAGAAAATTTTGGTGAGAAATTCTGAGGTATTTTTCTAAATAACAGTAACACAGTTGGTTATTTGGGAAATGATTCAGACTTATTACTTATACTCTTTTCTAGGCAACCATTCTTCACTTCTGACAGAAGCTTTTAACTAGGTTAGACTGCATAGGTTTTTTTCAGAGTTGGATTAATTTGCTGAATTGTCCCATATGGATAAAGTATTTGGTTCTTTTAAAAAATGAATTATCTGCGACTGTGGACTATAAATAGAACAAAAAAAAATAGGTTTTGTATGCATTAGAACAGAATATTATTTGATGATATCATCAGATCAAGGTATTATATTCCTGCCAAGTAATTTTTTTTTATAATATTAAATATGAAGACTCCCCAAGCTGCCCAGATGTAAAAAATAAATA
>WUAM01000431.1:14007318-14017816 GCA_024336885.1 Actenoides hombroni
TAATTAAATATTTTTTAGTGGAGAATGAAATAAAGTAGAATCAGACAAACTCACCTCCTCTCCTCTTCCCTCCCCCCAATCTTTCCATGTGTCTTGTTAAGTGAAAGTACTTACAATCTCCTACTTGCTGGCAATTATCTGACATGCTATTAGTTCTATTTTGATTAATTGACATAATGTTTTTCACAGTATGAAGCAATTTTCAGTTTATGATGGGAGGGACACAAAGTTACAGCATTTTAAGTAGTAGCATTCATGCTATAGAGTAGCTTATGAGCTCTCTATTTCTGTCTGATTTTTTTTCTGGAATGATCTTTGATACTCTTCACATTATAGCACTTCCTATATCATGTTTTAGTCACCTAAAAATTTATCTTTAGATTAATAGAGGGATAGTTTGATTTATTTAAAATGGAGGGGAGAATCTCATTATACAGTGAGGAGATGAGTATTGCTGAAATTAAAAATAATAAGCCAAAGGCATTAAGCTATCAGCTGTCTGAACAGCTAAGATACTGACACTTCTGAACATCAAAGTTTGGTCTAAATTGTCCCTATTATTACTAGGTTAAAAAAAAAAAAAAGTAGAAAAAAAAACCAAGATACACTCTGAAAATTATCTTTGTCAGGAAATTACTGTATTCCACTTTTTGCATCTTCACATTATGACTCTGGATAGTGCTTGCTGAAATTCTTTGTCTAGTAATAGAGCCACATTTTCCTAGCTCTGTTAAATTATGTAAAGATGGAAATAGTTTGATTATTTATTAAAAGGGAAAATGTATACCTGCATGAATAATGCTGCACCAAACTGTGAGTCTGATTTTTATCAGTAGAAATATTTAGCATCTTGAATGATCAGAGAAACAGGAAATTTAAGGTATGTACTTCACTTGCTTGTTATCTGTTCTCTAGGCCTGAAAAAAAATACATTGTTTAGAAGCTGCAATGCTTAGAGGCTGAGAAATTAGGGTCTGCAGACTTTCCATTATCATCTTTCAAAGACTAACTTCTATGCATGCATATAAATATATGTGAAGAAGATCAACTTCTCTGTTCACGATGGTGATTTCCAGATAATACCTGATGCTTTCCAGAAAATGCAAACAGGCATGTCAAAATTGATAGGTAATCCAACACACAAGACTTACAATGATTCCTAGACTACAGTTAAACTCCTATTTGCCCCTCAGTAAGGATAAGTGAAAGGTATATTTTAAATTCATTTATGCATGATAGCAGAATTTTTATGAGATTTAAAAATTATTAGTCTTAGCAACTATTAGACATTTTGATACCTCAGAAACTAGGACATCACAGTTTATTCAAATATTTAAAGGAGAATACTATTATTATCAGTGGTTACTATAATTTTTAAAGGTTACCACTGGCATTATATGTTTTAGTGTCTTGGCAGGAGGTAATTTTCAGAAGGTTTCAGATTTTCTATATATCTCTCTCCTTATGTTTGTCATGACTCTCAAGGGAAATAAATTACCCAATACTTATGCTATGACATGGTGTGTAATACATCAGTTAGAAACAAAACAAATACAACCCCAAAAAAACCCCAACCCACTAACAAACAAAACAACAACAAAAAAGAGAAAGTATAATGGATAAGATTCATCTCATGCAGGATGATGATACCCTACTTTTTTGTTAGAAGGAATATGTGTTAAGCTACTTTAATTAGATATTCACTGAATCCTTCCACCCTTCCCTTATTTTTTTTTAAATGGAAACCAACAGGATATCTAACAGAGATACAGCCCATTCTTTCATTTACTTCATGGAATGACTGACTGTTAAATTGTCACAAACCTACATGAAGTCCTTCAATAATTTACAAACAAAATGATTGGTTAAAATCACAGATTAAAAATAACAACAATAAAATAAAATAAAATAAAAACAGGAGAGAATGACACCTTTTTAAGACAATTTTCATCCAGTTAAGTGTACTGTAAATGTAGGAAGTGGTATTCTGCTCTTGCTGCATAATCTAGCCTGTATCAACAGGTTTTATCATGGCTGAACTGGCAGTGAGAGAAGAAATAGATCCACCATGTTTCTATTATGGAGAGAGAAGATCGGCAGATGCTGTATTCAACTGAAAAGCGTGGTGGAGCATTCTTTCAAATTCCTGTAGACTGCCATGGTAATGCACACAATAGAAATTTATCCAAGACTTTTTTTTGTCAAGTACAAACCATTTGGTTCAATGCAGGGATAACTCGAAGAAGTCTGATGTCCTCTACTGCACCAGAGGTCACACTGGATAATCCTACCAGTCTCTTCTGGTCTTAAATTAATCAAATTGAGTAACAACAACAGTAACGAGAGGATCAGCCAAAGGAGAGTCTAAGAAGGACAGAAGAGGGAAAGAGGGAAAAGACTATGAAGTTGCATGCCTAACCCAGTCTGCTAACTGCCATCTTCTCACAACTTCAAATGTGCTTTGCACAAGTTTGAAAGTATCCAGTACAGCTTTCTGCAAAAGGGATTCTTACGTGGACATACAAGCCTAAAAACATAGAAATTCCTTAACTGGTGCACAGTGTAGTTCCGCCTTTCCAGTTCATCAGTATTATTTTATTTCCTTGCTTAAAGTTTGTAAAAAACACTTCTTTCCATTTTTCAAAGTTCATGCAGATTTTTGGCATACCCTAAACCCATAACCACTTTATCTTTCTTCAAATACAAAATATTTTATAAAAAGCTGCACCTTTAGAAGACAGCTTGTAATGACATTGGCTTAGTTTCTTTGTTGATGACAGTGTTACATCTCCAGTAATTTAAAGCATTTTTATGTAAAGCTCTTACATTGGGATTCAGGAGCTTTTGAAATTGTTTTGAATGAGAAAACCCTAGAGCTGATTTTCTATTTAAAAAAAAAAAAAAAAAAAAGGAAAGGTTTGCTTGCATAATGGCATTTCAGACAGCTTGAAGTATATCATTCCCCAGAAATGTTATGTATGTTATTTCGGTTAGATGTGAACGGAATTTGAACTCATATAGAAGATTATGGTAAGCAAACTATGTGACTGACAAGACATTATAGTGGAGCAGTGCAGCAAGAACAGATTGTAAATAGCAGTTTGCTGATTGTGGAATTCCAGATGAGATGTTGAAAGGTAATGGTTCAGGTCTGACATGTTTCCAATCTTTTATTTGATATCTGTTTGAATATACTGTATAAAGACTAATCAAAGTAAAATAGGTCCATGTAAATAGTGAAGAATTTGATCAAAACAATGAGTTATCACATACTGGTAAAAAATCAAAACTAGTTCTAAGGAGTGAGGATCATATATTTGGAGATTTACATTGTAGTTTTAGTATTGAGAACTACTCAAAGTGTAAGAGTAAAATGTCAGAGGTTAAAATCAAATAAGTGTTCCAAAAATATCTAGAACTTAACATCATCTACTATTTTTACAAAAGATTATGTTCTAAGAGAAGATCTCATTGTTAGGACACCATTTATGCCAGAGACATGAGTATGAGCCTAATGTAAGAGATAGCCCAACTTGCATACTCTACTGAGAAAATACAATTTATAATACAGTTTACTGTAAGGTCTCTTGAACACTTAATTTGCTCAATTCATTCTTCAGTCCAGATTTCGAGGAAGGCAAAGATATCTGAGAGACAATGTTGTTTTTCAACATGTTTTACTCAAAATAACCCAAAAAGAGTTAAATTGAGATTATTAGCATAGATTGATCCATGCCTTCTGTGTGTCATATATTAGTATATATTGAGATATATATTATTATATATATTAGTATATATGTAGTGATATATGTATTAGTATATATTGATACAAATGCACAAACTAAAGTTTGTAGTGCTTTCCTTTCGTCCAAGAACATAATTTGGATTTCTTGATTAACTCAAACACCCATTATTCTGTTCTTTTGTCTCAGCCTGAAAACCTGAACATCCTCTCTGATATACATGGCCTTCTCTGATACTTCAACTACCAACCTGTCAGACTCGCTTCTGTGCCTGGAAAGATCATGGAACAGATCCTCCTAGAAGCTCTTATAAGGCACATGGAAGACATGGAGGTGATCTGAGACACCCAGCATGTCTTCACTAAGGGCTAGTGCTGCCTGACCAACCTAGTGGCTTTCTACAATGGAGTGACTATATCAGTGGACAAGGGAAGAGCTATGGATGTCATCTATCTGGACTTCTGCAAGGTATTTGCCATGATCTCTCCCCAACATCTTTCTTTCCAAGTTGAAGACATATGGATTTGATGGGTGGATTGTTCAGTGAATAAGGAATTAGCTGGATGGTTGCATCCATAGGGTAGTGGTCAATGGCTCAAAATCTAGATGTAGATCGTTGACAAGTGGTGTCCCTCAGGGGTCCATGCTGGGATCAGTGCTGTTTAATATCTTCATCAATGATATAGAAAGGATCAAGTTTGCAGATGACACCAAGCTGAATGGTATGGTCGACATACCATGGGGATGGGATGTCAGCCAGAGGGACCTGGACAGCTAGAGAAGTGGTCCCAAGTGAATCTCCTAAGGCTCAACAAGATCAAGTGCAGGGTCCTGCACCTAGGTTGAAACAATCCACATTATCAATACAGTCTGGGGGATGAGGTGATAGAGAGCAGCCCTGTGGAAAAGGACTTTTGGGTACTGGTGGACAACAAGCTGGACATGAGCCAACAATGTGTACTTGCAGCCCAGAAGTCCAGTCACATCCTGTGCTGCATCAAAAGAAGCATAGCCAGCAGGCCAGGAGAGGTGATTCTGCCATTCTGGTGAGACCTCACTTGGAGTACTGTGTCCAGCTCTGAAGCCCTCAGCATAAGAAAGATATGGACCTAATGGAGCTGGTCCAGAGGAGGGCCATGAAAATGATCAGAGGGCTGGAGCACCTCTCTTCTGGGGACAAGCTGAGGCAGTTGGGGTCTTTCAGCCTGGAGAAGAGAAGGCTCTGCAGAGACCTTATGGCAGCCTTGCAGTATCTGAAGGGAGCCTACAAGTAAGCTGGAGAGGGACAGTTTACAAGGGCATGTAGTAATAGGATGAAAGGCAATGGTTTTAAACTAGAGAAGAGTAGATTTAGATTGGATGTTAGGAAGAAGTTTTTTCCTATGAGGGTTGTGGAACACTGGAACAGACTGCCCAAGGAGGTGGTGGAGGCCCCATCCCTGGAGACATTCAAGGTCAGGCTTGATGAGGCTCTGAACGACTTGATCTAGTTGAGGATGTCCCTGCTTACTGCAGTGGGGTTGGACTAGATGACTTTGGAGGTCCCTTCTAACTCAGGGCAGTCTATGATTCTATGAAACAGAAACCCTAGTTAAGGAACAGAATACACCATTTTATTTATGATTTTTTCAGTTTCTACAGAGGAAACTGAATTTGTGATGGATGACTCTATTCAATAATTGTTAAATGATAGAAACTCCAATTCTAATACTATATATTCATATGCAGTATAACAGCAAAGTTTCTCTTAGATTACCTTTTTGTCCTTTGGGATTTTTTGCTCCCTTGCAAGGATTCTAGTCAGATTAGAGTTCACCATTAAGTTAGATATCTTCTCTTTAAAAGCACACGTGACTTACTACTGTTCAGTGTCATCAGTCTGGCTAGTGAAAATCCCCCTGGGGTAATGAACAAAAGGTAAGGATGATATCATCATTTGTAATAATCAGTTGTATTAGGGTTTCTCTTCATAAAGAAACTCGCATGAGAGATATAGTGTTGGTGGTTTATGTAGCAGATAATATACCACACATCTTACATGAAGGCAGTGAGAGGACTGTCATTTAGGAGCTCATATCACTGAGTTAACTGTCTAGTGCTTCTTTAAAGTTATTTGTAATGCTTCCTGGTTTCATGCTGACTTTACTGATTGTCTGATAGAAAAACATATGAAAAGTTTGCAAATAATAATCAAATAAGAACCTCTGTGGGCCTACTCCTTCCCCATCTTAATTTGAGAAACCTTCTCCACTTTCTCCCTAAAGAAATTAGAGACCGATTTTAATGCTATTTCTTCAGCGTACAGTCACTTCCATTTTATTTTTCTAACTGCCTATGAAGCTATGTCTAATTTTCATATTGTGATATATCATGTTTTGTTATATAGTTTTCATCAGTCTACAACTACATAAAGAAACACTCTGTTAGTCCTGGACTATTTCATTCTGTCATGCAATTATTCCTCTATACCTATCTCTTACTCTGATTAGAGAAGCATACATTTTACTTCATCAAATACTATGGATTGGAAAATTTATTTTTAAAAGTGGAAAATATAAGAAATTATAATCAGAGACACAACTTCCAATGAAAGTCTCTTAGGAAAGTCAGAGAGATGGTTGTGTGACAGAGCCTGTTTTGCAATATGCATGGGAGGTTTTTTTGTTTGTTTTCTTTTTAATATTAACCGATTTTATCTTTTCTTGATATTATTTTGGAAAGCAGAGCACAAAATGTTCTTTTGAACATAGTGAATAATACTAGTGATTTTTTTAGAATCAAATATCCTGTTAAAGAGGTATTTAATGAATAATTACATTGAGATAAATGAGAACTAGTTCAAATATAAGCAAACAAAGAACCCAGATATTGGTGGAGGGGGGAGGTGGCTTAAGTGGTAATGTTCTGCCAGCCATAGTCTTCAGCTAAACTTTCCTCCTTATCAGAAAACATGAGAGAACAGAAAATTCTTAGCTGATGATTGGATAACATGATTAAAAGAGGAGGGGTAGGAAATTTGGAAGGCAGTGGAATTAAAGAAAAAATTGTAATCCTGATTATAAATTTGATAGTTGGCTGGCTATTCATATATTATGTAAATCTGTCATTCTGGTTTTAAACCAGGTATTTCATATTTGATACTGAAATTACATTCATAGTGCCTATATGTTAGAGGTTGGTGAGTGCATGAAGGCCTTTGATAGACTCCTTGGTTTTGAGTGATAATTCAGGTAGTTGATATGCCTGTGACAGGTGGATAGGACTGGCCAGGGTGTAAAATGCAAGATGCTCACAAATGTGTTTCAAAATTAGATAGAAGCAATTCTAACAACAAAAGTCTTTGTTTTTAAACAATTCCTTGAATTTATGTTCTATATCACTGAATGTTTACATTTAACATCCCTGAGTGTGTTTCTCCTGGGTTGTCCATCCTGCACCACAGGAAACTTAAAACATCATCTGAGACTGCATCATCTCAATATTTCCACAGCATACCTCATCTGATTCCAGTTAAGAACAAAAACTAAACATGCGAAAGATCCCTCTCAGATGAATCTATAATCCAGAACCAAACTGCCAAAGAGACTCAGTTTGCAGATTTACATTGAACTACAGAGCAACAACTCTGGACTAGCTCAAGCTCTTACATTTTCACGATTAAATATTACAGTCATTCAGTCTCTAGAAATGTTGCCTTTCTTGTTCCTTTGATCACCTAAATAAAGCAACTACATTAAATCCCTGTGCATTAAGATTTCTTATCTTTATATGTTACTTTTTTATAAATTATAGCTTTCCATTTTTGCTGGTGGCTAGAAATAGCGGTAATGCTGTCTGAAAACAGAAAACTCATGCTGTTTATAACAGGAGCTACAGGCACTTATTGTATCTTAGAATGAAGTAATCTTTGAGCAGGCAAAAGCTTTACTTGAGTCAAAGTTTCTTATCGTCATTGATATACAATCACAGAGCTGACAATGGGCCAGGAACAAATATTTCCCTTAACTAATCAAGTGAAAGCTTGAATGTACATCATAGTTTATACTGATCTTTGTTCTATTCACGGTAGAGAATGCAATTGTGTTATGTGAAACACAGCATAGCTTTCTGGTAAAAATTCATTTGAATATAAATATTGCACATACCACACTATTTAAGCATCTTCACTAATGAGCTAATATTACTCAAGCTATTCAAGCATATGGAGGTCATTACTTACAGTTGAGTTTATAGAGGGCTTGCTGTTTTCCATCCATAGATGTTGTAAAGTGAGATGGGCTGTGGAGGAGCCTCTGAAGTGTCTGTAGACTTTGCATGTACCAGCCAGAAAGTTTTCCCTGTTTTCTGTGTTTGCTTAATAGTCCCAGGGGGCAATAAAAGTAAAACAGGTTATAAAGTATAACATATGGGCAAATTTGCTGTTGCAGCAAGTATGGATTATATAATGAAAGACATCAAATATCTGAAAGGAAAGCAGTATCAGCTAGGTGCCCAGTCACCCTGTGATACAGGCTGCTGAAGTTTATATGAACTCTGCTTGAATAATTAACATTTATTCACAGTCAAGAAAACTGTAAGCTCATCCTTAGATTTACAGTTGTCTTCATGGATTGACCTACTACCTACTAGCCAAGTCTTCAAACATGGGTGTGCATTTGTGGCTCTGTCAGCTCATATCTCAGTAATGTGAATAAAATGGCTGATACACAATAGGGCTGGTGTCAGCAATAGTGTGAATATTTTACTTCCCTAAAACAAGTTTGAAAAGTAGGGCAAACCTGGCTAGGTACAGGTTTATAGTGTCATTTTATTGATCTTCAACCTTAGCAAGTTAATCCAGTAATAATGCTGTGACCTTCCAGGCACAGTAATATTTTAGTGCTGTTACCATCTATATTTTCCTGAGTTTCAGAGCCGGTATGCAATTGAAAATGTTGCTCATAAAACTAGCTATATCTGTGGTTACTTTCCCTTGGAATAAAACAATATGTCATATTATAGCTAGGCCTTATCTCTCCATGAAAAGAGTTGTTCACCAAATGATCTGTTTGAAGTTTAATTTTTGACCAGATGTTCCACAAACAGATCACTTCTGTAAAAATACAGCATATTTTACAATGTAGTGAAAAAAATTACAACAAAAGCATTGATCCTGATCTGATTCGAAATTTTGCCTCTACGTGTATCTGAATTTGTACCGCAACTCTAGATTGGAAATTGATCTTAAAGTTAAGTCAAGTTAGAGTAGAATCCACATCTTTTTCTACCTCCCCCCCCCCCCCCCCCCCCCCCCCCGGAGACCCGGCGAGCTCTGGCTTTCCCAGTCTCCCCAGGGATCGTTTCCTCTCCCACCCCAGGCCTCACCCCCGTCCCGCCTCCCCGCCGGCGATCGGCCCCGAGTGATGCTCCAGCGGCTAACGGGGTGCGTAGCCGCGGCACCGGCCCGGTGAGCTGGGCTCTGGGGGGGATGCTCTTGGTTTTGATTTGGTTTGGGGGTGGTTTGGGTGGGTTTTTAGTGGTTTACGGTGGGGTTGTTTTTTTTTTTTGGCAGGGGGGCCGTTTCGCTGGCGCCGCCGCCGCCATGTCCCTGTGCCAGTGCGCGGTGAAGCCCGGCGAGGCCGATGCCGACGGCTGTTCCTCGGCGTCAGCGGCGCCCGGTGCCGGGCTCAAAGTTTCCCTGCACTGGAGCTGCGAGGAGGAGCCCGAGCGGTGCCAAACCTACGCTCGGGGCACGCTCAGCGCCGAGGAAATCTGCATCGACCTGGCCCGGCGGATCGGTGAGCGCCGGCATCGCCCCCTGCCCGAGGAATCGCTGGCTTTTCTCCCCGCCTCTGCCACCCCCGAGGCTGCTTGATGCAAAATTCTCCCCGACTTGCCCGGTTGCCGGCGTCGGCGACGACGCCGTGGCCAAAATTTCCCGACTTTCCCCGTCTGGAAGCGGGACGACCCGATCGATACCAGCCCTGGGCGGGGTGATTTGAAGCAGCGGCTTCCCGGGGATTGGGTTCTTACCAAACCCTTCAGCCACAATTTGGGAATCTTGGAATCTTTTTTTTTTTTTTTTTCCTCCTGGGGAGTGGGATGGGGCGGCTCAGGCCCCCGCGGGGCTGTGAGGTATTGGACGTGAGGAGTTGGGGGGAGGTGATTTCGCCCCTGCCTCGTCGGTGGTTGTTTAATGAGCTCTCCAAGGGGGGATTTCTCCTGACCTGGGCCCTTCCTGCTGCCAGGGGGTGGTTTTGGTGGAAGGAAGCGGGGTGGGGTCTCCTTTAGCGCCGGGACGAGGGGTTCTTAGCTCTGGATTCACCTTTTTCCCTGGAGTTTAAGAGTCACGGAGTTGTTTGGAGGCTCTCCCTCAGCACAGCACCTTGGAAAGGCCTCCAGGGGTCACGGGGACTCCAGCCCTGCCCTGGGCAGCCTGGGACAGCCTTGGACACCCCTCCAGGGGAAGAAATTGTTCCTCAAGGGGAAGAAATTGTTCCTCCAGGGATGAAATTGTTCCTCAGCTCCAACCTCAACCTTCCCTGGGGCAACTTGAGGCCGGTTCCTCTTGTCCTGTTGCTCAGGGACAAGAGCCCAACCCCACCAGGCTGCAACCTCCTCTCAGGGAGCTGTTGAGAGCCAGAAGGTCTCCCCTGAGCCTCCTTCTCTCCAGGCTGAACAAGCCCAGCTCCCTCAGCTGCTCCTCACAAGTTCTCCAGCCCCTTCTCCTCCAGCCCCTTCCCCTCCACCTTCTTCTCCAGCCCCTTCTCCTTCTT